>JAPQVY010000023.1:35418644-36031859 GCA_028535165.1 Quercus tomentella | reverse complement strand
ACTGTATTTTCAGTAATAAATTTTCAGTTTCAGCAAAATAAGCGGTATCTAAACAGATCTTATATTTTAAAGAAAAAAAAACTTAATTATTTTGAGTGGCTTAGGCTAGTTTACGTGCTCCTTCATATGATCGACACGTACTCTAGCGGATTTGCCAAAATATTTCACGCTTTTCGCGGTTGGTTCGCCTACCGCGTCAGCCACCCGGTTTCCACACGGCGCAGCTGAGCAGAGATACCCACGGCTCAACTTAAAGCCGCTTGGCCATTTGACATGCGCATGCTATATTGCTTTGTGTGTATATATATATATATATATATATATATATTTTGTACTAGTTTTTTATTTTTTAAATCAAACAATAACGTGTTGCAAAGGGGAAAGGGCAAGAGTCATCTCCCCAATTAAAAGCCTTTGCCTTTTATAAATTAAAGTTAAATACCTCTTTTAGTTGAAATTGTCCAATGTTAACAATTTGTTTAAGGATAAAGTTTAACTTCAAATATATTTTAAGTTATTGTTTCAAATTTATTATTTATGTTCAAGCTTAACGTCGATGGGGCTGTTTTTGCTGATCAGAGAGCTGCAGGTGTGGGTGCTTTTGATTCAGGATGAGGAAGGTAATGTTATTGGAGCCCTTAGCAAGAAGATTTCAGCCCCCCTAAAAGCAGTGGCGATTGAGGCGAAAGCAGTGGAGGTGGGTTTGCAATTCGCTAAAGATCTTAGTATACAAGAGTTTATTCTTGAAGGTGACTCCCTTTTGGTAATCAATGCTTTGAAGGATCTTTCTCCACCACCATCATCTGTGACTGTTATTATTTCTAGCTCTTCGTCTGTTTCTCAAGAGTTTAGACAGGTTGTTTTTTCACACATCCGTAGGCAAGACAATAGGCCTGCCCATTTATTAGCTAAATATGCCTCTGGTATAGATGATTTTTCAGTTTGGTTAGATGAGGAACCATGTTTCCTTAATCAAGCTTTGATTCAAGATGTAACCTTTTCTTCTTTGGTTTAATAAAGTCTTTAGTATTTCCCATAAAAAAAAAAAAATTTATTATTGTGGTAAATTATAAGATTATTCATATATATTATTTAATAAGCTAAACGGATTTTTAAAAAAATGTGACTAAAACGACAGATAGTTGATCCATTCAATTACCCCATAGTTGGTCAGCACAAGATAGCTCAAAAAATATTTGGTGCCAAACTTTTTCCTTCCACTAAAGAGCTTTAACAAAAACTTAATGCTAAAGTTAAACTTGGAGCTTTAGGGAAAAAAATCCACAATTCACCTATCATATTGTATAAACCCATAACTTTAAAGTACTGCTATATATCATAATTTGCTAAACATTTAAAATGTTAAACATATTTTCACTTAGGTTTGTCTTGTTTGATTTAGTTTTATGTTTAACTTTTCATGTTTTATTCAATTTTTTGTTTCACCCTTCGCGAAAATAAAAAATTTTGAAACATAAAGAGTCAATATGAAAATTGAATCAAACATGAATGGTCAAAACAAACATTTTGAAATATAAAAAAGGCCAAAATAAAAACAACTCTTAACTTTAAGAGTCAAAAGTGTAATTTAGCATTTATTAGTCATTAATTCCCTTTATTTAAAGATAATATTTTTAAGTGTCTGGTATTGAAAGATATTAGTAAGAGATAATTTGTGATTTATGTGTTTTTAGTAAATACAAAATGGACCACTCTCAAATTATGTAATAACTTTGGAGTGTGTGTGTAAAAGAAACATAATGATAGTACACGTGTAAAACTTCGAAAATTAATCTATTTCTAAAAACTTAAAACTTACTCGATTCTTCAAAACTTTGAATAATACCTCAAACATTAATACTTATCCAAATACTTGAAAATATTACAAGAACAATATTTTATCCTTACAAAAAACGATTTTGGGATATAAATTAGAGGTTTGGGGACCGAGATAGGTTGTGTTTTTTGTAGCTATGTGTAAGGTTTACCTAATACAACTCATACAAATTTCTCATATAAGCTGACAAAAGTGAAATGAATAGCATGAACATTAAAAAGTGAAAAGTATTGGATAATAATGAATAATACAGAACCGTGATAGATGAACAATACTGAACAATGGCTGTTGACAGTAATATTCTGATATGTCTAAAATACTTTTGATCAACTATAACTTGAATGTCTTCAATAATTTATGATACTGCTAGGACAGGTCTTCAATAATTCTACTCCCCACCAAGATATGCATTACTCTTACCTGCAAAGTTAAATATAAAATAAAATAAAATACATTTAAAATTAGAAACATTGTTTTAATCATTTTTATTTTCCTGACAATGAAATGTAGGGTGTGTTTAGATACCGTTTATTTTGTTAAAAATACTGTAGCAAAATAATTTTTAAATGTGAAAATAGTACCATAAAACTTATTTTTAATGAAAAATTTGGTAAAAAAAGAGGTTTATGGATCCCAAACCTCAGTGCACGTTCTCAAAGAAAAAAAGAAAAAGAAAAGATAAACGTTAAAACGCAGATGCGGGTCTGTTTCAGCTGTACCCAAACAGGTACATAACGTGAATACATTAATGAAAAAGAAAAGAAAAAAAAAAAAGCCGTTTGATAATTTATTCGAACAAATCCAAAATGAGAGCAATCATTCATAAGTCGAGGCTCAACAGTGAAGCCGACTAAAAAGATCAAATTGAATTACTACTGCCACTCAAGTACTTATACCTATTTCCTTTTGTTGGAAAACGATCAAAATTTACTTGTTTGCTACGATGAAGCAGCATCGATCTGTCCCTACTTCCCAAACACAACTAGCAAAACCGAATAAAACCAAAAGCAATCGAAAATTAAAAAAACAAAAAAAAAACCAAGAAAAGGACCCTCTCGATTACGTATTAGATCTAGTGGGGGCATCCCCAGTTATTAGTCTCTGTATCTCTCTTCCCCACATTTCTTATTTAAATCCCTCTCTCTCCCAGATATTTTTTCGTCTCTCTTCACTTTCATCACTCTCTCTCAACTTTTCTCAGCTTTCTCACAGGTACGATTCGCTCGTCTTTCGCTCTATAGCATATTCCTTTTCTAGGTTTCTCTTCGTCCACCGACTACTATATTTCTCTGCCTCAATTTTCGATTTTTCTTCACCTAGTTTAGGGTTTCCGTTTCTGCTTCTTTGCTATGTCGTTCGCTTTAGGTGTTGGTTCACTTTGATTTGGTTTTTACATAATCTCAATTTTGCTATTGTTTTCTATTTTTGTACGTTGAGAACTAAAATGACTTCGTGACAGTTTCTCGTATAGGATCCGTTTGGCTGCCGAGAAACCGTCGGAAAATGACAGCGTATAAAACAGGTTGCTGGCCCTAGCTTAGCTGTTTCGTAAGATTCCTTAATGTTTCAGCTAAACTCAGCAACACATATATTCCCCTGGAGTACTACATTTACATATGAATTTCGTTTTGGAACTTTTTTGTTCAGATACGGATTGGAAGAGAAGCGGAGTGTGTTGGAAAGGAAAGCAGATATGTATATATCTTCAGCAATCAGGTTAGAACTACCGAGTCTTTTCTCTCTCTCGTGTTGGAGAGGTATCTTTATACATATTCTTTTGCTGGTTTCTATATGGTTGAACAGTACTTGTTGTCCATTGTTTTTATGGCTTTTTAAGTCTTTAACTTGAAAACTTTACCTTATTGGATGCACTCACTTTTTTGTTTTCCCTTTTTACCGAGATGTGAAATTTTATGTCACGGGATAAATGTTTTCCTCCTAGTTAGTAGTTACTAAGGTTAAATAGACTATAGTATTCTGTTATAATTGTACGAATGCTATATTTTATGGTGTTAGGGAATCTTTTATAATCGTACGAATGATTAATGGTTAGTTCACTTAAGTTTATCAAGTAAAACTGCATAAAATATTGTGAATACTGTATATTTTTTTTACCCACCTTCTGGTTGTTTTAGTTATTCACACAAATGCTTGGTTACCATGTTGATTAGTTGCATTGTTTGGTAACTGTTTTAGTTATTAGATTTACTTGATTAGTTTTGAACATAAAAAATGGCACAGTTGCGCACTGTCCATCTTAGTAGTTGATAATTATATATAAAATGTTTTTTTTCCCATATTATCATGATTGTAGTGCTACCATATTTTTAGGAAAAAAGTAGTACTAGTACTACCATCATCATTTTGTCTCTTTGTATTTAGGTGAGCTATGGGGTTTCATTTTGGTGTCTGTTTTCGGAAAGGGGGAGGGATCACAAAGTACAAACATTTAAGAATAAAATAATACCATAACATTTGTAGAAATATAATAGCAAAAAAAAGAGTAATAATAGTTATATACTGTGTGTATGAGACAAATAGCTGAAATCGTGTTTTAAAAACACGATTTCACCATTTCATAATTATAATTGAAATCGTGATTTTAACGCAATAACAAGAATATTTCTAATGGAACATCTTTCACAATCCTTGGAGAGATGGTTCACTAATAGATTAAGTAATTTGACTCATTAACATCTAAATCATGAATGTTTGGACTTTGGAATCCATATTATGCAAGGAGACATTGTTTTTGCTAATTCGATTAAGGGTGATATAAAATCGGTCAATTTCCAGCATCATATCCATAGTTAGCCCATTCGTCATAGTTAGAAGCTCCAGCACCATATCAAGATCATGGTCGATATCGTTACTATCATCAATAAGAAAGCCTTCTGGCTTGTTATATAGGAACTTATTCAAAAATATTGTAATGAAAGGAACATATGAGTTTTCCGCTAGGTATTTGACCAAATAGGATTGTCTAGTAACGGCAATGTCTAACTCAACTTGTTTAACAATAATTAGCGCAAAATAAAAATATTAAAGAAGAAATCAAATTTGTTTATTCTGGGTTTGTGATCTATTTGTGATCTAGTAAAATAGTTTGTTGTTTCAAAAAGAAAAATGTTTTATTTAAGATCATATCTTTATTTTATTTTATTCTTTTGACATGTGTCTCTCCCAATCTCCCTTAACTTTTCGTTTACCCCCACCTCTCTCTCTCTCCAAATGCGTTTATATGAAGTCGTCACGTACTTTCTAGCAGTTTTTCTTGAATCCAATCGAGTTCAAGTCTATCGTATTTTACCTTGGTTCATCTCATTTGTGCTTGAATCAAAGTGCGTTGGTGGTTCATTCACAACTAGACTTTTGGTGGAACAGCCAGTCTATTCATCACTCACTGGCACCTAATGAAATCAACTTGCCTAACCATTAATCCAAAACCTCGCCGCCCGTCGATTATCCAATGCATATTGATCGGCTGTTTTGAACACAATCATGCTCGAGTCAAGTGATGGGTTTACCCTCAACATGAACCTAACCAACCTGTGAGCACCCTAAAGCCCTATATTGAGCATTTACTAGGTTGATATGAACTATATAAGCGGACATGAAAAGTTATAACTGTGACTGCTCATTTTAAGGTATTATGCAAATATAACTAACAAAAAACTAGTTCGCAACTATAACGCCAAAAAATAATGTCATGTCTCATTCTTTAAATTGTTAAAACCATAAAACATACCATGGTTATTGGACTCCTTAACCCCATTGGAATAATGTTCTAGAACACACGACCCCAATCGTGGTAGATTAACATTCTCATTCTCCAAATTTAGTGACTTTGAATGTAAAGAATAAACAATTGATTTGATTTTAACGAAAGAAGAAAATAGAAATATTTGATCCGTTTTCTATATTTTTTACAAATTTTTTTTAATAAAAAAATAGAAAGATTGAACCTATAATGTCCGTTCCATGATGATTGTGTTTTACCATTAGGCCAAGACACCTATTGGTTTTTGGTTTAGGTGAAATGCAGACCCATGTACCCTATTCAACGACGAGAGGGTTGAGATCTTATGCACTTAATGAGATTAAGTCACGTTCACAGCGAGTAAGGCTAAAAGGATCGGTTGGGTAAAGTTATTTGGTTCTCATTGCTCACTATTCTCTATCCTAGATAAGAATAGCCGTAGTCGTTAAATCTTCTGTTTGTTTGTGGTTGTTTGGGTGTTGGGTTGGTCTTCCCAATTACTTGTGGGCCTGCTTTATTTGTTGATTGTCTTGCCCATATTAAGCTTGTTTGGTTGGTTCAAGTGGTTTTTTCTTTTGGCCAAAATAGAACTTATTTGGGCCATTTTAGTGACATTCTTTGTTGTTTTTAGCTGGTTCAACTATTATTCATCTCATTCAAAGACTTTTAAGGCCATTTCTTAATCCTTTTTTACTTTCTTGCTTGCATTTTTGAATTTTCTGTCTGTTTATTTGCGCTATGACTACTAGACTTGAGCTTAACCGCTAAGAGTTCCCTTATGAGATCTATTAAGTTTGATGGAAAGAACTTCAACTATTAGGTCTGATCAGTAGAGATATTCTTAAAGAGGAAAGGGATTATTTGATCATCTATTATATGACAATCCATCATCTTTTAAGATTTGTGAGTGATGCTACTATTTTAGACGGCTTGAATATCTTTCTCACCTCCACTGCCCCATCAAGCATTTGAAATCAAGAGGACAATCTTATCATATTTCTCATGCTGTTTAGCATAGAACCCAATAGTGGGGCATTTTGTTGCATCTTTGATCTTCGAAGGTCATTTGGGAGTGTTTGCAACACATCTATTATGTAACTGAGAATATCATTCGTTTGTATGATGTCTTTAAGTAGTACTTCAATCTTGAGCAAGGCAATTGGTGATTTAGGACAAGAAATGGGATTTCATTTTTTATCTTTGGTTAATTTTTGAATTTTTATGTGATTTTCGTTATTTTAGCATTTTGGATTTTATTTCCTTAATTGTAGTTGTTTTAAAGGTTTTTCTAGTCAAATTAGGGCCCTATTATGGTAGGTATCAAATAGAATCTCTTTTAGAAATTTTTTACTTGGAAAATAAGTTTTTTGGAGCCTTTAAATAGGCGTGCAATATGTATACCGAAAATTGAACTTCAAAAAATTTCATATATAACATTTCAAAGAAGTTTTTCTCTTATTCTGGTGGATTCTAGGTTTTCCTTATGGATTCAAGTAATCCCTTACGGATTTAAGGGTTTCGTTAAGCTATAATGATATCTAGCCCTATCACACCTTTCTTTTTGTGTCAATTGGTATCAAAGCTCATTAGCATCCTGATATGGCAAAAGGTGACGACCAAAATAACCACCTTATTCACAGTGATCATGGGGTGAAAGCTCTCATGGTGGCTATTCAAGTTCATGATGAGAGGATCACTCGTGGATTTTGTGAGATTCTCAACATGCTCATTGATCTTGGTTTTGAAGGCAAAGACCTTGCTTATAATTGATCTATCAACTGACATGTTTGCAATTTTAATGATGTTCCATACTTTGATGTGGTGTTATACAAAGAAGACTTCATGGATTGGATCTTGGACCTTGAGGATTATTTTTCTTATGCAAAGATCCTTGAAGATTTCAAGGTGCTTTTTGTATCTAGAAACTTGTGAGTGATGCAAAGGATTGGTGAAACGATATACAATACTTTTAGAATGCGAAGAGGTAAGATTAGAATTTCCTTATGGCCAAGAATGAAAAGATTGATGGTTAGTTTTTTCTTTCCCCGTGATTATGATGAGATATTGTTCTATTCAGGTTATAGTCATAGACAAGCAAATTTATTTCAAAAGGATTGTAGTGAGAATCTCAATATCTATTCATTTAGGGAAAATGAAAATTTAGATGTCATTTATGAAATGAAAATTTCAATCGAAGAAGCAGGGTTGGAAGACCAACAATTTGAAGAAAGATCATCTATTAAAGATGATATTTTGGAAGAAGTTTTCAAAGAGGCTCAAGAAGAAAATATGGAGTTGGTTGAGGAGTGACAAAAATTATGAGTTGATATGAAGGTGATTCCATAACCCTCTACTCTCAGGATCCTATTGACAACGCATCAAAACCAATTGAGATGTCGTGGGAGTAGAAAATTTTGATTTGGTATTCAATCCGTTGTTAATTGATGTTGTAAATCAATTGAAGGCCAATCAAAAGAAATTTTATGCTACAATATCTCAAGGATACAATTTCCAAAGCTGGATCAAGTTATCAAAATATTCAAAATATCTATTTATTTGTAGCGAAAGATTTTAATTTCCAGACAAAACCTTGAGTTTAGAGTTTCATTTAAGTGGAGGGATCTGATGTAGGACAAGATATGAGATTTAATTTTTATTGTTTGTTAAGTTTTGAAATTTTATGTAATTTTCGTTATTTTAGCATTAAAGATTTTATTTTCTTGATTTTAGGTGTTTTTAAGGTTTTTTTCTAGTCAAATCAGGGTCCTATTTTTTTTTTTGAGAAACGTCAGGGTCCTATTATGGTAGGGTGTCAATTAAGATCTCTTTTAGAATATTTTTACTTGAAAAATAAGTTTTTTGGAGCCTTGAAATAGGCCTGCAATATGTAAAACGAAAATTGAACTTTAGAATGTCATTAATAAAATTCAGAGAGGTTATTCTCTTTTTTTTGGTGGATTCTAGGTTTTTTTTTTTTTTTTTTTTTTTTTTTTTTTTTTCTGGGTTTGGATTTAAGGAGCTCCTTATAGATTTAAGTGTGTTGTTTCGCTAGAACGATATCTAGCCCTATCATGCTTTCCATTTTGCTTCAAGTAGAGTTTAGCATGCTAGTATTCTCAAGTCATGGGATTGTATGGAGAAGTGTCGCCAGGATATGGATGTAGTTTGATTTCTTAGTGGACTGATATGAATTTGAGCTGATTCATGCGCAGATTCTATGTAGCTTTGACCTTCCATCTATTCAAGAAGTTTACTTCTGACGTCAGCATTCCATTATTTCTAAATTTGCCACCGTTTTTAGTGAGCGCCCTGTACTTGTTGCCTTTTGTGGTAGTTTTGATGGATCATTAGGAGGCCTCACGGTGTGCATGGTGGATTAAAGGGAGGTGGATGTTCTGGAAATTGGGAACCTAAGAAGTGCATGCACTATGGGAGCTGCAATCATACCATCGACTATGGTTGAGACCTCCATGGCAAAAGCCCTCTGAGTCTACCAATCAGGCATTCACTCAAGATGAATCCACTCCTGGATCAGGATCTTCCATTACTGTCAAGTAGACATATTTGATCTCTATATTTGAGGACAAGCATGCGCAATTCCTAGCTCATCATTATTGAAATGCTTCTTCATCTGGTTCCACTTTAGCCCAGTCAGGTATGACATCCCTTTGTCTTTTGTCTTCTACTTCCAATCCATGTATCATCAATTCCAGCATTACTAAGCAGTAAGTATAGGACCGGCATAGTTGTCCAAACTTGAATTGTATCGTGAATCGAATTTCATTTTTTCATATTGTGTATAGTAAGATACACAAACACCAAATAAAATTTATAAAAAAATTATAGATATAAATATATAAAAGTTATATTCATTAAATTCATAACACATTCAACTAATGACTAATTTAATATCACTTATGTAATAATATTTAGCCAAGCTAACTAAGTGTGTATTTAGGACTAGCTATAAGCTTGATTTTTCTTTTTAACTTTTATTTACAACTTTTTAAAACCTCAATTTTTTTAAAAAACTTTTCCTCACTTTTTCAAAGTACAAGTATACTTTAGCACACTTTCAGCAAAAAGTTAAATAAGTTGTTTTTAAATAGACACTAAATAGATCAAATTAACATGTATTTATATTGTCATTTTTTATTCATATTATAGAAAAGAAATTTGTAATTATGAAAGTAAAGTGCCTAGTGTGTAGTACAAATTTTGTAGGAGAAAAAAAAAAAAAAAAAAAAAAAAACTCATTAACATGTTATTTTATTGGGCTCAAATCAGGTAGCCAAATCATCTTGTGTTAAAAATAAGCCTAATGACTTTTTAAACCTTTTGATTTTGGATTGCAATTCTTTTGGAACTTGTAAAAAAAAGATTGTAATTCTTTTGGAGCAGGCCAATAAATATTTTGTGTGTATACTCTTATTTCTGCTCTTGAATAAAATTTATTTTACTTTTAAAAGATTTATGGGAAGAAATGCAAGAGGGTAAGAAGAGATGGACAACAGCGTGGTGTTCAGGTGGCTTTAATGTAGTAGCATTCCCATTAGTAAGCTGGGGTTGTGAGAGATTCTCTTGGACAATGCTTAATTTCTCAGATTTCATTAATGTGTCAGGATTATTGGATATTCCTCTTGAAAAGGGTTTTTTCACCTAGGGTAAGGTTAGGAGTTTACTTCCATTTCTTGTATTTTTCATTTTCAAGCTTCAATGTTGTGGAAAAGAATTTTTATGCAGTTCATTGGTTGCTACCTGGGCTTGTTTCATATCATCATTATATTTTTTAGGCTGTGGCAGTTTGTGAAGGGGAAGAAGTTCATTTAAATTTGAGAACATGTGTCTAAGGGAACCAAATTTTGTAGAAATTTCAAGGAGTGGTAGGCTTGGCTAGCTATGTACTTGCTAGGAAGCTCCAAAATAAAGAGTTGATTGGGGATATAAGGTGCAAAAAAAAAAAAAAATTGCTTGAGTTAATTAGGTTGGATTTGAAGTAGGGGAAGAGTTGCCTTACCAATAAAAGAAGTTGATGGTGACAACATATTGTGGAGCCAACAACCTGGTGGTAATTTTAGCATTAATAGTGGCAATGATGAAAACCTGTCATGAAGGGGAATGTCGGTGAACATCTTTTGGTGTTGTTGGTTGCAATAATTTCAGTGGGATTACTGAAATGGTAATGGTGATGGCGTGTGGCATGGTCTGTAATAGTTACGGTAGATAGTATGTGATAGTAGTAATGGAGATTTTAAAGATATTGTTGATAATTTTTGGTGTTGGCAGAGGAGCAATGGTTTCATTGTGTAGTACTAGTGTAAGTGGTTATGTTGGTGAAGGTGGTGATAATAATGGCGACATGGTAACCCCAAATTTCGTGATATTAATGATGTCGTAAAGGATGGTTATGGAGATGTGGTTCCTATGATACATAAGGTGGTGGTGGCATTTTTCATTATCATTCTTAAAGAATGCATTATTTTAAAAATTTTAATTAACTTATCAAATAGAACTTTTTCATAACTTATTTGCAAATATGAACTATTTACTTTACTACAAATTTAAAATGAATAATAAAAAGAACCTGAGTTGTTTGGTTAATTGTTTACTGCTATAGTTAGCATTAATTTTGGTAATAGTAGAATAGTACTCTACTGTGTCTAATAAATGGAGATCACTAGTTTGACTCTCCCTATACCCCTCCCTTGGGGCCACAACTTACAAAAAAGAAAGAAAGTAACATTTAGGAATTTAAGGATGTCCTTTTTGGTTGTTGAAGATTTTAAAAGGTTAAATAAAATGAATTTCTTAATCAAGTTTAGTATATAGATGATAGCCTTCACATGTTTGTGTTTGTCTAAATTTTGACATTTAATTTCTTTTTTGAAAATAAAAAACCTAAGACATGGAAATACAGATTCTCAGATTGTTTCATGGCAATGCTTGCAGGCATCCAGATTCTTGTGAGCCATGTGAAATGAAACTCATGATTCTTGGGAATTGTAAAATATTTGATGAATAAAATGAAATAGTAGCTCCTGTAGGTACCCTCTATGACTGGATGGCTGCCTTAGGTGGCCATTCCTTTTCTAATTTGCTGGAATTTTTGGACTTAATTTACTCTTCGTTTAAATTTTAACCACCTCTCTATATTTCCTTTGTACAGTGGCTGTGTTGTTTTTTTTATTTGAATAAAATGTTTCATTTACTTATAAAAAAAAGTAGCTTCTTGTAGGAAGATTCTACAATCTTTTCTTTGTCCTTGCATTGTAAAAAGCTTATTAAATCTCTACAAAATATCTTGTTGTCTTGACTTGGATCATAGATTATGATAGATGCTTGGAGCGCATCAAGTTGATGTATCTTGTTCTACCTCCATGACATTACCTATATTTGGAAAAAAAATTCTCCTATTGAAACCATTGTCATGCTTTTCTCACTTAATTTCTCTCTCTCTCTCTCTCTCTCTCTCTCTCATTATGGTAATGCAATTGATATGGTTTTGGTACTATTAATGGTGTGGAAACCTTCCTTTGAAGGACCTATTCACTGATCTGTTTGAGTATTCAGCGGATAGGGAGGCTTTAGTCTCAGCCATGTTGGATTATCATGAGGATGGGGTGGCTGGGAGTTGGAATTTACATTTCCACAGAGACTTTCATAATTAGGAGTTGGAGTATTGTGTATTCCTTTTTTGACCATATTTATTCTTAGGTGACTGGGGGGAGAGAAGAGGGGGGGGGGGGGGGTTGACAAGATGAGATGGCGTTTGAATAGGAGTGGTAATTTTGATGTTTGGTCTTACTATGAGACAATTAATGGTATCAATGCTCATTCCTTTTCTTGGACGAGTATTTAGTGTATTAAGGCCCCACAGAGGGTATTGTTCTTTTGTGTACAACTTCTTGGGTTAAGATTCTTACTATGGATAACCTTATCAAGAGGGGGTTCTATTTAGTTGATTGGTGTTATCTGTGCGGTGGACTGGGGGAATCATCTATTGCTCTATTGTGATGTTGCATATGCTTTGTGGAGTGCATTTTCTAAAAATGTTTGAGATTTAGTGGGTGATGCCATTGATTGAGCAACTTTATTATTTGGTTGGAGAAACTGGTTTGGTAAATATGCCTCGGATGTATGGAATCTTGTGCCAGCCTGTTTGATATTGTTATTATGGAAGGAGTGGAATACTCGGGGTTTTGAGGAGGCTGAGAGCTCTTTATATCAATTGCAGTCCTAGTTGATTGGTCTCGGGCTTTGGGGTTTTACTCATTGTACTTCCATTCTTGAGTTTCAAAACTCCCTTAGATTTTCTGCAATTTTTTTAGATGCTTTGTGTTCGTCATCGTGAATATGAAGTTTTCAGTTCTTCGATAAATTTCATTATTACTTATAAAATAATGTAATGAATTCAAGATCTACTTGTATCTTCTTGTGCATAAACTTCAGTTGGTTAGGTAATTCAAAATTAATCACAAAGAAGGTTGTAGCCAACCTCTTGGGCTATTTTCTGGTAGAGACCAATGGCCTATAAATGATTGCATACTTGGTTATGATTTTGAAGTTGTTTCCTGTTTTGATAAGAATTTTGAAGTTGTCTCCTTTGCATCCAAATTGTCTAGTACTTGAACTTGTGGTCCTTGTTTTCTCTCCATTTAATTTGGCTTGGGCAGAATATAAGGGGCTGTGAAGTGAGTTAAAGTTATTTTAAATTGTTATGATTTCAAGGTTGGAATAACTTGAAAGTTATTTAGACAAGTCTTCATTTGTTTAATGTTTGGATAAAGGTTACTTGTTTTAGACATGAACATTTTTTTCATAATGCTGGTTAAGGGTATCTTATTGCCTGTAGCTGGTTAGGCATAGGTCAAGTTTAGTATTTCTTGATTGGTCCAAGTCTTGGCCTTGGCTAACTAGTTTGCTTCAGTTTCAAGTTCATAAAATGAATGAAGCATCCATCTTCTCTTTTGAGTTAGTTTGACATCAATGTTTCCGTAGCAAGAAGCCACATGAACAAGAAAACCTTTGGAGATTTGGAATCAGATAAGAAAGTCTTCACTTGAAGTAGGACATGATCTACAATTGAAAGGATCATTGACTGCTAACATCTCAATTCACCTCTTCTTTGTATGTGTGACTCCATGATGCCTAGTTGCATTAGATAGCTTTCAATCTCCTGAATGCTTAGATTCCATGAAATGTATGTGCACCATTGTAGCCTTAAAAGTGGTAAATAAAAAGGGATGCTATGGGGCTTTGATATACACACTCTCAAAGAAAATTATGATCTTCAAACCCTTCTAGCCTAATGAGTCAGTCTTATCAGCTCCTAGTTCTGCTATGACAATACCATCACTAACACTTACATTATCCTCTTATCAAAAACGGAAAAAAAAAAAAAAAAAAGAAAGAAAAGAAAAGAAGAAAGAAAAATAAAATACATTTAGCATCCATTTTACTCTAATTATGCAGCCCTGGAGAAATCTTCCTAGTTCATATGTGTACATCTAGTGTCTTCTTAGGCTAGTACCTTGGTGCATATTTGTGGGAATCCCGCTATCTGATGAAGGTTCCTTTGAAACTCTTCCTTTCTTCTCATAGATAATCGTGGAATATGTTGCCGAGTTGAGGTTTTTTGCTGATCTGATAGGATACTCTTCATGATATTTTTTTTCATTCATCCTACAGGTATTTTAAAAGATATGAATTGTATGCCTATTCAAGGCAAACAACACAGTTTATTCAAGCTGAATCTATAATTCAAATATGTGCAGAACAATTCCAAAATTTCTTGAGAGACCAATGAGCTCCAGCTCATATGGCACATTCTCCCATCCTAAGAGCTAGGTGGAGGATGTGGTTGTGGGTTCAAAACCCACCCAGTGCATGTGTAAAAAAGATTTTCTTAAGAGTTTTTTAAATTGTCTTAAAGGAACTGCAATGACAGCATATCCCTTAAATATAAAATGCAGTGTCATTCTCCTATCAATATTCTTTTTAAATTTTATTTATTGTAATCTTTTTTAAAGTTCTTGCCAAGTTCTACTTTTATAGACACTCTTTTCAAGGGAAGTTGAGTGTATATAATTTTCTTCTCTTTTTTTTATTTTTTTTTTATTTTTTAGAAATAACTTTTCCCTTCTGCTTTAAATAATTCTTCTGGAGAAATGTTCAAAATTCTTGCCAAATTTGCCAGTCACTTTCCTTTTATCTCTTTATGTGGTTAGATATGGTTTTATTTTAAAGCTCAAGCTTGCATCATTGTTTTGTCAAGCATCTCAAGCACTGCTGCCAGAATCAGTACGTATGCTTGTAGGTGTTTGAACAACACATGTAAGTCTTTGCTTTTGAGGTTTTCCATAATGAAACTGTTGCAGATGATTTTCCACTACTTAAACTAATGACTTTGACCTTTATGTTTTGGTTTATAAGTAAATTAACTTCTTCTTTAAGAAATTTAATATTGCAAATGGTTCAGAGGCATTTTTTCTCTTCTCTCTGCATGGTGGAATTGGTTGGGGAGTCACACTTCAAATGTGTGGAATACGGTTCCAGCGTGTCTTATGTGGTTAATTTGGAAGGAGCGCAATGCCCGAACTTTTGAGGAAACTGAGAGACTTGTAGATTGTGTGAAGTCTTTGCTGCTTAGGACTTTGTTTGAGTGGTCCCGTATTTGGGGGTTTACGCATTGTCATTCTTTGTTTGATTTTCTTAATTTTGCTAGTCTTTCTTTTTGATTGGTTTTTATTTTTATCAGTGCAGTGAGTTTACTATCGTAAATCCATTGTACTTCTATTATCAATAAATTTGTTATTACCTATCAAAAAAAAATCTTTTTTATGCATGTATTCTTGGTTGACAGCTGTTGGGACCCTTATTGGGAAGCTATACCTGTGTAGGCCTTAGTTATTAAACTCAGCCTAGATTTTCCTTAATGCTGGGTTTTTCCTGTTCCCCAATTCATCTTGAGTTCCAAAAGTGTTTCTTATGTGACCTTGCCTTGGTTGATGGGGAAACCTCTTTTCTGTTTTGCTAGAGAATTATGATACTGGATTGCATGCCATTGTCTTTATCCTTGACGAGTGGTTGCTTGTATCCTAGTGATGTATCTTGTTTTGTATCTTAAATCTTTTTATGTGCAGTTTAAATTTGGTCCACCGAGCTATAGTTTGGACCCTGACATTTTGAATGAGTGGCCAATGATGACCAATAATGCTGTGTTGTTTTAAATAAACCAGCACTGATCACCGTTGCAATTAAAGCTCTGGATTCTCTTCTGATTTTTGGATTGCACTAACATTGAACTTCTGCCAGGTAAATGGAATATTATGTTAAAAACTGGTCCATGCTTGTTTATTATGCCAGTAATTATTATTGAATATTACCAACTTTAATGTTAACGACTCTAGGGGTTTTTACTTCCTGATAGCTTAATGATTTTTTAGGGGGCTAAGTAGTTTAGTCAGGTTCTAGAGCTGCATTTGTATCATTAGACAGAGCAGTGTTGCATATTCTCAAGTATCTGTACCTTTTAATCCAATGTGATTCAAGTTTTCTTCCATGGAGCCAAAGTTTGTTCTGATTATCCCAGCCTCTATGTGCATATTGTTTTATCACTATTATTTTGAATTGCAGTATTCTGTGTCTCTTAATGAAAAGAAGACCATATCTCTATAATTTAATGATCTTGGTGTGCTATAACCTTCTTTATTGCAATAGAGATCATGCAATCACTTTTTATAATTGTTTTTTTTAAATTTTCCAAGGGAACAAGAAGGTAGGTGCTACATTACCTCATTTTTGAACTTCTTAATTGAGTTGAAATATGCAGTTTTGTTTCAAGAGTATTTTGTTTGAGACACTAATATAGTTACGCTTACTTGTCTCTAAGTTACATTCTTACTTTAGTACCCGCTAGTGTTGGTTCTTTTTGTTCATCCAGATGGCGATTTATTCATAGCCTCTTTATAAACTAGATAACTGGTATAAACCTTTTAGCTGGTTTGTCTGTTTCAAGGATAATGACTTGAAGATTGCTAAAAAAAATGTGTCACACAAGCAGTGCATTTCAACTACTCTTTATTACAGTTAATCTTATCGTTACATAAGTAGCTGGTTTAATTGCTCATCACACACATGCTAAATTTGGTGTCATTGATCATTTCAAAGTAACTTCTTACTGAATTGTTGGTGGCTCTTATACCTTACCTCACAGATAGAAACGTAAATCTATAGCTACAGGCCATTTTATTGGTAGAGACCAAGTAGCATCCAACTCAAGTTGCATCCAACTCAAGTTGCATCTTCTTCATTATTGCAGTTGTAGTCTGCTGCAGTTATTGAGGAAACAAGTTTGGGATCATGATTTTGGAAAAGTACATTGGTATTCATGATTGAAATATTTAATTTATAGGATAATATACCCCAGTTTTGTAGCTCTTGTTGGTGTCTCATAGTTTTGTTGCTGTGGCTGGCTAAGTTGGAGATGGACAGTTTCATGTGGGTCCTCTCCAATGCCAAGACCATCTAAGAGAAGGGAAGTTCTGTTTGCTCCATTTGCATCCCTTGTTCCATAGACCTGGGATCCGAAACTTTTCTGTTGAGGGTTACTATAAAAAATCTCAAATTTGGCATAAGTTCAAGCATTGAATTAATTTCATATTATAAGATATATTTGAATTCATATTACTTTTATAATTGATACCTTCTTACATAATTCCATGTTTTCTTGACGGATTAAGTTTACCTTCTTATACAGTTCCATATTTTCTTGGTGAATTTGGTTTCCCTGCAACAAGGAGGATGAAATTTAGCTGTGTGAATAGTAACAAAAATGAAAATGAAAATAAGCAGCCATTGTTTTCAGTGTTGACCTTTCGATTTAATTCTTCTATTTCATCCATTAAAATTTGGTCCTACAAAAGTAAAAAATTATGGTGAGTAACATGCATGGGCTTTATATTCAAGTAGTGGAATTATAGAGAATGAGCTTTGCATTTGGGAAGAGGCCTTCAAACCTTTTTCATACGAACACCCCGCAGACTCATTTCCAATTGATTCTCCAAATTTTGCAAATCTTTGACACTCATCCCAGAGAGTTCTTCACCCATCATTTGCCTGTTATTTTAATAGATGTTTAAGCCTTCAAATTTGCATCTTGAACATATCAAATTCATTTGTGAGGCACTTAATGATATTCAAGAGACCATATCTTCCAATTATAACATTACTAGTACTGTTGATAAATACTATGCTTTGAGCTCTGATGATCCTATGATTTACCCTTAGATCACACTCTTGTCTTGTTATTGATGGCTTTTACTTGCACATGCAGAAAATCTTTTGTGAGCATCTAATTGGTCCATTCTTCATTCCCTGCAATTCAAGTTCTCTTGCTAATATGTATGAAAATTTGTTGCATTGTTTCTTTTCTTTGTGTAATGATTATGTACCAAAAAAGACTTTGTATGATGATGCCATGTAAAATCTATTTCCAAAATTGTCTATAGTACTTTCTGTATTGCAGAGTTACTGGATCTCAATTTTTGTCTCATGATATTCAGCTTGGTTGTAGCTTGAGATCATGGAACATGTCAACTAGGTCCAGCATATTGTATCCACTGGGGAGTAATACAGTCCACATGCCTGATCCATTAATCTTAGAGAATCTAACTAATTATTAAAGTCCTTGATGTTTTCAATTGCTGGGGCTTTTGATAAGGTGTGTATTGTTTAACCATGGTTTGGGAAAAGTCTTTGGGGCTTCTGTATTGAGCTAGCCTCAAGGCAAGACAAAATAATATGGCCTTTTTCAGCAGACTTGTGTGCTAGAACGCCTTGAAACTTCTTGATCTGAAAATTGAACTCTTTCTACAAACAATTCTAGGTCGAAATAAAATCATGTTACTTTAAAAATCATAATTTATCTTCTTCTCCTTGTTTGTAAAAGTTTTAAAATATGACAAACATTCAGTCAGAAATTCCCAAAAACTTTGAATAAATAACTTGGCTTTTATGCTAGTACTTGACTTTCTCCCTTTTCAACAAACAAACCTTGAATTCATTTCTCTTTGTAAAGTAGCATGTACATATGTTTAAGTCCAATTTAATGACAAGAAGATAATTCAGAATGTAAATCCCAGCTTGACCAATCTGATATTGACTTCCTCGGAAGATAGAACTAAGTATCTATTTATCTTTCTAACTTTGTATTGTTTTTTATTTTGCTTCTTTTATTGCTTATTCCACTACTTGGCTTGAAAAGAAATTTTATCAAGCTAAGTTAGAAATTGATATCTGGCGTTATGCGACTTATGTGGACATAGTAACATTTTTTTAGTTCTAGTATATGGCTATCTACAAAAAACTAGAGAAGGGGACATGAGAAAAAAAGTGTCCTTTGCCAATGTACTATAAGGAATAGATGTATGTTTCAATCTAGGAAAAAGCAATATCATGTAGTAGATCTCCTATTTGTGGGTGATTCTGCCTAGTTTGAGTCTGTAAAAGCCTTCACAAGCAAACGACAACGCACCATATAAGAGTTCACATGTTGGGTGAGCCTTAAGGTATCTGCAGCCATGTATTGACTCACCACACTATCATCAAATGGTTTATTAGGTTGGGTAATGATGAGGAAGTTTATTTTATGTACCAACCAGGGAAATGTCTTTAACTTAGGTAGCAACTCCCTCTAATTCATATACAATTTGACATAAAGACCCATAGAAGTTCTTACAAGTTTTGAACGTAACAAGTTGATCTCTTCCAATATATCTAACACATTGATGCCGGAGCATCTAATCACAAAGCAGAAAAGAACAAATAGTTTATTTTGTCTAGCCCATAGTTTTTATATTACTAGTCTCTTTTTTCTCTATTTTATGTTTTATTTTTTTTTTTGTCTTTAGTATTTTAAAAGGTCATGTGACTAGCATGTGTGAGGACATAACTGGCTGCATGTGTGATAAACAACATAACTGGTTGTCAGGGTTGAAGACTTATAAGAGGCGAGGGAAAGCTGGTTTTAGTGCTCAAGCATTAATTTGGGATGTTTTCTCCTGGGACTTTTCTTAGATAGTATAAGTTAAATTGAATCTTATTTTATTATTTATTTTCTATTGGATCAGTTTGAGTTAAATAAGGGCAGTTTGGTATTTCAGATTCTGTAATGGGCTGTTCTTGGCTGTACCAAAGGCCCATCGGTCTCATTTTAAGTTTTGAGTCATTTTCCTATTTGGTTTAGAAGTTCTAAAGTATTTTTTGTTTGTTATTAGTAATCCTAGTAATTCTAGGAATAGGTTATTTAGAGTCCTAGTCCTTTTAGGAAAGGATTTAACAGTAGCCTATATGAAGGCTTTATTCTAGTTAATATTCATAGAGAGATTGATTTTAATAAAATTCCAGAGACTTATTTTAAGTTTTGAAGGTGTGATTGCCTTCTCCTACCTAAGTCTAATTGCTTAGGAAAGTTGAGGTGTGGTTGTCTAGGATTTGCCTTTCTTTATTTCTTGGCCTATTCTCTGTTATAACACCAACCACAGCTATCAACGTATTCAAGATTCAATCTTTTCTTGACCGAAACCCTTAAACATCAATCCTATTTCAAGAACCCTTTAGCATCTCAAGGAATCTAATTTAGTGCTGAATTCCTAAAAATCCTACATCAATGTGACTTTTAATGAAGCTGAATGGTTAGGTGTTATTGTTATATGTAAGTTGGAGGACTAGGATTCTAAGATTACTAAAGGCTATTGTAACTAGCCTCTTTTGAGTCATTATAAGCAGCATTTTCTTGTCTATTTATTAAATTTCATATTTGAATATTTCTCGAGCTTTTAGATCCTAGAAATTGATATTTGATTGTTCCAGGTTTAATCCTATTATCTTTTTCTTTGCTTTAATCTTCTTTGCTGTTGTAATTTCTTCTTAAACCCTTATTCTACACTATAACTAAGTACTCTTCACTGCATCAAGTGGTATGAAAGAAAAAGATTTTAGATCTAAGCCACAAAATTTAGATCTGACTTAGTTCCAACTTTATGCTATCATTGGTTGTGGGGGTAGAGCAAATCACGGTCAGCAGATAGAGATGGTTGAGACGAGTCATATGATTGAAGATTTGTTGTCAGCTATCCTAGTTCTTTATTGACATGAATGATGGGAGCTTGAATGGTGATTTTAGAAGGCGACTACAAACCCTGGCACATATTGAAAGGTGGTCTGGAGGATGAGAATGATGATATGGAAGAAAAAAACCTCTTCCATGATGTTAGACCCATAGAACATGCGACATGAGGCAAATTAGAGGATCGGTTTGTGCATACCCTTGAATTGAATGGTAGGGAATCAACATAGTAGCTGCTGATTTTTTTGGAAAGATGCATGTGGAGGACTATTTAGACTAGGAAGCTAGTTTAGAGATGTACTTTGAGTGGAAGCCCATGAATGAAAATTGAAAGGTGTTGTTACTGTGCTTAAATGGTTGAAGAGCAGCATGCTTGACAAGGCAAGCCAAAAATCTGCACTTCCAGCACACAAAAGTGACGGAAGCAATTTTTGCAAGCTGATTATGCAATGAATTGTATGAAAGATTCTATTCATTGAAGCAAAGAGGGAATCATGTGGAGGAGCATTTCGGAGTTCAATAACTTTTTTGACATTTAGCTAAAACAACGGCCAACCAAGATTAGCAGCAAGCTATATTTAAATCTTTTCCAAGGAAATCTTTGCAACAAAGGAATTTTTTACTGGAATAATTAACATCATAGGTTTGGTTATTTACTTGATGCAAGAAGCAAAAGACTGAAAGAGAGAATTTATTCTAATTTAGTTTTATTTATTTTTGGACATCAATTTTATTTTTTTATTAGGCCCTAGTATTTAATTAGGTTAATTGGTATTTTATTTATACTTATAAAAAAAAGTTATTTATGGTGTCCGCTTTTGGGATGTGAGATTCGTTAGGGGTGTCCATGCTCGGGATCTAGAGGCTATGTTTGATTTCTTGGAAACCATTTATGGTTCTTCTATAAGGGGGCTAGGTGAGGATAAAATGTGTTGGATTCCTAGCAAAGTTAAGGGTTTCTTGGTTAGTGATTACTATAGAATTTTGACTGGCTCCGCCTTCCTTGGATTTCCTTGGAAAAGTATTTGGAAGCAGAAGATTCCCTCTAGAGTTGCTTTCTTTGTATGGACTGCTGCCTTAGGGAAATGCTTGACGATTGACAATTTACGTAAAAGGAAGATATGGATTCTGGATTGGTGCTACATGTGTAAGAGAAATGGTGAATCGATTGACCATCTATTCCTTCATTGTCCTTTTGCTTCGGATCTTTGGTCTATGGTTTTGGGTCTTTTTGGAGTTTCTTGGGTTATGCCTCACTCTGTTTTGGGGCTGCTGCAATGTTGGCAAGGCAGCTTTGGTCGTCATCGAAATGGTTTTATTTGGTCTATCATTCCTCATTGCTTATTGTGGTGCCTTTGGAGGGAGCGGAATAGTAGATGTTTTGAAGATTCTGAGAGATCTATTCCGGATCTCAAGCTTCTCTTTTTTAGAACTTTAAGGGATTGGTTGTTTGCTTTGCAAAATAAATCTTTCCCTTCTTTTATTGTTTTCCTAGACTCTTGCAATTTTTGTATTTGATTTCCTTTCCCTTGTTCACTTCCGGTGCACTTGGGTGTTCCTTTTTTTTTTCAATATATCTTATTACTTACCAAAAAAAAAAATAAAAAAAAGTTATTTATTTATTTGAAGTAGAGGGTATTTTTGTCATTTAATAAGTTGGGTTTCCTACGCCAATTAGAATTAGGGTGCAGTATTCCTATATAAGCATACTATGTACTCCTATCAAATGGGGATGATTTTGATGAATGAAAATTGCTTTTAGATTTTTTGGTCTAGTGCCAACTCTAGCCAACCCTAGGTGCTGACTTCTATTGGTTTATCTTGCTTGGTGCTAACTCCTAAGTTCCTATCATTATTTCCTCCTATCTTTTAATTTTATTGTCAATCGTTTGGGTTGTCTTGCGTCAATACCCCTTTGCAGCAAGCTAAACTTTCAAGCAGTCAATTGATCTATTAGATAAATAATTTATTATATACACCCATCAACAGCAGATCCATCACTTCTTCCTCTAATATGGATAACCCTTCTGCTTGCCTTCCTCTATTGACACCACTCACTTTACCAACCACAAATCCATTGACACCCCTTACGGGTAAAGGCGATGGCATTCTTCCTCATGAGTAGAGACACAAGGCGATGGTACTCTTCCTCGTGAGTAGAGACTACTCTAGTGGCTGAAGTAGATGTACAAGATTGTGAGATATTTTCTAATTCCTAGAAAAAATCTGGTGTGGGGACCCTGAATCACCCCCATGGAGTGAGTTTGTGGAAGTGTATTAGCCATGGCTGGCCTTCTTTTGTTTGTCACATCTAGTTTAAGGTTGGGATTGGTTTTATTGTTAGATGCTGGTAGGACATCTGGTGTGGGGACACCCCTTTGAGTTTGAGCTATCCAGAACTATTTACTATTAGTCGAAATAAGGAGGCCTATGTGGCTGATGTGATGAAGCTCCCGAATGGTGTTCTTTTTTGGGACTTAATTTTTGTAAGAGCCCCCCAAGATCGGGAATTAGAATCTTACTACAATTTCATGGCTAGAATCTATGGGATCCCTTTGAGAGGAGTTAGGGATGATAAGATTTGTTGGAAACTTGCTATGGGAAGAGGTTTTGCAGTTCGTTCTTATTATCAAGTTCAGAAAAAATGTATTGATTAGTCTTTCCCTTGGAAGACTCTTTGGAAGCCTAAGGTCCCTTCCAAAGATGCTTTTTTGTCTGGACTGCAGCTTTGGGGAATATTCTGACTATTGATAATCTTCGGAAACGGAAGATTTTGATTTTGAATTGGTGTTGTATGTGTAAAAGGAATGGGGAATCAGTAGACCACCTCCTTATCCATTGCCCCTTCGCTTTTGATATGTGGTCTATGGTGTTTACTTTGTTTGGCATTCACTAGGTTATGCCGAAGATGGTGGTGGAGTTGTTGGCTTGCTAACAGGAAAAGTTTGGGCGACATTGGAATAGTGCTATTTGGATGGCTGTCCCTCACTGTTTGATGTGGTGCATTTGGCAGGAGAGGAATAATTGGCATTTTGAGGACTTGGAGAAATCAGTTTCAGATCTCAAACTTTCCTTTTTCAAGACTCTACTGGACTGGGTTGCAGTGTTAGATGGTCATTCTTTCTCTTCTTTTCATGATTTTTTTTTTCTTCAGTTCATGGGTTTATGGACTTTTGTACTTTACGCTCTTGATTTGTTTCTTTGTCCCTGATGTATACTCCCTATATACTCAGGTGACTCTATTCTTCTTTTTATAATATAATTTTTATTACTTACCAAAAAAAAAAAAAAATGTTATACATTAGCTACATTGAGATGATATAACTTGTGCCCTTCAGCATAAAAAAATTACGAAGTATAAGATGGAAAACAAAAAGGCGTCATGATAGATCTCAAAAAAAGATGTCAATGCAAATGTTCTTCGCATGTTTTTTCAATTGAAAATGAAAATGGTGGACTTGTATATTTCTAAATAGGGTCAAACACTAGGATGATGGCATCATGTTTACAAGTGTCAGATACATTAAATCTCAATAATGCAAAACTACATATAAAGGACTTTTTGATTAAGAATTTCTCGTCTTGTTTCTGCATTAATATGTATTATAATAAATTCATGTGTTCGGGAAAAGGATTGTACCGATGGTTTTCTTGCAAGTTTTGCAATTGTTGCCTTAGCATTGCTGCCTCCCTTTGCCAAAACTAGCAAGTAAAAAAAGGAAGAATTGATTAATATGACTGTACTATAATAAATAGTTATTTGTTCAAATATTACCATAAAAACATATCTGAATGAATAGAAATAAATAAATCTTCATAGTAACTCTAGAATTAGCAATGCATTTAGAGAATGAATTTAATAAGCATGTTATATTACCATTCACTACATGATTGTAGCAGCTTTATATACAAATACGAAGTATATGAGAGAGAGTATGCTTATTTATCTACATATATTTATTTGATTCTGCATGTCTTTATGTACAAGTATGCTTCTGTTACTATGCATGCACAACACACATAAAAATTTGTGGCTTTATTTATGTACTAAATTAGGATGCTTGGTATCAGACTTTTGGGATCTTGGAAATGTTAACTTGTTTTTATTAATATAGTTGTGGGATGTGGTGCTAGTTCCATAAGCTAGATGATAAATTTGTTTTTAGGTCCTTGGATTGATTGTCATTCTCTAAATGGGGGCAATTATATTTAACTTTTGGTGTGGTTGCTACTTATCAAAAAATAAAAAAACTTTTGGTGTGGTTGCTTTGTCATTGAATCCCTGGAACGGTAATGAGAAGGAATTGGGAACTAGGGTGTAGGTGAGATTCTGGCCAGCAGCTAAGTTGGTTCTGTAGGACTGATTTGAAGGGTGGTTCAATGGCTATCGGTTAAGGGAAATTATGCGTGGTTGTAGGATTTTGATAGGGTAAGGAGAAGGACTTGATTATTAAATTATGAATTTGGGGACGCAAAGAGAGGAGAAAAGAGAAATTTGTGGCTGTTTAGTACCCAGAAACAATACCAGCCAATGCAGAAGAGGAGAGAATGAAGATAGAGAGAGAACACTATAAGCAGACATCCTTCAATAACAAAATACTCGTACTTCAAATCTGAATTTCTTAAGAGAAGCATAGATAGACTGGCACACTAGGACTAGGGATCCTAATTTAACCAGTAAACAAAACACTTAATACAACCCTATAAAACACGTTTAAATATATTAGGAATACTAGAAACTCTAGATCAAACAGAATCAAGAAAATAGCCCTAGAGCGTTCATGGTACTGTAGGTATGGTTCTGTTCATGACACTGTAAGAGTTACTTTTGAAGTATTGTTTGTGTTAGTACAGCTAGAATTTTGAAGGCTATTTTACTAGTTTTTATTTTTTTTTATTTTTAAATTTAAATTAAAGTTGATGTGTATAGTTATGATTAGATTTAACTAGGGGCTATATTTATAGTTAATAAGGCTTTGAGGTTTAATCCTCTTAAGGATAGAGGTTATGATAGAGGCTTTGTGGGGTTCTTCAGCTGAGTGCTTCAAATATCCTTTGGTGGCTTGGGAAAAGGTTTGCTTACCTCGTGAGTTGGGTGGGTTGGGAATTCGTAATTTGGTGTCGTTCAATCAGGCTCTTTTAGGGAAATGGCTGTGGAGGTATGGTCATGAAACTTCTCATCTATGGAGGAGGGTCATAGCCATGAAATATGGGGAGGGGAAAGGGGGGTGGAGCACTAGAGTTTGTAGAAGGACTCATGGTTGTGGGTTATGGCGAAGTATTAGTGAAGGGTGGGAAAGTTTCTCTAGGCATGTGTCTTTTGTGGTGGGGGATGGTTCTCGAATTCTTTTTTGTCATGATAAGTGGACTGGGGATAATTCTCTCAAATCTCTCTATCCTCTGCTTTTTGCGTGTTCAGCCAATAAGGAAGCTTGTACCTCTGAAGTGTTAAGTCCTCCAGTTGGGGATAATGACAGAGTCTGGAGCTTAAGATTTTATAGGGAATTTAATGATTGGGAGTTGGCTGCTTCCTATTCCCTTCTTCACTTCATTCAAACTCGTATTCCTAGGGGTGAAGGTAGTGACAGACTTTTTTGGTGTCTTAATGGAAGTGGGAAGTTTGATGTTTGGTCTTTTTATAATAAGATTCGAAGTGTAACTCTTCCTACTTTCCTTTGGAAGGGCATTTGGAAAGTAAAAGTTCCTAGAAGGGTGGCATTCTTTATGTGGATAGCAGCTCATGGTCAGATCCTTACTTTGGATAATCTTATGGTCCGTGGCCGCATCTTGGCAAATCGTTGTTGTTTGTGTTGTTGTAATGAGGAATCTGTGGATCACTTGCTGATTTCTTGTCCGGTTGCTCATTCTCTGTGGATGTATATACTTCAGCTGTTTGGGATTGATTGGGTCATGCTAGGTTCCGTTGCAGACTTATTTTTCTGTTGGTATCATTGGCTTGGGAAACATAATTCTGATATTTGGAATCTGGTTCCGGGTTGTTTAATGTGGAATATTTGGTCTGAACGGAATTGGCGTTCTTTTGAGGATACGGGGAAGTCATTGGATCAGTTGTTGGAGTTATGTAGACGGACCCTTTTTGATTGGTCTCGGTGTTGGGGCCTCTCAGATTGTTCTACTATCACGGATTTTCCTTTGTCTCTTAGTATAGCCTAGTGTTTGTTTGCTTATTTTTTTACCTCTTTTTTCTTTTTGTTCACTATCGTGAACCTTGTGTTTTCTCATGCTTCTCTTTTTTCAATAGAACTTTTTCTTACCTATTAAAAAAAAGGATAGAGGTTATGATAGCTTTGTGAAATGGCTATTCATAATCAATAACGGTGCCTTTGGCTTGTTAGTTCCTTAAATAATTCTAGGGTTTTGCTTATTTCAGCACCCTAAAGAGGTCTCTCTGTAAGAAACTTTGATTTTAAATTTTATTGAAGTAAATCCCTGTGCCATCGCCCATGCATGTAAATATCTTAAGCTACCAAATCCAAAAATCAGTCGAAAGATGGCAAGTTCTCTCTTTGGACTCTCTAGGATATCCATCTATTTTTGATAAATAAGCAAACTTTATTAAAAATACGAACACCACCCAGCACACAAGAAAAGACATTTTCTACACATTCTTTTTTGATTTTATTCCATTCCATTTTGTTTGTCCACTATTTCATTTTGAAATGTACCAAAATATTGTCCACTTATAAAAGTCAACAGTCACTATTTTCATAGCTTTCCTAGCTTACCTGTACTTCATTTGAAAATCAATTATCATTTTCTATTTGTTTTATTCAAATTTGAATTAAAGAGGGTGATTTGGAAGCTTCTTACTTTTTATCTCAAAAGCAATGCATTCAATAATGTCTCCATAAAAATATTTTCAAAATGGAAAAAAATTTTGGATTTGAGGGAGCATTTTCCTTTTGATATGGTACACAGCATATATTGTGCAGCTATGTCTTAATATGAAAAGAGTTCAGACCTATATCCTAATAATTCACTAAACTGCAAAAGAAGACTTCATTAGGTTTGTATGAGCAAGGTGGAGGTTGAGTTCATGGGTTTAAGACCCACTGGGTGCATGTGTAATTACCGATTGAAAAAAAGATCAAATATCTGTGCCTGCTTAGTTATATTTTGTTATTAATAGTTATGTAGCTCTTTAATTGTAATTAGATGTTAATTGCTGGAAAACTCTAATGACATCATGATTTGTACTGGAATTCAAGATAAGTATTTGAATTGGAGGCATATTATTGGTGATAGGAATCCAGATATAAATGTTAGTTGGAAATGCTTGCTTCCCCAACAAAATGAAGAAAAGAAAGAAAATGATTGCAGTAGTGAATCGTTCTAGTGCGCACACACTTAAACTTTGGTAGGAATGACCTCTGATAGTTTAGAAATTCATGTTCTTGCTGACCCTAGTTCCACTTCCTTTTGGATTTAAATAATCCCGGTTATGCACTGCCTAAATGGAAGGAAAATTTTAAAGAAAATGATGATCCTTCCGAGGAAGTTTTGGTACTTCCCTTAGGCTGTCTCTTACCAGTGACTACAGTTTGAGCCTTATTCAGAGTTACATGCTTCCACTGAAACACCTATTTTTCTCCTTTTCTTCATCAAGAAGGAACTCAGTTTCAGAAGCAATTGAAACGGGAAGCAGATTTATACATTTTGGGATTAACTTCCATGCATATGGGAAGTGAATAATTTGACTGTTTGTTTCAGCCGTGTACTCTACTCCTTTTGTTTTTGAACTTGGGAGGTTACCCATATGTCTTGCTACTTCACTTTCATAATTCTCTTTTGTAGTTATGCCTGAAATTGTGATATTCTTGCTCTGCTGATCTGTCAAGATCTGTCAAGACAAATGAACTATCTTTTAATGGAATTATTTTGAAATACTGATGCAGCTATCAGGAGCTTCTTTGTGTCAAATGTAGTGGTTTTTAGGCTGCTTTTCCTTCTGCAATTGTGAATATTAGCACCCTAGATCATGGCTTCAGCTTATGCAAATGATACTCTGACCTAGGTTACAAAAAATTGACTTCTTTTGGGCTGACTACTCTGTCCATTATGTTCCTATTATCCTAAATGGTTCTTACATGCTTATCCTTGAAGAAATGTGAAAAATGAAAAGGGAAAAGTAAAGGGGAGAGATCCTAACCAATTTCTGTCTGAACTGAGAGCAACTCATTTTGATGTGAGTTCTCCACAACCATGGTTTCACCTATCATTTCATGTAGAAGACCTAGATATCACATTATTTTTGATATCCTATCAGTTCATGTAGAAGACCTAGATATCACATTATTTATTATATTCTTGGATATCCTGTGTTACTGTAGTTTATCTTTCTTGAACCAACATAAAATTTATTTGGGTTTCGAAAGACTTGCTCAAGGAAAAGGTGACATTAGGTCAATAAATTGGAAAGTACACATGACAGGGAAATGTTTATTTGAGACAATCAATCAGTGGTATCCTGTTGAGATCATTTTTTCTGGTTGAATAGCAGGAACTTTTGAGGGATGCTAGAGAAAGTAAACGGATATGCGTAAGCATGGACCTGGCATACTAAAAGGAAAGATTTAATTACTCATGATATCTTACATGTGCATCTCATCTTTAGGATTCTTGAGCAAAGAAATTTTCGTAGGATTTACAAAGTTTATACTTTATGGAGTGAAAGCTGTTTGGTACTTTGAATTTGCAGTATATTTCCTTCTTCCTTCCTCATGTACTTTTCCTGTTATGTTTTGACAGAAAATCTATATACTTCTGTAAGCAATATGTCTATGTTTCTAGATATTGTCATAGTTAATGAATAGGGCACACCAATCTATATACTTCAGTAAGCAATATATCTACGTTTCTGTCAAGTGAGCAGCAGTGGATGATTTTATTTTAAAAATCATGAGTCAATACTTCTGATTGGTCACATGTTTCCTGAAATTTGGAGAAATGCGTATTTGGTGATAATATTTAAAGCTGGAGGTTGGTGGTGTTTCACTCTTTACTTTTGTTTAAAATCTGAGCTGGACTTTCTACAACTGTAGTCTATTTTCATCGTTCGGTATTGAAACTTGTATTTCTCTGAACAAAATTAGCAAGTGGTCTGTCTCATTATGCAACCTTTAATAGATTTATTTGATGTGTCTGATGTAGCACCTCTCCTGTTTAGTATGTTATTCCATCAACTATGTTTGTTTAGTTTAATATGTACATCTATGTTTTCTTTCATATTTTTGACTAAGGATGCATTTTCATTGTAGTTCTAAATGATAATGTACAAGGGGCCTAAATGAAGAACTAATTTGACAATGACTGAACTGAGAGTGAAATTCATCAGTTGGTCCATAGAATAAAACCAAAAGGGATGACACGATGGGGCCTCACTTTCTTGAAATACTCCAAGATATCTCTTTTCAACTTTGCCATAAGTTTTAGATGAATAGAGATGGAGGCAAGCAATAGTAACAAAGCAGGGGATCTTTATTTCCTCTTCGAACTTGTCTACTATCTTAATTTTGGAAGTGGGGTGTAAGGAACCCAGTTAGGGTTAGGGTTGCTGAGATGATTCAAGTAGCTTATTGGTAAGAAATGCTAGGGTTTGGGTGTTTAGGGTCACCTAGGATTTCGGGTATATAGTGTTTTCAAGAGGGTTCTTGATGATGTGGATGTTAGGGTTGGTCTTTGGGAAGTTCTAGGATTTTGGTATGTGAGAGTTTGTATGAATGATTGATGATTGCATGGGATGTGACTTATTTTGAGGGAGTCACCACCTCCAAGAAAATCAGAGTGAGCAAAAGAATCAGATTACTTCAAGGGAGTCTCCACCTCCAAGAGAAATAGAAAGAATAGAGAGAATTAACAAGAAACAAATGCAACAATTGGATTCTTCTTATCATTAGTGATGATTACATTGCCCTATTTAATACTTCTAATGCCTTATTCTCATTGGTTACACATGGCTTATTCCTATTGGATCATTAATTAGGCATGTGCTTTTAAGAATATACACGTGTTCAATGTGTTACATGTGCATTAACTGTAACTAATTGTTACCATTTTCTTTAACAATCCAAGCATGTGATTCAATTATGATGGAGCTCATGTCTGGCTAGTCAAGGCTTCCCCACGTGCATGACAGTTAGTAGGAGCTTCCCACAAGATTTGGGAACCAATGGACAAGCAAGTGCTGATCTGCATTTCAAGGCAGAACTAGACTGCTGATGGGAGCAGTCTGTTTCCCGATGTCAGTCCATTTTTGCTATGGAATTTTTACTCATTTCAGCTTTTCTGGAGTTCCTAACATGGGGTTAGAGTGTAATTCCTATAGTCAGACATGTGGATTAGGTAGCTTCTGAATGTGTCGCCAAAAAGAAGCCACTGTCACTTGTTTAAGAAGTGGCTGAATCTATTGATAGATCAATATCTATGCAACTTTGCTAGTTGAATTCTATTACTAGAAGGTAATGCTGGTGGTCTCAGTCTGCAATCCTTTACTCCATTGTTTTCTGTATGCCTCTGTTTTGTTCCATGCCCAACTATCATGTTTCTTGTATTATCTACCATAGTGTTTTCATTTATATAGTGTGAATTGTCCTATGGACCTATCTATTTTCCATTTTTTCCAGCATACTTGGTTATACATATCTAAAATGTTTCTTGCTGCCTAGTACAGAAATGAATTATCTGAAAGATTTTTATTTTTATATTATTTTTTTGTCAATGTCAAAGATTCATGATATTCTATATGAATTAGTGGTAACTCCGCCTGTGTCTAATGTCATATCTTTGCACAGCTGGTCCCAAGCCCAGATGAAGGAGGAGGGTTATTGTAGGTTGAATGTCAACAAAAGATTATCTCAATTCTCATCATACCTTATGAACATGAATCCTATTATGGATAAGGCTATGTTTTTACATGCTTATGACATTGTATTGACTAGATGTTTCAGTAGCTACCGGGGTATATTAAGTGCTTGGTCTAAGTCTGTTTGGAGAGCCTGGTAATAGATGTATATTTGACTTCTAGATGCATCTAGAGTGAATTTGATGCTAAGCATTCTTAAGACAACTTGCACATAAGGTTCTTGATGTTGATAACAATGAAAAGAAAGTTAATAAGCTTTACACTAAACGTTTTAGCTAATATTGTGGTGTGTTTGTTTTGGACCTTCTTTTTTTCCCCAAAGCTGAGATAGGGTTCAATTGTAATAAGCTTGACAATGAGTTCTTTTTTCTTTTTCCCCTCTGAAAGATATCATACACAGTTTTTTGTATAACCAATAAATAATGGGTTATAAGTTGATTGCTGCACATTTCTGTAGCTTGTTTTATTCTGTTTTCTTTAAGAAATCCTAGGTTTCTACATTGTTTATTCTTCATTTACTCTGTATTTTCAGAACTTATTTATTTCAATTAACCTCATTAAGAAAGGGATAAATTTTGTTTATAATGGTTCTACTAATTCCAAGCTCTAGATAGCAAATAATATATTATCCTGAGGCTGATGACAGCATTGATACTGATTATATCAGCAGTAACACTGATTCCAAACTCTAGATTCTTTTCTACTATATTGATTGCTATGCTTTAGAGTGTCAGCAATGCTACAAAGTATGGTGACTAGCAATTTGTAAAATTTGCTGTATTTAAAAGTATACAAATGTATTAGAATGTAATCTGTATCCCTTGAATTTAAATTCATAGGGAAAAAAATATCTAGACTGTAAAAATGAATACCTTGACTTCTGAGGTTGGGTTCCCTGGTTGATGTTCCTCTTTTGATTTGTTGTACCTTTCAATTACTGACTTCATGCTGGTAAAGCAGATTCCAATTGTATCAGACATGGCAGGTTTGTAACATATTTTTACAAAATGGTTGTTGCACATTTTCAAGAATCACACACACACACACACACACAATCTATAACTTTATCCTGCTCAACAGATGAAATTTAACTCTATTTGCTCTGAAGTGTCTGGTTAAATTAGGTTAAATAACATCTTACAAGGAAATTCAGCTGCAAGCAGGGACATGTAATTGAGGCAGAAACCTGAGATGAGTTTTCTTCTATATGCTTCCCTCATTTTTTGGACAGTTGAATCTAGATATGCCTAAGGCTTATTGTTGTTTATATATTGGCCTAAATTTTAGATGTGATTCATATTGCAGAAATAAAATATAATCTGAGAACTGCACTGGTTTAATTTTAGTATGGTTCCCCACATTTTTAGTTATCTGCCTGCTCTCCCATCTTAAATTAGCTGTCTCATGATTCTATAATTTCCCTATGAATTAAAGAAAACAAATCAATGTAACTGATTAAAGTGATTCTTAAAAAGAATCTTTGTATCACCCTGTGTATTGCATATAGATGCTGTTTAAAGCAATTTGTAATGAAAGTTTCAATTCCATGATCAATAAAACGAAATTCAGACAAATTTTTTGCATCAATGAGAAAGTTTCCACTCTGGTGCTATACCAGCACTCTTAAAAATTCTAGCATTGTGTATGTGTTGCACATGCTTTTAGTGTGGGATGGTGGTTATTCTTACAATCATGCGTCAATTAGAGTAAAGCTAGATATCTGTATCACTGTTTTGTTCTCTACAAAAATATGGGGAATAGGGTTGTTAAAAATGTACTTTGAAAGTTTGTAAGCTAATTGTGTAAAGGTTGAGCTTGAGTTAGGTGGGTGGATGCACTGCAGTTTAGAGTGCATGCATGAAAAGTAGCTCAATGTAATCAAGAAAAATTTCATCATTGGTAAACGAAGGAAATGTCTTAAAGCCAGATTGTTTTCTGTTAGAAATCTGCTGCTGATATGTGGTTGGTCTAATTTTATGACACTATCTAAAAGAATTAATACTTTTGATAATGAAGGATTGATTACGGGAAAATACATAGTTATGAAAATGCATCTTATGGACAAGTCAAGATCTGAAAATACATAGTTATGAAAATGCATCTTATGAGAATGTCTTGAAAATGCATCTTATGGACAAGTCAAGATCTGTCCTATAGGAAAATACATAGTTATGATTGTCACACCTTTCCTAATGGAACAGCTTCCACTAGTGTGTTGTTAACCTATTTCCTGTCAAGAGTTTGGCCCATTCATATTTGTACATGTGAGACAGCCAAATTATGAGAATCCTTGGTGGAGATCCATTTTGGGATGCAAGGATTGATTACAGGCCGTCTTTGCCATGTATTGAGTCTACAGAGCTAATTCTCCCAGATATAACTGTTGTGAAGTTCCATTTGTATGAGTGCTCAGGAACATATATGAGAAAATTGGAAAAATTTTCTGCCGCCCACAGGTCATTGACATTTCTACCAGTTGTTGATGCAAATTTACCGTGTCAGATATGTTAGCAGGACTAGATTCGTGTAGCTGATCCAAAAATATCCAGGATGTGGGTAAGATGATTATAGTGGCAATGATGTGGAAGGAACATTTTTTGGATATGCTTCAAATTGTCATGCAGTAACAATGACGACTGCAATAAAGAAGACATTTTATGGCCAAGTATGTTATTTATGCTGGCATTCAGTTAGAGAGCTTGGTACTATTCTTACGCATTATTCCTTATCTATTACTGTAGAAACATCCCAACAATATCTACATTGGTTCCACTGGAGTTTGTATTATTGAAGTGGATTGTTTATAATGATTTGCACCATGAATAGCAATGAAATATCAAGGTTTCATTTTGTCATTCACCTAAGGGATCTGACTTTCACTGGCCCTTTGTTCCTTGTGGTTAGCAAAGTCACTGTTCTAGTTCAGAGAACCCAAATCTGAGAGGCATTTCTTCTAGATGGAGTCAATACCCTTAGAAGTAAGGATTGTTCTCTACCATAGCCATCCTAGGATTATTCAATACAATGTGATAGCAGGGGGGTAAGAAAACTTTGTTTAATGGAATTAAGTATAATCTAGGTCCTATGGATCTAATCATCTGAGCTGATACCCTCAGGTCAGCTGCCTTAGGGATGGGCTTGGTCTGTTATCTCATTCTTGGATTGCTCAAAAATCATTCTTGTTTTTTGTCTGTTTTAATTGAGGATTTGGGCCGTGCAGATTTGGATTTGAGGGTCTAAATCTGATTACTTTGTTCTGGGTTTGAGGGTCTAAATCTAATTACTTTGTTCGGATAGTTTGATAGGGTTAGTACTTGGATTTAGGCGTAATACATCAGGGATTCTGAAACACAAAATCCTCAAATTTGACATAACATCCAGCCCTTAAGAATTTTTGAAATCCTTAACCACATCTTAAAATGTCCAAAACATCCCCAAAACCTCAAAGATGACCAAGATGTCCCCAAGCGTAAAAAATAACTAGAATATCCCCAAAACCTAGGAAATGGCCAAAAGGTCCAGAAACTTTAAATGACAAATACCCTTAAATCTCTAAAATAATCAAAATACCTTTTAAAACTTCCAAAATGACCCAAAAAGCCTTGAAAGCTCCAAAGTGATTGAAATACTCTGAATACTCCTCAATACCTTCAAAAGAGTAAATTACTCCCAAACGTCCAAAATGATCATAATACTCTCAAACCTCCAAAATGAGAAAAAATATCCCCAAAGCCTCAAAAATGTTTGAAATGCCCCCAAAAGATTCAACATGACCAAATTACCCCTAAACCCCTAAAATAACCAAAATACTCCCTCAAAACCTTTAAACAACTAAAAAACGCCCAAAAACTTATTAAATGATAGAATATCCGCCTAAACCTCCAAAATGATTGAAATACCCGCAAAATCTCTAAAATGACCAAAATATTTCTAAACCTCTAAAATGGCCAAAAATACCCCATGAAACCTCCAAAATGATCTAAATACCCTTGAAAGCTCCAAAATGAATGAAATACCTCCTAACATCTTAAACAAATTACGTGTCCAAAATGACCTAAATGCTTCCTAAACCTCCAAAATAACCTTTAAAATGACATAAAGATGCCTGAATCTCCAGTAAGAGTTGTAACTGTTATCATGTTTTTCAAACATAAAAAATGAGGAAGAAATTAGATTAAATGATCACCAATGAAATAAATCAAAGGAAAATGAAAGGAGTAGATGAAGGTCTTCAATACATCATATAGACTTTGAAGAAGGAAAACCAAACCAACCAAATATTTTAAACTCTCTATTAAAATAAATACGCCTTTGGAATAATGAAGTTTCACTTATTACACAAGAAACAATTGATATTTTTATGGAACCTTGTATTTTTTTCTATTCAAATTCAAGAACTCTGTTGAGAATAGTTATAAGTAGACAACAATCAAAATTGCAAATAAATCAAATTTATCAAAATGGCTGAATTGCCATTCAATTGTCCAAAAGTATAAAAATTAAATACAGTAGAAATAACATGATCCAACGTGATGAGTACATTATAAGTGACATGCTTGGGTAAATCTCTGTTTATTGTGTATTTTTTTGTTATATTTTTCTTAAAACTTTATGGCATTCACAACGATGGAATTAAAGATTAGTGGACTCTTCGTTTAGACTTGGGGTTATTTTCAGTTTCACTTTTGGGCTTTTTATTTTTTGTTTATTGAACACTTTCGGGTTCTTTAATTAAACAGCTTATTATTCCAATAACGTTCAATTCTATTTGAGTTACAATTATTGGTTTAATTGGGTTTTTTAAGATGGCAGCAAGGCTAAAGAAATCTGACGAAATGAATGTTTTCAGATATAGTGTTGTATCCATAGTATACTCCATACTTGGGCTACCTTTTTCCATTAATAAAGTTATGTTATTTATTAAAAATAAATAAAAACTGTTTCATTTATAGTTCATGTCAAGAAACGTGCTTTGTTAAGAATTATAGATTTTATACCAATCTTTTCTTGACCAATCCATTTGGTTGCCCTATTTTTTATGCTGTTTTTGTGATTGTCTTATTAAAAGCACTAAAGGGTAATGTACACTTCACCAATAACATTGTAATGATGAGGAAAAAGGCCTCTTTGGAACATACCTAGTGCGACTCAGTTGTCTCTTAACATATTGGGTTCTAAGAAAAGTTGTAAAAGAAATGTCAAGTGCAGGATTGTGGCTTTGGTTGGAAAGTTGGTATATGATTGGAATCTCTCATTCTCATAATCCATTTGTACCTACAGTACTGGCTACACTCTTCGGCTTAAAGAAGGAATACCTGTATCAAAACATTTTGATGAGTTTGATAGAATTATTTTTGTTCTAAAAATTATTGATTGTAAAGTCAATGATGAGGGTTATGTATTAACTTTCTTGTGCTTGTTACCTCCTCCTTTGAGCACTTTATTGATACTATGCTGTACTATCTCTATTGACTTTGTAAAAGATGTTAGGAGTTGAGAAGAAGAAATCTGAAGATTGGGGTAAGAATCATGTTCAAGTACAAGAGATCTGTTAGTAACAAAGGCAAGTACAAATCAAAATATAGATTTAGTAAGAATATATGCTTTAATCTTTAGAAAATAAAGGCTCTAGGAGACTGAATGTAAGATACTCAACATGAAAAGAAAGAAAAGAAAACGGTTAATATTAGTGATTCAACTAGTATTATAGGGGATAGTTATGATATTGAGGAAATTCTCCTATTATCTTTTGGATATTCTAGCGAAACATGGATTAGTATATGTTGGTTGTATGTTGGTCTAGTGTTAGAGCATTTACATCAGGCTAGGGTGGGTTCCAGTTAGCTCAACTGGTAAAGTCTCTGATAGTTGTATAAGAGATCTGGGATTTAATCTCTGTTTACACTAAAAACTGATTGGTGTCTTGGTCTAATGATAACCAGGAGCGGATGCCATAGGTTGAAATTCTCTCAAAAAAAAAAAAAACATCAGTAGTCAAATTTGGTCTTAAAAGCTATTTTAACCAACTCAATGATAGATACTCTTATATCAAACTCAATACTCAATATCTAAAAAGTTTAATTTAATTTATTTATTACTCTCTCTCTCTCTCTTTGAAAGGAAAAAAAAAAAAAAAAAAAACATCAAAACCCCTCTTCCTCGCAACAGTCACTGTACTCCTTGCTCTCTTCCTCCGTTGAAAAGAGTCCTCCACAGCTATCATTGTACGACTCGATCTTCGAACCACCATCGACAATGCGTCCTCCATAGCTAGCTTTGTAGTCCTCTCAATCTCCAAACATCGTCAATTGTCATACTCCACCTGACCTACTCCGATCTATGGTTGATGATGGCAAGGGGATGGTGAATGAGAGAAAGGTATTATAGAGGGAGAGAGAGGAAAGATGTGAGAGAGAGTCGGAAACAGTGTTGTTAAAAGCGCGCTTAAAGCGCGCTTAAGCTCAAAGCGCAAAGCGCAGAGCCCTTGGGGCTTTTTTCCTCTAAAGCGAAGCTCCCTCTCAAAAGCGCGCTTTAAGCGCGCTTTTTTGAGCTTTTTTATTAAGCGCAAAGCGCGCTTTTTTGAGCTTTTCGTATATTTTTTTAAAAAAAGTCCTGATTTGATTCTTAGCCATTAGATCTAAATATTTTTTATATAAGCCATTGATCTAATATATAAAAACTAATAGTATGGTGTGTTACCATACACCCAAACCTATCTCTTTAGATATTTTTTAACTTTTAACCACAACCAATCAAAGTCTCAAACACACAAACAAACACATCAGATTCAGACACTCCCAACCCCACGCTCAAACAAACACAAACAAACAAATCAGACACTCCCAACCCCACTGCTCCCTCCCAATCACAGTGCTCTCTCGGTATCAAGCTCAAAGATTCAAAGGTACGTCTCTCTCTCTCTCTCTTTTATATTCTTCCTTTTTAAACCTTTCTTTTTTTTTTACTCTTTTTGAAACCCAGACCTCAATCTTCTTCTCTTCCTCTTTCTCTCTTTTTTTTTCCCCTCATTCTGAAACCCACGACACAGTCACAGCTCCTCTTGCTTCTTTTGTTTTTTTTTTCTTTTCTTAAACCTGTTCCATTCTCTCTCTGTCCTCATTTTGAAACCCACGACCCAGTCACACAGCTCCTCTGTTTCTTCTACTTTTTTTTTTCTTAAACTTGTTCCATTTTTTTCCCTCATTAATGAAACCCGAAGCTCCTCTCTTTCTTAGTTGGGTCATTCATGAAAAAAAAAATGTATGAATGTGTGTATGAATGTATGAAATTATTTATGTGTTAATTGTTTGGTAACTTTAGTTACTTTAATATATGTCAACATAGCACTTAGACTCATATTGAATTTTTCTTAAATTTATTAAGTGATTAAATTATTAACTAATGTTAGTAATTAGTTATAGGGCATTAATGCATTATGGCTACTGGAGATTCAAATTCAAGAAAAGATATTGCATGGAAGTATGCGTATCTAGCTAATCAAAACAATAAAAATGATTTAACTTGCAATTTCTATGGGAAAGTTGCAAAAGGAGGGGCTTATAGACTTAAGCAACACTTGGTTGGAGGTTATAGAGCTATTGTTGGCTGTCAAAAGTGCCCTGAACATGTGAAGGAAGAAGTTAATCAATATATGCTGAGAAAAAAAACAGAAAAAGAGCAAGTAAATTTGATGGCTGAATTTGATGATATGGCTTTTGATGAAGAGGAGGATGAGGTTGCTGAAGTTGATGCTCGTGGAAAACGAGTGCAAAATGTAGGTGGCAGTGGCACTAGTAAAAAGAAGCCAAGGCATGTAGGTCCTATGGATGCCTTTGTCTCTCCTCCTAAATCAGCACAAATGGGAAAGAGTGGAAAGGGGGTCCAAACAACAATTAATGATGCTTACAAGAAAGAGTTAAGAGAAAAGGCTTGTGTTGATATAGCAAGGTGGATGTATGAAGCAGCAATTCCATTCAATGCTGTTAATTATGATAGTTTCAATGCTGCAATTCAATCCATTGGACGATATGGAATTGGTATGAAGCCCCCAAGTTACCATGAAGTGAGAGTTCCTTTATTGAAAAAGGAAGTGGTCCACACCAATGATATAATGAAGAGCCATAAAGAAGAATGGGCAAGAACTGGATGTTCTATTATGTCTGATGGATGGAAAGATAAAAGTCATAGATCTTTGATAAATTTTTTGGTAAATTGCTCTAAGGGAAGCATGTTTATCGAGTCTATTGATGCGTCTTCATATATGAAGACTGGAGAAAGGATGTTTCAACTACTTGATAACATGGTGGAGAAAATTGGAGAAGACAAAGTTGTACAAGTTATAACTGATAATGACTCAAGTTATGTGATGGCAGGTAAGAAGTTATATATAGAACTATATATCTTAATCTCATGAAATTAGAAAATAGTATTCATATTTTATTTTTATTTTTTTCTTAATTGTTACTAATTGTCATACTTATATTTTTATATTATTAGGACGATTATTGGAGGCAAAAAGACCTCATTTGTATTGGACCCCATGTGCTGCCCATTGTTTGGATTTGATGTTGGAAGACATTGCAAAACTTCCTACAATCATGAGAACAATAAAAAGGGCAATTGAGCTTACTGGGTATCTATATAATCGTACTGGTCTCATAAACATGATGAGACAGTTTACAGGGCAAAGGAACTTGCTTAGGCCCGCTAAAACTCGATTTGCTACATCCTTTCTCACATTATCAAGTATACATAAGTAAAAGGAAAGCTTGAGAAAGATGTTTACTTCAGAGGATTGGACCTGTAGTAAGTGGGCAAAGGAGCTAACGGGAAAAAGGGTGGCTCAAACAATTCTAATGCCTAAATTTTGGAACACTGTTGTCTATAGCCTTAAAGTGTCAGGTCCTATTGTTCGTGTGCTTCGATTGGTTGATGGAGAGAAAAGGCCTGCCATGGGATACATTTATGAGGCTATGGATCGAGCTAAAGAAGCAATTGAAAAATCTTTTAATGGAAGGGAAGAAAGATACAAAGAAATCTTTGAAATAATAGATCGAAGGTGGGATTGTCAACTCCACCGGCCTTTGCATGCGGCTGGCTATTTCTTGAATCCAGAATTTTTTATGATAATCGCTCTGAAATTGAGCGAGATGAAGAGGTGATGGCTGGCCTATACAAATGCATACAAAGGTTGGTTCCAAACATTAATCAACAAGATAAGATTCTTGAAGAGTTGACATCATATAAGAGAGAAGAAGGTCTCTTTGGGTTGGAAATGGCTAAGAGGCAAAGAAAGAAAAAGGCACCAGGTATTTGCTTTGTTAGCTTTTGCCTTTTGTTAGTTGTTACTTATTAGTTTGCCCATTTTATTAAATGGAAAAATTATTTAGTTCTTATAAAGTTTGAGTTAAGGGTTAAGATTTAAGAGTTAAGACCATTTTTTATTTTCCTTAACAGCTGATTGGTGGTCTGCTTATGGAGCTTCAACTCCAAGTTTACAGCAATTTGCTGTAAAAGTTCTTAGCCTAACTTGTAGTTCATCAGGGTGCGAGCGGAATTGGAGTATGTTTGAACATGTGAGTGACTAAAAAGTTAGGGACTTAATTGTGAAATTTATTTCATGATTTAATTATCATGATATCATCATCTACGCATATTAATATATGGCTATATGGATTGTGTAGGTGCATAGCAAGAAAAGAAATAGGTTAGCACAATCCCGGATGAATGATTTGGTATATATCAAGTACAATAGAGCCTTGAAGCGAAGATATAATTTGCGTGACACAATTGATCCAATCTCCTTGAAAGATGTAGATGATAGCAATGAGTGGTTGATTGGAAGAGTAGAAGAGGATGAAGTAGAAGAATTTGCTGAAGATGATCTTGTGTTTAATGATGATATTTTGACATGGGGCAATGTTGCTAGAGCTTTTGGAGTTGAAGAAGAAAGATTCAACTTCAGATCAAGAATGGGACCATTAGGACAAGCTACAGGTTCAAGTTCTAGTTCACATCATGCTCCTCATGATGGAGATGAAGAGGATGAGGAAAATGATGAGGGCTACAAATCTTGTGATGAAAATGATGATGGTCCCTTGCTTGATGAGGATGATGATGATTATGTAGATTAGGATTTCATTGCATATTTGCATTGATTTTGTTAGGCAAAGATAACATTACTTAACATTCTAGTACTTTTTAGCCTTTGCCTTTTTGGTTCTATACTTCTATTTTGATTCAACCATGTTTTGTAATTATGACCATCAAATATCATGGTTGCATATATTTTGTAAAGCACAATAGAATTATGTAAATGTCATATAAATTATATAAAATGTTTTATTGTAATTTATATGATTAATTGATCACTTGATTGTTGTATTGATCATTAATAATTTTTTTTTAATTTATTAAATTTTTTTTTTTAAATGTACGCTTCACATCGATCAGGCGCGCGCTTGCGCTTTGCGCTTTGCGCCTAGGCTCCAGGAGGCCTTTGCGCTTAAGTGCGCTCAGCGCTTTTAACAACACTGGTCGGAAAACAAATAATTTTTTTTTTCTTTTAGCGGTTCATTGTTAAATTTTTTTTGCTAGTTTGTTAAGCCTGATATGGGGTGTTTTATGCTTAATTATGTATATTTTTTTTTTTTGGCTAAATCTAGCATCTAGCGAGTAGATGCGAATGCACTTACATGGGTTATTGATTTAGCTTGCTCCTGACTCCCAAAAATTATATATTTGCTACTTGTCGATTACGTAATGGTCGGAAAACATGACTTATATTGAGAAAAAATTGTGTGAATGTGAACAATTTAAATTAAGTGACACATGAGTTTCAGTTTGCTCAACTAATAAAGTTTCTGATAGTTGAATAAGAGATCTACAGTTTAATTCCCGCCTATACTAAAAACCGATTGATGTCTTGATCTAATGATAAAGAGTTATTATCAAGAGCGAACGTCATAGGTTGTGAAACTCTCTCAAAAAAAATTAAGTGACATGATGGTATTATTATTCATATTCGACACGTCAGATTTAAGGATAAATATTGTGTCTTTGGGCACCTTTTACTTGGATGTGTGAAAAAAAAAAAAAAAAAGTTTCTTTCGTGATGGCATCCTCCTACATATAGGATCTACATGTGTCAAATTGGTCAAAAATGGGACAATGCCCAAAATGGTGTTCTTCTTTCAAAGTTACAAAGATATATTTTAACTTTCCTAAATGGAAAAAAATAGAACAACTTAGAAGGAAAATTTACAACCAATCCCTTCATGGAGTCTTAACATTGTGGTAAAATAACAACCATTATTAATAGGGTTCTCTCACATATCTATAAAGAAACTGGATAAGATCATTTCTCATTGAATCTTCTAATTTCCTCCGATTGTTATGTAGATGCAAAACGTGTGACAATTAAAAATCAAACAAATATTAGCTAGCTCTTTGTTTTCTCCATAAGTTGTAACCTTTAGAGAGAGAGGGAGAGAGAGTGAGAGTGAGAATGTGTGTGTTATTTCAAACATATTTAAGGTTTGGATTTTGTAAGAGAGCCTTGTGCTATCTTTGTAATCTCTTTATTTTCTTAGTGAAATTTTCTCTTCAATGCCGCTTGTGAATGTAGGTTTACGTTGAACCACGTAATTGTTTATGTTCCCTATTTTAGGGTGTTCTATTTTTCTTTTTCTATTTCTATTTTGCATGAACCCACCATAATTATAGGAAGAATAATCTCAATTTGTGAGCCATGGCGTATTGATGTAAAAAAAATTCTCTCCATACTCCCACTGGTACTCTCTCCCCCTCACCTTTCCCCTAACCTTGCAACTAGGCCACCTATTTTGTCCACCCCCTCCACACACTCCTCCACCCTCCTTCCACCCCATTATATCGTCTTCCTCTCTCAACCTCACTGCGAAAAGTTCCATCCTTACGCCCTCATTCCAGCATGGAGGTCTCAGACCTCATTTCTCGCACAGAAAAAGTATCATGCGAAGAAGCCAGAATAGAACTCCCTCCAATCCAAGGCCTTGCCATCTCTCCAAACCTCATACTCCTAGCCAAACTTATCGCCAACAAAGACATTGGCCTCGCCTATGTCAGAGATGTGGTCATTAAAGCTTGGAACTCAGTCTACCCATTGGAGGTGAAACGTATGGATAAGGACATCTTTATGTTCTCATTTAACCATGAAGTAGATGCCCATAGAGCGTATCATAGACGGCCTTGGTTTTGCAAGGGAGGCCACCTTATACTCAAAACTTGGAATCCAGAAGTCACCTGGCAAGAAGTAGATTTTTCCTCATCAACCTTCTGGGTCTAAGTCCATGGTCTACCCGCCTTGTGGAATTCTGAGGATATTCTGAGGATAATCTGGGGAAGATAGGGTCGAGGCTGGGAGAAGTTATAGAAATAGATCTAGTCGGTGAATCAGGCAGCGCATGGAAAAAATTTGTCAGAATTCATGTAGACATCCCTCTGGGAAAACCATAAATCCCAAGTCTCTTCCTTCCCCGTCCAAATAACACTGACTCTTGGATTGGGCTAAAATATGAAAAGCTCGCAGATGTGTGCTACAAGTGTGGATTTGTAGGGCATGAGGAAAGGTCGTGCACAGGTACCTTATTCCAGCTTTGCAATCCCAATGGTGCCAGGTTCAAAGTAGCCGAACCATGGCTCCAACCTGGGTACGAAAACCTACCACCTGGGATTTTCGAGTAGCCTGACGGCACCACCAACGTGACCATAGATTCATCGGGATAGTCACCGGAGAACGTTAGTAGCTCCGTGCGAGTTGGTACACCTGAGAGGGCACCGCCAACGTCGTACAACATGCACCAGGACCACTGTACCAGCCCACTACCTTCACAAAACACGTGGCACTCCCATAACAGTCTCACCTCCACTGCATTAGCAAGTACGACTTGTACTACCCCTGTAACGTTTATCCAAGCTGAGCTGGAATCACCACTGGAGACAACGGTCCCCCACCACGCATCTCGCACTAAGGTAAAGTCCAAAATGGGCCTTACTACCAAATCACCAACCCGTGGCTTTCGCAAAATGTTTAGTTTAACCTCGGTGCAAGTGGGCCTGAGGCCCATAGAGGAACTTATAGACCTCTCTTCAGCCTATAATACCAGCTCAGACCATTCTCATAGCCCAACCCACCAACAATCCTTAAGTGATTATTCTGAATCCCTAACTCTACAATCCGCCACATTCCTCACATCTCCGTGCTCTTCCTCCTCTGTACTAAATCAAAAGCTCCAACCACCACCTCTACCTACACCTAATGATGCATCGCCACCATTAAATCCGCTGAAGAGAAAAGTAACGGAAAAAGAGCTTGAGCTCTTTGCCAAACGGCTCAAAATTGCTGCAAGGGGACTAGAGCCAGTCTACTTTGACCCTGAGACTGTAGCTCTCATTCCGCAGTCAAGTCTGGAGTACTTCATACTCAAAGAAAGGCAGAAAACAGAAGATGAAGCACATAATCGTAAGTCTTTCTATCACAATCTATCTGAAATCTGTTCACACACCAATGTAAACACCAATTCAACTACCTATTTGGCTGAGGAGGCGGGCCTTATCATGCCCCTACCATCCCTACGAAGCTACTCGGATGGAATTGTCGGGGCATCTGCAACGCCTCAACAGTTCGAGCCTTAAAGGCTCAAATAAAAGGGGCTAGGCCCGATTTAATTTTCCTGTCTGAAACTAAAGCCAGTGTTAGTAGAATGGAGTTTGTTAGAAATTCCATTAAGTTTGATCATATGTTTGTTGTTGAAGCAAAAGGTAAAGCAGGAGGGCTCTGCATTTTGTGGAAAGATAGACTGTTTGTGAAGGAGGTGGAATACAATAAAAATCTTATTGCTGTTAAAATTAGTGATCTTGCTTGTGAATGGCTCATGGTTGGATTCTATGGCCCACCGTATCCCTCAAAAAAGAAGAAAGCATGGGAAAATCTCATGGCATTGCTTGAATCCCATCAAGGACCCTGGATGTGCTTTGGGGATTTCAACTTTGTGCTTAATGAAAATGAAGCTTTAGGAGGTAAAAAAGGCAGCTCCTCCACCAATTATCTCAAGGACTTGATGTTCGAGGTCGGTGCGATTGACTTAGGATTCTCTGGTGGCAAATACACTTGAGCGAAAGGTAAATGGGGAAATGTCGCAATTAAAAGAAGACTGGACTGAGGAATTGCCAACATCTCGTGGAGGCTTGCATATCTGAAAGCTACATTATCCCATCTCGACGCCATTGGTTCTGATCATACTCCTATTATTCTTGACACGAGCCCTCAAGCTTGCTTTGCTCACCGACCTTTCGGATTTGAGGTTGCTTGGCTAAGGGACGACCGGTGTGCCTCGATCATTGACAGTGCTTGGAATGATGAACCCATCGGCTCAGAATTCATTAACTTGTGTAAAAAGCATGCTACCACCAGGGATGCGCTTAAAAAGTGGAATAAGGAAGTGTTCGGAATGTGTCGAGATAGGATCAACTCCCTTATGCAGCGCATCAAAGACATACAAAGACAACCCCCCTTAAATCAATCTAGGGAATTAGAAGCAGCCCTTCAAGCCGAGCTAACAGAATGGCTTCTCTGGAGTGAAGCCCTGTGGCGCCAAAAATCAAGGGAGCTGTGGCTGAAATTAGGGGACAAAAATTCCAAATTCTTCCATCTGTCCATAATTGTTAGAAGGAAAAGAAACAACTTCAATGCTATACACGACGGAAATGGCTCATGGATTACTGAGGGCAACTCTATCAGGAAGACTTTCCTTGATCATTTCAAGGATCTGTTTCAGCAGAATGAAGCTGACTTCCCACCTCACTTCGAACACCTCGTCCTACCATGCATCACAGAGGACGAAAATGCTGAGCTCTGTAGAATTCCATCTCATGATGAGATCAGATGCACTCTTTTCAGTATGCATGACCTTAAAGCCCCAGGTCTAGACGATTTCCCTGCCATATTCTATAAGAAGTTCTAGTCTACCATCGGCGACATCGTCATAAATGCTGTTACATCCTTCTTCATCATAGGAACCATGCCTAGGGAGGTAAATTGCTCACTCATTGTCCTTATTCCCAAAATCTCTAACCCCACTACTGTAAATCATTTCAGGCCTATAAGCCTCTGCAATGTAGTGTACAAAATCATATCCAAGCTCTTGGTGGCAAAGCTCAGACCTCATCTTGACAAAATAATATCTCCAGCGCAGTTTGCTTTCATCCCCAATGGATGGATTGCCGAGAATCAAGTCATTGTTCAAGAAATTCTTCATAGCTTCAAGTCCCGAAAAACCAAGTCAGGTCGGATGGCTATTAAACTTGATCTTCAAAAGGCATACGATAGGGTCAGCTGGGACTTCATTCACGTTGTTCTTCTCCACCTCGATTTCAATGAAGTTTTCTCAAATTGGATCCTTAACTGCATTTCCTCAGTAGCTTTTGAAATCCTTGTAAATGGAGGTAAATCCGAGAGCTTCAAACCGAGCAGAGGGCGTAGGCAAGGGGACTCTCTCTCCCCTTACCTTTTTATTTTGGGGCAAGAAATGCTTTCTAGGATGTTGGACAAGGAATTGAGGCAAAGAAACATATGTGTAATCAGAACTAGTAGAAGTGGACCCACAATCACACGTGATGTATGCGGATGACATCATTCTATTTTCCAAAGCCTCTAAAAAAGATGCAACAACAATCAACCACATCCTAAATAAGTATTGCCTTTGGTCTGGCCAACAAGTCAATAGGGAGAAGTCGAGCATCCTTTTCTCTAAGCACACTTAAAGCAATACACGCAGACCCTTGAAGAGTATTCTCCAAATGAGGTCCCTTAAAAAAGATACAACATACTTGGGTGCGCTGCTCCTCCTGTCCAAAGCACCTGCCAAGGAATTTTCTTACCTCCAATCCAAGCTTAAAGCCAAGCTCATGGGTTGGAGGACCAAGTGCCTTTCGTGGGTCGGAAGAAGGACTCTAATATGCTCGGTTGCCCAATCCATTCCGAATTACAGCATGTCTACTTTCAACATCCCTAAAAAAGTGTGCGAAAACCTTGACTCCCTTTCTAGGAGATTCTGGTGGAATCCCAAGAAATCAGAGGGCCATTTTCTAGCTTGGAGATCCTAGGACAAACTCTGCTATCCAAAGAGTCAAGGTGGCCTTGGATTCAAAAAAGCGAAGGATATTAATAATGCACTTCTTGCGAAGCTCGCATGGATGATTGCCTCCAAAGGGACAGCCTGTGCATGAATATCCTGAGGTCGAAGTACAGAGTTTCAAAGGACTGGTTGCACTCCGAGCCACCTAAGCGAGCTTCACCCATTTGGAGGGCTATTGAGCAGTCAAAGAAAACTATTATTAAAGGTGCGTGCTATTCTATAGGCAATGGGATCTCCATTGACGTCTAGACAGATCCATGGGTCCCATGGATAGAAGGATTCATTCCAACCCCCAAAGAAGAGGCGTATACCCAACTACCTATCCTCGTAAGCCACTTGATTGAACCTGACCTTCACTGTTGGAAGCATAATTTAGTTAAAGAGTTGTTCAATCAGCTTAGCACTCTTCCCGCTTTCACCTATCCACCCCTGTTCCATCTAGACCTTCCCCTGACAAACTCATATGGACATCGGACCCAAAAGGTAACTTCTCAGTTAAATCAGCTTACCACTCTTCCCGCTCTCACCTAACCTCTTTACCCCCTTGTGGAATTTCCTGGAATAAACTCTGGAATTTTAACCTGCCCAAGAGATTGAAAATGCTCCTTTGGAGGATTGGGGTCAACTCTCTTCCCACAAAAGAAAACCTCCTCAACCGAATCCATGTAAGTGATGCCTATTGCCTTTTTCGCAAGGATAGCATTGAATCCTCAAGCCACCTCTTCTTTGACTGTCTTGCTTCCAGATCATTTTGGTTCGCTGTTTGTTGGGGGCCTTAGAACAGAGAACCTAGCTATTTCCCAACCTGAGGATATTATCAAGTTCTGTTTTCCCTTGTGAAGCTGTTGACAAAGGCCAAGTATCCCTGCGTTTGGCATTTACAATTGAAGAAATTTGGATGGCAAGAAATCGTGCCTTTCATCAAAACTGCATTTGGGATGTCTCCTCTTCTATTAGGCTTGTCCAAACCAGGTGCTTTGAATTTTCCACAATCATAGCCCCCCCTACAGCTCATGTTCTTCCTACTCCGGTCTATGCATGGTCCCCTCCACCTTCTGATTGCATCAAGATCAACTTAGATGCAGCCAATTCTGACATGCAAGCTGCTAGTGCTGTGGTGGCTTGTGATCACCGTGGAATGCCTCTTAAAGTCTGGGCAAGGCTGATTAAGAAGACAACTCCCCTCCAAGCTAAGATCGCAGCCTTGCTCTGGGCTGTTCAACTTGCTAAAGTGGAGAAATGGAGCAAGGTTATATTCGAAAGGGATGCTAAGATTTTTTTTGATGCCATCAACTCGCCTAGCCAGCCTTACCCCTGGTGCATTCAGACCTAGCTTCTTAATTCTATTGCTCTGGCTAAATGCTTCTTTTCTTGTTCGTTTGTTTGGATTAGTAGGAATTGTAATGGTGTTGCACACCAAGTAGCTAGATTCTCCTTGCTTTCCCGTATGGCTTTTGTGTTTTTGCTGGATAACCTGCCCCCTGCCTTGTTGGTGCTTTGTAAGGCAGATTATCCCCTTTGCCCTATTTTTATTCAGTAATACATTGCAGATTATCAACAAAAAAAAAAAAAAAAGTCAATTTGTGGCGTGTAAAGATGCATGCTTTGTTAGTAGAATAAGGATTATTAAGAACACTGAAAGGTAAGGAAGCTTTTCCAGCAATGTTATTAGATGAGGGGAAAAAAGATCTCTTGGAGTGGATAGAGTGCAATTTAGTTGTCTCTAGCAGACAATGTTCTAGGAGTGGTTGTAGAGGAAATGTCAGTCATAGGATTGCAGGTTTAGGTATGTCAGTATATAACTAAGGGCACGTTTAGTAGACTGTAAAGGAAATTACATAGAAATAGGAATATGTATTACAGGGAATACAAGATGCTGTAATGTAATATTTATTACTATTCATTTGTTTGGTGGTAACACAATAATAGAACCCTAAAGACAATGGAATGAAAGCATTTTAAATCAAACTTAAGGTATATTTTAGGAAATATCTTACTCATATAATTATATTTCATAATAAATAATATTTTTTAAATTTGAAAGAGAGATTAGTTATTTTTTTATGATTTTTTATTTTCATAATTGTTATATGCATATGAGAAGTTTGTTTATTTGGAAATATATTAATTTTAAAAATTAATACACCTACTAAGGAATAGTTATTACAACCATTTTAGAGATGAATAGTTATTCCCCATTTTAAAGAATAGCTATTCATTAGGAATGAATATTCATTGTAATAAAAACGTAACCAAACTACTGAATAGCAAAATCATATGAATAATTATTACATTACAGTGCTTATTATAGTCTATTAAACGTACCCTAAGTCTTCCACAAACCGTTTGTGCATGAAACAATAATTATACACCATTCGAATGAAAGAAGGTACACACACATTTGACCATTTAGATGATATTGAGTTATTCATTAAAAAAATATTGGTTGTAAAGTTTATGATGAGGATCAAGATGTAATTTTTTTACTTTTTTTTCCTCATTCTTTTGATTTTTTTTTTTTTTTTTTTGGTTGTAAATTCTATGTTGTATGGATCTAGAAGAGAGAATCTCTATTGATCATGTAAAAGATGTTTTGAACTCTTAAGAAATTAATGGATGAACATTGGGCCAAAGGTCTTGTTCTTAGAGTTATAGCCAATGAAAAGGGTCTAATAGGAATAGGAATAGGAATAGGAATAAATTAAGATCAAAGTTTTGAACTAAAAAGAATTTTATTTTTTTCCTTTTTATTTTATTTTTAAATTAGGTAAGTTACACATGAGCCTAATGGGTCTTGAATTCACGACCTCACTCTCCACCTAACACTTGCAAGGAGAGGAGGAGTCAATTGAGCAAGAGCTCATTAGCAAAAAAGGTAAAAATGTCATTGGTAGTGGCTCTTGAACTAAAAAGGGTAAATGTCATTATTGTAAAAAATAACACGAGGGCACAATGAATGTAAGTTACTCAAAAGCGAAAAAGGCAAAAGAAAAGGACTCTTGATACTAATGATATAACTAATCTATTAGTATATTGATTGCTTTGGTGCTTTGTTTCTTGATTTGATTTTCTCATATCATTCGACTCTTAAAAGATATTGGTTTGGTACCTAATGATCAACTAATAAATAATAATTGTGAATTTTGATTGAAAATAATATGACCTATAAGGTTGTGGGGATAGGAACTATGTGAACTAAGATGTGGAATGGTATTCTTAGGATTTATATTTGTCATGTACTCGATTGAATATTAACCTTCTGTCCTTAGTTTTAAAAATTAGATTGGACTGGCTGGTTCAATTGGGTATTGAACCCCAATTGGGTCTAGTAAAAACCATAAAAATTACTGATTTAATTGGTAAAAATCAAGAATAATACCATTTTTTGGTTCTTTAACCGTTTTGGTTATTAAAATCATGCTATTGTCCTCGGGTATAATTGACTACCAAGAAAACAAGTACACTAGTAAATGGGGGAGTTTTGAGATTTTGTGAAAGTGCATTAGTGGTCATCAAGGGAAAATTTTTGAATGACCTCTATTTGCTTCAGGAAAGCAAAATTGTTTGTGTTGCAATAGTACTGCAAATCCATATTTGATAATAGTTGTGTGTGGAAAATGTTAATAGAGCATAAAAATGAGATTAACATGTCAAGAAACCAAATAAGGTTTGTTAGATGGTTAAAAAATTGGAAAACAAGACTTTTGTGAGTCTTGCGCTTGTGGTAAGCAGTGTAAAGTTAAGTTCAGCACAATGAAACTTAGGAGTTAGGACTAAGGGCATATTGAATTATATCTATTCAAATCTTTAGCCTTCGTTTGGGAGTACATAAGGAAATGGAATGGAATGGAAAAAAATAGTTATAAAGGAATGAAATGGAATGTATTTAAGTAAAGAAAAGGAATGGAAAAGAAAGGAATAGAATGTAATTAAGTAACCTTATTTGGATGTGTAGGGGTGATAGGCCCAAGAGCCCATATCCATGTGTATATTGGGCCAGGGGCCCAATTCGAAGACGTCAGACGGTCCGAGGACGGGTAAACACTTTCATGAGAACCCGTGTTAGTGAGTGAGGAAGGGAGGTGTGGTCATGGTTATTCTGGAAGGTGGGCCGAGGATGAATGCCTCCTCGGCTAGGCAAAACTGAGGTCGGAAGACGTGGTCTGCCATTAAGAGTAACATTCCAGACCATTCCATAGATAAAGATAAGTATCCAGAAGGAACATGACAAAAGAAGGCCATGAAATATCTCAAGGGAAAGCTGCTACCACCGCATTGAATGCTCTGCAACTAATTTCCTGACTGCATTAATGTGGAGAAGACCCTTGAACAGTGCTGCATTGGCTGCCCCAACTCATAGAGGGCCTGAGAGGGTGTCTGATGGGACAAACACTCAAGTAGTGGCTTAGATGATCAACAAGTAGAGGGCCAAGATCGTCCAAAGAGAACTATATAATATAAGAGACCCTCCATGGAGAAGGGATCAGAGAATTAAGAGAGAAAGCACTGTAGCAATCAAAGCTGTATCTGTAACCAATTTCAAGTGATATATATATAAGAACTGATCTCCTCGGACTGTGTCAAGGACGAATTTCCTTAGAAAAATCCAGTCTACTTTTACTTAATTGTCTCCTAAATCCATCCTAACTGTTACCCAACTCATTAGAACCTAGTTTCCAACTCACTCTCTACAAATTCATTGTATTGAACTCATTGGGCCTAGATCCATTAACACCTTGGGCTTGGGATCCAAATCGTGTCCTTACAGGATGTTTTAAAAATAAAAGAATGGAAATGAATGGAATGTAAGTAACCTTGTTTGGGAGTAACATAGAGGGAAAGGAATGAAATCATTTTATGAAAATATTATTATTAGACCCATATTTTAAAATAAGAAGGCTGAATATATGGGGGTATTTTGCAAATTTTAGTAAAAATTCATTAAATCTAATTTCATTCCCTTAAATTCCTTCTAATTTGGGGGGAATGAAAATTTGAGATTTTAAGAGAATAAAGAGGAATGAGTGTTCCCTCCTGCCAATTCCATTCCCTCCCACTTAAACTCTCAAATAAGGGAATGAACTTTCCATTCCCTCCATTAAAACTCCTAAACAAGGAAAGGTAAGAATATTCTAAAATTATTATTTTTGTTCTTTTCCATTTTATCCCATTCCCTCCTCCCAAACGAGGGCTTAAGGTATTTCTCTTGTATATTCAAAATGTGGTTATCAATACTTTTTGGCGTTCATCGATGACTATTTAAGAAAAGTTTGAGTGTCTTGGTAAAGTCTCTGATGGTTGAATAAGAGATTTGAGGTTCAATCTCCGCCTACACCAAAAACTGATTGGTGTCTTCGTCTGATGATAAATAGCTATCATTAGGAGTGGACGTCATAGGTTAAAACTCTCAAAAAAAAAAAAGTTTGAGTACATTTTCCTAAATATAAGAGTAATGTGTTTGGAAGGTTCTTAATTAGAAGCAGAATGGTAAAACATTTCAAGCATTTCAGAATCGAAAATGGTTTGGAATATTGTTAGGTGAATCTAATAATTTTTGTGACAATGAACGCATAGTGAGTCTTGATATTGTTAGAAGAATACCACAATAGAATGAGGTTGTAGGATGTATGAAGATAACTCTTTTGGAAAGAACTCCTTGTATGCATTCCAATGTCGGCTTGTCAAAAGATTTTTTGGTTGAAGCAATTAATATGACCTTCTATTTGGTGGATATGTCTTCATTAACCATAGTTATGGATTTTGTTCTGTTCTAGTTGGAACGGCCAAAAAATAATGTACTGGTATGCAAACCGGAACGAGAAACCCTCTCTTTCCACCTTGAGTTGAAATTCAGTCTATTCCAGATCATTTCAACCAATTTCGATTGGTCATTCCGGGTTTTTTATTTATTTATTTTTATAACTAAAGAACTAAATCTTTTAATTTGATTCTTATTATTTCATTGATGATGAGTAAATGTGAATATTAAACATGTCATTTAGTCATTCCGAGCCATTTCAGCCAATCTTGAAATGGTATGCTTGAATTGACCAATACCAAAATATTACATTTCAATAGACAAATTGGAAAGGAAACTAAAATCGAATTCACCAATATTTCCATTAATTGTCATTGAATGTAAGACTCATTTTAAGTATAGCCTAGTACTCCTATTGAATACTCTAGTTTTAGAGTACTTCATTGCCTTTAACATGATGGTAAACTCGAGCCAAGGGTAAAAATAAGTACTTATTTTTATACTTGGAATCGAGAGAAAAAGATTTAGGTTATGGTGTACATATCCAAACTTCCTAGGAACAATTATTAATAGAGATGTTAAATTCAATGAATCTACTATTTTTTGATCAATGAAAAAGAGATCATTGAGACCTTAAAAGACTATGGTGTTAGTAAGCAGGTGAAACTTGAAGTTAAAGTTTCATATAAAGTTCATGAAAGAACTACAGTTTAACATATTCCAGATAAGGTGTAGGAATATAAAGATGAGATAGTATTGCTACTAGTAGGGAGAGGAGATAGACTAGGCCATCGTAGAGATATAGCTCTTAAAGATTTGGTAGTTTTTGCTTTGACTATCGCTAAGAATATTAAGGATCAAAGAATTTTCTAATTATGACATTGTCTCTGGTAAGGATTTGCTTAGTGGATTGTCACTATAAGTGAGGAGTTTGAATCTCTTCACAAGAAGATTGCTGATTGTAAATGGGTCTTCAAGAAAAAGGAAGTAACTCCAAGTATTGAATCAAATTCAAGACACTATTGGTGGCAAAGGACTATTGTCAAAGAGAAGGTATAGACTTCAACAAAGCGTTCTCTCATGTTGTGAAACATAGCTCTATTAATGTGTTGTTTGCTATGGTTCTTTTGCTTGACTTAGAGCTACTTTCCTTAGTTGTAAGCCAATCATTGGTATATGCCAAGGGTGTAGCTTATCCCATACTATTTAGTACTTAACTTCTATTTTGATTATTTTATGCAAACTTTTTTACCAAACACAACAACCCCCCCCCCCCCCCCACAAAAAAAAAAAATCTAGAGACTATTGGTTTTCCCATCAGAAGGGTAACAGCTTTCATCTTTCAATTGTTAGCTCAAGCATTAATAAGCTTAAGTCTAAAACCTGATCTTGGACTTTTTTTAATCATGTCAGTTAAAGTTGAGGCCACGTAATATGATTCCATTATTTATTTTTTTATTTTTAGTTTTTATAAACACAAGAAGGCATCTAGCGGAATCATCAAATATTATCAAGTCTATAAGTGATTTGAAACCACCATCCTTTCAAATTTCAATTTCATTATGGGATTTACTAAAGTGATTTGAAACCATAATCTTTTCAAATTTCAATTTCATTATGGGTTTTACTAGTTTTTATAAACACAAGAAGGCATCTAGCGGAATCATCAATCATTATCAAGTCTGTAAGTGATTTGAAACCACAATCCTTTCAAATTTCAATTTCATTATGGGTTTTACTAAAGTGATTTGAAACCACAATCTTTTTAAATTTCAATTTCATTATGAGTTTACTAAAGTATGCCTTTAAGGTATACATTAGTAAACCACTTTAAAAAACTTTTTATACACATTTTTTTTGTAAATTCAGTAATTTGTAAACTGGTAGTGGTTCGTTTAAAACGTTTGAATAAAAGTGAGAAAGTAACTTAATTTTGTTTTAAAATTAACAGCATCACACCGAGGCACAGGGATAATTCCTTACCCACCATTTTAGAAACTGATGAACCTTTTAAACACATTTACCCAAAAATTCCTCGACATCCAAAGTATTTAACATAATCAAATGCAGACCAAAACAGAACAATAAATAATCAATGTTTCAAACTTGTCCTATTATCCTAGATATACTTATCTATCGCCACTTCATTCGATTAACATTTCTTAAGTAGTGGGAATCATGTTTAACGGTTTTAATAGATCATCGCTTTAGGTTCACGCAAAAGACTTTTTTGGCTAGCTATAGAAGATTTATTTACAACTTTTGATAAAGTGTTATAAAAAGTAAGACGACGACACTATAAGGATATAGATGTTAATCTTAAACATGTCAATGTCAGCTCCAAATATCTAAGGGTTGGCCCTATATATATAATTTAGAACTCGAGCATGCATGCATGATTATTGGATGGAATTCTTTTAGGTAGATATACACCGTGGTCTAAAAACAATCCTATCGCTTCATCCACGCAGCAAATGAGCCAAAGATACATGCACTTGACTGGTTTAGTTGCTTACAAGTTTTGTCAACTTTCATTAATGATTAACTTCACTGAAGCAACCTTAACCTTCCTTCCAAACTTTGCCCATCTCTTCAACTTTTTAGGTAGCTATACTAGATACTTACTACTTTTCTAAAAGGTTATATTAATCACCCTTTGATAAACTACCACTCTCAAAAGGAACGTATTGGAGGCTTTGATCTAATCCACCACACTACCCGCTCAAAGGGAAATGCCTTCATTGTCTAAAGGTGGCAGAGAATATTGCCTAATCTACTGTTTGAAAGGAATCCATATTGCCTATAATATTATTTATAAAATCGATTAGAAAGAAGATTATTCTGTTTTAGTTTTGCTTTATGGAAATCATAAAAAAAATCAACAAACTAGTTATAGAATAAGCTCTATTTCAAATGATGCAAGCCTATTCTTTATAGAATTAGGTAAATGGTGAGGTTATGAGTTTAATATCTACCAGATATATGTATATTTTACCGATAGAAAGAAAAAAAAAAATCATATAGATACAATTTTTATAATTTTTTTGTTAGTAAATTAATTTATTAGTTTGCACATGTATTTTATCACGCAAAGGAAATTAAGTAAAAAGTTAAAAACCCTAAATTTAAAACAATAAAAATAAGAAAAAGAAAGAAAATTTTAAAATCCTAAATTTAGCAAGCATTTCCATCACAATTCCAACAGCTCAAACATTAACCGTTTATATCTCTAATTAAATTCAATACCTAATAAAAGGGAAAAGGAAAAGCATCTTGTACATGCATGCAAAGTATCATTCACGTTCGTGGGCTATACTAACTACAAAGCAATTCACTTAACAATCCGTGAATTAATCCAGAAGAATGCAATTACTTAGAGTGCCGATAAGTACGAATTTCGACACATATGGCCTCTATCCAAACTCCAATCCTCCACCAGTCCATTGTACTGCTACCATTTTCATCGTTTCTCCAACCTTACCAGTCACCAATGATCATCACCGTTCGGCAAACCTATGTTGGTACCTTCAACTGCTTCTCCTATGAAGTGATCAATACATGCCATTACCATCACTTGCCATGTCTTACATTGTATGGTAACCCTATCATCATCATCATCATCATTTTCTTACCACTTGCCGCCAAGTGATAGCACTTAAATGCTCACTAAGCTCTCACAAGGTTGAGCCACCAAAGAGAACATATTTATCAACTTTGAACAATGAAACGAAGTTGATTTTTCTGTACCTCATCAAAATATTAACAAAGTTGTCGACTTTGCATTAGTTGACAACTAGCATAAATGTTAACCCGATTCCTAATAAATCAAAATAACATTTGTATAATATTGACCATTCTAAAGGCTTTAAAAAAATGGAATTCATAGTCACTTGGATGATTTCCAATATTTTCTACAAAATTTACGAATATCATGCAACAATTAAATACAAGGATTTCATAATATATAGAGAGAGTATTCTTATTGATAAGTAGTTGCGTGCTGCTGGCAAAGCAAAAGTAGTACTGATTTTCTTTTGATATCTTCTAACAAAAGAAAACCACATTCCTTTAGAGCTCAAATTTGAGCTTATACTTGAAGGTAAAGAGCATCAATGCATCACTCTAAGTAGCATAACTGGCATGACTAAGCCATAATTGATCCATTTTAGACACACTTCTAATGAAGTTCCTTGTTCACGAAATTCCAAACCGTAGGTCACCAAACACTGTAGCACTCCTCAACTTATATTACCCGAACACTTGCAATGAAGTTCCTTGTTCCTCTTGTTGCTCTAACCCAACATCTCTCTTGATCTAAGTCGTAGAGCATACCATACATTTTTCCAATTATGACACTTAATGAATCGGTCATGCAATTGAAGTTTGTGGCTTTTCCATGCGAACATAAGCATTTGATTTTTTCTACATTACTATACCCCCCAAAAAGCTCTCCTAATTAGCTAATAAAGCTATTGATGTGATAAAGAATTCCTAGAGATTGGACCCGTCTATCTCAATGAACAAAAAAGTAAATGACCATGTGGCATTATTAATATATATATTAAGCATTTTAGTACGTTAACAAATAAATATATTAAGCATTTTAGTACGTTAACAAATAAATAAATGACATTAGATCTCAATTATGGAAAAAAGAAAAGGAGACTAAGTGAAAGTGTACTATCTTAACTTTTTTTGGTTAAGTAAAACAATACTACATTACGCCAATAATAATTTCAAGCATTTTAATACATGCATGATCATGAGCTAGTTCTCCATCATAAAATCACAATCCAACTTTAAACTTAGCTCACTTGCAAACCATTTAAAACGTCTCTAATCTTATAATAAATCAAATTTCCCATATCCTTTTAAAATTACTACACAACATATTTGTATTATAATTACCAATTATCGAAAATCGAATTATAATTACCAATTATCGACACATTCGAGTAAAAAATTCAAGAAATAGATAAAGATCAAGCTATGGTACTAATGCCATTATCAACAACGATAACAATAATAATAAATAAAAGAATCAAACATATAATTTAAATAAAAAAAATTTTGATAAACGAAAAAAATAAAAAAATAAAAGAAGAAGAAGATCTTAAGAAGAGCTAGGACCTGGTGCTGGAGAATTCATAGAGCTTGCTAGTGCTTGAGAAGATCATGACTCCAACCTCGGCGTCGCAAAGAATCGCCAGCTCCTTCGCCTTCTTCAACAACCCGTTCCTCCGCTTCGAAAACGTCACTTGCCTGCTCGTCGAATTGTCGATCCTCCTTATCACAATCTTCCCCCTCCCCATCCCTCTCTCTCTCTCTCTAACCCTAGCTTTTCCTTCTTCTTCTTTTTTTTTTTTTTTTTTTTTTTTTTTTTTTTTTTTCTTCTCTATAAAAACAAAAACAAAAACATAAATATGTAAGTAAGAAATTCAAATTACTAGTCAAGCACTCAGCTATTGAGAGAGAGAGAGAGAGTTATTTATTCTTTTCTCTCTATTCTTAGTTGTGGTTCTAGATCGGATGACAAGTAAAAAAAAATGAACAAAAAAAACACCAAAAACAAGCAGAGAAATTTTCCGAGAAAGTGTGAGAATCTAAAATACAAAGAAAGAAAGAAACAAAAAAATTTCCGAGAAAAGAATGAGAACAAAAAAAGAAATAAAGAAAAAGAGAGAGAGAGAGAGATAATAAAGGAAAGAATAACAGTAATAAAAAGAGCTTACTTGGGGAAGGTATGAACTAGTGGAGACAAACCGAGGTCTCAAATAACGTTTGAGAGTTTTGGCCGTACTGAGAATAACATCATCGGCAGCAAGCTATATAAGGAAAGTGTATGCTACTATGCGGGGGAGCGAAACCACTGGTTTTTTATTTGCGGTGTACAAAACCGCTAGTGGTTTTGTCTGATTGGGACACGTGGACCAATCAGGTGGTTCGGTGATGGAATTTGTTAATTCAATTGTGTCCAATTAGCCGTCCATCTTGTAGATCACTGACGCGTGGGTCTTTGGATACGTAGACTGTAGTTCCTATTTTTGGGAACTTTTTGCTTTTGAAATTTTTGTTCAGACAACATTGCCCCTTTTTGTGCTTTAAGAAATGACTAGTGTGTCCGTGAAGTGGGGCTATAGTGACAGGAGGCTGTCATTTTCAGGAAACGACGACCAAATCAAATTCTTGATTCTTTTGGCTGCTTTTCATGTCCGATTTCCTGGCGACCATGGATTTGTGGTCCATACCATTTTTGGTTTTCCCATAAAATTACCATCGTAAACAAAAAATGCCAAAGATGGGTTTGTTTTTAGGCAGAAATAATGGCAATGCATAATCCAACTTGGGTTAGTTTACTTTATACTATCGAGTTGTTAGAGCATTCGTCATTCGCAACTTCCATTATATTCTATTTTGCCATCTCAAAAAGTTATTTTATCAATTATACTATATCATTTTACAACACAACCAATATCCCAACTTTTATTTTCCTATTCTACTCATTAAAATAATATATATTACCGACTAAAATAATATGATATATTCCAATACAACTCTCTCTTTCTTCTCCTCCATATCTCTTCCAATTTATCAATTAAAATATTAAAAATTTTGCAATTGTAAGATTTTACAAATCCAACTGCTAGGCTCTTTTTGTGCTTTTATACTAAATTTTCCCTACATATATCATTTACAATTGCCAATGAAAATGCTCTTACCTTGTGGACTGGACTGATCAATATAACCAATTTATGGATTAACTCCTTACCATTTTTGGGTGTAGGATTCAATACACTTGTTGTACTTATTATCAATACGGAGGTTTTAACTTTTAAGTTTCATTTAATGTAGTTAGCTTTATTGGTATAGTTTCTAATGGTTGAATAAGAAATTTGGGGTTCAATTCCCACCTACACCAAAAACTGATTGATATCTTGGTATATAATAATTTTGGGATGCCTTATGAATAATGAATAGAAAAGTCTAACCAAAAGGTAGAACACTATTTTCTTATACCCTCTGAACGGCACCCTTTGTTTGTAGCTTACCCCCATTTGGTATCAGAGCCATTTTAGCTCGATCGTAAGTGTTTGTAAGTTACTGTAATTATTTTGAAAGTTAATCAAGTTGGCCGATACAACCGCCATAGTTATCCATTATTTTGTGCATTACTTTGAAGTATGTTATCTCTAACAAACATTATTTTGTTTTACATCTATTTTCTGATAGCACTTCCACTCCCATATGTTGCATTCTTCATCTACTACTTCATCTTAGTCAGTGTTTATTGTTCTTTCTTTTGGTGGTAGGCTGAGCCTCCCGTTCGTTCAAACTGTTTATCATCTTGTGTTTATTTGTTTAAGCTAATCCTTTGCTTCCCAGATCATCTTCTTTTTCCTATCTTTGTTTTTAGCCCAAAGTTTGTTGCAGATGTGTACTATGCTAAGTTCTGTGAGGAAATGTTATCCAGTAAGTCTAGGAGTAAGCCCGGTTTTGTGTCCGTCTGTTACCCAGTAAGTCTAGAGTACCGAGGTTAAGTGTGAACCGATAGATTCCCCTGTTAGCCGTTAGCCAGGTGGGGGTTGAGGCGTTGTTGTGGGAAAGAAGGTTCGTACACACTTAGTAATAGGGAAAAGCTGCGGTTAGTAGTAACAGAGAACATAGAAGGCGTCCGAGTGGCGGTAAGTTGGTAACTATTCACAGAAGGCGTCCATACACTCCCTGTTTCAGATCTAAGGTTAGATCCAGAAATTGGAAGATAGAAGTAGTCTAGGTCGTAATTGATTTCTTAGGCTTTTAATCCAGAATGATGAATAGGATGTTTAGAAGGAGTGACTCATCCACCAGCATTAGATCTAGCAGTACTTCACTCCTTGAGATTCCACAAGAAGATGGAACAATCAACTCAGAGTCGTACCAGCTTTCAGATCTAGATCAGAAGTTAGGAGATTGGAACATACCCAAAGTTCCCACAACCCAGGTCTATAAGTCATCTTCATGGTCCTTGAAAAAGTCTTTTAGAAAGGACTACCATGTTAGGACTATAGAACAAATCTACAGCATCAACAAGGAGTATGAAACATGCTATTTGTTATCCCCTGCAGCCATGAAAGCTCACAGGGAAAAAGATCATAAATTCCTCCACATAGGACTTGTCCAAGTCAGAGTAAAACCATTGATCAGAGAAGGGTTGAACAACTCAATCCTTATGGCCCTTAAAGACACACGTCATCTTAGATTTAATGACAGTCTTCTAGGCACCATTGAATCCAGTCTGAGTAACGGACCAGTCCATTTCGACTGTTTCCCTAACCTCACTGTTGCACTTGACGACCCTTATATTCTGAAGGTCCTCACCCTCAACATCAGAACCCATGGAACCCTTGTGTTACATGGCACCAGACAACTTGCTCTTATATATAGAGTGTATTATAAGTGCATGAGGACAAACATGTCCATCCAGGCAGTTGATAAGAGAAAGGCAGGAGAAACCACTCTTATCCAAACCCCAGACGTTAGATCCACAGTTCAGGTACCAAGAACCCTGAAATGGTCTGAAGTCACTTTCCCAGCACATTGGCCTATAAAGAATGAGAATTATCCTCTACAGTTCCAAAACCCTGTTAGGAACCCAGATCTAGATTTTGTCCAGCAGTTAGTCGATGGAACGGTTAGACTAAGCTTTGACCAATCTAGGTTTAAGTCACCCCTAATTGAGGAACCCAGATCTTCGGTAGATCTGTACCAAGAACCAAGGTCTAGATCCGTAGATCTACGCCAACCCCTTAGGCAGCCAACTATCCTTCTTAGAGATAGACTTGCATCCCAGTGTAGTTCGTCTAGAACACGAGCTCCCTTTCCCACATCTAGAAGAGACTTAGGTCCACTGTTTCAAGGAGTTAAAGACCATTCCCAGGTTAGTACCCCTTGTTACACAGCCAAACAAGACTCAGTTGCTGATCAAGAAGAAGACAGCACTAGTCAGGACAGTCTTAAGCCTCCCTCACCATCAGGAACTGATATGAGAGATCCTATTCAGCAAGAACCTGAATTTGACTATCAGCTCTTAGTGTTGACAAAAGAGTTCACCCCTGATATGGACGCTCTTGAAAAAGAATTTAATTCTGAACAGAACAGAGTTAAAAGAGAAGCCTATAGAGCCAACCATACCAAGGAACAAAAGATTGAAGTTTTGGAGAAATGGAAGTTATTCATGAAAGAGGTAAAAGCTGATTATCCTTTTTTTGAATACTTTGAGAAACATTTCAAATGGCATAAAAAGAACTATGTCATAGCCAAACTTCCAGATAAACCTAACCAACCCACAAGTGTTAGGAAATCATCACAAGAAGAAGAAGAACCTGTCTCTCCTTCTTCAAAAGTAAATGTCTTAGAAGCTCACATATCCTCTAGTAGTTCCAATAAATCCTCTTCAGAAGATGAAAAAGAACAACCACTAGATGACCAGCTTGGAGACACACCCCCACTTCCTCCTAAGAAATGGATATCCAAATACAGAGGAAACCCAGCCTTCAAGGATTTCCACAGGAAGAAGTTGGTTTCCAAAGAATATAGAAGGCAAAAGTTCAAGAACAATGACTTCTATAAGAAAGGGAACCCCAACCCCATAGAGAATCTCAAACCTAAAGCAAAAGGAAAATGCTTTAAATGTGGAAAGAGGGGACATTTCAAGAAAGAATGTCTAGGTATCTCACCTACCCATTCCTTAGTATCTGAAGACATCTCTAAAATCCTAGAACCCGAAGCTCCGAGAAATGAGTCTCTCGATAATTCTATTGATCAAGAAATCTGTCAGATCTACCAAGAGTCATCCTCTCCTAGAGCCTTGTCTAGCACCTCTAGTAGTCCAGATGATGTCATACCATGCCAAGATAGCTGTTGCAGAAACAACACTATCAAAATGCTTTCTAAGCAAGAAGAGCTACTCTTAGATCTCATAGAACAGATCAAAGACCCAGAAGAGAAAGCTCAAAGACTTAGTGAGTTCCACAAAACCCTAGTCAAGGAAACCAGTACATCCAAACCTAGGTTTCAGGAACCCAAAGTTGATTTGGAAAAAATCTACAAAAGGTTTACCAAATCCAAGAAAGAGATTACAGTCCAAGATCTCCAGAAAGAGATTAAGGATACCAAAACTGAAGTGAGAAACCTTAAGCAAGAATTAGTCATCCTTAAGGTTGATCATGGTCTGATAAACCAAAGAGTCAAAAATTTGAAATACACTTCTCATCAAGGTAATGAGGACAGAATCTCATTACAGAACCCTTCTGATGAAGAAGCAGATGAAACAGTTAACCCTACTGCAGATATGGAGCCAGAACCATCAAATGGATCGTTCTTACAAACCATCAGTAGAATAAACTTCCAGAAATGGCATTCCAAAGTCAGGATTGTCATAAGTAAAGATTTTGAATTTGAGGTAATAGCCTAAATAGATTCAGGCGCCGATCTCAACTGCATTCAAGAAGGAATCATTCCCTCTAAATACTTCCGGAAAACCAAAGAAAGGTTAACCTCCGCAAGCGGTGGGAAAATGCAGATTGAATTCAAAATCCCAAAAGCACATGTTTGCCAAGACAATGCGTGTTTCAAAACCACCTTTGTTCTTGTCAAGAATATGACAGATAGGGTCATCTTAGGAAACCATTCATGTGTCTGTTGTATCCCTTTACCACGGATAGTGAAGGAATCACTACCCACCCTTTTGGCCAACCTGTTAAGTTTAAGTTTCTTAGGAGCCCAGAACCCAAAGACATCAACAGTCTCCAAAAGGTTTCCATCTCTAAGACCCTTAACCTTATCAAAGCCAAAACCCAACACATTAAGTACCTTGGTAATGAACTAAGTTACAAAAGGGCTGATAGGCAATTAGCTTGCAAAAGTTACCAATCAGAAATTAGGAAGTTTGAAGAAGAACTTAAGCAAGAAGTTTGCTTTGATCTTCCCACAGCATTTTGGCATAGGAAAAGGCACGAAGTTGCTCTTCCTTATGTTAAAGATTTCCATGAAAAGAACATCCCTACCAAAGCCAGGCCTATCCAAATGAGCCAAGAACTTATGGATACTTGCAAAGCTGAAATAGAGGATCTTCTTAGAAAGGGAATCATCAGAAACTCTAGGTCACCATGGTCCTGTCCAGCCTTTTATGTTCAGAAAAACGCTGAGATTGAGAGAGGTGTCCCTAGACTTGTCATCAATTACAAGCCCCTTAACAAAGTCTTAGAATGGATAAGATATCCTATCCCCAATAAAAGAGACTTAGTTAATAGGCTTAGCAAAGCAGTGGTTTTCAGTAAGTTTGACATGAAGAGTGGTTTTTGGCAGATACAAATCAGAGAGTCTGATAGGTACAAAACAGCCTTCACCACACCCTTTGGTCATTACGAATGGAATGTAATGCCCTTTGGCCTTAAGAATGCACCTTCTGAATTCCAACACATCATGAATGAGATTTTCAATCCATTCTCCAGTCATATCATTGTGTACATTGATGATGTACTCATTTTTTCAGAATCCCTAGACAAACATTGGAAGCATCTCAGAACATTCTTCCAAACCATCAAAAGAAATGGTCTTGTTGTCTCGGCCCCAAAGATCAAGCTTTTCCAAACAAGTGTCAGGTTCTTAGGTTTTGACATAAAACATGCAGTCATCAAACCAATCGATAGAGCCATCCAGTTTGCAGAAAAGTTTCCTGATGAGATCCTAGAAAAGACCCAACTTCAAAGGTTCTTAGGATCCCTCAATTACATTTCTGATTTCTATCAAAATCTTAGGCAACAGTGCAAGCCTCTCTTTGATAGACTTCGAACCAATCCTTCTCCTTGGACACCCACCCATACATTGGTTGTTCAACAAGTCAAGAAATATGTCAAGACACTCCCTTGTCTAGGAATCCCTTCAGAAAATTCCTTCAAGGTCGTTCAGACAGATGCCTCTAACATTAGTTATGGTGGCATTCTCCTTCAGCGTGTTAGTCCCACTTCCCCTGAACAAATTGTTTGTTTTCATTCAGGAATTTGGACTCCCACTCAACTTAATTATAGTACTATTAAAAAAGAGATTTTATCTATAGTACTATGCATTTCAAAATTTCAAAGTGATCTTTTGAATCAAAAGTTTTTGTTACGGATTGATTGTAAATCTGCAAAACATGTTTTAGAAAAAGATGTTCAAAACATTGCATCAAAACAGATTTTTGCACGTTGGCAAGCCATCCTTTCAGTCTTTGATTTTGACATAGAATTCATTGCAGGAACTCAAAACAGTGTACTTGACTTCCTAACCCGTGAATTTTTGCAGAATCCAGTCCAAAATGTCCGGGAAGAAACCCGTACAACCCCAACCTCCCAAGTTGCTTAAACCAACCACTAGGAGTACAAGTCAGGCACAAAACCCTAGCCCATTGGTACCTTTCTCTACCTCTCCTTACTTGTGTCCCCGTCTGTTGTTGCTAATCGTTATTTGGTTTCCACAATCCCAAAACCAAATTATCATAGGCCCCAAGGACAACACAGTTATAGCTCTGCTTTAGCTTCTCCTCCCCCCAAGGCAATTTCTCCATATACTGTAGAAGACCCTTTCGGCCCAATAGTGCCCAAACAGCGTTCTCTGTCTTTTCCTCCTAGAACAGGAAGAGCCTCTTATATCAAGAAATCTTTTGTTCAGCATATCTCTTATATTGAGCCACACTTGGCCCACATAACAGATCCTCTAGCGCTAGCAATGGAAGTACTGCCCCATGAATGGCATTTCCTCCCCAAAAGCCCAGAGAAGAACATCAAATTCTATAAAGGCATTCTCATCCAAGAAAAGTCTGCCAAAATAGAAGACATCAGAGATAGGAATAATCCCTCAAAAGTCCTATTCCATAAATTCATAATTCAGGGTTTTGTAAGCTGCAAAGATTGGGGACACCCCTCTACACTCAGAACTCTTACAGTACTCAAGGGATCAGAACTCCTGTACAATTATTATGATTATATGGATGCCTTTGAAAAGGTATTATTCTTCCAAAATGACAACTATGACCACTCATGGTTCATTCAGTTTGACAGGAAATTCAAAGGACAGATACCTTCGTGGTTCCTCAAGTGGTGGGAAATGTTTGGATCAATTCCTCAGAACTTCCCAGAACCTCTACAGGATGCATTAAGATATTTCAGTTCCAAGTTCCTGACAGACAAGCATTCTTCCCAGTTTCCAGCCATCTTGCATAGGACAGTACAATACAAGATCCACTGGATAAGCATGTGGAATTATGCTATCAATAGAAATCTACTCGATAGGGAATTCTTTGTAAAATGGTGGGACAAATTCAGACCAACTGATGCTATCTCCAAGTTATACAATGACTTTCCTCTTCCAGTCCAGAGAACCATTGCTCATCACACCAGATCACAGTCCAGCCTAGAATCCGCTCAATTTGCCGGAAAATCTAGCAGAGAACTCAAAGATCTCGCCCAGCAATTACTTCTCCAATCAGAACAATTAGAGTCAGAAGAAAAGAACTCTCCTACCTCTTCAGAAGCCTCATGCAGTTGTGTCCCATTTGACCCATTCCAGGACGCCCAGGATCCTTATGGTGATTACAACTTGGACAGCGACTAAGGCATTTCTCTATTCAGCTCAAAAACCACCTTTGCAAGACGGTTACTATTCAGAACAGCACCCGCACCAGCAAAGTTGTAGATAGGCTACCATTCACTGCACAGTCCAGAACATTATGCAGAGTTACTATTCAGAAAAGCAAGGGGACAAGACACTGTCCACAAACAGTGACTAGTTACTGTTCACTCTACAGTGCCCCGACAGAATCATGTGAGTTACTATTGCTTTCGGTGGAAAAGATATTCACCTCAGTAAAAGCAGTTTACCTTCCGTGATTTCCGTCCGCAATTCCAGCAATCTCCTGAAGAGACCAAGGCTCCCTCCAGATATAAAAGGAACTCTTGGCTCCAGTCTTCAGCAGGCTTAATTGAATACCTCAGAGGTCCAGTTTCACATTGTAATCTGAATACATAATGAAACCTAAATGGCTCTCTTCTCCTCTCCCCCAGTTTACTCTTGTACTAGAACTACAATTGTAACCTATCTATGCTTCCGCCCCCAGTGCCCTCTGAACGGCACCCTTTGTTTGTAGCTTACCCCCATTTGATATATATATATATATATATATATATATATATATATATATATAAAGTCTAAAGATAAAATTTTTCATAATTGTTGAGATGACAGGTTGTGACTGATTAATTTACATTGGAAGTGATGGTGATAGTTTTAATGAAAAGAATGTTTCACTAATTGCAATCTATCACCTCAACAAGTTGCAAAATTTGTTGTAGTTTATAAATAAAAAGAAGTGGAGTGAGTACCTCATTACTCCTAGAGTCTTCTTTAATTTTCCTCATCTGGAAAAAAATTTATTTTCATTGGTTTATTGGGCTTAATAAATATGCCCAACAAAAATAAAATTGTACATTTTAAAAAAGTATATATTTTTAAAGTTGTATATAGGTCAAATAAGTTGAATAAAGTATTAAAAAAAAACTATGGGCAAACTAGCTTTAATGATAATCACATGAATTTAGTTTAATATTAACAAAAAAAGTGTGAGATCAGTTGTTCTTTAATTATAATAGCTTTTGTTAATTAGCTAATTTAGGATTTGATTGGGATCTACTTATTTTGCTGAAATTGAAATTTTTTTGTTGAAAGTACTGTAGATAAAGGTAAATGTTAGTTGAAATAGTACAATAGGACTTATGAATAGTACCAAAAAGTGTAATGAGACCCATAAATAATAGCAAAAATAAGCTAAATAGTAAAATAAGTTGGCAAAAAATAATTTAGCCAAATAGACACTTAGTGTCCATTTGGGATCCGCTTATTTTGCTAAAACAAAATTTTTTTTGTTGAAAGTATTGTAGATAAAGGTAAAAGTTAGCTGAAATAGTACAGTGAGACCCATGAATAGTACCAAAAAGTGCAGTGGGACTCATGAATAGTAGTAAAAATAAGCTGAATAGTAAAATAAGTTGGCAAAAATAATATTTACCAAATGGACACTTAGTGCACATGTTAAGGAAGAAAGATGTGGTGACTCAGTCTATGGTTAGACTATTCCATTTTTTACTCATGAGATACTTTGAAAATCTCATTGGCCAATAGTATGGTGAATCAAACCTAGAACCTTCGGGATTATGGGATAAATATGTTCTTCCCCTTTTCAAAAAGTGTGCATATTAACTCATAATTGGGTATTTGTTATAATTTAACATGTGCCGTAAGAGTCTCATTAACTAGACCTATTATTATATATCAAAGTTACGATCATTTTGGTTGGTTTTAAGTAAAGGCTTTAGTCCATTATAAGAAATAATGACTTTGATGTGGATTCATCCGCTTCTCAGCTTTACTATTTTAAAATAATGTGAAAATTTTATGGGGTTGGTCATTTGGAGCTGGTATCTTATGCGCTAGGCACATGAGAGATTTTTCCGGTTATTTGATGGCTAGTACACCCTTTAATACATTTGGCATACTTTCAGTTAATGGTAATGTCAAGAGTTCACATATTTTATTGTGTTTCTTGTATATTATAATGGTGAATTTTCTTGTTTAATAAAAATATTAAATTTGTAATTTATCAAGATTATTTCCCTTATTTTAAAATGTAAAATACTCGAGTAAAAATATATTTTTTTAAAACTCTTGATGTGATTTCTCAAAATGATTCTTAATATATTGTTACAAACTTAAAATCATGTGCTAAAGAAGAATAGATTAATTTTATCAACATCTTACTTAAAATTATATCTCTAAAAAAAAGGACAAAATTTAGTTACAAAATTGGTTGTAGCCTTAGGTTACAACCTTACTCAATATCTTTTTATTGGAGGTAAATTTTGAAAAATCCACCATTGGATTACATATTCTTCTTATATCCTTCATGCTTGCAAAAGTTCTAGAAAATTAAAGATTAACAGCCATGTCATCAATAAATTGTTTAAATTGCAAGTTTTTATAATTTAAAATTATGCATAGAATATAAACTTATAGATCAGATAGTAAATAATATATCCAATTGACACAAAATTTGACATGTGTATTAAGAAAGTAAAAAACATGTAATTCAATGGTTAGATTTTCAAAATATGTAATAATATTTATTTTATTAAGTAAGGCAGTAGTCTAATGCTACAACAAATTTTATAGCTAAACTTTGTCCAAAAGATAAATACTTAAGATTAATATGTTGACAAAGTTTAGTTACAAAATTGGTTGTAGCCTAAAACTACAACTTTACTAAAAAAAATAAACATTATTATATATTTTGAAAATCTATCAATTAAATTGCATATTCTTTATGCCCTTGGTGCACATGTTAAATTTTGTGTCAACCGAATATTATTTTCTATATGATCTATAAGCTTATATTTTACACATAATTTTTGTTGAGGGCCATTTGTGAGAGCCCAGGCAGACAGAAAGAAAGCCCAATAATAAGGGCAACAAGGAATTGACAAAATAGATAGCAAAAAACCATTTGGCTCAAGCGGCAGGAATAATGGATCACAGGCCCAACAAATAAACAAATGGGTCTTGAAGAGGCAAGTGGGCTCAAAGAAGCCTGGAAAGAAAGAAATGCCATCCCATGGGCAGTGTATGATGTAGAAAAGCGAGAAAGGGCCGCCGTAGGCCCAAGGCAATGCAAACTAAGAAAGTAAGGGATTTATGGCAGGCTCATGAACCCCAAGGATGAGAATAAGGTTATTGGGCCAGGGAAACTCAATGAAGTTAGTAAAAAGCCCATGGGAGTATGGAATTAGCAAATGAGCCGAGGAAGCCCAAAGAAAGTAAACGGGTCGTGGATGCCCAAAGGAAAACCCAAAGGGACATAGGAGCCCATAAGTAAAAGCAAAACAGTGGCCATGACAAGTCACTGAGAGAAGGAATAAACGGCTGGCCTAAAAGAGGCCAAGCAGGATTAAGTTATTAAGGCAGGAATAACAGTACAACGTTGTAAGAAATAAAGAAAATCGAGAGTGGGCCAAAGAAATGTGAGGCCCATCATCAGACAAAGTCCAGCTCTTGAATGGAGTGGGAAACCAAAGAAAATCCCACATAAGAGGTCAGAAAACACGGACGGAGAGTCTCCAGATCACGGCAAACGCATGAGCAGCAGGCAAACTTTTAGACATATCTGAAAGGAAAGCACGCGCAAGGCCCAGGCACCACCAGCCTGTACCCAACCAATATGAGACGTAGTAGGGCCATGGGCCAGAGGTAAGAGGTAAAGGGGGTATGGTTTTGTGGTGGGGAGAGGGGAAAAGACCTATTTTGCGGCTCCTGCCCAAGCCCTTTTGGGAGGTACGTCCTGCTGGGATGACAGACCACCCAAAAGAGGCAAGGTTGAGGGGGGAATCGTTAGGTGCATGCCTTGAGGGAAAGAGAGAGAATGCATTTATACCGTGGCAGGAAAGAGTGCTACGATGGACTGAGGAATGAAACAAACCTGCCTTTGTCTGGCAAGGGTAAGTGTCACACACCTTTGGTGGTCGGCAAGTACGCCCAGACCAGACAAATGCGGTTAAGGGGTAAAGTGGTAAAAACTGGCCACGGCAGACACTATAAAAGGACCTTTGCCGTGCCCTGAGAAAAGGATCGAAAAACAGAGTATTCACGGAGTAAAAAGAAAACAGAGTAAAAGAAAAGAAAAAAGATAGGAAAGAAAACAGAGAAGAAAAGAGATGAAATTGAGGAAAAAAGAGAGATAGTACAATGGGTATGCACCAGTAGGTCGATTTCCCTCTCTCCCCCTTCAAATCCTGCTTTCTTCCAAAAACGTAGCAAGGATTCCTTTTGGGCAATAACCATTTAGGTCCGACTCCCTCAAAGCCATTAATCCCCACGGCAGGATCTTTTCCTGGGAGATTATTTGCATTGAGAGGAGGCGTTCTCCCCTCTTTGGCTTTGCTTCGGCAGACCAAACTTAAAACTTGATTTATGCCCATTCTTGATTAGTTCATATTGTTTTTCTTTCTCTCTTACTTTCTTTGTGAGTGACATTATCATGACTGTAATCATGTTTTATAAGTAGAGATTACTCGGCCATTTATTTAAATAGTCAGAATATTCTGTTTTGCTATTGTTATTATATATGCCTGCCGTAACTCATCTGAAACAGTTCTGCTTGCCGTAAGCCTATTCCTGGCAGACAAGGCATAGTTTGTGCACAAATCGGCCCAAGTTGAGTTACAATTGGACCGGCCCCAACTCCCTTACTCAGAAACATTCAGGCCCATTACTGCAGGAGGCAGCCCAGCCCAACGCACAATACGCAAAAAAGGCCCCTACAATTTTAAACTACAAAACTTTCAATTTAAACAATTTATCGATGACATAGTTATTAATTTTTTCTAGAAATTTTGCAAGCAGCGAGGATATAAGAAGATGATGTAATCTAATGGTGAATTTGTCAAAATTTACCTCTAAAAAAATATATTTAGTATGGTTGTAACCGAATTTTGTAACTAAATTTTGTTCGTTTATATATAATAATAGTAGTATATGACAAATTTATAATCTCTACACATAAAATATATATAGAATGTTTTACTGAAGATAATAACATGATTCCATGTTCATAAAAAAAAAAAAAATGATTCCATGACGCGTAAATCGCAATATAGAACTGTATTAATCAATCTTATCCTTTGTTTCATGTTGATAACATAAATTAAGGAAAGAAGATCAGATTAACGGTGAAGACTAGAGTCTAGAGGCGAAGAAAGCAATGGCGAGTAAGTACAAAATCAATACAAGTGGCTACATACACTAGGCTTCGCATTTTATCTTTAATCTCGTTCAGTCAAATTAGGCTAATCTAGTATCTACGACTATAATTAACCTTCATGGTCTCTGTCACATCCAACTATGATTAAAAAAAACAACAACTAAGTACTATGTTAACAAAAGTAGGAGTACTATGTTATCAAGGATATTCTAGTCATTTCGAACGTTACAACAACTACAAAAGGGCATATTTGGTACTTTGATTGTCTGACCAATAAGAATGGCACGTGCCTCACTCGAGCCAAGTTCTTGCATTGCGATTGCCTACCCACTGAGCTTAGGGACTGTGCCACGTGTCAATACAAAGGAAGAGAAAATGGAAAGTGAGAGCTTGGTTCCTTTCCCGTTCCCTAAGGTTTCTAAATTAGGAAACCTGATGACCGTGCCGGCAAAAATAATATCCACAGACCAAAAATAGTACCTGAACTTTTTTTTTCTTCTTTTTTTAGCAATAAGAACCACATATGAAGCACCTGATCTCTCTGACTTCCTTTGTGTGTGTGTGTGTGACTGTGTGTGCGGTTCTTCTGACAAAAACAAGTTATGGTGGCACAGTGACTCAGACATATATACACAATAGCTCTATATCTCAATTCTTTAAACCCACCATGACAATCAACTAGTAGTACTATATTATTTTGCATAATTTTTCTGTTCTAAATTCAGTGAAAAGGACCTTTAGGTGGTGGCTGGCATGACTTTGTGTTCCAAAAAAAAAAGATGATGCAAGACAGAATATGATCAATGTTTATCTATTGTTTTTTTAATGCAATTTTTAGAAAATTGAATCTTAGGGACTTATTTCTTTATTTTATGTTAGTCAAAATATATAGCATCCTTATGTAGGAGTCCTCTATATTTCATTTTAGAAAAGATCATTTAAAAAAAAATTAATGAATACAATATTTTATATACTGTATTTTTAAAAATTATTGTTTATTTTATTTACAAATTCTATACTCATTTTTCATTTTATTTTATTCTTTTAAGAATCCTTATTCAGCTTTTCATTAGAGTTCTAATTACGATTGCCAATTTTCAAAATTTTTATTTTTATTTATTTGAAAGACAATATATATTAAATAATGTTCACTTTAAAATTTCAATTTCTTAGACAAGACCAACCTTGTTTTGACCAGAAAACAAGACCAACTTAATAAGGGTATGTTTTCTTCTTCTTTGGAATTAAGTTTTATAGAGCCTATAAATTTATTCATATGTCAACAATAAATTTTCAATAAGTTTTTATTTTTTTCTTTCATATAGTTTATTCAAAATTCTTTATCATGGATTCAAGGAACTCATTCCTTATAAATTTAAAGGTTTGTATCTAATTAGAATGAGTCTAGACACTTCTTGATTTCACAAATACTAATAGCAAAAAACCAAAGGAAAAGCCTATCACACAGATGCATCTCTGCAAAAAGGCTAATGTCTTATGCTGTCATTTTTGCAGTACTCTTAATTTTTTTTTTACACAAGATAGAATTTTTACTCTAGTCTAATCTAAGTGTATATATGTGTGAAACTCCTTCCTGGAGACTTGAACCCCAACCCTTACCCCCCACACCCCACACCCTACAAGCACTTATACTTATGGAGTGATCATCGCATCAAGAGTGTGTGGTGGTAGTACTCTTAAAAATTAAAATGAAGGAAACGTTTGAAAGCAAATATTGAATATAATGCTTTTATTATCGATTTACATATAGGCTTGGTATGGATGATAAAATTCCTAGAACTCAAAAGTATAGCATACTACCATATATCACATCCTAATGATGCTTAATTATATGCAATATCTTCGCCATATTCTTTATTTAATTATTTTCGCTTATTATTATTATTATTATTATTATTATTATTATTTTTTAAAATATTTTCGAAGCTCGAGCATACATTTTTTTAATTAACATACATATAAAATAGATTTCTACTTTGAGTGGTGCGAAGTGACAAGGTTTATTGATCCAAGTTTCCTGTGTCGAATTGCAACTTGAATCTCACATTATGACAAAATAGCAAGTGATCCATCATAATCTGCTTACCAACTTGTTAAAAAGCCAATAATTCTTTATAGCCATATAATTCTTTTCTTTTTTATTTTTGGTCCACCATTATGATAATTGATCCTAAATGATACTTTTAAAGCATACTTTAGCTGACTTATAATTCACTAAAAGGCTGAATATTGGAAGGAGGGCCAATGGTATGTTGAATTCAAATATTAAATTCAAATTAAATGAATAAAAAAATATACCAGTAACAGAGAACTCATAATCATACTTACTTATTTCAGGCATTCAATCTTTTATAAACAACTTTAATTAACTATTCTTTTGATATGCAAATTAATCTATTCTTTTGATTGGCAAATAAGTCTGCACCGGCATACTTTGCAGATGAACTTGCACTAGATATTTACTAAACGATATATAAGATATGATATATTCCACTCATTGACCTAACAAGATTAAATTCTAGTCACAACTTGCTGAGAGGTCCACTGGTTTTTTTAATAGTTTATAAGCTCTTCCTTCTATTTTATAATTTATATAATCAAAATAATTACCAATTAGGCAATTATCTTAGAACTTTTTTTTTAGTAGTCTCAAAAATAAAAAAAGAAAGCTACTATTTACGTATCATTATCTAGTTAAGACAGAAAGGGATGTTCCACCCCCACAATTAGTCAATTAGCCCAACGCCCTATGGCCTGAAAGGCAACCTAGGTTGCGTTGGATCACATAAACCTTAATAAAAAGGGTAATTAATATAATAATTAACCATATAATTTTATCTAGGTTTAACTAAAATCTTGAAGGTTCATTAATATATAAACCATAGTTTTGACGATATTGTAATATGGACTTTCATTGAGTTTCAATTAACTTAAGTAAATTAACTACAAGTGAGACTTGTCTAAAAAGTAAAAAAATTTATTCGCATGATTTCAAATTGGCATTTTAATCACAAAACAGAAACAAAAGTAAAAAGCCTCTCACAAAAATTATTTTTTTTGCTATGTTTGATTATTAGAGGTTTGGTTTGGTTTGGTTTTTATATTTATTTTTATTTTTATAAGTTTTTAAGTCAAGAGTTTGTAGCTTAATTGGTTGACACATTTTAATGTTTTCAACAAAAATATCCAAGGTTCAAATCCCCTCTCTCCCATTGTAATTACCAATTTTTTTTTTTTTTTTTAAATTCAAGCTCAGTACATAAGAGTTTTCATTACTTTTAATTAATAAAGAGTTGCTAAATATTACATTGCAACTATTTCAAAATCATAGGACGAATGTTGATGCAATTGGAACTTCAAGGTTTAATTTTAAGTTAATGTCGAATTATGGGGTTTATTTTTGTAATTACACTAGCTTAAAATAAGATATTCAATATTTAAATTTTTTATTTTTTATTTTTTTGATAGGTAGATAGTGATGGAAGAAAAGGTATGATTCAAACCACAAGCATTAAACACCACAAAAGAATATCATTGAGGGAACCATACAGGTATGTAATGAATTTTAAAATCAATGACACACTCTACTCATTTTCTTAGAAGAAATAAATGACATTTGTATTGACTCACAGTATCTATAAATGATTGTGCAATATATAGTTTTTTTTTTTTTAATAGTTCAATAATTGAAGGTGTAAAGATTTAAATCTTGAATATTTTTATTAAAAATTCTTTTATTTTTGAGAAATGTATTGAAAATATTAAAAAGTATTTGTCAAACTATGAGATATATATATAGTTAATTAATGTGATAATATAATGTAAGTGAAAGATGCATCAACTTATAAAAGCAGCAAAGTACATATGGAAGAAGCGCACAAAACATAATTCTAGGATTCCTCAAAACAAGGAATCCTTAGGAGGTATTTGGTACATGTACTTAAAAATATGTGTTTTGTTATTTGAAAGCATGTGTGGAAATATGTGTGGATAAAAAAACGTGGAAAAATACGTGTAATGTTTTTTAAAAACTGAAAATATGTGTTTGAATGAGTATATTAAACACTCCCTTACTTCCTTAGACAAATTTTATGTTAATTGTTATTATATTTGAAGGTTAGTAACTACCAATTACTCGATTTTGATGTTCATATATTTCAACCGCAGTAATTTGCAAATCTGTGGTTATTATTTAAGGATAAGTTCTAATAATATATAAATTGTCATAATTTTTACCATACTTATTTTACGTGATAGATTGTAATCAACTGTTTATCATTTTTACATAAATTACTATTTTTTTTCATCGCTTACAGCTAATTTAGGTGACAATTGTGACACAAGTTGCGATTTTAAAATTTTTCTTATATAAGCCTGGCTCACAACACATGAGAACACTACGGTACATGTTAAGGTACGATCGACTGACAAGCACGTGAAGGAGACGACATTAGCCACTCGAGGGTGCCCCTTAGCTGGCGAACAACTTTAGACAAGACCCACACACCTGTGAGAAGAACCTGACCATAAAACTAGGGACTAAGTTAAAAGGGGATTCACTACTATTTTAGGAATAATAGCCTTACGGTTTTAGGAAACTTTTGCTTACTTTAAAAACATCTTGTTCATTCTCAAAAAAAAAAAAAAAAAAACATCTTGTTATTCCATTACTGCTCATATTCTTTAATTTTAGACTTTTTAGGTTTACGAGTTAATTTCTAATTACTGTTTATTACTGTTCACTAGCACTATTTATTGGCCTAAATACACTGTTCATGTTCTATGAACAGTGCATTAAGCACTGGTTTTTTTTTAAAAAAAAAAAAAGCCTGAAATGCAAAACGTCCAAAACGTGAAGGTGATCCAAACAAACACCTTATATAATATGTTGTAATTGAATTTATGTCGCTATTACATGAAGTATATATTTGGATCCAAATTAAAAAATCAGATTATTTTACTATTCAGTTTATTTTTACTATTATTCATAATTCCACTATACTTTTTGGTACTATTAATGAGTCACACGGTACTATTTCAGCTAACTTTTATCTTTATCTACAGTACTTTCAGCAAAAAGTTTTTAATTTCAACAAAATAAGTGGATCCCAAACAAACCTAAATACATTCTTTTTATTATTATTATTATTTATGATTTATTATGTAAGACAGTTGTAATAAAATGTGTTTAAAATATATGGTACTAAAATTATTCATTAAAAAATGGCATGCTTTGTAAGGCTTGATGGCCAGACCCACGCATCACGTTATCTAGGGTTTGGTGGGACTGTTATTTTACCTCTGGCTTTTGGATTAGCACAAAGCCATAAACCCACGTGAAATGCATTGGCTGGACCAATATTTATCGATCTTGTTGGAGAATCATCCAATGGGAAGCGTCCGAGATTAGCAAGGCGAAAATCAAGGCACAGACTAATATAATAGGGTGTCTCACGTCTCCAACTTGAAAAGCATGGACAAGTGTCAATCATCAGCCAAATGATATGAGTACTTGGACCAAGAAAGAGAAAAAAAGTTGGTTTCCCATTACTATAACTTCCAATACTTTAATATGCAAATAGTGGAACGGTCTATTCATGAGTCTTTTTATATTCGAAAGTTTACTTCTTTGTGGGTTCTTGTGTTAATGCCATTTGTGGTTTAGAATAATCTAGAAGCAAATGACCTTTTCTGGTGGCTAGTCCAACCACATCAACATTTTGTAAACGAAGTTGTTACTTTTATGAGATAATAAAACATAGTCCTTATCTCTTCTGCATTGATAATTTTTAGAAGGAACTTGGAAAGCAAAAGAAATTTGGGTTTTTCCTTTTTTTTTAAGACCCATGATAAGTAGTGCAAATCATATATCTCATTGTTTAAAGGCTTGTCAATTTTAAAAGAAGATATAAGGCATTTGTGCTATTACTTGAACCAATGTTTAGTTATTTCTAAGTGTGTTACATATTATAAATAATATTAATAAAAATTATGTATTGAGACCCTTTGAATTAATTATGTGTTCCAAATTTATAGGAATTTGATATTTGGATTTTCATCTTGATATTCATAAACAAAAAAAAAAAAATCATCTTGAAAACCCCTCTTGTATATTCTTTCTGAGAATCCCACTAGCAAATTTCTTGAAGTGGTGTATAGTATGTTAATTTACCATCAATAAACCATTGTCAAGCTGCAGTTAAACCACCATTTTGATTATTTATGATGACGATGATTTCCAACAAACTATTACTTAATTAAAAAGTTGAGTTAAAGTATAATACAAAGTTTAGTCAATTGTGGCTTGCGATCGTTCTGTGGATAGGAAAAAAGTAACACTTGCATCCTTCTATAATTTGCATTCCGGTATTGACCTCCATCAAATTTGAAGCTTTGATTGAACTAATAATTTATCTTTTTTTTTTTTTGGTTGCGATGAAACTAGCAAAGAGTACTTTTTATATATATATACACACACTTCAATTTTCATTCTCAAAAGTTTGAAAACACAGTTCGTCCAAGAGAGAGTTCCTTAAGAGACTTAGGGTTAAAGCATGCAAGTGTTTATTAAAAGAAGTATGCACAACTTGAACCTTGTGCTCCTTGTCAAATGTTGTACATTTAATCTCTCTCTCTCTCTCTCTCTCTCTCTCTCTCTCTCTCTCTCTCTCTCTCTCTCTCTCTCTCAATATATATATATATATATATATATATATATATATATATATATATATGTGGGCGCTGTAACGAACGAACATATGTAACACCCCCTCATATTTCTAAGATTCCGATATACTTATAAAATAAGTAAAAAATCTCCGCTTTAATTTTAAAATTAGAACATGAAAGCGAGTTAGGTTCATCACGTGGCTTAAAGCAATTATGGACCACAACAAAGTGGACTTTTTTAAATCTTTTTTTTTTTTTCGAAAGTATTATTACTTAGATCTTGAAGTTTGAAAACACAGCTCACCCAAAGATAGAGTTCCTTAAGAGGCATAAGGTTAAGGAATGCAAGTGTTTGTCATGAAAATGATGGACAAATTGAATCTTGTACATCTCATGCCCCTTGTCAAATGTTGTATATTCAATCTTGAAGGTCTCTCTTCGGTTAGTATGTATGACGTAACACCCTCTTATATTTCCAAGATTCTAATATATCTTTTTCTCCCTAATGATTCTGCATTTTATTTAAAAAAAGAAAATAAAAGGGAGTTAGCTGTCTTAAAAATTACGGACCACAACAGAGTGGACTTTTTTAAAACTCTTTTTTTTTTTTTTTTTTTTTTTTTGGTTTAAAACTTTAGTTTTGTTTTGTTTTGTTACCGTAAATACTTTTATAATAGTACCTATATAAAAACCATTTATAAAAGCATATTTTTTCATGGTCAAAGACGTGCATTGATTAAAAGGAAAAATACATTTGAGTAGTGTAATAGAATTGTCAATTTGGCTCCCATAAAAAATAAAAAAAAAATAAAAAAATTGTCAATTTGGCACACATTTGGAACTTTTATTAGAACCTAGAATATAGTTAGCTTTGCGATAATGCGCGGGGATTGTACATTTCATAATTCAAAATTTATTTTTTGTATTTATTAATATATATTCTGTCATCTCATTTTTAAATCTATATAATATAGTACCCTCCTTAAAATTGTAATATTTAATTCGATCTATGAAATTAGATTCATTTAAAATAAAAAGAGCCTAGTCTTCTTCCTAGTCCAAAACAATAGATGATAATAAAAATTGCGAAAACAACAAAAACATGACAATTAAACTTTATAGTGGATCTCTATTATTAGATGATGACACTTGAAAAGGAACTCTAACAACATAGAATATTGAATCCAACCAATTAAGCAAATAGAAATTGGTAGGTATAGTAAAGACTAAAAAAAAAAACCTGGCTTGACGTTTAAGCATCCACTATAGTGCAAGCTTATGTGTAACTTGCTGGATTTCTGTTTCCAATCTAAATGGGGAATTGAAGAGGACGAATAAATCAAAAGGAGAATCTCCTTCCAGATCTCTTGGTTGACTGGAATTTTGTTCTGATCATTAACAAAACAATTCCAAAACTCATTCATATAGAGCCACGACTCTTACAATGTACATGTGTCTTGCTGGAATATTGGGCATTCTAAAAGTGGGCATAAAAAATAACCATCTCATTTTTTTTCCCCTTTCATTTTCAATTTTCTACTATAGTAAATAAGAGGGAAAAAATATCAAACTATCTTCTATTTTCTCTTTTTCAGGGGTCTGCATCTATTAGCCAAAAAAAAAAAGAAAAAAAAAAAGGAAAAAAGAAAAGAGAGGAGTTCATTGCAGGTGATTTCATAGCATAGCAAAATTCATTCTTAAGGAAATTTAAGCCTTGCTAAGGGTACGGAAAGGGTTTGGCTTACCTCCAGTCATTTTTTAACTGGACATCTCCTTTTGTTTTAAATATACTATGGTAAGTGGTAGTGTGTTTTAACATCCATATTTTATTTAGTTAGTGGGTGATGTGACAGTTTCTCATTAAAACAAAAGAAAATTCCAATCAAACTGAGACATCTAAAGATCAAATCTCCCTTTCCCTATTGTAATTATCGTATTATAAAAAAAATTACTTTTCAAGAAAGTTTAGGTTCCAAACCTACTATTATTTCTAGAGCAGGAATTTATGAGAGAAAAAAGAAGATGATGAAAAAAAACTTTGGGCTATGAATACACTACAAGCCCAGCTGAATACATGGATCAGCCCAAAATCCAGCGGATTACATTTGATAAATAGTCATTCAAACCTCAAACCTTAACCCTCTCTAGAAGTCTAAAAATTAGATTAGTTGTCGACTCCAAGCGCGTGGGTTTTAAACTGAAAAAACACAAATGGGCCTTAACTGTAGCTAAGAGTCTAGAGAGTGCAGCTCAATCTCCTGAATACGCGCGTGGGGGAAAAAGCAACCATAAGGGCAAAACAATCAATGTAGAGTCTCTCTCTCTCTCTAGTCGCGGGTCCCAAAAGTCTTTCACCTAATAAAGTCGCTCAACAAAACTAATCAATCATAGCTCGAAATCGCTCTGAAAAATCAAGAAACACAGAGACAGACAGAGAGAGATTAGAGTCCTAAATCCGAGGCTGCTTTTCTTAATTCTGGTACGAGTTCGCTCAAATCCTAACAAGTCTTTTGTTGTTATTATTATTAATTATTGTTGGCCTCATCTTTATTAATTGCTAACTCTTCAGCAAATTCAATTTCTTTAAATACTCCATCATTTGCTTCTTTTTTTTTTTTTTTTTTTTTTCCCAGAATTTTTGATCGCGGAAACGACGTCGTGCTTGCGTTTTTTTTTTTTTTCTTACACTCTCTGCATCATCACCATGGCAATTGTGTTCGATGAATCCACCAAAATTTGCAATCACTGGTAAATTATTTTTATTATTTTTTTCATTTTTTAATTTATATATGAAATCTATGTATGGGTCTGATTAAATTTGTTTAGGATTTTTTTTTTTTTTTTTTTTTTTTGTGTAATATTCAGAAGAGGGTGTGTGGGTATGAACACAATTTTCAAAATGAAGATTATGTGTCAAAATTATGGGAAATTGGGTATCTAAATGCTGCTATGATATGAAGGGTTTTAATACTTTTGCAATGATGAGTTTTTCAATGCATGCTTACTCATTTTGACAAACTTTACACAAGCTAATGCAAAAAAGAAAAGAAAAGATGAGTTTGGTATGGATTTAATATGATTTTAAAGTTGTTTTCCTTCTTTTTCTATTTGATAAGTATTTTGAAATTGTTTCCTTCTCTCACTGTCTCACATTTACAGTTTCTGAGTCACATTAGCTTCAGATTATTTATTTATTTTTATAAATATTTTCTCTTTCCTCGATAGCTGGAAGTTTCCAATGAATTAGGCTGTGCTGAGTGGCACCCATTTTGTGCATTGAGTTGCAAATGTGTGAATTCCAAGGTATTTCAATTCATGGTAGTGGGTTCAATTCCATCATAATTATTAACTGATGGGCAATGGGGCTGACATTTGTGTGATAGATTGATCCATCGAGCTATACTTGTAGATCAAACTACTTTGGTTTTTTTTTTTTGGTTGGCGAAATTTCTCCCTAATGTAAAATTCACATGTCATGATATCAATCTCTTGTGGTGATCCTGAATGTTATTACGTCTTGATCTTTCAAATCACTATTGCTTTTACCGTTGATTTGAACTAGATTGTTAAGTATCGCCCAGCAATATGCTTGGGTAAGGAATTATTTCAATTGAATGTGAACCTTCTGTTTGTCCACTTTGACTAGATTAGTTTGGATGTTCCCAAATGCTTAACATAAAATATCCTAAGTAGAAACTTTATTTTTTTGTTTCTCAAAACATGTGCTAATATCTATTTTGTTGATATTCTGTTGAGTGATTTCATTTTATGTTTCCAGTGACAAAGCCATCCCTTCTTCAAATATTGATTTGCATTATGCTCATTGCTCCCGGAATCTAGAAAAATGTAAAGTTTGTGGTGAGATGGTTCCAAGAAAATATGCTGAGGAACACTTCTTAAACACCCATGCTCCGGTATGTGACTTTTTTTCTAGAGGCCTCTTTAAAGTGTCCATGTAATTTGCTGGAAAGTTTCCTTTCCTGTTTCACTCTGCTGGAAGGATTATTTTCCTTTTCTAATTCTGGTGTGAAGGATTTTCTTAATTACTTGAGCACAATATTTCTCTGAAAAAAGATGATAATAATAATAATAATAATAATACTGAATTATTTCCACCTATGAAATGTATATATGTGGTTCGTCACACAACCCTATGAATGTACTTTATGTGTATATTCCTATTATCTTCTTGATAAGTGTGTCTTGCCCTAGTATCTTACTACTTAGTTGAGTTTTTTGCTTTTGTGGAGGCTTGTACAAAACAAGTAAACAATAAATTATTATAATGATGCCTTGGACATATGGTGGAGTAGAGGTAATGAGAGAGAATGGGAAAGTAATAAGATTCCTACATTTGTGCTCTTATTAAGAGTGATGTCCAGGTGTCACTCTTCTTTGTGATGTCCTTGGATAAATGGTGAAAGAAGATTCATATAATAGATTCCAAATGTTTGGAATGTAGGCTTTGTCGAGGTAAGTTTTCTAGTATGCTAGCTGATGAGATTAGAAGGAGAGCAGTGGAGTGCCAATGCATCTAGGAGGCTAGGAGGCTAGGACCTGGTTGACTATTTGGTTTTATCTAAACGAACTGCTTTAGGTCATTAATTTAATCTCATAGATTGATTTGTGGCTTGTTTTTATGGTAATGAACCAATTAAAACATGTAATGATCCATCATCAAGAAGCCAAAACTGGTATGCTGTTTTAATTCCTGAATATCTGGTAGCAGACTTGGACTTATATTGATGGACAATTTAAACAAAAGTTTCTAGTTAGAATGAATGTGTTCATCAATTTACTAAGCCTATTTCCATCTGAAAGTACATTTTCATCTGTCCGTTGGATGTAAGATGCATAAGCTCAAGGTGCTTTCTATAGATGTTATGAATTATTTGTATTTGCTGTGCGTAACAAAGAATAAAGGAATGCTAGATGTGTATTTGTATTTTCAATGCAGAATGAAGATTAAAAGAACACTAGGTGTGTGAAGTTTATTGTGATAATGGTTTCAGTAGAGGTTCTTTGGATTTAGAAAGACACAGTCAACTTCTTAATGATTATTGATTAGGGTGAACAGACTAGTGAAGTGAACCTGATTTGTTTGGTTAGGGTTTTTTTTTTTTTTTTTTTTTTTTTTTTTTTTTTTTTTTTTTTTTTGTGAATTGAGTTTTGATGTTATATGATTTCCATGTCATTGACATATCTGTGTTGGATCAGGTATCCTGTTCACTTTGCAGCGAGACAATGGAACGTGAAATTTTAGCAATCCACAAAGGTGAAAATTGCCCACAGAGGATTGTCACTTGTGAGTTCTGCGAGTTTCCATTGCCCGCAGTTGATCTAGCCGAGCATCAGGTACTCATTTTCAGTTATTTTTAAAAATTTAAACGTAAAAACAGGTGGTATACTTTTGCACCAATTTTCATATAACATCTCTGTGTCTTTTTACTTCTAGGAAGTATGTGGAAATCGGACAGAGCTGTGTCTTCTGTGTAACAAATATATTAGACTGCGAGAAAGATATAACCATGAAATTAGCTGCAATGGCAATGGCAATGGCATATTAGATAATACTGTGGGGTCTTCCAGGTAAATATACTATCATTTACCTTCATATGAATTAATGCATTATAATTATCAAAAAAATGAATTAATGCATTATAGTCACTTTTTGTAAATTTTTGAGTATATTCATGTTTTATGAACTTGCTTTAGGATTTCTATTTCATGGAGATGTTACATTCACCAGGAAACCTTAATATAACTTGAATGGAAAATGTTCATTATAAGTTTTTTTTTTTTGATAAGTAAGTTTTGGCCCCAAGGGGAAGGAAGGAGATATTCGAACCAGTGACCTCTGATTCATGAGGCATGGTTTTGGTTCCTAGCCAAAAAAATGTTCATTATAAAATATATTGAAATCTATACTTTAAAATTTCAATAATCTTAGTGAATGAATAAACCTTAAAGCATTGTTAGGTATTTAAAATCACAAGTTACACCGAACCTTTAATTGTTCGATTTCTATAACATGATGGATAAACCTTAGCATCTCTGTACTTTTATAAATCAGATAATTTGAATTTAAACCATGGTTTAAATTCTCATTGGATTTGAAAACTTTATGTAACTGTTTTTTATTGCTGCTAAGATTTGTTAGTATTGTTAAGGTTCAGAGAAATAATATTTGGTTCTTGATCATCTTCTTCTGTTTTTCTCTTGGTTCTTATAGAACTATGATTAGAGAAGGTGCGCAGTGATTGTAAGAACGGACTATATGTCTCTGCTTTTGATCAATTTTTTTATGAGTACATCTGCAGTGATTGTGTGTCCATAGATTTTTAAGTGTTTGATAATTAAGTTAGTAGATTGGGGGTTAGTTTGGTCTCCTTTGAAGAAGGAAGGACTATAGATTTGGAGGTTTAAGCACTTTTATCAAGCACTAATAGGTAATTGGCTATGGAGGTTTGGAGTATAGAGGCATCATCTATGGAGGGTATTATCTGTAAAAAAAATATCGTGAATTCTGGGGGGTGGGGCAATGAATGGGTTTTAGAGGTTCATATGGGGTATTTGAAATGCTGCATTAGAGAAGGTTGGGATACTTTTGTGAGATATGTAAAGTGTTCTGTGGGAATGGCACATTGATTCATTTTTGACATGTCATTTAGTGTGAGGACACTTGTCTGAAAGATTCATTTCCCGAATAATTTCGGATTGCGGTTGATAAGAATGCTTCAATTGCTTCCTATTTGTGTGGTGAACACAGCTGGAATCCTGAATTTAAACGGTTACCTCAGGACAGGGAATTGCGGTTCATAGATAATTTCGTTAATTTATTGTATTCTAATTTCCTTTTAGATAGAGGATCAAATATCTTTGAAACCATCAAAAAAGGAAAGTTGAAAGTTCACTCTACTATGAAGTTTTGAGGGGTTAAGGTGATTCCTTAGATGAACAGCAGTGTTGGATAGAATTATGACAATGGATAATCTTCAGAAGTGTAACGTTATTATTGATTAGGGTTGTATGTGCCTCAATTGAGCTCATTTACTTCACTGTAGGGTTGCAAGAGATATTTGATCATTTGCGTTACTTTTATTTGGAGTATCATGGGTTACCAAATACGGTGGATCGGATGCTAAGCTGTTTGAATGGGATTGTCACAAAAGCTCTAAAACTTGGAATGGGGGTTACATTGTGGACAATTAGCATAAGTGAAATAGTAAAACTTTTGATAGCATCAAACATCCAAACAACATCGTCAAACATTGCTAAGATGTTTGTATGATTGAATGGTTATTTTTTTTAAATATTTCCTCATCTTCTATTTTAGAATTCATAGATAGCTTAAGCTTTGAGAATGTAACTTTCAGGAGTGGGATTTTTGATATTAAATCTGCCTAAAATAGTTTTATATTTTGAAATGGTTTAGAGGACAATGAAAAAGATTTCACATCTTTAAATGAGAGCTGTTCAATATGAGAGAATGAGGGAGGACTGTTTTGGCATTATTTTTTGTTAGGAAAAAAAAGAAAAAAAAGAAGAAGTTAAAGAACCTTGAGCCTTTTTGACTTTCTTATATCTTAATGAGAACCATGTCCTTTACTAGTGGTCTGATCTGATGCTACCCAATTAATAGGTTTTTGTTGTTGTTGTTGTTGTTGAGAATCCACATTTTCATGGAATAGATCAATAGAAAAAGTACAAAAACATTAGTTTGTAAGTATATAGAGTTTGTATTTTGCATTGAGTAAAGAACTGTTTTTCCTAAGCTTCTAGATCACAGTTAGCTATCAATTTAAGTTTATGACAGTAATGGTTTAGCAAAAATGGCAGCAATCAATTAGCATCTAATGTTTGTACTATATGGCATGGTCATTAATCATTGAACCTTGTCATGTATGCGTTTTTTTAAACATGTTATATTTACCATGTGTGAATAAGTCAGGAAATTATTGTCATGTCTTTTTTCTTTTTCTTTTTTTAATTTAAATTAAACATTTTATTTTAAATGAAAATGTTTTAGAATGACCCATCTTTTAGTAAACTCTCTCATGTACACTATGACTGGAGATCAGTGCTGCATAAAAGGTATTCTCATGTCTTGACCACGAGCCTTTCCTTTGTTGCATATGCATGCTAGCTGTAGCACATACCTGATCAATTGGTGAGAGCATGCATGGGTTGCGAATTGTAGTTCCACATGCAATTGCACAAGTTTACATGTTTTGATGGTTTTTCTTTAGTGGGCTATTTGCATCCAAGTTCTCCCCATCAGACAATTCCATTAAGCTACAAGGCCATGAGGATTACTTCTTTGTACCCTTATATTATTAATGTCTCCATTGTCTGCCCTTTTTTCCCCGTTTATTATTATGATCACAATCTTGGAATGTGGCTCCAGCATTCATTGTAATCATGATATGACTTTTCATTTACTTTTTGTTTTTTTTTTTTTCAACTTGCACTTATGTGTGATAATTTTTTTTTTTTTTTGGATTAGTGCAAGTTTCCATGTATCTTTCTAGGTTCTAGGGTGTTGTGGTTCAGTAAACTGCAGGACTTTTGCATTTTCTTCAATGCTCTTTAGAATTTTAATGGAAATTTTTTGTTGTCCTGCATTTTTAAATTTTCATGGAGAGTAATTCTTATGGATTTTGTCTGAAGGGATGTGAGGGCAGCTGAAAGGGACCAAGGTGCGCAAAGAAGGCAGCCACCGGACTTTTCACGGAAACGTCTTATATTCACCATAGCAATAACAGGCATTGCTGTTCTATTAGGATCTCTTTTTTTCCAGAGAAAGACGGAGAGCAATTCAGTGCATTAGCAGCAAAGAGGATACTTTTTGTAAATCTGCTTGAGAGCTTCCTGTTCCATTTATCTGTATCTGAAACCATCTGAGAACATACTGTTATAATTGAACTAAGCTCATCGGGATTGTGACAATATACTGACAGGTTATGCAATACTGGTTTACTTGTTTTAGGTATGCTTCATGATTCAATCGTGACATATATAGGCTACATAAATAAAACTTAGAACAGTTTTACTTTGTCAAATTCTACTTTTAATTCTGTAATAATTGTTAAGCACGAGATTCATAAATGGCAATTGCATGAAAAATTGTAAAGAGGAGATGAGGGTGATATTTACTTGAAGCAATGATAGGGGCACACCTCTTTTACAACTTGCTAAGGTAACAAGTTGTAATTGGGGCAACATAACTTTGACACGAGTCCATCAAAGATACTACTTTTTTTTTATGTACCAATCACAGCAAACCACGTCAGGAGTTGTATGCCTAGACTGGTAAGGGTAGGGATACAACAAGTTTTATTATAAGAAGTTTATAATTGTAAAAGTTTTATAAACTAGACTGGTAAGGGTAGGGATACAACAAATTTTATTATAAAAAGTTTATAATTATAAAAGTTTTATAAATTGATGTGTCACTAATCACAAGTAATTTAAATATTTATTTATTATGTTGTTGAAGTGATATCAATTACATTCATCACCACGCAAGCTTGTAAGTCTTCTGTAATAGTTTTAAAATTTTGCCTAACAGAAATACTGAGAATAATCTAGAACCAACTGATCTGTTTGATTGTCAGCCCGCATTTGGATTATCAACTAGTCTATTTGTCACTCTCTTCTTCTTCTTCTTGTTTTTCCCCCCAACTAAAAATGAGATTAGATACATGATACTATCAAAATGGGAGCGGTTGTTGCTCTTTATTTATTTATTTTCTTTCCATCATTAACTTGCATCCAATTTCACTGTATACAAATCTTCTGGTGTTTCATAGTTTTCCCCAATGTACATTGTACCTTCTTTGCAATAATCTTCTTCTCAATTCGCCACCATACCGGGCATCATTAGGATTAGCTTTAACTGTATCTACCCAGTTCTATTTACAGTGGTGTGTTGTGATCAGAGTCCCCAGTTAAGTACGGAGTATGTCATATTACATATAAAGCCCATACTCAATACCTTGTGCTTGAAGCCTTATATTACTAGGGGGTGTAGGTCACTTTGCAATTACACCAATTGATTTTGTTGGTTGATGGTCAGTACTTCACTTGTTCTTCGAGTAATTCATCTTTCAATTGTCTTGTTTAGAGGCCTATTCTTGTGTCATAAGGTTAATTTTTCTCTTAAATTTTCTACCTGTGATTGCCCTAAGTACCTGACTTAGTCTCAGCCAACACCACACACACACTGCAAGAACACTTAAAACAAATTATTAGGAACATAAGCACACACTATGTTTACAAGGAAAACCCCAACCTTTATTACTCACTCTCAATTACAAAGGAAACCCTTACAAAGCTTGAAGAAATACACAGAATTTTCTCAAAGCCAATTACACAATTTGCTGTTGACACCCCCAATAGCATAAAGGTCAAATACATAGAAATAATTGTCAATGACAGTTATTGCCAAGTAACTGCCTGCACCTTGGACAATCTGCCACTTGGGTCTGACTTAAGATATCATCAATTGCTATTGCCTTGGCTCATTCCTCACGTTTTTAGCCCTTACACTGTAGGCTAGCATCATTAGAAACATTAGGAACTGCTTGGTTATTGCTTGTAATTGCCATTGCACATCAGCACATGTCATAGCCCATGTCTCAGCAAATCATGGGGCTTCTGCCCATCACCTAGCAGCCTATACAGCATCCACATTTGGGGAGACTTGGCCCATGCCTAAGATATCCCTCGTCAAGCCACACATAACCCACATAGCCTGCCCACATGTAGATTGTAATTGCCCATCAGCCCATTAGCATCAGTCCATGCACTAGGCCAGCATCCACCAGCCCATACCTTGCACATAGCATTTAATTGCACATCATCATGGCAGCTTAGCCCTGCCTTGCATACAAGCCACCTAGCTTGCACACAAGCAACTAGCAACCAATGTCATGCACCATCACACAAAGGTTGACACCACCTGCTGTTGCCCATCATGAAACCATCTCTGTCCACCATGGCCCTCATATGCCATGGTTTTAGGGCATCATGTGAAGCAAGGTGCCTCCACATGTTGTCCCCATCCACTACTCAATGATCCAACTTGAGTTGGGGGATCGAGCATGTCCCCTTTAAAGAGCACTTAAGAGCATCTCGAATATGGCATGAGGAAACATTGATGTGTTGAGGAGACATAAAACCATATAATTGGCCCAATCCTGCCCAAGCACCCTATTCCTCATGCCATCATCATCACCAACTAAAGCTCCTAACATCTTGCAAGAGGAAAACGCATCTTAAGCATTCAATAAATGTATCTTACATGTGAGTGAGATGATCATATATCATATGCATGAAATGATTATTGCTATGAGATAAGGAGTCCTAAGGAGTCCATTGCTATGAGATAAGGAGTCCATTGGGCCGATCTAATAATTTTCCATCTTATTTGTGTATAGCTTATAATATTATATTATTGATTAGTTTCTAAAAAAAAAAAATTATGTTAGTGATTAATGATGATAATTTTTTTGTTTTGTTTTTGTTGAAGTGTTAATATCACTTAATACTTAAAAAAAAAAGGAGGCTAAAATGCAAAACTCATTCTCTAAGAGTGTGTTTGGGAAGTGGTGAAAAAAATGAGCTTATTAGAGTTTTTAGATTTAAAATTTGAATTATTAACTACAACATTTAATAAATGTTGATGGAGAGACTTAACTGAATAAACTTGAAAATTGAGGACTGAAATAAATGAAACAAATTTTTTTTTTTTTGATATAAGATAGAAGTTTTACTTTAATCTAATCTAAGTGTATATGTGTGTGAAGTTCCTTCCTGAAGACTTGAACCTCGTCCCTTGCCTTCCATACCCCACAGACATTTATATTTGTGGAGTGATTATCGCATCAAGAGTGTGCGGTAGTAAATGAAACAAAGTTAAAAAATATAGACAGTAACTTTTGTATTTTAGCCCAAAAAAAGAAAAAGAAAAAAAAAAGCAATGTGCAAAAACGTGAAAAGAAAAACAAAAACACTGATCAGGTAGTTGAGAATATTTAAATATAAATAAAATAGTAAATATAGGTGTATTAAATTCTGGGTTTGTTCCTCCTCCTACAGATATTCTTTGTAATTTGGATCTACATGGCACAAGATCCTAGTTAGTCGGTCTGTAACTGTAACTGTATACCACGATCCAAATGGTCAATCAGAATATCTTTCTCCACTCATCAAAAAACAAGAATCTCTTTCTCCAACTCCGCACTCAACCAACCACCAACGATCGCTAGCGTTTTAAAGCGCTGCTGGAAAATGTGCTTATCCATTCACTTCACTCTGCCTCAGCAATCGCAACCAACGGCCTCAACGATTATCACGCCTTTCTATCTATCCATATCTCTCCGGTCGGTGAAAGCAACCAATTTCCAGGTTAGTCTAAAATTCAATATCATTTTCTCTTCTAACAAATATAATATAATATTTTATTTTTAATACCAACTTATTTTTTTATAGGTTTTTATTATTAGTATTAATTAGAGACCATTACATATTTGGCATAATTCGGTTACATGTGCTATTTCCTATTCAGAAATAAATATCACATATCCATCACAAATTAATTGTCTGATTATCAATCAAAATTAATTAATCAGTGGTGAGTCTTTTTTTTTTTTTTTTTAGTATACTAAGTATTTTAACAAGTTCTTAAAGAAACAGTATATCTAAAAATACCTAATTCTTGGATACCCAATGCTAGGAATACAAAAAAATTTGAACAATCTTTTTTTGCACGTTGTGATTCTAATCCTTCTCCCCCGACTTGTTAAAAATGCCACCTGACAATTCTGAAATAGATTGTGAAAAATTTTGTGGGCCTAAAACTAATTGCATAATTAACTTTGCATTCTTTAATTAAATTGATCGTTAGCCTTATTGTAGATAACATGTTATTTTCAAGTTCGTTATCGAATTTATTCAGAAGAAGCTTATCATTATTCATTTCTGACATTTTTCATTATTTCATGATGTGTGCTTTGGCTTCTCCAGCAAGCAACTCTTGCACTTGCATGTGTAAGGACTAAGGACTTTTAGCTTTTGTTATAAAACCATTGTCTATCTATGGACATCATCAAACATCCAAGAACTGCATTGAAATCTTTGTTTTCTCCTAAAAAAGTTCCAGAAGGTGGTGACAAAGGTCCCAACATGTCGAATGTAGGAGTGAGGTTGTATATTCAAGATCGTTATGTAAGCCCGTGTTCTATTCCCTTTTGTCTTGTGTATTTTCTTGGGTTCGATTGGCTAGAGTCTGTTAAAAAGTGAGTTCTAGATTGTGTTTGAATGTTTCGGTTTAACTTGGTGCTCTATGCAGGTAACGATGGATAATGGCATAGTCCAAGTGACGCTATCAAATCCAGGTGGAATAGTTACTGGGATACGATATAATCGTATTGACAATTTGCTTGAAGTTCTTAATAAGGAAACTAATAGAGGGTATACTGTTATACAATTGCTTTTGTTGCTTCAGTTTCTCTTTCCATTATTTTGTTTCGAAATGGTTTTGTAAGTTGGAATACAACGTTGGATTAATAGCCTTGTAACTCAGTGGCATTGCTTGTTCTTCTTTATGAGGAGAACCAGGGTTCAAATCCCACCCCCCCTATTGTTGTAACAATCGAATTATAAAAAAAGAAGAAGAAAAACTGAGTTAGATTGGTATCTCTCAAACTAACATTGTTTAGTTATTTATTTAATAGGCTTTATATAGAAAACCTGTTCAGACAGCTAACTTAAAATTTTGTTCTCTAGTCTTTTGCTTCTTTAAACTAATTTAAGTGGACAATTGAAGGCGTTTTCTGACTTAGGATTTGAAATTGACTCTGTTTTTCAATTGAATATGTAGGTATTGGGACCTTGTCTGGAGTGCACCAGGGAGCAAGGGAATATTTGATGTGTATGCCCATCTCAACTTCTCTGTCTCTTTATCTCTCAACAATCACTATGTAACTCTTAAAATAATCTCATTGAAACAAATATCTCACTTAAGAAATCTTGTAACTAGTAATCAAACTGTGTCCAAACTGATTTAGGAGTATGATTACTTAATCAGTGTCAATCCTGCAGTGAATCTCAAACCCCCCAATCCCCTTCCCTCCTTCCTCTCTCTTCCGTCCCGAAGTTTTTGTTATCTAGAAGTTTGGTTATTATGCTTAGGCCAATATGCAAATCATGAACTGGTTATTACTTATTATGCAGGATTTATGGAACAAGTTTTAGGGTTGTAGTGGAAAATGAGGACCAGGTCGAGCTCTCATTTACAAGAATGTGGGATCCATCCCTTGAGGGAAAGTCTGTTCCCTTGAATATAGACAAAAGGTCATTCTCAAATCACATATAGTGTTTATTTCTACTTATCAATATATATATATACACACATATATAAAATGTTTATTTCTAGGAGAATGTTCATTACATGATTGCTTTTGGCGATTCTTTTTCAGGTTTATATTGCTTCGTGGGTCTTCAGGCTTCTACTCTTATGCTATTTATGAACACTTGAAGGATTGGCCTGATTTTGACATTGGTGAAACGAGGATCACTTTCAAACTCAGAAAAGACAAGTATACATATTTTATTCATTATATATATATATATATATATCATATAAGATTTCCTGTATATATTTTTGATAAGTAGATTGGCCATTATATATACTGTTTAAATTGTTCAAAGACTGATATCATCTGAAAATTTGAAGAGCTTAGGCCTTGGCCTCTAAGAAGGAATTTTATAAGCATTTTTGTTAAAACTATAATGATATAAGAAGAAGTTGGTTGTTCTTTATCTTTAATTTTTTTATTCTGTTAATTGACTGAACTATATTGTGAACATCCCAATGACAAGTGGTCACGTTCTATTCTGGAAATTATGCGTTTGTCATCCTTAGCGCTCTAGCTTGGTAATATTTATATATTTCTAAGAAAAGTCAAGAAACATTCTATTGAAGAAAATTGGGATCAGTAGAAAACTGGTGAGGATGTAAATAGAACTATAGAAGTTCTGCAAAATATAAAATATGTAAATTACAGGTTAACTAATGAGATGTACTGTTGCCAGTCTTTTCCCAATAGTCAAATTTTCTTCATTAGTTAAATAAATAAATAACCATTTAACAATGGGGTATTTAGGTTTCGCTACATGGCCGTAGCAGACAATAGGAAAAGATGCATGCCTCTTCCTGATGATCGATTTCAAGGAAGATGCCAAATCCTGGCCTACGCTGAAGCTGTTCTACTTGTCAACCCAACTAATCCAGAGCACAAGGGAGAGGTACTTCTTCCATACTTGTCTTTTAGTCTATTTAAATGATTATTTATCATTTAAAAATTTTAAGGGTAGGTTATCCATAGCTGTAAATAAACTTTTATTTTGTTTATTGGAAGATAGCATTCATTTTGTCCCTACACTTTCTCAAGTTGACTTGGCAATGTTTGGAGTGCCTTGTGGCTTGTAAAACAAAGTTTCAGGATAGAGCTTGCTGGAGAGGAATTAGAGATGCTTCTCTTCAGATATAAATAGGTGCATATACCTGCATTTTTTTTGATATGTTTTCTTGATGTGCAGGTGGATGACAAGTACCAATACTCCTCTGAGAATAAAGATATTAAAGTACATGGGTGGATATCTAATAGCCCACCTGTTGGATTCTGGCAAATCACACCTAGTGATGAGTTTCGATCTGGTGGACCTCTCAAACAAAGTCTAACCTCCCATGTGGGCCCCACCGCCCTTGCGGTAATGATGGATAGTCATTGTGAACATTTTTCAATAAGGGTGGCTTGCTTATTATAAAATCTTAAGGTTATTACATATAAACTTTAGAATTTGATTTTGGTGTCAAATTAAACCATGAAGTTTCAATTGGTATCAATAATCACCCCATAGTTTGAACACCATTGCAATATAAAACCTCAATGAGTCTTTGTTTATTAAAATCAACAGAAGCACGCATTAGTTGCACTTGAGACTTATTTTTGCACTAATATATATATATATATAGAGAGAGAGAGAGAGAGAGAGAGCAGTGTTTGTTATACACACATTATTTCACGATTTCTAATGACTCAGTGCATTTTGTGTGTGTGTGTGTATACGGATGTGTAAAATTGTGTGTGTAACAGCATTTAGCCCCCCCCCCCCCCCCCCCCCCCCCCACACACACACATATACATATCTATCTGTCTATCTTTCACTAGTATTTTAGTGCCACACACGCCAAAAAAACCTGCAAGATGATTAAATCTTCATTAAACTGTGTTTATTAATTACTGTCTTTACACATAAGTAAGCCATTTTGTATTCTTTTTTGGGTACCAAAATACTACTTGCAATTCATAATAGGTAATAAATTTCATTAAAAATATGCAATAAGGAGCCAATGAGCTCTAACTCAAAGGCACTGCCCTTGTAAGAGTAAGGTAGTTGGTGAGTTTTGGGGTCCAAGACCCCACAGGTGCATGTATAGCTTACCAGTAGAAAAAGGTGCAATAAGGGGTGCAACCCTAATACAATTCCTATGAACAAAAGCTTCAATCTCATAACAAGTGATTCACATCCCTAGATTTGGAAACTATACGTTTGACCTTAATGCAATTCTTCCTTCATGGTTTAATTTGAAACTAAGTCAAACATGGAGTTTATTATGTGATTACCCCTGACTGTAAACATAAATTTGTATCATTGGTTTTCTTGACAATTCTAGTTAGATTATACTATTAAAATGGTATCATCAGATGTTTCTTAGTTCTCATTATGCGGGACAAGACCTGGTGCCAAAATTCAGAGGTGGTGAGCCATGGAAGAAGGTCTTTGGCCCAATATTTATTTATCTTAATTCTGCATCTGATGGAGATGATCCGCTTTGGCTATGGGAGGATGCGAAAATACAGGTCTAACTTAGAAAATCTGTATCCTTTTCTTGTTGTAAACAATTAGTACAATTGGATTCTGATCTTTTGATGGAGAATAACTGATAAAAATTAATATTCAGATGATGAATGAAGTCCAGAAGTGGCCTTATAGTTTTCCAGCATCTGAGGATTTCCAAAAGTCAAATCAACGTGGCAATGTTGGTGGTAGACTACTTGTCCTAGATAGGTATGTGTGTGAGATAAGCTTAGTGCACTTTTAGAAAATTTATTCAGGTTTTTATTTGTATCAGTGGTCATAGCATTATTCTATTGTTATTGTCATGGTTATCTACAAGTGTTCTTACAGATCACATACTTGTATTTCAATTTTTTTATAATAAAAGGTTATCCGGTTATTTTGTTTTGTATTGTAGCATTTTGAAAGATTAGGAAATAAAGTATTATCTGGTTACTCTGCTCTAGATTTGTAGCATTTCGAAGGATTAAGTGTAAAATTGCCAGGTCTTGACAATCTTTTGACTTTAGTGGATGTACTATTATCATTAATTGGCACATGTGGATGATGAAATTCTGCAAGTCCATGTAGTGTATTGAAATAATTTTTATTTTTTATTTTTGTCTTCTTGTGAGCATAGATGAGTTTCATTGAAGTTTTTTTTTTCTGTTTAAATGTCTAGGTATACTAGCAAAGATTATATGCCAGCAAATGGTGCTTATGTTGGCTTAGCTGCACCAGGAGACGTTGGATCATGGCAAAGAGAATGCAAGGTGATTTTTCTAACCTTTTTTTTTTTTTTTTTTTGATAAATAAGTAAGTTTTATTCAAAAGTAAAAATTACAACATACAGTATATGGGGTATATACTGTTGGTGCATCAGTGAACATGAAAATTACAACTATCCAGAAATCCAACAGACAAACAGCTGGATGACTAGTCAGTCATAGCCATCATCCAACCAAATAAGGTACATAAAAACAAGAGCTTCAAATCTGCTGCAGATCGTTCTGAGTCTTCAAAGGACCTTGCATTCTCTCCTTCCATAAGTCCACATAACACAAAGAGGGGTAGCATTTCAAGCAGCTCCAACACCAAGCCTACTACATCACCTCTTCCTACAAGCCAGCATATCTAACACCCTTCTAGGTATAACCCACTCCACTCCACTCCAAAAAAACACAGTACAAACGACCATAATTCACTAGCCATTTGGCAGTGTAATAATAAATGATTGATTGACCCTCCATCTTTCTTGCACATACAGTGCCAGTTCACAATTAACACCCTCCATTTTTGTAAATTATCAATTGTAAGAATCTTTTCCAAGGCTGCAGACCAAGCAAAAAAATGCCACCTTAGAAGGTACTTTTGCTTTCCAAATACTCTTCCAAGGAAAATAGTTGCTGTCCCCATTATCTAACCTCTTAAAATGTTCCTTCCCATTATGTATAGCAATAGTATGGCCAATCATTATGGTTATAATGGTGAGACTCAAGCTGACTCTATTTTTTCCCAATGGCACAAAAGTTGTCCTTCCTTTTTTTCCTTATTCATTTTTTAGAATATATGTCTCCTTATTGTTTATGAAATAGGTAGCCTTGTAACCTTGACTTTGTTATCATCATGACCATCTATATAATTTTCTATTTTTTAAAAGAATGAAAAGGGAAGGCTTGACATTGTATTGGTACTATTGTATACATTTTAGTTAATTATGTTACCACGTTAAAAATTTAAATACTGTTTTACTTCTTTGAGTTTAATTGGAAAACCAATGACTATGACACAGGTGCAGAGGGGAAAATTGGGAATTTTAATTTAAGGCTGTTTTTTAAACGTTTTTGGCCTGAAAAGATTAAGATTTAAATTAAGATTCAAATAAATTATGTAATTTATAGAGCAAAAATTTTTCGTAGTTTAGGCAGACTAAATTGAGGAGTGTTTAGGGTTAAAATTAATTAATTCTAATACACATGTATTATGTATAAGGTTAAGCACAAATGATGTAGACCTAAAAGGATACTATTACTTAATTTACTTTAATACTGATTTAGAGCTTTGTTTCAAATTTGTTACATCAAGAGTTCCTTGAGATGAATTGAAGACAATCAAGATGCATGATCTCTTGAATGCTTGAATATAACAATTGCAAAGTTGAATTATTAACAACATTTCCAAGAGGTCTACTACTGCTTGTTAGCATGCGCTCAGGATACATCTTTAAGTAATATTATTGAGTGAAATTTGTATGATATAACTAAACGGGTCAGAAATCACATTTCTAAATATATGTTTCAACAAAGTCAGGTTTCAATGAAGACACAGTAAGAGATGTCCTTACAGAGTACCTTTTCTTCTCCTTTTATTAGGACTATCAGTTTTGGACGAGAGCAGATGAGGGAGGCTATTTTTCCATCAACGATATCCGTACTGGTGACTATAACCTCTATGCGTGGGTCCCTGGTTTTATAGGAGATTACCGATATGATGTTTCCATTACCATATCCTCAGGTATTGCTTCTATGAATATTTTAGATTCTTCAAATGTACCATAAATTATATATGGCTTCAACAACTTGTATTGCAGGTTCTTATGTTGAAATGGGCGATCTTGTGTATGAACCTCCTAGAGATGGACCTACATTGTGGGAAATAGGTATCCCTGATCGTTCTGCTGCAGAATTCTATGTTCCTGATCCCAATCCAGAGTACATTAACAAACTGTTTGTCAATCATCCTGACAGGTTAGCTCACTTAATTGCATTTGTTTTCCCTGAAGGAGATTACTGTTTTCTGTCCAAAAAGTCATGTGAAAAAAAAATCCCCCAGTTACTCTCTTTACAAATTGTATGATGAAATCCTCTCAAATAATATTTTACTGAAGAAGGTTCTAAAGAAGATAAGCTAATCTTCATACAAATAAGCTTAGTTTTCAAAGTGGCTATGTACTTATTCTTATAAGTGCCATGATGATGTCCTTTTGCCAGGTTCAGGCAGTATGGGTTATGGGGTAGGTATGCTGAATTATATCCTGATACAGACTTAGTCTATACAGTCGGTGTCAGTGATTATAGTAAAGATTGGTTCTTTGCTCAGGTTCCCAGGTATGGTTTTTAGCATTGGTTTTTTTCTTCTTTTTTTAATTCATGGTTGTTCCATGTTAGGAACTATACATTGCATTCCATTTTTCTTGCATTGCAGGAAGAAAGATGATAACACACATCAGGGAACAACCTGGCAAATAAAGTTCATACTTAATGGTGTGGATCGCAGAAGTACCTACAAACTGAGGGTTGCACTGGCATCTGCAACTCTGGCTGAATTACAGGTATGATATATCCAGATAGCTTCCTTTTTCCTGGCCAAAGACAATGTCCAGATTGACTAATTACTGATCATGCAGTGAGAGATTCCATTTACACAGCAAACTGGACCTAATGAAGTTTTATTTTATTTTATTTTCAAGGTACGGATTAACGATCCAAATGCAAAGCGCCCTCTATTTACAAGTGGATTAATAGGGAGGGACAACTCAATTGCTAGACATGGAATTCATGGGCTCTACTGGCTATACAACGTGAATGTACCAGGTGCTCAGCTTGTTGAAGGAGAAAATACTATCTTTTTGACGCAACCAAGAAGCACCAGCCCTTTCCAGGGTCTTATGTATGACTACATTCGTTTAGAAGGTCCCCCTTCTTTTAATGTCAAAGATGAACTCTGAGTTCATTTTAGTGGAGTTGCAGTAGTATTTATCACATCTTAAGAGTGTTATTTTATACCCTATGCATGTATATATAAAGCATGTCTTCCACTCTTATCAATTTGTATCTAAATAAAGAACTTGACAAAGACTGATATGTAAGTTGATGCATTTTCTCTTTAAGGAGAAGTCTGTCGTCTTTCCCTGTAATCCTAAGGGCCATTGGTATAAACTTTGGAAGTATGCAGAATTTTTATTTGAAACAAGCATCACCAGAAATTTTCTTAGCCCGGTAATGTCTGTCCCACTTTCTTAAGAGGAGGTTTTAGGCTCAACTGTGTGTGTGTGGAGACTGGAGGCTTGTACAAGTAATGGGATACGCTGAAGTCGTTGTAGAAAACAAGTAACCTAGCCTCAGGCAATATTAGTCCGAGTCCAAAGTTGGTTCACAAAGGACAACCAAGTAGACCTAGCCTCTGATGGCCCTTTGTCTGAGTTGCAGCTTGGTCCGAGAAGGGAAATAGCGGGTTTGTTGTGGCGTTGTGCTGGTTCTATTTGATATTCTCCATCATAGTTTAATGAAAGGTGAGGATGCAGCACTGCAGCTTATAGATTCTCTATTATACAAATAACAAAAATAGTAAAGGTACTACAAATTTTAATACATAAAAATTACAAATTGATGTAACAATAAATGTGATTGGTAGACTTCAATAATATAATTATTGAATGTTGGAATTACTTGTTAGTAATTAATGATAGATTAATTAGTAAGATTTATGTAGTAAATCCTTAGTATCAATTTGTCGCTTGTCAAATATCAAGATAATTGAAGATTAAAAATAATTGTTCTAGAAACTGTTTAAAATGTTAGATTTTTTTTTTTTACTGTTTTAAATTAAATTAAATTTATGACTTTCTGAATTGGATAATAAATGACGTTAGATTGATAGTATAAAATTGCTCATGCATTATAAATATCTAGAGAATACATGATGTAGTACAATTGACAAAATATTTATTTAATATAAAATTACACTAGGTGTAACTTGAAAGTTGAAACCGGATATAATTTATCCAAGGAAAAAAAAAAAAATTGAAACGAGATATATAAACAATGCCATGTCAGCAAAATTGCATACTTATTTCCAAAAAAGCAGTAACCAAAAATTATGAAGCAATTCTTAAAACTTAGATGGCAATCTAAGTTACCTATCTGAGTTCTGAATTGAAATTGCAATCTGTCCAAGACCTTCAGTTGCTTTCAAATTTAATGCCTCTTCCGCAGAAGATTATAACGACTGCATGGCGTGGCAAACAATGCTTGAAGGGGTTTCATCTCATTGGCCATGCCGTAGGTCCTTGATCACCTCCATCAAATAAATTTATTGACAGAAATCTTATCCATGTCATACATTCCATTATGTTTTAATGATGATATTGTAGAATACTGGCTGCGTAATTCACATAGCGACTCTTGTACGCTATATTATTTAATGCACCAGACAGTGGTGGCGACTAAGGAAAGAGATTAAGACATGAGAAAAGTGGAGAAAGAATCTATATTGCTTTATCTCTAGTTCAAAGAAAAACTGGGCCAAAGGCCCAAACATAATCTTCTATATAAACCTTCAAATTTCTTGACATTTCTCTGCAGAGATCTTGGTAAGAAGTAGACAGAATTTTCTTCACAAAATAATTATGGGTTTTGAGTAAAATATTCTTTGTTGATACCATTTGACAAATTTTCATTGTCCTCAAGAAGTTCCGAGGAAGACTAGTGAGAGGATCACCATGCCACTTCTGGGGGTGCAATTACATATTGGAGATCGTCATGTAAATCATGTGTACCTTTTAATTAATATTTCTGTGCGCTAAGTGTTTCATCGAGGCCACAAATTGTGATAGATAAGATATAGCTTTTATTTATTATTGTTATACTCTTCTTGAGCTACGGGATTGGTCTGAACTTAGCTTCATGGTTATTTGAAACTTGCAGAAACTATCACGTAACAGAGCCTTGTTTCAAACTTCATGTGCAGGTGGTAATGGACAATGGCATACTCCAAGTCACATTATCGAATCCTGACGGAATTGTTACTGGAGTTCAATATAATGGCATTGACAACTTGCTTGAAGTCCTCAACGACGAATCAAATAGAGGGTACAGAACTATATATAAGATCAGCTTGCAAATTGTTGACTTGGGAAGATGTTTTTCTTTTATTTGATTCATTTGAACTATAAACTTTTTTTCTTTTCTTTCTGAGAACCATACGAACTATGAAATTAAATTAAGCATTCAATTGCTTACATTTGGCGTATTTATAGAACTGATCCTATTTTTCCAAATGGAATGTTTAGGTATTGGGACCTTGTTTGGAGCTCACCAGGAAGTACAGGAACAACTGGTACATTTGATGTGTAAGTTCTTATAATTCTTGATATCTTAGTCCTGCCCTCTTTCTGTAATTTCATTTTAAAGGTTCTAATGATATATATGTACATGAGATAAAAGAGCTGTTAAAGTCTTTTTCTTTTAAGCGAGGTTAGGGGGAACATGATTAATTTGTTCCACAGTGGAATACTACAAATTTTATTACACCCGCCTTTCATTATGTTGATGACGTGACACAATTATATTTATTGCCTCGTCTATTTGACAAGTGTGATGGCTAAAATAAACCTCAAATTTATCCCCATTGGACCACCTTTAATAACTATGAATGTCTGCTTAAATACTTACTAACTAATGCATATTACCATGCAGAATCAAAGGAACAAGTTTCAAGGTTATAGTTCAAACTGAGGAACAAGTTGAGCTCTCATTCACAAGAACGTGGGATCCCTCTCTGGGGAGCAAGCTTGTCCCATTAAATATCGACAAAAGGTCCATGTTCAAGCCTTAATAACTATTTATTTCAATAATAAGGATATTGAAAACAACATTGATACTGGCTGTACTATAATGTATCAAGTAGGTTTATAATGCTTCGAGGTTCGTCGGGCTTCTACTCTTATGCCATTTACGAGCACCTCAAGGATTGGCCCGCTTTCAACCTCGACGAAACTAGGATTGCTTTCAAGCTCAGAAAAGACAAGTACACAATTCCTTTTATTATATCTTCCATTTTCTTCTATCATGAAATTAATTGTCCATTTTTTATTATCACATTGGAGCTTTCCTGGGTTTGAGTCTGATCAAGAATAATGCCAAATTAGTGAGATTCTGGAAGTACTTCAAATATTATAAATATATTTAGCTTTTACACTCTGTTTGGAATGGTGGAAAAAAAAGGGGGGGGTGGGGGGGGGGGGGGGGGGGGGGGGGGGGGGGAGGGGTTGAAGAAAAAAAAGAGGAAAGCATAGGGATGAAACTGAAAAGTGGAAGACTAATTCCCACTTTTTGATTCCAACTATGGAAAGGAAGGGGGTGAGGAATTGGAGAGAAGGGTTTTCTACTCGAAATTCGAATCCACAAATCTCTATCTGCCCAAATGGATGGAAGAGGAGGGAAATTGGAAAGGAAAAATGCTGAATTAATTGATTTGAAAATGGCTAAAACTTATTACACACATGTTTATATACATACACGTGTTTTATAACTAAATATGTGGGTTGAAGACACGATTTCAAAACTTGAAAGAGCAAATGTGTGTCTATGCACGTGTGTAACAAACTGTACTCTTTGAAAATAATGTGTAATAAATTTACAAATATACCTTTAACTTTCACCACAAATTTAAAATCTAACACACTTGTAAGGGATACTTAGGACCTACTTGTAGGGATAAAAAGGTTAAAACCTATATTTTTCCTTTCAGTAGGAAAGATAGATTTTTTTTTTCTTTTTTCTTTTTATTCCTATATCTAAACACAAATGAGACAAATAATTTTATTTTATCTTTCATTTTCCTTCTTCTTCCCTTGCAATTTTCCTTTCTCTTTCCTTCCCCGACTATAACCCAACAAAGTACCATACAAAAGATGTTTAAAAAAAATGTAGGTTCCATTATATGGCGGTAGCGGACAATAGGCAAAGATACATGCCCCTTCCGGATGATCGATTACCTTCAAGAGGCCAAGCCCTAGCCTATCCAGAGGCAGTCCTTCTAGTCAACCCTGTGGAGCCAGAGTTAAAAGGAGAGGTATTGCCTTGCACTTGTTTCATCTACAATAATAATCTCATTAATCATATTTGACACATAAATTGAATTGGTAAAGTACATAAAAGACTAGCATTACCCATGTGATTGATGCACATGAATACGTGCATATATTATGGTCTAGTTTTACAAGAGACACTATCAGATAGGGTGAAGCGTTGGTCTAGTGCTCTAGTGCACTAGACTAAATACGAAATTCACACATGATCTCTTTTGGACATGTGTCATGTTCGTGTTTCTGTCTTGTATATATTGGGGCATTGGAGGGATGACAACAGGGTTGAGTGGGGTTAGATTAGGGGTGCCTCGTCCCCTCTTTGAGGTAAGAAACACTAGCACTGGGTAGGTTGGTAAATTGGAGGTATTTTACCATCTCTAATGAGATAGAGATGAAACAGAAATGGGAGGGGTAGTTGTGAGTGTTCTAAGAGAGAGAAAAAAGTAAGTTTTTTAGGGAATGATAATAGAATATGTAAATGAAATAAAGTATACACATTCAGGGTTCATCACCACTTCAGGGCAGGAAAAACCCTCACAGGTAGTGAAGGTAGGATGGAAAATTTTTGCCATCTCTACATTGGATGCAAGCTAAATCTCTATTAAAAATATGTAATTCTGATTGGGTGGTGGTTGTATAGGTGGATGACAAGTACCAGTATTCATGTAACAATGAAAATAATCAAGTACATGGGTGGATCTCCATTAACCCAGGTGTGGGATTTTGGCAAATCACACCTAGCAATGAATTTCGATCAGGTGGTCCTCTCAAACAAAACCTAACCTCACATGTGGGGCCCCACGACCCTCGCCGTAAGTAATTGTTTTTTGTTAACCTTTTTCATCACTTGTTAAGGAGACAAGTTGTTATTGGTATTCACATATGTCCATCATTAATATCACTTTATTATTAATAACTTGTTATCTCATTCTCATCAATTACGAAAATATTTATGAAAAAAGTTGTGTTGTAGGCTTCTTGTTTTCTTTTGCATGCAGTACAATAGTATTGAGAAAAGTTTTCATTTTGCAATGTCGAGTGATTTTAAGAATACAAAAATTTTTATTAAGCATAACTTTCAAATTGATGTGTCAGTATCTAAGGAAAAAAAAGAAGAAATTTATTTATTACATTATTTATATGATATTAACCACATTTATTGTCAAATTTGTTTATAAGAGTTTTGTCTAAAGTTTTTTTTTTTGAGGAAAATTTTTGTATAAAATTGATAATAGTTTAAACATTTTCAAAAACCCAAAAAAAATCACCACAATGTATTTCCATTAATGCCTATGACTATGATTTAGCCTAGCCCAAAAGACAAAGTCTATATGTCTACTATGATTGCTAACTATGTGTAAATTATAATTAAAACAATCTTATCAGATGTTTCTTAGTGCACATTATTCCGGAGAGGATCTAGTGCCAAAATTTGAAGCAGGTGAGCAATGGAAGAAAGTTTTCGGCCCAGTTTTTATGTACGTTAATTCTGTATATGATGGAGACGACCCACTTCAGCTATGGGAGGATGCTAAAACAAAGGTTTACCACCAAAATGTTGCATTTTCTTTTTGTTGTAAAATAAATAGTCACAATTAATTAGCCTATAAACAAAGCATTAACACAAACTTATCTTCAATCTTTTAGATGATGATTGAAGTCCAAAGCTGGCCCTATAGCTTTCCTGCTTCTGAGGATTTCCCCAAGTCAGACCAACGTGGTAACGTTAGTGGTAGATTTCTAGTCCAAGACAGGTGGGCATACATACTATACACCTAAGTTTGATCTAAAAAATTTTCAAGAATAAAAACACTTATTTCTTTTCTTAATTTTCTTGTCTGAGAACTCAAGCTGAAAGTCCTTTTAATTTTCAATAATAATCATCACCTTTTGTTGGTCATTTTATGTAATTACTGTTTTTGTAACTATGCAATTTCTAGGTATCTTAGCAATGACTATATATCTGCTAATGGCGCTTATGTTGGCTTGGCTCCTCAAGGTGACATTGGATCATGGCAAAGAGAATGCAAGGTGACAGATTAATTTTTTATGTTCTACATCTATTTTGGGGCTTTATAATTTTTCTCCTTTCTTTTTTGTTCACAATTTAAGCTACCTTGTATGTTTAAAAACCACCCATTACCAATGTAATTGATTTGATCATTAGTCATATGGTGTTCTCAATTTAAGCTACCTTTTCAATTCCCAATTCTCAGAACTACCAATTCTGGAGCAAAGCAGATGAGGATGGCTATTTTTCAATTAATGATATACGTATTGGGGACTATAATCTCTATGCTTGGGTCCCAGGTTTTATCGGGGATTACAGATATGATGTTGTCATTAACATAACTGCAGGTACTTTTTTTATCAAATTTTATTGTTCCTCTTTCTCCTAATCTCCTATTAAGTTATACTGTTAAAATGTGAACTTTGATAGTTTGAGTGACATTTAATGCAGATTGTGATATTGACATGGGTGATCTTGTTTATAAGCCTCCAAGAGATGGCCCCACTCTATGGGAAATTGGCATCCCTGATCGTTCTGCAGCTGAATTTTATGTTCCTGATCCTAATCCAAAGTATATCAACAAACTCTATGTCAATCATCCTGACAGGTTGAACAACTTTCTTTTTCACTATTTCCCCTATGAATTAGTTAAAAAATTTAATACATATTCAGTCCCAGTTAACAATTTAGTACTACTTAACTCTCCATGAATGAATAACCAACCCTTTGAAATGATTCGATCTTATTTCCAATATATATATATATATATATATATATTTTATTCTTATATAACCTAGGTATATAAGTTATTGTGGTTAATTACATAATTACATGATTTCAGTCAGATTATGATTACACATTTTAATTGGCAGGTTTAGACAGTATGGCTTGTGGGAAAGATATGCAGAACTCTATCCTGATAAAGACTTAGTTTACACAGTTGGCGTGAGTGATTACACTAAAGATTGGTTCTATGCTCAGTGCACCAGGTGCAATTCTTTTTATTTTTATTTTTTTGGCTTGATCAAACTTTTCTTCAAATCTTCTCTTTAGCTACAATACTGTTTGAGTTCATATTAAATCATTTTAAAGTAATTTTTAGCCCACCCCCCCCCCCCCCCCCACCCCCCAAAAAAAAAAAAAAAAACTTCAAATGTATGTGAATTTCTATGTACAATTATCATCTTTAATGCTAAAATTCGGATTATTAGAGTGTAGCTATCAACTAGTTCAATTAACAAGCTAGCTTTCTTGCATCACAGGAAAAAAGACAATAATACGTATCAAGGAACTACATGGCAAATCAAATTTAATCTTGACAATGTGGATCGTAATGCTACTTATAAGTTGCGAGTAGCACTGGCATCTGCCACTCTTTCTGAATTGCAGGTATAAAACTTCATTTCTGATTATTAGCTTAATGCTAATGACATGGAGAGAAAGATCATTACTTGTTAATAGCATCGATTTCGAATGCATATTGACACCATTAATTCTAAATGAATTGTAATTGAAGGTTCGGGTTAATGATCCAAAAGCAAATCCTCTGTTTTCAAGTGGACTAATAGGGAAGGACAATTCAATTGCTAGACATGGAATCCACGGGCTCTATTGGCTTTACAATGTGGACGTACCAGGTGGTCGGCTTGTTGAAGGGGATAATACTATTTTTTTGACACAACCAAGAAGTGCCAGCCCTTTCCAAGGGATTATGTATGATTATATCCGTTTAGAAGGTCCCCCATCTTCTACTTCCGGGAAATAAAAATTGAGTTCCTTAGAGAGTATACAAAATTAATTAATGTTTATCTATATTTCTATTAGATTGATGGGGAATGTTTTTGGTTTGTAATGTTGAATTTGTTGATGAAGAAATTCAGTCACCTTTAAGTATGATGAGGTTGTTGTGAAACTACACTTGGACAAAGCTTCAAATTAACCTTGTTTTTGTGTCTCCTTTCGAAAACATCAAGTAAAACAAGTGGGAAGAAAAATTCAATCAAGATAAGGTAGAAGGGAACTACTGATAATAATAATTTTGTATACTAATGATAAGATATGCAACCAAGTCTTTTGGCAATTTATTAGTGTACAATAAATAAATAAACTGATTGTAATTTGTAATTATACAAAAAAAAAAAGAAAAAAAAAAGAGAATTAAGGAACATTGTTGAATTTAGGGCCTTTGATGTGTAGACTTAATAAAATTGAACTTGAATCCAGTGGAAAATTATAGATATCAAGATATGGATAGAGATTTTGGAACTCATAAAAAAAGAGTTAACTCATATCCAACTTACTGAAACGGCGGGTTTTTTGTTTTTCACTTTTTGACTTTGTGTAAATATGTTTCACACTTTTGAAGTTACGGTTCACTTAGCTCCCACAGAAATTCATCAAATCATATCCAAACGAGAGAGAGAGAGAGAGAGAGAGAGAGAGAGAGAGAGAGAGAGAGAGAGAGAGAGAGAGAGAGAGAGAGAGAGAGAGAGAGAGAGAGAGAGAGAGAGAGAGGCGAATAAAAAATGCTTTCAATGATATAGAAGAGCTACGATGCTCCTCTGTTTTTAGGGGATAATCTCTATTTTTTTTTTTAAAATGGTTTCTTTAGCTATGACCTTTTCAGATGCAATATATATATATATATATATATATATATATATATATATATATATATATATATATTTTTTTTTTTGAATTTTGAATTTTGGCTATGGTAATGACCCTTTTAGAGAAAAATTATTTCAAAGAACCCATATATATATATATTTTTTGAATTTTGAATTTTGGCTATGGTAATGACCATTTTAGAGAAAAATTATTTCAAAGAACCCAATGTGAAAGCTCTAAGTTGCTTGATATTAGAATATGGTTAAGTAGTTAGGATAAGGTGCATTTTGTTGAAATTAACAAGAAAATGTTGTAAAGAATTGTGTAGGGAGAGAGAAAGCTATAAAAAAAGAGAAGGATTTCTCAAAAAAAAGAAAAAGAAAGCAACACGAGAATTGTGTGGTTTGGCCAAGGAAATTATGTAGATTGGGATGACAATGATAGAAAAATGCTAGAAGATGGTTGTAAAGACTCGAGAAATGGCTGCATCAGTGATCGACGAGAGGTTGTTATGGCCAAAAAATGGCTACATTAATGGCTTAGAGCATCAACATTGGTGGTGCCAAAATTTTAGCAAGTTGGCATTACAAAAGCTATTTTATCTATTTTATCACATCATTTTACAAAACACCTAACTTTAATAGTTTTATTTTAGCATTCAATATAATAAAATAATATAAACAATATAATAAAATAATATATTTACTACAATTAACAACAACAACCACTACCAATGTAATAAAATAATATATTTTTTAATAAATATAAATATATATATTTTTACCATCTTAGCTACAATGCACAACCATCTTTGGCTGTGCACTGTAGCTCAACAGCAAAAAAATATGGCTTTTGCTCCATTGATGCAAGTCATGCAACACATTTGTATTATATTTTGTTGCTAAATTTAAGATTTAACCTATTTGCCTCCACCAATACTAATGCTTTTTTTTTTTGATTGACAATTCTAATGCACCTAGGGGCAAATAATCATGTCATGTTGCATTATGTGTGAGTAAATTGGCGAATTTTTTTTTTTTTTTTTTTGATGCGAAAGATAGATATACTTTTATTGCGACTACGAAACGGAATTTACATCATGGATAAGAGCTTGCATAATACAGCAAGGGTCCTCTTCAATCCACGCAACATAATCATTTATGCTAGATGCATTTTTTGCTAAAATATGGGCTGGCATGTTTCCTTGTCTCCGCACGTGAGAATACTCAATACTTCTAAACTCTTTGCTAATGTCTTGAATCCCTTGAGTCACAGCAGCTATTGAAGATGGGGCCCGGGAATAGTTACATAAAGCATTATAAACAACTGTTGAATCACCTTCCAGTACAACATCCCTAACACCGACGTCCTTTGCAAAGAGCAGGCCCACCTCGACCGCTTTGGCTTCTACCTCTGCTGCTCCTAATGGCAACGGGATCTTCCTGCTTAGAGCTGCTTCAAGCCTACCCTCACTGTCACGGATTACTACCCCAACGCCCACTGCTTTCTGTTTCAAGAAAACTGCTCCGTCAACGTTGATCTTGAAGAGACCATCCCGTGGAGGAGTCCACCTAACACTCTGCTGAGGCGCCGGAACAATTGGTCGGTCATGCAGAATCGCCGCTCTATACTCCCGAAGATACTCCGACGCCCAACTGAAGATCTGCCTCCCCGTCTTACTTGCTCCGCCGCACCTGACCTCATTACGGTTGTGCCATAATGCCCATGCCGTCGTGGCAACCTGAGCCACGTGCTCCTCACCCACATCCTCCTGCATTAACAGCTTCCACATTACGTCTAAGAAGGACAGGGATGAACCACCCGGTGCTGGAAACACCATCTTGGAGCACTCCCTTGCCTCTTTAGCTTTTCGACATTCCCACAGGACATGAAACACCGACTCCGGCGTCTCTTTGCAATCTTCACATACCTCATCCTGGATTATTTTCCGGCGCAGCAGGTTGTCCTTCGTCGGCAAGGCATTACGGCATGCACGCCACATAAAATGGCGAATTTTGTGAGGTACAGGGATGCTCCAAATCCTTCTCCAAAAACTCCTCAATTTGCTAGCATCCGACGAGGCGCCTTTATTAGGCGATGAGAGCAGGTTCACAGCCAGCTTGTACGCACTCCTCACCGTAAATAAACCATTCGGTGTTTCGGACCAAATAAGTTTATCCGGTGGTAGCCGGGCACTAATGAGGATGCTTTTGATAATGTCAGCCTCGTGTGGTAGGAACACAGTGTCAATAACCTCAATCCGCCACTCCCCTTTTTCACTATCTAGCAATTCTGCCACCCTGGTGTCTGCATGTAGGAAAAGCCTTGGAGTAATAATTTTATGTGATGGAGGAATAGGCAGCCATTTGTCCTCCCATACTCGAATGCTTGCTCCATTTCCAACCCTCCACTTCAAGCCTTCTTTAACTAATGATTGGGCTGCCATAATACTACGCCACGAGTATGATGGATTATTGCCAAGTGATGCATGGATAAACTCACACCTTGGGAAATATTTCGCCTTCAACACTCTATAAACTAGAGAGTCATGGCCTACTTGGAGTCTCCACCCTTGTTTCGCCAACAAAGCCAAATTAAAAAGTTTAAGGTTCTTGAAACCCATACCTCCATTTGACTTTGATTCACACATTTTGTCCCAACTCAACCAAGGGATTCTATTTTCGTTCTTCACTTGGCCCCACCAGAACTTCCTTATCATAGCTGTTAACTCATCACAAAGATTATCTGGCAGTTTAAAACAGCTCATAGTGTAGGTTGGTATAGCTAGCGCCACTGCTTTAATCAATATTTCTTTTCCGGCTTTGGATAACATCTTCTCTTTCCATCCAGACAATTTCTTACCAAGCTTTTCCTTTATATCATTAAAAGTGCTGCGTTTGTTTTTGCCCACAAGGGACGGCAAGCCAAGATATTTTTCATGCTGCTTGATTACTTGAGCACCAAATCTTCTTTTGATCTCTTCCTGGATCTCCTTCGGAGTATTACTGCTGAAAAATAGGGAAGTTTTTGCTCTATTCAGCTGCTGACCCGATGCTCGCTCATAAACCCCCAACACTCTTTGCAAGGCGTCACATTCTGCAAGAGTTGCTTTGCAAAAGATGAGGCTATCATCAGCAAAAAATAAATGGGAGAGCTTAGGACCCCCACGACAAATAGCAATCCCCTCCATACTGCCATTACACACTGAAGCTTTAATCAAAGCTGATAACCCTTCTGCACACAATAGAAATAAGTAAGGTGATAGGGGGTCTCCTTGTCGGATACCCCTGGAAGGAATAATGCGACCTCTAGGGCGACCATTGATCTTGATATCATAGGATACTGTAGTAATACATTGCATGATCAAACTCCTCAATTTAATATCAAATCCCAATTTCTCCATAATTTTCTCCACAAAAACCCATTCTACCCTATCATAAGCCTTACTCATATCAAGTTTAATGGCCATCTCACCCACTTTACCCCCTTTTTTCCGACTAATATGATGCATAGTCTCAAAGGTTACCAGAACATTATCCGTGATTAGCCTTCCGTGCACAAAGGCACTTTGGGTATCACTAATAATGGATGGGAGAAATTTTTTCAGCCTGTTTGCTATTGCTTTAGAAGCTATCTTATAAGTTACATTGTAAAGACTAATCGGCCTATAGTCAGAAACATGTTTCGGTTCATTTATTTTTGGAATAAGCACAATATGAGTCTCATTAAAATTTGGAGGAGACATACCATGATTGAGGAAGTCTAACACTGTGCTTGTTACAACTTCACCACAAGTATTCCAAAAATGTTGGAAAAAAAGAGGGGGCATACCGTCGGGGCCAGGGGCTTTCAGGGGATACATCTGCTTCAAGGCCAATCTCACTTCCTGTGCCATGTACACTCGGGTCAGATCAACATTCATAGCAGTTGTGACTTTCGGTTGGACTACATGTAAGATTTCGGAGAACTCATCTGGCTTGCTTGAAGTAAAAAGCTTCTCAAAATAGGCCACAGCGACTTCCTCAATCTTCAACTCATCCTCCTGCCACCTCCCCTACTCGTCAACTATACCATCAATATAATTTTTCTGGTGCCTAGCCGAAGCTTTCGCATGAAAAAAACTAGTGTTCCTGTCGCCTCCTTGAAACCAGTTCAATCTTGATCTCTGTCTCCACATTTCATCTTCTTTCTCTAGCCAACTGTTGAGATTAGCTCTCGTGGTCCTTAACTCGCCAATCATACCAGAACTAGATGGCTGTAATTCCAACCACTCCAGTTTCTGTTGAAGCTCAGAAATTTTCCTTCCCACGTGTCCAAACTCCTCCTTATTCCAAGCCTCTAGGTCATGTCTGCAATGCTCCAAACAACTCTTCAGTACACCCTCTGCACCTGAATGTTCCCCCATCTCCCATGCAGCTTTAACAATCTCCTCACACCTACTATCCTTCAGCCACATCGATTCGAATCTAAAACTCTTTCTTATTTTCTTTTTCTTCCTTTTTGGCACAAGATGAAGTGAGAGTGGTGAGTGGTCAGATGCCGATGAAGAGAGATGGTACAGTTTTGCAGCTGGAAACAAATCCATCCATTCCTTGTTAGCCAACGCTCTATCAAGTCGTTCCCGAATATGCATCCCATCCGCTCGATGATACCACCAAGTGTATTTCGGTCCAATGAAGTCCACCTCCCTGAAACCACAGTAATTTATAGCATCAACAAAATTCTCCATCTGCCTCCTTGGTCGTGCACAGCCACCTTCTTTCTCCGTGAGTCCTGTATTTTCATTAAAATCTCCAATGGCAAGCCATGGCACCGAGGACGTTCCCTTAAGGGATTTTAACTTGGCCCATGACTCCGGTCGCTGCGCTGTATCAGGATTACCATAAAACCCGGTGAAATGCCAGCTACCACCATCCCAGCCTCCTTCTATCCAAGCATCTATGTGATCCTGAGAATATGTTTTAATCTTCACAGTGATTCCTTCCTTCCACAACAGAGCTAACCCACCTTTGCTTCCATCACTAGGCACAATTAAACCATGTTTCATCTTACATCGATCCTTTACTTTCTCTAACCATTCCCTTTTAGACTTTGTCTCCATCAAAAACACAATCTTGGGCTCTTCCTTGTTCACCACCTTTTCCAAGGCTTTAACTGTCCGGAGGTTCCCAAGCCCCCGACAGTTCCAGCTTAAGAGACTTATTGGTCTCGGCGGGGTTGCCCATCAACCTCCGCCGTTTCTGTAACATTATTTTCCTTAGCAACTTTCTTCTTTTTTTCATGCAAGTTTACGTCAATGAAGTCTCTGTCTGAGCTTTCAAATTTTCGCTTCAGCCCAACATCAACACTCATCGTTTGATCCATATTAGTTGATGGGCTTTGTCTCACCTTTCTTTTCCACGTTCCCTCATTTAAGCCCAAAGCCCCTTTGTTTGAGACAACATTTCCGGACCCCTCACTAAAACCATTGGGCTTTGTTTTTTGTTTCCCCTTACTTCCACCTTTATTGGGCTTAGCTTTGTCTTTCATTCCTTTCAAGCCCGGATCAGCCCAGCCCACACTAAATTCAGAATTAGTCAACACTTCATCAGCCTTTAATTCTACCAGCTTTCCATTCCGATCTTCCTGCTGAATTTCCAATCCCGGATCGTCCTCCATGATCACGACATCAACTAGATTCACGCTGCTATCAGTCCAGTTTGCCGTTTTTTCAGTAACTGCAGCCTTAACATTCGGTCTCCTAGGCCCGTTACAAATCTCATCATCAATTGCTTTTAAAGTTTCCTCAAAATCCGGGATTTGCTCCCGAGATTCCCGTACAGCCACGTCATGCATACGTTCACCAATCCTCTGCTCATCTCCGCCGCCGTTTACCTCCATTAACGCCGCTGTCTCAGTTTCAGGCAAACCGTCTGGTGCGCATGCAGTCGCAGGATCCACACTACTCCGGTTCACCATCACCACAGGACCCGATTTCGCATTCCCAGTAGCCGTTGACTGCATCTTCATCCGTCGTGGTTGGTCGAAACCTTGCACCTCAACGACTGATTTCCTGCCATGGTTGAACTGCGGGGCTCTAAGCCAAGGTCCGAATTGTTGTTCCTCGACCCTTAGCGCACCTTTACTATTCAGCCACAGCAAGCAATCCTTATCGTCATGGGAGAGAAGCCCACACCAGTAACAAATGTTTGGCAGCCGTTCATACATGAACGCTGCCCATCCTTCACCTGATTGATCCCACGATATTTTCCGCCCTCTACACAACGCTTTGGTTATGTCCACCTCCACTCTGACCCTCATAAAATTCCCACCTTTCATCTCGCCAGAATCCTTTGGCCTAAAAACTTTTCCAATAGTCTCGCCGATACTCACCGCCGCTTCCACCGTTAACAACTAAAATGGAAGGTTATGAATTTGAATCCAGAAGGTGGTCGTCTTAAACTCTATATCTTGGACCGGTATCGACCCATCGTACCGCTGCACCGCCACCAAATGCCTATCAAACGCCCAAGGTTGTCCCTGCATTACCTTTTCCGCATCTGCTTCCATCTCAAAATCGAACAAGAGGACATTGTCTATGCCCTCACAAACCTCAAACTTCCCTCTAGTACGCCATAATGGTCTGAAGGTCTTTGCCACCGCCTCAACGTTTACGTTTCTTCGGGTAAAAAATTTCGCAGCCAAAACTGCGCCAGTTGCCTTTTTTTCCTTTGTCAGATCCATTTTTACTTCTTCCTCCTTTGTTAGCGAGAGACTCCGCCACCTGTTGGTTAATTCCTCCATTCTGAAACTACTGCCCCACCAGAGCACAACTTACCCCAGTCTACTACACTAGAGACAAAACCCTCCTAGTAGCTATGTTACTAGAGGGACCACAGCCTCCTTCACAAAGAAGGGAAACACACTGCTACAGTAGAGAGAGGAAAAGACTACTCCCTACCAAGAACTTCAATAATTGTCTACAATTTTAGTTTAGTTATCACAAACAAAATGTAAAAAATTTCGTCACTAAATTGGCGAATTTTGAGTATATGATGAACCCATAATAAGAGATGAGTCAGTTTAAGTGGCTTAGGAGCCTTAAATGTGATCGACTTTAAAATTGAAATCTAAGTGGAAAACATAGCAAAATAGGCCCAGTTAGAAAATGTCAAACCTAGTCTGTGGTCAAAGTCAAAGGGTATAGTCAACATAGTGTAGTCAATGGTTTGATGAATGGTTTAGGTTCTATTCAGTAGTCTGATACAGTCTAATCCAATAGTTCAACAGCGAGCTTGTTCAATATTTGAGTTTGATAAATAAGGTTTTGCAATGTGACACATATTTTGATAATTCTTTTATTTAGACTTTCTCTCATGTTTTAATTAGTGTCATGTGTCACTCTTTTTTTTAAAAAAGAGAAATATGTACTATTTATTTAACCTTCGACCTAAGTAAATTTTTTAATAAATTATCTAATTTTTACTATTTATTTATATTCATCAATAAATAATTTTATTTTCTTAGTATTTAAAGTTTAATAAAACTTTTGTGCAGCCTTTATATATATATATATATATATATATATATATATTTTTGAGAAGGATTTGGTTATCAACATATAAATGCCAAGTATGTAAACTAACGTGTTGGTTGATAAAGCTTTAAAATAAAAGGTGTCTAATATATGTTATCCCAACTCTCTACGAAAAAAAAATCTCAACTAATAATTTTGTTTCAGCAAAAAAAAAAAAAAAAACTAATAATTTTGTTCCAGACGTCTTATTCCAAATTAAAATAACTGAAGGTCTTTATATGTGTCACATTTCATGAGAAGAAAATAGAACACCCTTCACATAACCTTCCAATTCAACAAAAATTTAATCATTTGTTTAATTATTTTTCATTCTTTTTGTAAGGACCCGTTTTGCAGCCCAAACTCAAGATGTATGATCTTGGCCCAGTGAACTCAGTATAATGAATTTGTAGAGAGTGGTTTAAAGAACTAGACCTTAATAAGTTGGACAATGGCTAGTACTGAATTAAATGGCAATCAAACACAAATAAGAGATTTTGATATCAACGGACTTACAGTCCGAGGAGATTTCACTTTTATAAATTGATCACAATTGGGTACAAGTACAATTTAGATTGCTACAATGTTCTCTCTCTATTTTTCCGATCTTCTCCTCGTGGAGGGTCTCTTACATTATATAACTCCTTTTGGACTACCTTGATTCTACACTTGTTGATCATTTGAGCTTTTACTTAAGTACCTGTCCCATCAGACACCCTTTTTGGCTTTCTGTGAGTTGTGGTAGCTAAGACAGCACTATTCAAGGGTCTCCTCAACATATATGCGGCTAGAAAAATAGTTGCAGTGCATTCAATGCGGTGGTAGCAGCTTTCCCTTAGATATTTTTGAGTTCCCATCTCCTTTGTATGTTTACGATGTACGTCCTTATCACTAGAGCTTCCTGGAAGGTTACCCTGATTAGTGAAATGTATATTTGAACCGAATTTATCATGTCCGAGGAGAAAATTTCTCCTCAGACCATCTTCAACTCATTTTTTGCTTACAATACTCTGAATTTGTATCACCCATGGTTATTTATTCCTCCTCGGACAAATAATGTCCTCGGTCAAGGCCAAAGGCCCAATGGATGATTTAGGCCTTCAACCCCACACTTTTTTATTCAGCAAAAAATAATAGCATTTTATTTTGAGAAATAAATACAATAGCATTTTTATTGTCATCTTTTCAACAAGTTACATGCAATCATGTCTAAGTATTATTTTTTGTATTAGTTGAGAATTTTAACGGTTTCAAGTTGGCGGGTTGAGCAGGCTAGGTGGGTTGGCAAATCCAATTGACTAAATGAAATTATTTCAATTAAATTGAAAATTTTTTGATTCCTCAAATAAAAAAGGAAAGGAAAAATGGAATTTTTATAAAAAATAATTACAAATACTATATTATTTTTTATTAGAATGACTGAAATTTTATAACACTGAATATTAAAAAGAAAAACATCTCATAATCTGAAATTAGACGTGTACATAGAGTAAGAACAATAACAAAATCTTAGGGAAAGCAGCTAGAGTTCATTAGGAAAGAGAAATGTGAAAATGAAAAAATAAAAAGAAAGAGAAAGAGAAAGAGATGAGAGAAATGATTTAAGAAGGTGTGGATGTGAGATAGAGTTTTGCAACATGATAAAGTGTGTGTGTGTGTATTTGAGTAGGTCGGGTTGGGGCGGGTTAGAAATATCTCAACCTGCTATTCGACCTGACCCACTAAATTATTTATCTAACCCGCCCAACCCAACCTGCCTCATTTAATGGACCTATATGGGTTGCGTCAAGTCAGTGCAGGTTGGCGGGTCATGCAATTTTTTTTCACACCCTAGTAAATACTAATATAAAAGGGAATTTATATGGTTTTTTCCCCTAGTAAAATGAGAATGGAGGACTAAATTTGGGTTCTTCTAAGCAGTGCCAGTAAGACTCAAAGGAATTTATATGGTTATTTGAATATGATGTTCCTACTCAAGTTTAGTTCTTATTAGTAGCAAATGGAACCAAATCCAACGAAACACAAAAGCAAATTAAATAATAAACGCAATAAAAATATATAGAAAATAATTATGTGGTTATGTTAGTCAAGATAAATTCATTCAAACAATGTGTTTGTATATTAAATTATATCAATCAACCACCGCACACCCTTGGTGCGATGGTCACTCCACAAGTATAAGTGCTTGTGGGGTGTGGGGGGTAAGGGTTGGGGTTCAAGGCTCTAGGAGGGAGCTTCACACACATATATACTTAGATTAGACTAGAGTAGAAATTCTATCTTGTATCAAAAAAAAAATTATATCAATCATATTAATTCACATTTATTGGCATGTCCATAACATCTAGTATTTAAATTCCCCCTCCCTTGTTGTAACTATTGAATTAAAAAAAAAAAAAATCACACTTCCTTTATTTTTAATGACATGCAATATAAATAATATTCAAATATTATTGTCCTCTTTCTATAAAAAAAAATTGTACCTAGTAAGTATTATACTTAAATAAAAATAATTTTTTTACAAATATTTTCTTATAAACTTATAATGTAATCGAGCATTGCATGTGATATCGGCTAGTACGCCCAAATAGTTAGAGAGTTATCTCTATGTCGAATGGGAAAAAAAACCAAGCAAACATACTGGCAAAGTCTCGATAACATGTTTAAGGGTAATTGTCAAATATAAAAAAGGGGTCTCGATGAAATCCTTTTGCCTATTCATTTTCCTAACCATTACCCTTCCATTTGCCTATTCACTGGCAACGAATGAAATCTTCACATCATGTAGCCCAAGCTTTCTGCGATTTGCATTACCCTTATGTCAGTGTGTTTTCTTCACTTAAGAAACCTTGCCAAGCGTTAATTTGCCCAAAAGAAAAATGACGTGGCTGTACTTTTAATCTCAGTCGTTTGTTAAGAAGTAAAGGAGATGTCCTGTTAAAAATTAACTATATGTAAGTTGAACCCATACATATATTTAAGGTTAAAAAAAAAAAAAAAAAATTAACAATGAATATCCCATAAATGTCTGTTTTTCTTCCCCCCCCCCCCCCCCCCCCCCCCGAATTCGAGTTAATGTATTGTGTATTCTTTTTATTTTTTTATAGAGTTTTAATCCTTTTTTTTTTTTTTTGCTTCTAAAAAAAGAAGAAGAAAATTTTAACTTAAGACGTTCGCTTCTGATGATTGTGCTCATTATCATCAAATCAAAGCATCAATCGGTTTTTGGTGTAGGCGGGGATTGAATCCCAAGTTTTAAAAAAAAAAAAAAAAAAAAAATCCAAAAGTCATATTGAAATCTCTCTCTCTCTCTCTCTCTCTCTTTGGTTGGTTAATCCGATTAGTTCATCGATGGTCCGCAAGTATGATGGTGCTAATGATGATCCTACACTTATTTCATGTGTATCTCACCAGTGGCTTTAAAAAACCTTGTGAATTAACTTGGGTTACAGGTGTAGTTTTAGCTGTATTGACCGCATCTTTTGGCGTGACTGGTTATTCCTTAACTCGGGACCAAATTGGTTATTGGGTAGTCAAAATTGTAATAGGCGTACCGGAAGCTATTCTTGTAATAGAATCGCCTTTGGTAGAGTTATTGCACGGAAGTGCTAGTGTAGGACAATCCACCCTGAGTCGTTTTTATAGTTTACACACTTTTGTATTACCTGTACTTACTACAGTATTTATGTTAATGCACTTCCTAATGATACGTAAGCAAGGCATCTTTGGTCCTTTATAGAGAAGAAATAGTATTATAGATCATAGATATTTGTAATCAGTCATTTATCACTTCACTCAAGGTAGGAACAATAGGATTTCATTGCTATAAATATGGATTATTGAAAAGAATAAAACATGTATTTGGATCTTTTCTTTCAACCTCGCAAAATTGTATTATTTATTTGACACTAATGGTTGAAGTGAATTTTCTGAAGATAAAATGGATTACTTTAATTGGGGTTTCCTTTTTTATTAGTTGGATCCCAAAATGAGCAGATGCATACTTGATACTACAATGACATGTACTTTTCAAATCATACTACAATAATATGTGGCATCGTCTTACATTTAATTAGTATCTGGGGTTCAATTTCCGCTTACACCAAAAAACTGATTGGTATCTTGGTCTGATGATAAAGAGCTATCATCAGGAGCGGACATCATAGGTTTAAACTCTCTCTCAAAAAAAAAAAAAATAGTATTATATGGATATAAAATGAGTCAAAAAATTATCTATACATGATAGTATTTTTGCCATAATACTCAACATCTGGTAGACTGGCATATAATTTTAAAATTCAAATGAAGTAATTTTTTTTTTTTTAGTATGGTATTTATGTTCACATTTTTATTTTTATATAACCATTAATTTATAATTTTTCATTTGTCTATTAATTTTCCGAACCATTTCTCTTCCAATGACCATTAATTTTTAATTTGTCATTTGCCTATTTTTTTGGTTAAAAATGATTTAAAAAAAAGTATTTGGTTAAAAATGCATTAACTGACTAATATATGTGTAATGACAATAAAAATATAGAGGCATTACTAAAATATATTAAAAAAAAAAACACCAAACAAAGTTTAACGTTATTTAAAGACAAAATAATTGGAGCCTTAGATTCCTATTAAAAGAAAAACAATTTGCTAAAATTATGGATCTGCCACTTAATACCATATCTATATTGAAAAAAAAATTATGTCTAATTAAAAAGAAAAAAAAGAATAATGCTACAGATACAAATTATTTTACAAAATTTTTTACAAACTACTGATGTAGTGAGTGATTTATTGGTAAATAAAAAAGTAATATTAATGGTGGCCGGCCTAGATGAAAAGTGAAAACCAATAAGAGATTAGCTATATCAACATTTTGTAAAAATTTTATAAAATAATTTGTGCTTGTAGCATTACTCAAAAAAAAAAAAAACTACCTTCTAAAATGATGGATCAGCCACCTAATTATGCTAAGTTTGAATGTTATTTTGTGAGCTTTAGCGTAATTTCTCCAATCAAATCCCTAAAGTTATGAGCAAGCCAGCAAGAATTGGACCTCAATTTGGTGATGACCTTTCTAAATGTAGCATAGAATTTCCATTTGTACGGTAAGACTTTTCATTTATTAAAACAAGCATCTTTGCTCGTGCTGCTCGCATTGTGAAAATTTCCAAGTTTGATAATTTCAAATGGTGGGCATTGATTTTAGAGGACATATAAGAGCAATGACGTTAAAGAATACTTCAAACAGAGAGCACCAAATAACAACTAAGCCACCACTATTTCTATATCCATCGTGATTTAATTTCCATATTATTTTAGGTGAAATATTAATTCACTTTCTTTGGGGGGTTTTCCGTTTTTGGGGAAAAAAAAAACCCTAGTGATTGCTTTTTCTTTTTTAGTTTTTGGCATTTTACATATATATAGATATATATATATATATATATATATATATATATATATATATATATATATTTATATATATATATTTATATATTTTACCTCGTAAATCACTCATCGGTGGCTGGGAAGAAGCCTAAATATGTATGGTCATTTTAAATTCTATTGAATTCATTTCTTTAATTAAGTATGGGTATTAAGATTAATCAATAGCACCATAATTTCTATGCAACTATATATTTAATTGTAAGGAAAAGTGTATATAATCCACGATTCTTGATAAATCATTGTTGTTATAAAGAAGCAAGATTATTTTCCAATTAAGTCATTCTTAAATGTTTTTAATTATCTTCTCGAAAAAAAAAAAATGTTTGTCATTATAATTTGATACCCATCTAAATCTCTCCCACTATGGCTTATTTATTTATTTATTTATTTTAACAAAAGCCCTTTTATAGATAGTGTTTTCTTTTCACAAAAATTACATTTTTTTTCTTTTGATTTTTATACTTTAAAAAAAATAAAATTAGTTGCAATAAATAATGAATATTTAAATGGTTTCTAAAATATATTAAAACAATTAAACAAATTTTTTCAAAAAAAATAATATACAATGCAAACCGCGGGTTTTTGGCTAGTAAATGAATAAAATCGGGAGACATAAATGTTTGATTTATTTTTCTAAGTATTAGTTCAGTTGCCTAATATAAGTTTTTGGTATATTAATGTTATATATAGGTTACATCCATGGGTTCTTTCTCAAGAGAGTTCTTTCCTGCTGTTTACAAGAAAAAGTCATCCATTAAAACCTTATAATGATCAATGCCGCAAATTTGATAGCCAGACATTTGCTTTTTTTTTTTTGATAGGCAGACACTGAAGACACTGAAGCTGTTTGCTTTTTTTTTTTTTTTTTTTGGATAGCCAGACATTGAAGCTGTTTCCTTCATCTCTATATCTTGCTGCTTTGGTGGCATCCATTATTTGCAGCAATAGTGATCCGACCTTTTGGTAAGCATACTACAATGCCTAGGGGTGGAAGACATTTTTGTGTTGGTGCATCTAACAATGGCTTTGCTCAAAGGGTTTGGATTATTATTGTTGGTCAATTGCTTCTTAGTTTTGGTACCGGATGTGCCAATCAGGTAAATTCACCTTGATCTCTATCTCTATTCATCATCATCACAAAAAAAGGCTTTGTTTTGACGTCTAATTATTTAGATTTGCATGTTTAATTGCATTGCCTTTTTTTTTTTTTTGGGTACTGTTAAGGCTGTTTTTAATTAAGAACTAAAAGAAATCATTGATAAAAAAAACATGTTGTTTAACCCACGTGAGTTTCTTCTTGTGTACGTTTGTAATCCATGTGAACGATTTTGTTTTGCTTCTGGGGTTTGCAGTGGTGGTAATTATCTGATTATATTGTGTAGCAAAATTTCAGACATTTTAAAATTTTTTGTTAATAAGTTGCAAAAATTTCATACATTTCAATATTATTTTTTTATTTTGGGGTTTTAACTAAATAATTTATTTTGTTCTTATCTCATTCTTCTATAATTTCTAAATAGATTAAAAATCCAAACTTGATTACATTGAACTCTAGATATCTCCATTAGAAATACTGATAAATGCGACTTAAACTATGAGACTTTTTGCCGTCAACATGATATTATTAAACATACCCAATACTTTTTAAAAAAAATTTCTTAAAGGTGCATTACTTTCATTAGAAACGGCAACTAGAAATGCATAATGGAATTCTAACTTTGCCACCTATCCTTCCTCCCCGCCACACTCTTTACATGAAATGAAAGTGAAAACAGTATGCTATAACCCAATTCTGGTTGTTCCAAAAAAAAAAAAAAAATCTTGGTAGAACTTTGACTATATGATTTTAATGGTATTGGCATCTTTCCTTTAACAAATTTTTCCGTAATTTCATGATTCCTAGTTTAGATTTCTAAAATAGCGACTACCATCCCGTGAGTAGCACCATTTAACGCACCATTGACACAAAACAGTGGTTGCGACAAAGAAAATATTGCTTTTTTTTTTTCTAGTTCAGTTCAAGCAAAGTAGGCCAGAAAAATTTAAAGTCTTAACATTCACATGTACATTCTCTGGTTGGATTGTGAAAAGGTTAGGAATGAACTGTCTCTCATTCTCAGAATAATCATATTTGAATTTAGCTTACAGTCAGTTTATGCTTTACATTTTACTCAAACACCCAATACCAGATTGATAGATCCATGGTCCCAATGCAGTTGCGGGAGATAGCAAAGGGCAGTTCCAATATGTCATATCCAAGTGTCCAACTACAAATTAAAGATCAATTTGTAAGGCCCTCAAGTAACTTTTTTTTAATCTTCTTTTAATATGGTACCTCTTTTTCTACAATTATACCATAGATTTTATTCCAATAATTCAATAAGTGCAGTGTGGGAATGGGGTATATTAATGAGAAATATAATTTTTGCAGGTGGTTATGGATAATGGCATAGTACAAGTCAACCTATCAAATCCAGGAGGACTGGTCACTGGAATAAAATATAATGGCATTGACAATTTGCTTGAAGTTGTTAACAACGAAACTTATAGAGGGTAAGCTGTTCAAAAAAAAAAAACCCAGCAACATCTCTGATCTCTCTTATTTGATGAAGAACACGATTGTGATACTTGATAGGTTATACAAATCCTAAGACTAAACATTTAAAAACAGTGATTGAGAATATGTGAAATTTATTAGTTAATTCCACTGGCGGCCTTAATTTTTTTAATGATTTTATATGATGATAAATTAATCAAACCAGATAAAGGGTATACTGGTAGGAAATGAGAGGATTTCTATCCTATTTTAGTAAATGAGAGGATTTCCTAATGAACTTACTGAAATTGACTTTTTCATTTCTTTGAACCATGTAGCTACTGGGATTTGGTATGGAACATTTCCGGAAGTACGGGAACAAAGGGTTATATTGATAGGTATGTTTTCCCAGCCCTCACTATTTATGCATATTCTAACATTAAATTTCCTGAGCTTATGATTATTCTAACATGTGTACTTGTTACTTACTTGTTAGTACCTTTGCTTGATCCTTACATACCTGCAACTTAAATTTTTAAATGGTGACATTATGATGCATATATATACACAAAATATAGAGAAAATTTCGAAAATCTTCCTCGCTTTGCAACATTCAATTTCATGTTAATTTGAAGCTGTTCCAAGTTCCAACTTTCAACTTCCAATTATTAGCACTAGAATTTTGTTCTTTTCAACTACTCGTCCAATTACAAATGGATTATATTTAGCTTTTGTTGAATGATTACATGTCATTAAGGTAGTATCTAAACACTCGTTAAAAAAAAAAAAAAAAAAAAGGTAATATATAAACTTTTGCATTTTAAAACTGAAGCTGGTATGCAATCCGTGAGCTGATAATTGCTTTACAGGATCGAAGGGACAAATTTGAAGGTAGTTGTGGAAAATGAAGACCAAGTAGAGCTATCATTCACTAGAATGTGGGATCCCTCACTTGAGGGCAAACTTGTTCCATTGAATATAGACAAAAGGTACTTGTTCACAAGAGCACATCTTATTATATCAAGATTTCAATCAATGACAAAAGCTTTTTTAGAACGACAAATGTTATGTTTAACTATATATTTATTTTCAGGTTCGTGATGCTTCGTGGTTCCTCGGGATTCTACTCCTATGCCATTTATGAACGCTTAAAAGAATGGCCTGCTTTCAACATGGAAAATACTAGGCTTGTATTGAAGCTTAGGAAAGACAAGTAAATAAATTTGATCTTTTTTCTTTATTTATTTATTTTTTATAAATATGATAGAATTTCAACATATAGTATCTACTCCATGATGATTATTTTTTATCATTAGGTGAAGACACTAAACGGTTTTTTGTATAAGTGGGGTTCGAACTCCAAATCTCTTATTTAATAATAAAATATTTTATTAATTGAACTAACTAAAACCCATGTATATCTTCTTTATTAAGGTTTAGATTGCTTGTCTTCAAGAATATTAAAATTTCCTTTTAATTCCCACAAAAAATGGTCATATTGAGATATTCAAAGGAAAAGATTACACAATTTAACCGTGGAGGTTTTTTAAACTCGCAGGTTTCATTTTATGGCTATAGCAGACAACAGGCAAAGATTCATGCCCTTACCTGATGACCGGTTACCAGGAAGAGGCGAAGTCCTGGCCTACCCAGAAGCAGTACAACTTGTCGATCCTATAGAGCCAGAGTTTAAAGGAGAGGTATATTTTCGACTCTTCACCTCTATGATATCAATATCAATTCTTTACAACTGTTCAAAGGTACAAAAAAGATTTAAAAAAAAAAAAAAAACTTATATTGAAGGGCAAGTTCATTTTTATTTTGATATTGTCACTATGACAAAAGGTCTTGACTTGTAACATAAACTTTTATCTCTTAGCTTATAATAAAGAGTCCACTAAAAAAAACTTATAATAAAATGAGAATTAAATAAAAACACTCAAAATATATAATATGTTTCAATTTAAGTCGCACATTTTATAGTCGATATCAAACTTTAAACTTATGAAACTATTTCAATTTAGCCTTTGTCTATCTCCATTATTTTGGACATTAATTATAATGGAGCATAAACATATGGAAAATCCTTAATAAAATTTTGCGTTTCACCTAGTTTGAAGGGTTCAAATTTAAACCTAGTTGATTAATTGTGCAAAATTAAACCAAGTTGATTAAATAACCAATATGAGTATAAATTCAATACAAATTAAGTTAATAGCATAGCAACATATCACAATATAATATAAGTGCAAAATATAAATGATACAACGATTTGTTGACAACCAATGAACAACATTAAAGGAAAAAAACACTACGAGGGTTTAGTCACCAACCCCGAAGGAAAATAACTTCTAACTTATTGGACTCTTCTATTATGGATTTCGCAAACATGAACTTTCCACTCACAACTTCAAGGACCATCTCAAAGATTTCATGGCAACTTGATTGTGTTGATGTATTATGACTTTAGCTCCATCACCAAATAGCAGCAACACTGATCTTTAGATACACTATTTTGTCTCTAATATGTTGGTAAATTGAGAGAGAATTGATATAGAAATCGTAGATACATGATTGGAGGCATTTCTTCATACTTTTTAGTCAACTCTAATGATCTATGTTATACTTTAACAAGTAGGCTTGAATTCCAAGTCATGAACCAACTTAATAGGCCTAATCAAAATTCAGGATTTGCAATTCTTGATCAATCGAGGCTCTATTAATGGTTTTTCAAGGCAAAGCTCGATTGATCGATCGCATGTCGAGATTCTAGACACTTCCTTTCTCTTGAGTTGATCTTAGGTATTTATCTTGGACTTGAAATACAACTCTATAACACACAAGATTTACATTTTATTCATGGTTTGTTAACACTATAAACAACTATAGATCTAACATAGGTGACTAGCTTTGATTTTTTGGCATATAAGATTTCACTTCTTAATTAATTCAATGTTTGTCAAATTGATTTATAAACTAAGTCTTAGGTAAAATTCGGAGTGCGATAGTTTTCTATGTTTTTCCAGAATAATGATTATGAAACGATTTCATAAGTTTAAGACAACCTAAAACACGATATAAATTATGAAACTTTTTATGTAATTTTCTTTAAGAGTAATGTTGCTAACAATAAACTTCTCCTTATCCATCTGTTATTGTACTTCAGCCTTAGTTTTTAATTGAAAATGTAGTTGATTAAATTGGTGTTTGATAAGCATGTTAGGTGAGTTTATCAGGTTATTGTGTAGGTGGATGACAAGTACCAATACTCTTGCGATGCCAAGAATATCGGAGTTCATGGGTGGATAAGCAACGACCCACCCATGGGGTTTTGGCAAATCACACCCAGCAATGAGTTCCGATCTGCTGGACCTCCCAAACAATTCCTTACCTCCCACGTCGGCCCCACCTCCCTTTCTGTAAGTGAAAAATAGTTTCAAATTCTTCATTGTGGATCAAATGCATGTACATTATTATGAACTATAAAATGAAAGTGTGTGATATTTTTATAATCTTTAACAGCTTTAACTTTCTCTAAATGGCATAAACAATCTCAGGTATTTCATAGCGTACACTATTCAGGAGATGAATTGGTAATGAGATTTGGACCTAATGAGGAATGGAAGAAAGTTTTCGGCCCCGTTTTTATTTATCTTAATTCTTTGACTAATGAGGGTGGCCAAGATTTGCTCTGGGAGGATGCTAAAAACCAGGTTTCACATCAATATATACATGTTGAGAATGCAGTTTTATTTGTTAAAAATTAGATTGTACAACTTTGATGGCGAACAATTAATAAAACAAAACTTTTTTTTTTTTTCCAGACGATCAATGAAGTTAAAGCCTGGCCCTATGATTTTCCAGCTTCAGTGGACTTTCCATCATCAGATCAACGGGGTACTGTCAGTGGTCGATTACTTGTCCTTGATAGGTACATTTCTCTCTCTCTCTCAATGTTGATTATTGGGTTTATTATTGTACTTTGCTCTCTGTTCCTGACAATTACAAATTTATGATTAACTCAAAATTTTTAGATATGTTTAGCCCACAATGTCTGTTTCGCCCTCTGCACCATTCAATCCTAAGTAGTTTTTTAAAAATAAAAATAAATTACAAAGAGTTTGTTTAACGGGTACTTTTAGAGTATTTGTTAATAAATCATTTAAGAAAATTTTAACAAAACTTTTATGAAAAAAAAAAAAAACATAAAAACAAAAAATTAGTTGTTTTTTCCTTTTTCATTTCTACGAGTATTTCCTAAACAAACGTCCTTAAGACATCGGCTAACAAAATTCAATTAGAAATGTCTAATTATATTCTTTAAATTTAATATGTTTTTACCAAAAACCTTGTAATTCAAGTAATTGACACTTCCTAAGATTTAACATAGACATTTTTCAATTTAGTGTTTCCATCTACTTACAATCCAATCTCCTTGATAGTTTTAGTATATTCATTTTTTAAAACAATTTTGTTTGGTGGACTTGACTATACACATTAGATAAAAGTGGACAGAATTGCTATATTGGAAACAATAAAAGACTAAAAGGGAAATGAAACTTAAAAGAATGGATTGAGAATTGCCGAATTGGTCAAATTAAGTTAGAAGTTATAATTTGTAATGTAACAAAAAAAAATAATTATAAAAAAAGAGAGCATGCATATACAACATTTGGAAACTATACTCGCACTGATTACGTGTCTGTTTGAAAACAGCTTATTTAGCTGAAACTAAATTTTTTTTGCTGAAAGTACTATAAATAAAGTTAAAAGGTAGTTGAAATAGTACAGTGAGACTCATGAATAGGACTAAAAAGTGCAATGGGACCTATGAGTAGTAGCAAAAATAAACTGAATAGTAAAAAAAGTCAGCTTTTTAAACCAATACCAAAGGCTGTATTTGGTGATGAGCTTGAACCCAGCTTATTTTGAAATAAAGTAAAATAAAGAATCTTGAATTTTTTAAATTTTAATACCCTGCTTATATAGCTCATTTTTACAGCCCCACTCGCTAGTTATTTTTTTTCCACTTTTTTATACATAATAATTTGATGGTAAAATTGACATTTAGGGCTACACTTGTTTTTAGTGAAAGATACCGTGTTTAGGAAAGTTAAACTTTTCCTATTTAAGTTTAACAGCAATTTTAACTAGAGGACAATTTGCCTAGCTACTACCAATTGAAATTTTAATGGGGACTTATAAAGTGAAGTTTAAACTCATGTTAAATTTAACCGAAGTTTAAACTTCGAGCTTTGTTTAGGTATCTTAATGAGAATGCTATACCTGGAAATGGTTCTTATGTTGGATTGGCACTCCCAGGGGAAGTTGGATCTTGGCAAAGAGAATGCAAGGTAATATTAAGTTTTTCATTCCATTCTACATGAAAATTACATATTATTATGTGTTTGTTTGGGAACAACTTATTTAGTTTTTTGCTGAAAACTTTTTACTGAAAATGTGCTAAAGTATACTTATATCTTTAAAAAATTTTAAAAAGTGAGAAAATATGAGAAAAAAATGAAGTTTTAAAAAACTATACATAAAAATTAAAAGCTAAAAGCTGAAGCTAATGCCAAACAAGCTCTCTATAATGTCGCCAGTATGACTCGTTGGCACTTTTTTTTTTTTTTTTTTTTTTTCTTTAGGGTTACCAATTCTGGACCATCGCTGATGAGAATGGCCATTTCAGTATTGACAATGTACGTACTGGCGACTACAATTTGTATGCATGGGTCCCTGGTGTCATTGGTGATTACAAATACAATGCTGTCCTTCCCATTACTCCAGGTCTTGTTTTCAATTTGTTATGAAGCTTTTTAAATTCATATCCAATTCAAATGTGTTATTAACTTATTATTTTATAGTGATTTGAAATTGAATATCATGTGAAGCAGGTCTTAGCATTGATGTTGGTAATCTTGTTTATGAGCCTCCAAGAGATGGCCCAACATTGTGGGAAATAGGCATCCCAGATCGCAGTGCTGCAGAATTCTATGTTCCCGATCCTAACCATTTGTATATTAACAAACTTTATCTCAACCATCCTGATAGGTTAGTCCCCTTTAATTGTGAATTTTTCGTAACATGTATATGAAATTAGTATGGTTCATGCAAGAGAAATCAATTAAAATTAGGACCTAAATGCTTTATTTTTTTTGGGGGGTTCTGATATCATTTAATTAAAATCTTCTCTCTAGCTAATGTACTAGTGCTGTGTATCCAATTCCAATATTTTAGACGTATTTTTTGTTCTTTTGAAATTAATATTATGAATGGAAATAAGAATATGATTTTGTTTTTCTTATGTGGCAGATATAGGCAATATGGATTGTGGGAGAGATATGCAGAACTATATCCTGATGGAGACTTGGTTTACATGATTGATGGTAGTGACTATAGTGAAGATTGGTTCTTTGCTCAAGTTACTAGGTTCGAATTTCTACAATATTGCCCTTCAAAAAAAAATCTCCAATATTGCCTTGTTCATTTGTTTATGATTTGATTCTTTTATTTTTTTGCATTTTTAAATTGAATAAAAATGGTGAAGGGGTTACCATGATTACTATACCTGAGTGTAATCATTGTAACTCCTATTAAAAAAAAAAAAAGTGAGGGTATAAACGGGAATATGGTCTACAATATTCGCTTGAGTGAATTGAGTCATAACATGACCTCAATCTCATCAAAAACACCAATTCTCCGAGGCAGTTGGTGGCAATAATTCTTTATGAACAAGCATCATGTGGTCGGCCCCAAATAAAAGAAGAGAACAAAACTAAATTAATATTTATTGTGCAATGTTATACATAAGATAACATTTATAGAAGTTCTAACCCTGTAGTAGGGCTAGGAAACTTGTCTTGCAAGTATAGGTTTACTTGATCTATAAGTACATTAGTTATAATTGGGGGTTCGCGACATGTTTATGTCCAAGGCCCAAGGGCCCTAATATATCTAGCATCCCCATCAAACTCAAGTTGGCAAATTTAGGACATGCTTGAGTTTTGAAAGGGACTTCATAAAAATTTATGCAAATAGTTCCTTGGAGACAAATTTAAGTTGTAGAAGATGGTGACAAATGAAATGATAGTCAATCTCAATATGCTTTGTTCATTCATGGAAGAAATCATTGTAAGCAATGTGAATAGCACTCTGATTATCACAATAAATGAATATGGCGTTGATTTATGTGAGAGAACGTGAACAACTAATGAGAGAACAAATTTTTATTCTATTTGTATGAACATATCTTTGTTGGCAACATGGATGGTTTGATAGGGATTGACAATTTGCACAACTGGTGGAGATAGATAAAGACCTTGTGATGGTAGGAAAGTTAAAACACACTTGCTCTCATGATGGTTCGAGAGATATAGCTTTGATATCATCAAGGAAGAGAGGAAAATTGAGTTTTATATATATATATATATATATATATATATATATATATATATATATATATATATATATATTTTTGATATCATGAAAGAAGAGAGGAAAATTGAGTTTAATATATATATATATATATATATATATATATATATATATATATGTGTGTGTGTGTGTGTGTGTGTGTGTGTGTGTGATCTAACCCTATTCTAATTCTAGTACATGTTGGTTTATGATATGTTTGGGTCCAAGGGTTATAATATATCTAACACCAAAGGGTTATGACCCTCCTCATATCAAGACCTAATTAGTGTGTTACGAATCTGGATGGTGATACATTTATTTTGTTAGATGAGATTATTTGATATGCATTAGCACATCAATAGAAATTTTCAAAGTAATTATTAGGTTTTTTGTAGGGATGGCAATAACAACCCAACCTGCGAGTATCCGGCCCAACCTGATAAAGAATAGGGTTGGGTATGGGTTAAAAAAAAAAAACCCGAAGCGGGTTCAAGTCAAGTCCGGGTTTTATCAAAACCCGGCCCGAACCCGGACCCGGACCCGACCCAGTTAGCCTAAATGTAAAATTACAAAAAAACCTACCTATACATATATATCACAACCCTAACCCTAAAACTGACTCTCACTCTAACTCTCACTCTCATGTCATCCGCCCCTCACGGTCTCACCTAGTCATCCTCACCCTCACTCTCATTCACTCACCGACCCACCCTCACCCTCGTGGAGGAGCACAAATCTCGTGGTGGTTGTTGTTTGTCACGGAGGAGCATGGGATTGTTAGATCGGAGCATGGAATTGTTAGATTGGAGAGAGATGTGGTCATGTTGTTAGGTCGGAGCACGAGATTGTTAAATCAGAGAGAGATGTGATGATCGGAGGAGCTCTTGGTCGTGTTGAGGTTAGGTGAAGTCTAGGGGTGGGATTGATGGCTGAAACCACTGCCGATGGAGCTTTAGTGGTCTGAGTTCTTCATTTTTTTTTTTTTTTTTTGGGTTCATTTTTTTTTTTTTTTTTGGTTTCATATCCTCTCTCAGTAGTTTTTGTTTTTGGGTATTTATTTGAGGATTCAATATGTATAGAATGTAATGCATGTGTATATTTTGTGTCGGTTTAGTTGACTATAGCGCCTAAGATAACTTCAAAGAATGTGAATCGGAGTTGATGTTTGTGTTAATGTAAAAATCGGTCCATAAATGGAGTTTTGTTTCTTCTATTTTTTGTGTTTATTTATTATTTATTTTCTGTCTAAGAATCTCATTTTAGCAAGACTGATAACACAATGTTGATTTATTATTTAATATTATTTACAATTTATTTTGTTGTTAAATGTGAGTTTGTGTTGGTGATTTCTATGTTTGTGATAGGATTTGTGTTGACGTTTTTTGTTTCTGTTTGGGTTTTAATTTATTTTTTTTATTTATATATATATATATATATATATATATATATATATATTTATATAAATAAGATTGGGTTTGATTGGGCCACGGATTAGGCCCAGAAGTGGCTGGATGGGGCGGGTTTAGGCTAAAAAAAACCCTGTTTATTAAACGGGCTGGGTCCGGGCATCAAAAAACCTGCCCTGAACCCAACCCGTTGCCATTTCTAGTTTTTTGGAAGTACAATAATGTGAGAGGAGGGAATATGTCTTCCTACTCTTGAGGTGTGTAATAATTTTTAAAATTTTTATGGGTGGCCTATTAAAGGGCCAGAGGCTCATTCTAAAGTTGGTTGTGATTTCCTCTGTTGTATCTGTTCTGATGGTAATCTTTTAAAAGTTACCGAAAGAGAGAATATGTTACCATTGGCCTTTTGTGGATAGATTTTTTTTTTTATTATTTTTTTTAAAATAGTGATTTCAGTTATGTGCTGTTTTTGCAATGCAGGAAGACAGATAATAACACATATGAAGGAACTACATGGCAAATTAAGTTCAATCTTGACAATGTTGATAAGAGTGCATCCTATAAATTACGAGTAGCACTTGCAACTGCACATAATTCCGATTTGCAAGTATGGATCTTCATAATTCAACTTTCACTCTTTTTTTCTTTTAATGATTAATTCAACTTTTTCTATTTGAAAATTTCTTATTTTCAGTAACTTATTTGCATAATGTGAGGGAAAAAAGCTATTTTATTTTCAAAAAACTGAAATTAAAATTTTCAAATAAAATTGAGATAAAAAGTAGTGTGAGACTAGCAAATGGTATGTAAAATAAGCAAAAAAAAAAAAAAAAAATCATTTTATACTCAATTCCCAAACTCAAAGATATTGTTGTGAGGTGGGTTTCAGTTAGCTCAACTGGTAAAATCTCTAATGATTGAATAAGAGATTTAGGGTTCGATCCCCCTGCCTACACCAAAAACAAATTAATGTTTTGGTCTGATAATAAAGAGCTATCATCAGAAGCGGATGTCACAGATTAAAACTCTCTTGAAAAATAAACAAAAAGATATTGTTGTGACTGTGTTGTTGCAGTTTTGACATTAACATTTTGTAAAGGTAAGTTTACTTTTTTGACTTAACTAATGGTGCAATTTTTCTTTCTTAAAAAGGTTCGAATTAATGATCCAGCAGCAAATCCTCTGTTTTCAAGTGGAGTTATTGGGAAGGACAACACAATCGCGAGGCATGGAATTCATGGGCTCTACTGGCTGTTTGAAGTAGAGGTACCAGGAACTCAGGTAGCGAAAGGAAATAATACAATTTTTCTAACACAAGCACACCCAAGTAATAGCCCTTTCCAGGGACTCATGTATGACTACATTCGTTTGGAAGGTCCCTATCCTTCAAATTCTAGCAAGAATCCTTGATTAAGAATTCTGCATAAATTTTATCTAAAAAAACGAATTTAACACAATTCTTTGGTAATTAATTATTACATTATTTATAGAATTCATGGAAATCAATAAAATGTTACACAGCGAATGGCAGTTTCCCTCTTCTTCTTTTTTTTTTTTTTTTGAGATCAAAGGTAGAATTCATTTAGTAATTTCATTCCCATAATGTTTGGGTAACAGAATTAAATTCTAACTAGTTAGGAGATTATTACAATTTTTAACAGGAAGATTTTAATTTTTTGTATAAATTATTGGAGGACCGGATCTCAATCCTACCCTGGATTAAGGGGAGAAATAAATAATGTTTATTCTATCTTGGTGTGATTATAATAGCTCTATATCTGGTAAAGAATCAATGCCTCGAAATGATGTTCCTACGAACATAAATTAATATATAAATTGCATCTCATAATTTATAACATAATTATTTGTATAATCATATTTCACTAAGTTTGTATTTCACCATAAAATTACAAAATAATTTATAAGATGTTACCTTGTTGTTGCTTCAAAAACATCTCATAACATGATAAACTAATTACCGTTAATTTCATGAGTTGAAATGGCGAAGTTGAGGTGCAAATTAGGTCGATCTTTTGGGATGAGACACACCATCTAAGGAGATTTCCAGTGTAATAGACTAACAATTTTGCATGCCTTCCCTTGATACAACAATCCTAAACTGGGCCTGTTTGGCAGCCCTACTCAAACACAAAACTACACATTTTAAACAACATAACACGCATTTCCACACACATTTCCACATACTTTTTCACCTACACGTATATCAAAAACACTCAAACAACATTACTCAAACTAACTCTCAAATAGTAATTTAATATAGTGTATGAAAATATAGTAATACGAAAGATAAGAATTGACTTTCAAAAATGTAAAAGGCTATTGATAAATGAATCAGTTCTAATCAAAATGTTCATTCTCAAAAAAAAAAAAAAAAAAAAAAAAAAGTTCTAATCCCGATGTTTACACCATAAATATATATAGAGCTCATGGACTAGCTAGGGAAGCTTGTAATTTCTCTTTTCCTTTTTGTACTTGGATAGAAGAAGTTCCTGTAAGCTCCTATGCAGAATACTCTGCAGAAATTGTTAATACATAGCCCTCCCCTGCTTTTGCTGGGAAGGTTTTTCCTCAAAAAAAAAAAATATATATAGAGCTCATGGTAACCTTTCCATTTGATTCCAGATATCAAAAATGAATTTCAAAACTTAATCAGATGAGCTGTAAAAAGGCATGGCTATTATAATGTCCATATATTAAAACGTTTGACCAAGACAATAATGCATGGCCATTGAATTGCACATGAAAATTCATTAACGCTATGTTTGTTTCAAAGGAAAACCTTGTGTAAAGATTGTTTTCCGTATTTTTCAGTGTTTGGTAGCATTAGAAAAAATGAATTAAAGGAAAACTATCTTTGGTCAACATAAAAAGTATTGCTTATTTTTAGAGATTGTTTTTCATTATTTATTTTTTATTTTTGGAAAACAACTTTATCTCACAATAAGCTAAATAAGGGAAGTTAGAAAATTATTTTTCAACTCATTTAAGATTGTGTTGAGGGCCATTTGTGGAAGCCCAGGCAGGCAGAAAGAAAGCCCAATAATGAGGGCAACAAAGAATTGACAAGATAGATAGCAAAAACCCATTAGGCCCAAGCGGTAGGAATAATGGATCATAGGCCCAACAAATAAATAAATGGGTCTTGAAGAGGCAAGCGGGCTCAAAGGAGCCAGGAAAGAAAGAAATAGCATCCCATGGGTAGTGTATGAGGTAGAAAAGTGAGAAAGGGCTGCCGCAGGCCCAAGGCAATGCAAACTAAGAGAGTAAGGGGTTTATGGCAGGCTCATGAACCCCAAAGATAAGAATAAGGTTATTGGGCCGAGGAAGCCCAATGAAGTTAGTAAAAAACCCATGGGAGTGTGGAATTAGCAAACGGGCCGAGGAAACCCAAAGAAAGCAATCGGGCCATGGATGCCCAAAGGGACATAGGAGCCCACGAGTAAAAGCAAAACAGTGCCCATAACAGGCCACTGAGGAAAGGGATAAACGGCTGGCCCAAAAAAAAGAGGTACAGCAGGATTAAGTTATTACGGTAGGAATAACAGTTCAACGTTGCAGGAAATAAAGAAAATCAAGAATGGGCCAAAGAAATGCAAGGCCCATCATCACGCGAAGCCCAGCTCTTGAATGGAGCGGGAAACCAAAAAAAAGCCCACATGAAGGGTCAGGAAACATCGACGGAGAGTCTCCAGATCACGGCAGATGCATGAGCAGCAGGCAGACCTTTGGACATATCTGAAAGGAAAGCACGCGCAAGGCCCAGGCGCCACCAGCCTGTACCTAGCCAATATAGGACGTGGTGGGGCCATGGGCCAGAGGTAAGAGGTAAAAGGGGTATGGTTTGGTGGTGGGGAGAGGGGAAAAGATCTATTTTACAGCTCCTGCCCAAGCCCTTTTGGGAGGTACGTCTTGCTGGGATGGCAGACCACCCAAAAGAGGCAAGTTTGAGGGGGAACCGTTGGGTGCATGCCTTGAAAGTAGAGAGAGAAAGCATTTATACCGTGGCAGGAAGAAGTGTTACGGTATACAGAGGAACAAAACAAACCTGCCTCTGTCTGGCAAGGGTGGATGTCACACAGACCTGGTGGTCGGCAAGTACGCCCAAACCAGACAAAGGCGGTTAAGGGGCAAAACGGTAAAACATTGGTCACGGCAGGCACTATAAAAGGGCCCTTGCCGTGCCCTGAAAAGGGATCGAAAAACAGAGCATTTTTCTGGAGTAGAAAGAAAAACAGAGTAAAAAGAAGAGAAAAAAGATAAGAAAGAAAACAGAAAAGAAAAGAGAGAAAATTAAGGAAGAAGGAGGGGTAATACAGCAGGCATGCACTGGTAGATCGGTTTCCCTCTCTCCCCCTCAAATCTTACTTTCTTCCAAAACGTAAACAAGGACTTTTTCTTTTTGAGCAATAACCATTCAGGTCCGACTTCCTTAAAGCCATTAATCCCCACGGCAGGATCTTTTTCCTGGGAGATTATTTGCATTGAGAAGAGGTGTTCTCCCCTCTTTGGCTTTGCTTCGGCAGACTAAGCTTAAAACTTGATTTATGCCCATTTGATTAGTTCGTATTATTTTCTTTACTTTTTCTATGATTGACATTATCATGACCGTAATCATGCTTTATAAGTAGGGATTACATAGCCATTTATTTAAATATTCAGAATACTCTGTTTTGGTTATTATTATTATATTTGTCTGTCGTAACTCGTCTTCAACAGTTCTGCTTGCCGTAAGTTTACTCCTGGCAGACAAGGCATAAGTTTGTGCACAAACCGGCCCAAGTTGAGTTACAATTGGACCGGCCCCAACTCCCTTACTCAGAAATATTCGGGCCCATCACCGCAGGAGGCAGCCTAGCCCATCATCGCAAAAGGCAGCCTAATACACGATACACAAAAAAGGCCCCCACAGTCTTCTATTTATGTTTTTTTTTTTTTTTTTTAATGAAAAAAAGGTTTTTCGAGATTAGCTCCTTTCACTATCTCTTGATGTTTTATATATTATAGTTTTTTTTATTTAAAAAAAAAAAAAAAATCTAAACCAGCTGGTAGGTTAGCCTCCATCTCTCCCTAACCTATATTCAAACAATTTTTTTTGTCAATTTTGTGAAAATAATTTATCTTTTGTATCTATGTTTGTTAAAATTTCTAAGTTTGATAATTTCAAAATTTGTGATGGCCATTGAATTTTAGAAGACATATAAGAGTAATGATGTTAAAGAATACTTCAAACAGAGCACCAAATAACAACTAAGCCACCACCATTTTCATAACCATTATTATTTTCTTAATTATTTTAGGTGAAATATTAATTCACTTTTTTTGGGGGGTTTTATGTTTGGGAAAAAAAAAAACCCTGGTGTTTGCCTTTTCTTTTTCATTTTTTTTGGTTTTGGCATTTTACATACGTATTTTTTTGGTGAAACTACACTGATGGTCCTTGAAGTTTACTTGACGTGAGCAATTGCTCCTTTAAGTTTCAATTGAATGCTATTAATCCCTCAAGTTTCAAAACTAAGTACTATTAATCCTTTGTTAACTACCATTAGTATTATTGCTTATGTGGCTAACAGAAAAGTAGTGTGGCAATTTTTTAACTGATGTGGACCATGTGGTATTTACTATTTATTTTTATTTAAAAATTATACATATCATAAACTCATAACAGCAAATATTTGACCCGGTTCAAGTGGGTTAATACCCTAATTAAACAAGAATTATCAATCTAAAACTAACGTAAGAGAGTGATAGCTCGAGACTGTCGTCCTTCTCCACGCGACAGTGGCACTATCATCCTTGACAACCACTTTGATTCATGGTCGTGTTCGTAGCCTCGCACAGCCATTGCTCTGCACCTCCCCTCTCATCTTTGGCCAAACCATCTAGTTTGTGTTGTCATTAGGCAGTTGGGACATGATAGGAAGCACTCTTCTAGTGATATGAGTGTTGTTGAGGAAATTTCTAGAGCACTATGCTTTTAATTTTGGTTGTGCAAAATATGATTTTTTTTGTGTGCACCAACTCAATCTGTTGTTGCATTTTTCGATTGATGATTAAGGTTCTAGACATGGGTTTTGTAGATTATTCAGTTGGGTTTGTTCCATTTTGATTGTACTTGCTATGTACATATGTACTTTTGATTTCTTGTGGCACCAACTGTAATTGGAGGTGAATTTTGCAAAGAAGACTTTCATTGTATTGGATAAGGCGGTGGTTGATGGAGGGTTTATTCCTGGAAATCCCCTTTGTACATTTTTAGACCCCTTAAAACACAAGTTGTTTAACCTAATTATTTAGCCAAGTGATTACTTAGATAAATTATTCAGATCTAAGTTAACACAATCAAATCATATCATGTAAGTAATGTGGAAATATAAAGAACACACGATATGATAACCCAGGAAAACCAAACCGGTAAAAAACCTGGAAAAGATTTAACCTAGCTATCTTTAAGGTAAAATAGATCCACTATGAAAGAATTGAAGTTTGTACAATAGACTTAGACCACTAACATGATATTGCTATCTCGAGTAGAAAACTTACTATCACGACCAAGTAACAGCTCCGAGTCCACGGATTACTTCTTTCCTTGATCCACTGCAACCACAAGTACTCCCACTTGTGACTTTGAGACTCCACTCAAAGGTTTCAAATCTTCTTTAAATTCTTTATGCAACAATTGAAGCGATCACCAAGTTCTTGACATGAATCTCGATCTTGATAACCCTAAGTGTGTATGAAGGTAAACACCTCTAGATCTCACAAGAGATTCAACACACAGCACATCAAAGACCTCTAAAACATAGCTACGGTTTTTCCTTTTATACTTGGAGTAAAACATAAAACCCTACACGTCAAACCGGGCTTGGGCTGAGTTGGAAAATTCTACAGAAAATTAATGTGCACGATGTTCGATTGATCGAGTCTAATTTTCGATCGATCAAGCCTTGCAGATTTAGACCAATAAATCATGCAATCACTCGATTCCAACTTTACAAATAAACACACTTTAAGCGGCCTAAATCTAGACTCTAAGTTTTTATCATGGTTTGCCAACACATTACAAATTGAAGTTCTAATACATTTAGTTCCTAAAGTCTTAGAACCTAACACCCTTGCCGAAGGTCAATTAAATTTACAGCCTTTTGACCAATTGCCCTTAGTTCTTTTGGTATGCAAGTGCAACCATGAATCAAAATGGATGTGGAGGATGATGATGTCGCTAAGGCTCGGGGGAGGAGATGTTGTCGCTAGCGGAGGAAGGCGGCATTGCGTGGAAGAGGATGACGGTCTTAGGGTCTCGTTAATTTTATTGGGACTTTTGGTTTGATTTGGCCCACTTGAATCGGGTTAGATATTTTCTTTTATGGGTTTATGGTATGTCTTATTTTTGAAAATAAAAATAAATACCACGTCAGTTTAAAAAATATCTCAATACTATTCCGTTAGTCACATAAACAATAATATTAACGGCAGTTAACAAAAGGATTAATAGCACTTAGTTTTGAAACTTGAGGAACTAACAGCACTCAATTGAAATTTAAGAGATCAATTGTACACATCAAGTAAACTTCAGGGACCAATAGTGTAGTTTTGTCTCTTTATTTTTTACCTTGTAAATGACGGAAAATTATTGTGTACTCCTGAAGTACCATAAATACGTACTCCCTCCTCTCACATGAATGGTGGGTCCCACTAATTAAATTCATGATGGAACCCACCATTCATATGAGAGGAGGGGGACTACGTATTTATGGTACTTACTTCGGGAGTACCTAATAATTTTCCCTAAATGACTCATTGGTGGCTGGGTAGAAACCTACATCCTTTGTAATTCTATTAAGGAGATTTATGGTGATAAAGTTGTTACTAGTGGATATGTATGATCCATTTTTAATTCTATTGAATTCATTTTTTTCATTTAAGTAAGGGTATTAAAATTAATCAATAGCACCATAATTTCTATGCAACTATTTAAATGTAAGGAAAAGTGTATGTAACCTATGATAATGATTCTTGATAAATCAATGTTGGTATAAAGAAGCCAGATTATTTTCCAATTAAGACACTCTTAAATGTTTATAATTATCTTCTAAAAAATATGTTTGTAATTATATTGATAATTTGGGAAAAAGTTTATGTCTAGTGTATTTGTGCATTGGACAACCAATATAATTTGATAGCCATCTATATCTCTCCCACTATGGCTTTTTTTTTTTTTTTAAAGCCCTTTTATATATATTTTTTTTGAGAAACAAGACATCAACTTTTTATTAATCAGATAAGCTTGTTAAATCAGCCTGTACAAATTGGAGAATATCTGGTGGTACATCTTCCATCCAGACATTTAAATTTGGGCTCAAAATTGCCCTCCGAGCCAAACTATGAGCTACAACGTTCCCTTGACGACACACATGTGAAAAACTAATCTTCAGAAAAGAGAGAGCTAGTTCCTGTGCATCCCGAATCAGGAGTCCATGAAGAGCTAAAGATGGGCTCGGATTTAAGAGATCTTTGCAAATGGATTCTGAATCACCTTCTATAGTAACTCGAGGAAAGCCTAACTCCCTTGCAAATTCCACGGCTCTACGCGCTGCCAATGCTTCAACTTGGGCAACTGTGGTTGGCAAAGGTATTTGCTGTGAGAGGGACACCATAACTTCACCTTCTGAGTTGTGTATAACCACACCTATACCTGCTCTGCCCTGTTATTGAAAGATTGCACCATCACAGTTCACTTTGAGATCGTCTTCCGCTGGAGGTTTCCATCTCGTGTGTTTTCTGTGTTGCTGCTTCGGTTTGCTTGGGTGCAGGAGATGAAATTCAGCTTTTCGTTCCTTTGAGATATTTAGAATCTGGTTCAGTGGACATGCTTGCTGGCCGACCCGAATCTGATTTCTTCTGTTCCATATTGCCCAACTTGTGAATGCTAATAGAGTAGCATCCTTGTCTTCCTCCAAAGCACGCTTAATGATCTCTCTCGCCGTCTGTCCCTGCATTGCTACCAACCACTGCCATTGCGGATCCGAAGCCCAAACCACCTACACATTAGAACAGAAAAATAAAGCATGTGAGCTGTCCTCATTGTGTCTCTTGCACCTGTCGCACACCCCATCAGGAGCAAAATGTTGTCTGCTCAGATTAGCTTTGGTTGGGAGAGCTTCTTTACAAGTGCGCCACACAAAGTTTTTGACTTTGTTTGGGATCTCCATTCTCCATAACTTTTTCCACCAGCCCACAGACTGGGATAAGGAAGAGCTTGAATGTGGTTGTACAATACTGCCTTCGAAAAGGAATCTGTACCCTAACTTAACAGAATACTGACTCGTGGGAGTAAAAGGCCATATGAGTTTATCTGGCTGGGAAGTTGAACTTAAAGGGATACCCTTTATCACCTCTGCCTCTGTCAAACTAAAACAATGGTCAATAACCTCATTCCTCCACCTACGGGTTGCTTGATTAATCAAAACTTCCACTGAGGAATTTTGTTGCCCGAATATCATTGGGGAAGTAACCTTTGGCTGGGATTTTGTTGGTAGCCAATTGTCTCCCCAAATTTTAATTTGCTTACCATTCCCCACCCTCCACAAAGCCCCTTTTAAAATTACATCCCTTCCAATGAGAATGCTTCTCCATGCATATGAGGCAGAAACCGATTCTTTGGCATCCAGAAAAGTACCGTTTGGAAAAAATCTTGCCTTGAACACTCTAAAGAACAAGGAATTATCATCATGGAGAAGCCGCCAAGCGAGTTTTGCCAACATTGCTTCGTTGAACATGGTGAGGTCCTTAAACCCCATTCCTCCTTGATCTTTATGATTACACAACTCTTCCCATCTAACCCAATGAACTTTCCTCTGGTCGCCCCGTTGACCCCACCAAAACTTCCGAACAAGAGTTTCAATCTCATGACATAAGGTGATTGGTAATTTAAAACAACTCATCGCATAAGTCAGTATTGCTTGAATGACTGATTTGATTAGGATTTCTCTCCCAGCTTGTGATAATAATTTTCCTTCCCACCCTTGTAATCTTTTTAAAGCCCTTTTATAGATAGTGTTTTCTTTTCACAAATTTACATTTTTTTTCTTCTGATTTTTATACTTTAAAAAAAAAATAGTCGCAATGAATAATGAATATTTAAAAGGTTTCTAAAATATATTAACACAATTAAACAAATATTTTTTAATAATTTATTGTGCAAAGCACAGCTTATTGGCTAGTAAATGAATAAAAGAGAGAGACATAAATTATTTGATTTATTTTTCTAAGTCTTAATTAAGTTGCCAAACGTAAGCTTTTGGTATTAATGTTCTATATAGGTTACATCCATGTAATAATCAATACTGCAAATTTGATAGCCATACATTGAAGTTTACTCTGTATTTTTTTATTATTTGATAGCCAGACATTGAAGATGCTTACTTCATCTCTAAATTTTGTTGCTTTGGTGGTATCCATTTTTGCAGCAATAGTGACCCGACCTTTTGGTAAGCATACTACAATGCCTTGGGGTGGAAGATATTTTTGTGTTGGTGCATCTAACAATGGCTTTGCTCAAAGGGTTTGGATTATTATTGTTGGTCATTTGCTTCTTGGTTTTGTTTTTGGATGTGCCAATCAGGTAAATTAACCTTGATCTCTATCTTTATTCATCAGCATACAAAAAAACACTTTGTTTTGATGTCTAATTATTTAGATTTGCATGTTTAAGTGCAATGTCCTTTATTTTTTATTTTTTGGGTACTGTTAAGGCTGTTTTTAATTAAGAACTAAAAGAAATAATTGATAAAAAAACATGTTTAACCCACGAGGGTTTCTTCTTGTGTATGTAATCCAAGGGAAAGATTTTGTTTTACTTTTTTTTTTTTTTTTGGGGTGATAATCTACGATTTTATTCCCCAAAAAAAAAAAAAAAAAAAAAAAAAAAAAAAAACCCAAGGCTACATAGGAGAGCCTAGGACAAAGGCTTGCTCAGAGCTAATTACATCAGAAAGAACAACAGGGGTTGAGCCCTGATACAAAACAATTAGCTAATCTATTAGCTAGTAAGAGATCATGAAGGTAGTACATGGGCTGCCATATGTTAGCTTCTCTTAGAGTTCACTTGAATTCTAAATTTATTAACCGTTTTTCTTTTTTATCAAATTAAGATTAATATTTCAATTTTTATAAAGATTTCTTATAGAACCTTATGTTTATATTGTGCAATTATATATTGGCACAATTTTTTTTTTTTTAATTATAAAATGTACAGGTAGATTTACACTAAACAGAGGCCTAACATAACCCTTGTTATTTGGGATTGTGTTTTACCATATCTCAAAATAGATAACTGTATTTTATATGTATGCTTTTTCATAATAATTCCTGATGGAATTTAAATCCTAATTAATAACAATTGGATCGAATTATCTATAATTTCTCCACTCTATACTCTTATAATGCTTTTATGAATAAGTTTTTAATTCAATTACTCAAATATTATAACACACAATAAGTATTATACATGAGAAATAACATAATTTCTTACAAAAATATTTCAAATTGTACCACATATTGCACGGGACATAAATTAGTGTTAATTAATTAAAAGTTTTTATTATTGGAATTTTCCATTAAAGGAAAGGGATCAACCATCTTTGCATCAATGTTATAGTTTTGTTTTTTTTAAACCGATAATTCGATAATGTGAGTAGGAGAATTTGAATCCTGGATATCCCATTAAAAACACCAGGAGATACTGATTGAACTATAAGACTTTTTGCCGTCAACATGATAGTTTCTTAAACATACCCAATACTTTTTTTCTTTTTATAGAAATTTATTAAAGGTGCATTACTCTAGTTAGAAACGGCAACTAGAAACCCATAACACACAATGGTATACTAACTTTGCCACCCATCCTTCCTCATGTCACACTCTTTACATGAAATGAAAGTGGAAACAGTACACTATAATCCAATTATGAGGAAAAATCTCTCATGCACCTAGCCCATGAGATACCAGCTCCAATTATGGTTGTTCTCAAATAAATAAATAATAATAATAATAATGTTAGAAATACTGAATGATTGTATTGTATTTCTCAAGTAATAGAATATACATAAGTGCCTTTATATAGGAGGCAGAGTGTGCAGTACAAGTAAGTGTGCTATACAAGTAAACAAGGTGGGCCTAAAGCCCACATACCTAATACATGTTAACAGCCCCCCTCAAACTCAAGGTGGATGTGAGACCAACTTGAGATTGTCAACCAAAGTGCGAAGACGTCCCTTAGGATGTGACTTGGTGAAGATATCTGCAAGTTGATCTTTAGAAGAAACTGAGATCAGCTTGAGAGCACCATGGACAAGATGATAACGGATAAAATGACAATCGATCTCGATGTGTTTAGTCCGTTCATGGAAGACATCATTGTGAGCAATATGAATGGCACTCTGGTTGTCACAATAAAGAGGAGTAGCAGAGGATGTAGATACACCTAAGTCTTTGAGAAGCCACCGTAGCCAAAGGAGCTCAGATGTGGTATCAGCAAGGGCACGATATTCTGCTTCGGTACTGGAGCGGGCCACATGAGTTTGTTTCTTGCTTCGCCAAGAAATCAGAGAAGAACCAAGAAGAAAGCAATAACCAGTGGTGGACCTGCGATCAGTGGGATCTCCTGCCCAATAGCATCAGAAAATGCACGGAGAACAAGAGGAGACTGAGCAGAGTAGAAAAGACCATGGAAGAGAGTGCCCTTTAGGTATCGAAGAATGCGCAGAACAGCAGCATAGTGAGTCGATCGTGGAGCAGACAGATACTGACTCACCTGGTGAACAGCATAGGAAATGTCTGGACGAGTGACAGTGAGATAAACTAGGCTGCCAACCAAGCGTCTGTAAAGAGAGGGATTAGACAACGGTTTCCGCCTTGACGGAGTCAGATGCGCATTGAGCTCAACTGGAGTGTCAACAGTCTTACTATCAGTGAGTCCAGCTCGAGACAAGAGTTCAGAGGCATACTTGGCTTGAGTAATATAAAGTCCATCTGTAGAATGAGTGATTTCAAGACCCAAGAAGTAGCTGAGATGGCCAAGATCTTTCATCTCAAACTGCTGACTGAGAAAATCCTTGAGTTCTTGAATGTCACTGTGGTCATCACCAGTTATGATCATATCATCCACATACAGGAGAAGTAAAATAGTGCATTTGTCAGTGCGACGAAGAAATAAGGCAGAATCATAATGACTGGCCATGTGACCTAAGCGAGAGATGGTAGAGCTGAATTTGGCAAACCAAGCTCGTGGAGCTTGTTTAAGGCCATAAAGAGCACGCCGAAGGTAACAAACCTTATTTGATTCAATAGAGAGACCAGGAGGAGGTTGCATATAAACTTCTTCACTTAAATCTCCATTAAGGAATGCATTTTTGACATCCATCTGAAAAAGGTCCCATTTTCTGGCAGCAGCAACAGCTAAGAGAGCTCGAACAGATGAGATACGAGCAACCGGAGCAAAGGTCTCTTCATAATCAATCCCATACTCCTGTGTAAAACCTTTTGCAACAAGACGAGCTTTGTAGCGCTCAATGGACCCATCAGAGCAAGTCTTAATCTTGTAGATCCACTTACAACCAACCACAGATTTCCCAGGGGGGAGAGTCACCAAATCCCAAGTATGGTTTTTAGATAATGCATCAAGTTCCTCTTTCATTACAATCTGCCATAAAGGGTCAGTGGAAGCCTCACGATAGGTGTGAGGCTCATGCAGTGTAGCAAGGGCAGTGTAACAATGATAATCAAGTAAATGTGTAGGAATGGATCTTACCTGAGTTGAGTGACGAGGTGGAATGTCTTGTGCAAGATCTTCAGGCGGAGCAGGAGCAGGGGACCCAAGCTCAGGGTTGGGTAGCTCGTCTTCAACCTGTGCATCTTCCACCTGTTCATTAAAGGATGAACTAGGAAAGGGATCAAAGGTATCTGGTGGTTGGACAGAGAAGTCTATAGGAGGATCAGGAGCAACTATAGAAGGATCTGGAGCAGTTACAGAAGGAATATGTGCCTCATCTGGAAAAAGATTTAAAACAGAGGAGGAAGATAGGGAGGCACGGAAGTGAGAGAGCTCGACAAAGGAGCGATGTTCCCAAAAGACAACATTGCGGGAGATACGAAGACGATGAGAGACAGGATCATAACACCGATATCCCTTTTGAGTTTCGCCATAGCCAAGAAAACAACAAAGCCTTGACCGAGGCTCAAGTTTGTTATGCTCATGTGGTTGAAGAAGAACGAAACAAGCAGAACCGAAGGAGCGAAGGTGGTGATAGTCTGGAGGTGACCCAAAAAGGCGCTCATATGGAGTTTGATTTTGAATAACAGGACTTGGAATGCGATTAATAGCATGAACAGCATGAAGGGCAGCTTCACCCCAAAAAGGAGCAGGAACTTTGGCAGAGAGAAGAAGAGCACGAATAGTGTCAAGAATATGACGAAGTTTTCGTTCGGCTCTACCATTTTGCTGAGAGGTACCTGGACAAGTTAGTTGATGAACAGTGCCATAGGAATGCAAAACAGCTTGGAAAGCATATTGAGTGTACTCAAGAGCATTATCAGATCGAAAAATTTTGATACGTTTTGAAAATTGAGTTTCAACCATTTTTGCAAAATTAGAATATACTTGCAATAACTCAGAACGATGTTTCATATTAAAAATCCAGCTATAGCGAGAGTAATCATCAACAAAGACAACAAAATATCGAGACCCACCAATGCTAGAGACAGAGGAAGGCCCCCAAATATCAGAATGAATAAGGTCAAAGATATCAGTGGATATTGATTCACTAGTATTGAAAGGCAAAGCTGGTTGTTTTCCTAATTGACATGAAACACAATCAAAATTTTCTGTAGACACTGAACCTAACAGACCTCTAGAAGCCAATTGTTGTACACGAGAGGAAGATGCGTGATTAAGTCGAGCATGCCAAAGTGCAAGGGAAGGAGTAGAAGAAACTGCAGCAGCTGCAACAACAGAAACAGGAGCAACAAGTGGAAGACGAAGGTTGTCCACGGGAAACATACACCCAACTCTGGGACCGGTCCCAAGCTCCTGTCCCGTCCTTGGATCCTGCACAATACACCTAGAATAATCAAAGATAATGCGATAACCTAACTCAGCTAATTGGCCCACAGAAAATAAATTGTAAAAAAGGTCAGGAACATTAAAGACACTAGGAACCGAGAGATTGGAGGTTGAAACGGAACCTATATTATGACCAGACATAGTGGAACCATTTGCTGTGTGAATATTAAGAGGGTGTGGTGCAGGTTTAAGTTCAGAAAATAAGGACGAGTGAGGAGTCATGTGATTGCAACAAGCAGAATCCATAAGCCAAGAGGAAGGAGACATACCAGATAAAGCTGAGAGAGAAGAGGAATAAGATGCATTACCAATCATACGAATGACATTGGCGATGATGTTTTTAAGGTCATCTGTGGACATGGTGAAAGTGCGTCCTGAAGACTTAGACTGTGCAGAGACGGGAGCCATTGGCTGGATACTCTCAGTGTTAGCAACAGTAGCAGCGGAAATAGACACAGTCGATTTGTTGCGATGATAGCAAGTCTCAATATTGTGGCCAAAACGTTTGCAAAAACTGCAAAGACGTTTGCTGGATTGTTGGCGACGATTATTGCAACAAGAAGAAGACTTGTCCTTATTTCTCATTTAGAAGCAAAATATACAAAAATGGACTGCAAAAATGAAATCTACGCGAAAAACTGGGTAAGAAGGACCTGGACTGCAAAAAGTCAACTCTGGTCAAAAGTCAACGGTCAACCTGGTCAAAGTCAACGGATGACGTCAGCAGGCTGACAGGTGATTACGTCAGCAGATGATGTGGTGCTGACGTAAGCAGGTGACGTCAGCTAGGGCTGACGTAAGCAGGCAGGATGATGACGTCAGCGAATTGTTCCGGCACGTGGTAACGCGTGACGGCGCGTGACTGAGACAGGAGGCGCGTGGTGGCGCGTGGTGGCGCGTCCCTGTGACGCCGAGAATTCTGGTGGCGCGTGGAAGGTCCGATGAAGACAAAATTTCACAGAAAGGCAGATCGGAGAGACTACTTTCCAATGATGCTATCTGTGGTCTGATCGGAGAAGCGGAAGCGGTGGTGGCGGCAAGGCAGTGGTCTTTGATGTACTGGAATTGCGGTGAAGGCAGCGGTGCTGCTCACAAAAACGGCTACAGAGGACACCCAAGAAGACAAGACTGCTTAAGAGCGGCACACCAAAGGATTAGAGCAGTGGCTCTGATACCATGTTAGAAATACTGAATGATTGTATTGTATTTCTCAAGTAATAGAATATACATAAGTGCCTTTATATAGGAGGCAGAGTGTGCAGTACAAGTAAGTGTGCTATACAAGTAAACAAGGTGGGCCTAAAGCCCACATACCTAATACATGTTAACAAATAATAACAACAATAATAATAATAATCTGGTAGAACTTTGACTATATGATCTTAAAAATAAAATAAAATAAAAAAATTTGGTAAAACTTTGACTATATGATCTTAATGGTATCGGTATCTTTCCTTAAACAAAATTTTCCACAATTTCATGATTCCTAATTCAGATACCTAACATAACGACTACCAACCCGTGAGTGGCTCCATTTAATGCTCCATTCACAGTTTGACACAAAACAGTAGTGGTTGCCGACTTGTGACAACGAAAAGATAAAAGAAAAGATTGCTTTTTCTCTGGTTCAAGCAAAGTAGGCCAGACTTCACATATTCACATGTACATTCTTTGGTTGGATTCTGAAAAGGTTAGGGATGAATTGTCTCTCCTTCTCAGAATCATCATATTTGAGTTTAGCTTACACTCATTTTATTCTTTATATTTTACTCAAACTCACCACCCAAAACCATATTGATATATCCATGGTCCCAAAGCAGTTCCCGGAGATAGCAGAGAGCAGTCTCAATATGGCAAACCCAAGTGTGCGACTACAAATTCAAGATCAATATGTAAGCCACTCAAGTGACCCTTTTTTTTTTTTTTTTTTAAAAAAAATTTAATTTTCGTCTTATTTGGTACCTCTGTTTCTGCAATTACCTCTGTTTCTACAATTATACAATAGATATATAGCTACATGGAAAATTGTATCTTTATAAAAAGTACTATGCAGAGAAATTTGGATATAATTCAACAAGTGCGGTGTGGGAATGGAATCTTAAAGAAACATAATTTTTGCAGGTGGTTATGGATAATGGAATAGTACAAGTTAACCTATCAAATCCAGGAGGAATGGTCACTGGAATACAATATAATGGCATTGACAATTTGCTTGAAGTTCTTAACAACGAAACTGATAGAGGGTAAGCTTTTCAAAAATTATAAAAAAAAAAAAAAAAAAATCCCAGCAACATCTCTCTTATATGTTGAAGAACATGATTGTGATACTTAAAGGGTTATATAAATACTATTATACTAAGATTAAATATTTAAAAACAGTGATTGAGAGTATGTAAAAGTTATTAGTTAATCCCACTGGCGGCCTTATTTATTTATTTTTTTTTATAATGATTTTATATATGATGATAAATTAATCAAACCAGATTAAGGGTATACCGGTAGGAAACAAGAGCAAAAATGTGTTAGTATTTTAGCAATTAAAATTCACTATCCCACCTTTTGTGTTCCATTTTAAGCTCTATTAATAATAACTTGTCACATATTCCTTTTCTTTTCTTTATAAGATAATCAAAGTTTAAAACAAAAATTAAAAATTAGATACATGCAAAATTTGTGGAATACAAAGTGAAACACAAAAAGTGAGAGGATTTATATTCCTATTTTAGCAAGTTGTATATTGAAAAATGATGCACTAACATATTATCATTTATGACTTGTTTAGATTAAGGGGGAAGGAAGGGGAAGTAGAGGGAGGTTGGTCGGAAATTAGGCTAATTGGCCATCTCTCTACTCTTCCCTTCCCTTCCCTTTTCTCAATCCAAATAATCCTTTAAGGATGCAATTTCAATGAACTTACTGAAATTAACTGTCCCATTTCTTTTAACCATGTAGATACTGGGATGTGGTATGGAACTTTCCTGGAAGTAACGGCACAAAGGGTTACCCTGGTAACCCATCAAAAAAATTTAAGGGTTATCTTGATAGGTATGTTTCCCGGCCCTCCCTATTTATGCATATTCTAACAGTAAATTTCCTGAGCTTATGATTATTCTAACATGAGTACTTGTTATACTTGTTAGTACCTTTACTTGATCCTTACATACCTGCAACTTAAATTTTTAAATGGTGACATTAAGATGCATATATATTCACAAAATATAGAGAATGATTTGAAAAAAGAGAATGTTTGAAATGCCTATTTTACTTGTGATTCATGACGTATATCAAATCTTCCTTGCTTTGCAACACTCATTTCTTATCAGTCGCTGAATTTCATGTTAATTTGAAGCTAATTCCAACTTCCAACTTCCAATTATTAGCACTAGCTTTTGTTCTCTTTAACTTGTTCTCAACTACTCTTCCAATTACAAATTTTGGGTGTCACAAATGGATTATATTTAACTTTTGTTGAATGATTACATGTGATTATTATGGTTGTATCTAACACTTATTAAAAAAAGAAAAAGGTAGTATATAAACTTTTTGCAATCTAAAACTGAAGTTGGTATGCAATCCGTGAACTGATTGCTTTACAGGATGGAAGGGACAAACTTGAAGGTAGTTGTGGAAAATGAAGAAAAAGTAGAGCTGTCATTCACTAGAATGTGGGATCGCTCACTTAAGGGCAACCCTGTTCCATTGAATATAGACAAAAGGTACTTGTTCACATGAGCACATCTTGTTATATCAAGATTCCAATCAATGACAATAATTATTTTAGAACGGCGATGGTTATGTATAACTATATACTTATTTTCAGGTTCGTGATGCTTTGCGGTTCCTCGGGATTCTACTCCTATGCCATTTATGAACACTTGGCAGAATCACCAGCTTTTGATTTGGACAATACTAGGATTGCATTAAAGCTTAGGAAAGACAAGTAAATAAATTTGATCATCTTCTTTATTTTTGATAGATATGATAGAATTTCAACTTATAGCATATACTCATATGATGATTGCTTTTTATCATTAAGCTATGACACCAATCGGTTTTAATGTAAGTAGAGTTTGAATCTTCGATTTTTTATCAACGACAAAAAACTTTACTAATTGAATTAACTAAAACCTACATTCGTCTTCTTTTTTAAGTTTAGATTGCTTGTCTTGAAGAATATTAACACGTCCTTAATTCCCACCCAAAAAAAAAAAATTATGGCAATATATATTGAGATATTCAAAGGAAAATATTACACGATTTGACAGCATAAGTTTTTTAAACTCACAGGTTTCGTTATATGGCTATAGCAGACAACAGGCAAAGATTCATGCCCTTGCCTGAAGACCGGTTACCACCTAGAGGCCAAACCCTGGCCTACCCAGAAGCAGTACGACTTGTCAATCCCGTGGAGCCAGAATTTACGGGAGAGGTATATCTTCGACTCTTTACTTTTTTGATATCAATAACAAGTCTTTATAATTGTTCAAAGGTTTACGAAAAAGATAAAAACACTTATATTGAAGGGCAAGTTCATTTTTATTTTGATATTGTCACTAAGACATTAAGGGTCCACTAAAAAAAACTTACAATAAAAAGAAAATTAAATAAAAATACCCAACATTTATAGCTGTAGTGTGCAAAAAGTAGGACAAGTCAATAATAAGTCAAAACTTGCTACTTTTGCTCACACAATTAATTTGAAGATGTGAGATGCTTGATCAACCTTGAATACCCTTAATTAGATGAAAAGAGTTAAATGGAATTGATAGAATTAGCTTTAAGTGTAAATGTGTGAGTATGGATAAGAAATAGCCTCAAAAGGCTTGTATTGAGCTCCTCAGGTTTAGTCCGAGGTAGTGATTACAATTGGTTTTGAGTACTAAAAAAGCGAATCCCTTTCCTCCAGGGCTCTCTTTGTCTTATATAGTCATCTAAGTTGTATCTTAGCCCTACATTTGGAGGGTCAGGGTTCAATTCCCTTGATACTTGTTCCATCAAGGCCTTACTAGAAGGCTTCTACATTAAGCTATGAGCTGTGTTGACACTGTTTAGGGCTCATTTCCTCATAAATGCGGCCAGCTAATTAGATTCAGAGTATTGAATGCGGAGGTGATTGATGCTTTATTTGTCTTCTTCCCCTCCTAGCTTGATGACAAACTTTCCTTCTCATCCTCGGTTTATGCCCAGAGGCCCTTAACATTGGTTTCCCGTCCCCCGAGGACATGTTGGTATCCTCGGGTCCTCGGACGTTATAGTCTCCCTACACTTGTAGAGGGTTGCTCATATCTTCCCGAGGATTTACTATCAATGCCTTTCGAGGTCTGTACTCTTGGCATTGTCCCTGGCCCACCTATTCATGTCCTCAAATTCTTGTCCTCCCACAATAACCTATTTAAGTTTAAGTCTCACGTTTTTTGTTTTTTATTTTTATCAAACTTTTAAAATTATGAAACCATTTCAATTTAGCCCTTGTCCATCTCCATTATTTTGGACATATTAATTAATCAAGTATAAAAAAATGGAAAATCGTTAATAAAATTTTGCAATTTCACTTAGGTTGAAAGATTCAAATTTAAACCTAGTTGATTAATTAAGTGAAATTAAGCCAAGTTGATTATATAACCAATTATGAGTATGAATTCAATTCAAAGTTAATTATATAATAGCAACATTTCTCAAGATAATATAAGTGCAAAAATATAAATGACACAACGATTTGTTGACAACCAATTAACAACATTAAAGAGGGAAAAAAACACATTGAGGCTTTAGTCACAAACATCAAGGAAAAATCCACTAATAAAACTGTAGTCTTTACAAATGAAATTAACTATAACCTTTAGCTGCTTCCTCCTGTAGTTACTTACTCACATTGCCACACGTAACTCCAATTTGATTAGATTCTTTTGTTATGGATTATGAAAACACGAACTTCCCACCCACAACTTTGAGGACCATCTCAAAGATTTCATAGCAGCTTGATAATTTTCATGTATTGTGACTTTAGTTTGACCACCAAACAGCAGTAACACTGATCTTCAGATATATACTATTTTGTCTTTGATATGTTGGTAAATTGAAAGAGAGTTGATATAGAAATCGTAAAGACATGATGGACGCTCTCACTTCTTGTTGTTTAGTCAACTCTTATGATCCATTTTATACTTCAACAAGTAAGGCTTGAATTCCAAGTCATGAGACAACTTAATAGGCCTAATCAAAATTCACGATTCACAGTTCTCAATCAATCGAGACTTTGTTAACGGTTTGTCGAGGCATAGCTCGATCGAAATATATATATATATATAATATTTCAGTTTCACACTAAGTAGACATGTTTCACTAAGTAAAACTTTTATTTTCTACTCACTTAATTCATTTTTTGTCAAATTGATTTTTTTTTGAGAATCATAGTCAAATTGATTTATAAACTAAGTCTTTGGTGAAATTTGGAGTTTCACAGTTTTCTGTAGTTTTCCAAAATAGTGGATATGGACGGAAATTCCAAATTGAATCTATTTTATACGTCTGAGACTTTAATTGACAAAGTTAAGACTTAACCTAAAACACAACATAAACTTGGAAACTTTTTATATAATATCCCTTAAAAGTAATGTTACTAAGAATAGACTTCTCCTCATCGATCTGTTATTGTACTTCAGCCTTAGTTTTCAATATTGAAAATGTACTTGAATTGGTGTTTGATAAGCATGTTTGGCAACTTTAAATTTTCACATTCAATTCCTAAAATCACCCATATTTGTAGTTTTGTGTAAATATATTGTAGCTTTATATATCATTATTTTATTTTATTTTCTCTCACCTCTTGTCTCATCAAATTCCTCTCTCTCTCTCTCTCTCTCTCTCTCTCTCTCTCTCTCTCTCTCTCTCTCTCTCTCTCTCTCTCTCTCTCTCTCTCTCTCTCTCTCTCTCTCTCTCTCTCTCTCTCGGAAGATAATAATCAACAAAGAATGAAAAATGATTATTTAAATAAAATATAATGTAGAACAGATAATGAGTGTTATTGAAAGGTAATTGTGTAAAATAAAAAAAGTAAGTTCTTATGCTAAAATAGACAATGGTACTTTACTTTCAAGAAATCAAGTATTAGGTAATTTTTTTCAATTTTTTTTTTATTTTTTGTAAATTTTATATTATTAAGCGGATTATAAATATTTAAGATAATAATTAAAATTTAGAGTGTGGATTGTGGAGTGATTTATCTTTATCTTTTTTTTTTTTTTTTTTGTATGGTACTTTATCTTTAAGAAATTAAGTATTGGAGAATTTTTATAGAGTTATATCATGTTTCTTTTTCTTTTCTTTTTTCTCCTTAATTTGATCGATTATTGTGCAGGTGGATGACAAGTACGAATACTCAAGCGAGGCCAAGGATATCAGAGTTCATGGGTGGGTAAGCGCGGACCCACCCGTGGGGTTTTGGCAAATCACACCCAGTTATGAGTTCCGATCTGCTGGACCCTCCAAACAATTCCTTAACTCCCACGACGGTCCAACCAGCCTTTCAGTAAGTGAAAAATAGTTTCAAATTCTTCATTGTGGATCACATGCATGTACATTGTGAACTATAAAAAGAAAATTGTGTGATATTTTTATAATCTTTAACATTCTCTAAGTGGCACAATAATCTCAGGTATTTCATAGCACACACTATGCAGGAGAGGATTTAATAATGAAATTTGGACCTAATGAGCCATGGAAGAAAGTTTACGGCCCCGTTTTTATGTATCTTAATTCTTTGACTAATGAGGAGGGCCCGAATTCGCTCTGGGAGGATGCTAAAAAACAGGTTTCACATCAAACACACATTGAAATTTGTAGTTTTATTTGGTAAAAATTAGATTGTACTACTTTGATGGCGAAAAATTAATAAAACAAACTATTTTCAGATGATGAATGAAGTTCAAACCTGGCCCTATGATTTTCCAGCTTCAGTGGACTTTCCATCATCAGATCAACGGGGTAATGTCTGTGGTCGATTACTAGTCCATGATAGGTACATTTCTATGCTTATATCTATATGACAAAACGCAATTAACTAAGTTAAATTTGACTTAAGTTTAAACTTTGAGCCTTGTCTAGGTATATTTGTGAGAATCCTACACCTGGAATTGGTTCTTATATTGGATTGGCATTGCCAGGGGATGTTGGATCTTGGCAAAGAGAATGTAAGGTAATATTATGACAAGAAAAATTTTGGTACCTTATCTTCATAGCTAGGTAGCAAAATTGATTCCTTGAACATGTTATTTCTGATCAGGGTTACCAATTCTGGACCATAGCTAATGAGGATGGCTATTTCAGTATTAAAAATGTACGTATTGGTGTCTATAATTTGTATGCATGGGTCCCTGGTGTCATCGGTGATTACAGATATAATGTTGTCATTACCATAACTTCAGGTCTTGTTTTCAATTTGTTATGAAGCTTTTTATATTCATATCCAAATGTGCTATTAACTTATTATGCTATAGTGATTTGAAATCGAATATCATGTGAAGCAGGTCTTAGCATTGATGTTGGTAATCTTGTTTATGAGCCTCCAAGAGATGGCCCAACATTGTGGGAAATAGGCATCCCAGATCGCACCGCTGCTGAATTCTATGTTCCTGATCCTAACCCTTTGTATATTAACAAGCTTTATGTCAATCATCTTGATAGGTTAGTCCCCTTTAATTTTGAATTTTTCATAACCTGTACATGAAATTATTATGGTTCTTGCAAGAGGAATCAATTAGAATTAGGACCTAAATGCAAAATTTTTTTTTGGGGGGGGGGGGGGGGTGTTTCTGATATCATTTAATTATTTATCAATTATTCCAAAAACTTCTCTCTAGCTAATGTGTTAGTGCCATGTAACCAGTTCCAATATTTTAGACGTACTTCTTGTTCTTTTGAAATTAATATTATGAATGGAAATAAGAGTTTGATTTTGTTTTTCTTATGTGGCAGATTTAGGCAGTATGGATTATGGGAGAGATATGCAGAACTATATCCTGATGGAGACTTGGTTTACATGATTGGGAATAGTGACTATAGAAAAGATTGGTTCTTTGCTCAAGTTACTAGGTTCGAATTTCTACAATATTATTATTACTACCCTTCAATAAAAAAATCTCCAATATTGCCTTGTTCAGTTGTTTATGATTCGATTCTTCTATTTTTATTTCTTTTAATTGAATAAAAAATGGCGAAGGGGTACCATGATTGCTATACCTAGGTGTAATCATATTAACTCCTCTACCCACTAAGAAAACAAAATGTGAGGGAATAGATGGGAATGGGGGCTTCAATATTCCCTTGAACGAATTGAGTCATAACATGGCCCCAACATCATCCAATACACCAATACTTCCAAGCAGTGGGAGGCAATAATTATTTATGAACTAGCGTCACATTGTTGGCACCTATTCTGACCCTTGTAGGACTAGGTTTACTTGACCTATAAGTATATTTGTTATGACTGTGGGCTCATGACATGTTTAGGTCCAAGGCCCATGGGCCCTAATATATCCAACATTCCCCATCAAACTAAAGTTGGCAAATCAAAGTTGAGCTTGAATTTGGATGTTGTTACTTTTTATTTTTTTATTTTTTTTTATGAGACTATTTGATATGCATGAGCACATCAATAGAAATTTCCGGAGTAATTATTAGGTATTTTAAGAGTATAATGACATAATACTCCATTCTATCATATAAATTGTGGATCTCACTATCAAAATTAATAATGAGATCCACCATGATATAAGATAAGAAAATATCATGTCATCCTACTTCGGAAATATCTACTAATTTTTTAAAATTTTATGAGAGGCCCATTAATGAAGAGCACTTCAATAAATAGCCTACACAGCCATCGATGATGGTAAAATTGTGGAAGGGAAAGTGCCAGAGGCCCATCCTAAAGTCGGCTGCGATCTCCTCTGTTGTTTCTGCTAAGGCGGTCTTTGAAAAGTTACCGAAAGAGAAAAATGTTACCATTGGCCTTTTGTGGATAGCGTGTTTCTTATTTATAAATGGTGATTTTTAAGTATAGATATATCTAGAAAAAATTTCAGCTGTGTGCCATTTTTGCGATGCAGGAAGACAAATAATAACACATATGAAGGAACTACATGGCAAATTAAGTTCAAACTTGACAATGTTGATGAGAGTGCAACCTATAAATTACGAGTAGCACTTGCAACTGCACATTCTTCCGAATTGCAAGTATGGAACTTCATAATTCAACTTATACTTTTTTTAATTTTCTTTTGATGATTAATTCAACTTTCTCCATTTGGGTATTGCTTATTTTCAATAATTTATTTCGGATAATTCATTTACATAATGTGAGACAAAAAGCTAATAACAATTTTATTTAAAAAAAATGAAAAGTTAGATTTTTGAAATAAAGCTGAAACAAAAAGCAATGTAAAACTTGCAAATAGTACCTAAAATAAGCAAAAAGATAACTTATAATTACTTCCCAAACTCACAAATATTATTGCAACCGTGTTGTTGCAGTTTTGATATTAACATTTTGCAAAGATAAGTTTAATTAGTTTTTTCAACTTAACTAATAGTACAATTTTTTTTTCTTAAAAGGTTCGAATTAATGATCTAATGGCAAATCCTCTATTTACAAGTGGAGTTATTGGTAAGGATAACACAATCGCGAGGCATGGAATTCATGGGCTCTACTGGCTGTTTGAAGTTAAGGTACCAGGAACTCACGTAGTGGAGGGAAATAATACCATTTTTCTAACACAACCATTAAGTAAAAGCCCTTTCCAGGGAATCATGTATGACTACATTCGTTTGGAAGGTCCCTGTCCTTCAAATTCTAGCAAGAATCCTTGATTAAGAATTTAGCACAAATTTTTCTTTAAAAAAAAAAAAAGAATTTAACAAATATTTCTGTTGTAATTAATTATTACATTGTTTTAATAATTCATGGAAATCAATGTTACACAGCGAAGACCGTTTCCTTTTTCTTTTTCTTTTTTTTCTTTTTCCCTTTCTTTTATTTTCATTTAGTACTCTTATTCCCATAATGATTGACAAATTTAATTCTAACTACTCTAGTTAGGAGATTATTACAATTTTTTCCAGGTAGATATTAAATTTTTGTATAAACTTTTTTTTTTTTATGAATAACTTTTTTGTATAAACTATTGTATTAGATACAAAAAGATAAAATTCAATTGAAGGACCGGATCTCAATCCTATCTTGGATTAAGGGGGATAATATATGATGGTTACTCTATCTTAGTGTGATTATAGTAGCTTATTGTTAAAGAATCAATGTCGCCATTGAAAAAAAAAAAAAAAAAATGCCACCATCAAAGGTTTGAATTTGATACCTAACTCATACTAAGAATAAGAGCATTCACATTTGTCTACCTAAAATTTCTTCCATATTTTAGGATCAGAATCTACATTTTTTTTTTAGCTAACCATTTTTCAAAACACCATACTCAACTCCCTACTCTAAACTCTATTTCATTTAAATATTATTTTTTAATTATTTTTTAATTATTTTATTCACTTTTCAAAATATGGACACTATAACAAAATGATATTTTAGGTAATGGGTTGGGAAACGAATGTGGGTGTTTTATTGGGTTCATTACCCATATTGGGCTTCTTAGTCTATTTTAGGGAATGTTCTAAGACCTTAATCATTGGGACGTGCATGACTTTGAGTAGCTTTAAGGGAAACTTTAAAAAACGTATCTAAACTTTTACCAAAATTTTACCACACACAGCATATGCTTCCTCCATGTCTCATAATGTACATTACACCACTAAGGCATGGGAGAATGTATATGTGGTTGGATCTGGACCCTACACGTGGAGTGCCTATGAGCAAAGGAAGATGAAGCGTTGGCTAAAAGATCCTATACTTGGTCCATGCCAAAGGCATGACAACCTTGGAAAGGAAGTAAAATATGCATCTGACATGATACTCAAGCACTCACAAAAAGGGAGATAGTGACCTTCCAAGGTTAGCAACTATAAGAACAACCCTTATTAGTTGAATGTATGTTGGACTACCTCAGAGACAGGTGTATCATTCACGGTACTCCTGATGTTCTTCTCATTGTCCAGGGCTTGTTTCCCAAGCAGTGGAAAAGTCACCTACCCACAAGCTACAGTGCCACGTTGACGCATTCTCTCTCCTCTAGTCACCAAATAGTATCACAGCTGTGAAAAGGTCCAAAATAAGGAAATTATGACTTGACAGTACCTGTCTTTGTATTCAACCATATTCCTCAGATTATAAGAGGAACATGCAGCTATATTTTGAGGGTAAGAACCCAAGTAGATCTTTTGAGAAGAGAGTATAAAGTTGATAAGATAGGAAGGGAGAAAGGTAGAAAACAAGGTCTCTCTTTAAGGAAGAACACTTATATTGTACAAGAGATACCTCTTTTTCCCACATAATACAAGGCTGAGCAAAGCAAGAACATTCCATTCTTGCTCAAACTGTGGTTTTTCATTCCTTTACTAGGGTTTTCCACATACATCTTGTGTCCTTTTTACATTCTTGCTATTACTTTCTTCTTTTCTAACCTTTATCATGTCAAAACTTGTATCTTTGCCACTTAGAAGCTTTTTTATGTAGATGTACTGTTAGATAACTTATCTTATTCCTCCATATAAGCTCAAATCTAACTTGCACATACACATAACTCACAAGTTATACAACTCAGGACACTTCATATGTACTTTCAACAGTTTTTTCTCTCTCATACAATCACATTCACCTTCCCCCTTCCTTATTTCCTATTTGTACTTGCAAACAATTTTTTTTTATAAAAATTATCACTTACAAAACAAAATGGGCCAGGCATCTACATTACAAAAGACTAATAAATGATGTTAATAAAATTAAATATCATCGCAAATAATTGAATGAGAAAAAAAAAATACATGTGATCGACCCTAATTAATCTGATGAGAAACTATAATCAACCCAAAATTTTTGGAACCAAGACTTTATTGTTGCTATATCCCAAATAAATGAATTTTCCAGGGATATTTGCTATCACAATCGCAATAGTCACTAAAAAAACTTGTGTAGTAGGACCCTTAACAAAAAAAAATATAACAGCAAAGGCACAGTGCACTCACAATAAATCTAAATTTTTAAGACAAAAATGATAAAACCCGTAGGGTTTTGTGGTACACTGAAAAATAATAGGGGTTAAGTGTGACACAATTAACCGTTTGCACTTAAAACAACACCACAAGAGGGTTATGTGTAGCACAATTAAAAAAACACCTACCACTAGAGGGTTTTGTATTTTACGGAGAACAGCAAGGGAGGTTTTAAGTACTTTTTCCTTTTATTTTTTGTTATCAAATAAATCTTATTGGAAAGCTAAAAAAAACTAAAGAAGTCATGCGTAAAGGGCCTGGATCAAACCATGAGAAAAAGTCCAAGAGATTTTCTTTCAAAAGAAGAAAATTAAGGCCCATTTCCCTTTGCTTAGAGTATGAGCTACCAATGCTATATTAGAAAGGTTCCGGTTAATAGGTGCCTTTAGGATATTTATATATAGATTATTTAAGAAAAATTTTATGCCATTTTCATGGAAAATATAAAAAGTTATATAAAAAAAATTTAGTTATTATTTTTGTAGGGACCCAATTTGGTTCCTAAGCCCAAAAGGTAAAATGATCTAGGCCCAAAGAGCTCAATACAATGAATTTGTAGAGTGTGAATTAGAAAACTAGGCTCTAATGAGTTGGGTAACAATTATAATGGATCTGAATGACAATAAAGTAAAGATAGACTGGTTTTCTCTAAAGAAAATTGTCCTCGGCACAATCTGAGGAGATCAATTCTTATATATATTTCTTGAATTTAATTACAAGCATAATTTTTGTTGCTACAGTCTTTTTCTCTTAATTTCTTATCCCCATCTTTTAGGGTCTTTTCTCTGTTTTATACTATCTTCCTTCTTTCATCTCTACCCTCCATGTGTAGATTAGATTGCGGGTGTTGATCCTTGTCTCATCAACACCTTCCTGAAGTCTTTAGAGAGAAGTTGTAAGGCCAAAAATTACTTTTTAGGTATCACTTCCTCATTAATGCGGCTAGAGAGTTGGCTACATAGCATTCAATGCGGTGATAGCAGCTTTATCTTAGATATTATATGGCAGACCACACCGACCTTGACTTTGCTCAGCCGATGAGGCATTCATCCTTGAACCACCTTCTTGGACTCTTATGACCAAACCTCACCTCTTCATTTCCTAACACGAACTCCTATAATAGTGTTTTACCTGTTTGCGGACTATTTAACGTCCTCGGATTGGGCTCTCGGCCCAATATATACATAAATACATACTATTGGGCCTATCACCCCTACAATTTTCTTTTCTCATAAAAAATTTCTTAAAATATTCCTTAAATCAATACTTTTAACGTATCTGTTAACTTTACCCTACTAAAGATACCAAAAAAGAAAAAAAGAAAGAAAAGAAAGGCGCAATATAAAACCTCTTGGTAGCATGTATGTGTCTCGCTTACAACCAAAGTCACATGCATTGTATGTGATACCACCAGTAGGAAGTAGAAACCCTAGCTCGCAGTGTGTTGGGGTTTAATTAACTCTTTTAAAAGCCGGAGCAAGGGTTTAAGAGAAATCCTCTCTCTCTCTCTCTCTCTCTCTCTCCACACCATTTTCTTTCATCACTGAAAATATGGGTTTCTGGGTTAAGTGTTTTCAATCAATTTCCCCAAATCCCTTAAAAAGAAAGGTTGAAAGCATAGAACAATATGATCATCCAGAAATGTGCGATGGATCCACCTATTTTTTGTTACCATTGATATACTTGCTTCTAATTGCTATTTTTGTTTATCGGTTTTTTCTTATTTTGGTCAGAACTTACGTTATTTCTTCTATACTTGATGCACTTGGTATATGGTAATGTAGCTTCCAAAACTTTTTTTTGCTCTCTTAATATATGTACTGTGAGCTACTTTAAAAAAAAAAAGTTTCCTGTGGCAGTGAGCTAGGAAACCTTTGAAATAGTTTATTCAGTGTCCATATGCTAAGCCATTCCTAAAAACAATGTCATGCAAAAGAAGAAAAACAATAAGTGTATGTTTGGATAGCAGCAAGCCAAGCACAATTTGCGCATCCAGCATTTTTTAGTGAGTCTCGTGCACTGTTCACGGGACCCACAAGTAGTTTTTTTTTTCTTCAGAAAAACAACTTTAAAACTGAGTCACACAGTACTATTCACACATTTAAAAATTATTTTGTTAAGTGTTTTCAGTTTTTAGGATATCCAAACAGACCTTAAGAAGAGAAAAGAAGAGGCTAAAGAGTAATTAAAGAGGGAGAGGCTCTTGAATACCAAAATCAATGTTCCTATTGAGGATGAAAAGCAGCCTGAGTTAAAGACATTCATAGAAAAATAGTGAATGAAGAGGCTAAAGTACACATGGAGTATGCTATGGGTATAGGGTACAACACAATCAAGCTCTCAAGTCATGAATATCATATCACTATATACTATATGATAAAAGTTGGGATTAGAAGCTGTGATTACATCAAATGACTACTCTCACTAATTAGTAAATTAATTTTATATTATTTGTTAGGATATATTTCCTCAAATTAAGGGATAGTATCTAACAATTGTTTAATTTAGGTTAATTTTGATCATTTTGATTCCAACAAATTTAAATTCTATTCAAACTAAAAGCCTATTATAAAAAATTTTAAACTTAAATCCCAAACAATAACTCAAGTTTTCTTTCTAAAAAAAAAATTGATGTTTTGACTTCTACTCCAACTAAAAGTCTATTATCAATATTTTAAGAATAACTAATTAGTAAATTAATTTTATACATTTAAACTTCAACAAATTTAAATTCTATTCAAACTAAAAGTCTATTATAAAAAATTATAAACTTAAATCCCAGACAACAACCCACATTTTCTTTCTATAAAAAAATAATAATAATAATAACTTGTGACTTCTAATCCAACTAAAAGTCTATTATCAACATTTTAAAAATAACTAATTAGTAAATTAATTTTATAATATTTTTTATGATATATTTCCTTAAATTAAGGGATAACATTTAACAACTATTTAATTTAAATAAAACAAAAAGTCTATCATCAAAATTTTCTAAACTTAAATCCCACACAACTCACTTTTTGTTTGTTTTTTTTCCTCAAGTTACATCTTATTAAATTAATATTTTATTAAAATATTAAGCTACAAGACTCTTGACTAATAAATAAGATTTAACAATAGTTTAATTTAGATAAAACATTATCATCTAATTTTTAGAAATTTAAATTTTACTCCAACTAATAATTTATTATCAAAATTTTCATATATATATATATATATATATATATATATATATATATATATATATATATATATATATATCAAGTCATGACTTTTTGATGTAACTAATCTCTCTTAACCAATAAAGTCATCCCTATAGTTATATTTCACATAATACACCCCACGTTGTTGTATTTTTTTAACTTTTTTTTCCCCCAAGATCCAACTTATGTTTTTGTTTTAATCTAATAAATCCATCATACTTATTGTTTTTTAATTCTGAATTTGTGTGCAGAATATAATGCCATATGAAATTTACTATAAAAAAAGCAAACCAATGGACACCCATTGAAGATGATGGTTCTCTTATGTAAGTTTTTAATTATTTTACTCTCACTAATTAGTAAATTAATTTTATATTATTTGTTAGACTATATTTCTTTAAATTAATGGATAATATTTAACAATTTTTTAATTTAGATAAAATTTTATCATTTAAATTTCATCAAATTTAAATCCTATTCAAATTAAAAATTTAGGCTAAAATGCAAAACTGACCCTCTATCTTTCTTCAGATTTTATTTCAATCCTCTAACTTTGCTTTCATTCATTTCAGTCATCTAAGTTTCAGATTTATTTAATTAAGATCTTTCTGTTAACTTTTGTTAAAATTTTTTGAAAAAAATTTTTTGGAAAATATTTTTCAATCATTAATTGAATTTTTTTAATTTAAAATTTTTGAAGAAAAATTTATAAAATTGAAAAATTAACCACAACATATAACAAAAATTGATGGAAAAGCCTTAATTGAATAAACTTGAAAGTTAGATAACTGAAATGAACAAAAGCAAAGTTAGAGGATTAAAATGAAATTTGAAAAAAACCTAGAGAGTCAGTTTTGCATTTTACCTAAAAATATTATAAAAAATTATAAATTTAAATCCCAAACAACAACTTATGTTTTCTCTCTGGAAAAAAAAAAAAAAAAAAAAAAAAACCACGCTTTCATTCATTTCCGTCATCTAAGTTTCAGATTTATTTAATTAAGATCTTTCTGTTAACTTTTGTTAAAATTTTTTGAAAAAAAATTTTTGGAAAAATATTTTTCAATCATTAATTGAATTTTTTTAATTTAAAATTTTTGAAGAAAAATTTATAAAATTGAAAAATTAACCACAACATATAACAAAAATTGATGGAAAAGCCTTAATTGAATAAACTTAAAAGTTAGATAACTGAAATGAACAAAAGCAAAGTTAGAGGATTAAAATGAAATCTGAAAAAAACCTAGAGAGTCAGTTTTGCATTTTACCTAAAAATATTATAAAAAATTATAAATTTAAATCCCAAACAACAACTTATGTTTTCTCTTTGAAAAAAAAAAAAAAAAACCACGTTTTGACTTCTACTCCAACTAAGAATCTATTATCAATATTTTAAGAACAACTAATTAGTAAATTAGACTTCAACAAATTTAAAATCTATTCAAACTAAAAGTCTACTATAAAAAAATTTTAAACTTAAATCCTGGACAACAACACACGTTTTCTTTCTATAAAAAAAGAACAACATTTTGACTTCTACTCCAACTAAAACTCTATTATCAACATTTTAAGAACAACTAATTTGTAAATTAATTTTTTATTATTTTTATGATATATTTTCTTAAATTAAGGGATAACAAATAACAACTATTTAATTTAAATAAAACTAAAAGTCTATCATCAAAATATTTTAAGCTTGAATCCCACGCAACTCACGTTTTTTTTTTTTCCTTAAGTTGAATCTTATTAAATTAATATTTTATTAAGATATTAAGATATAGGACTCTTGACTAAGGGATAAGATTTAACAATAATTTAATTTAGATAAAACTTTATCATCTAAGTTTTAAAAATATAAATTCTACTCCAACTAATAGTTTATTATCAAAATTTTCATATATATTAAGAGTCTATTTGGTTGAAGGGGTGAAAAAGTGGGAGGATAGAAAAGATTTTAATTTCCCTCCTTTTTGTTTGGTTGAGAGTGAAAAAAGTGGATAGATGGAAAATGTGAGTTTGTATAAATTTACTCATATAGCCTTGTTAAAAAATAATGCCCAATTAAAACCAAAAAAAAAAATGACAAATAAATAAAAAAAGATACAATCACCCAAATTTATTAAAAAATACAAATCATGTCTAGAAAAAAAAAATCACATCTAAGAAAAAAAAACTGGAATGAGAACAAAAGAAACACTTAACAAGATAACTAAAGCCCAGGAATAGCAAATAAAAAAATGAGAACAAAAATCAAAAACTTATTAAAACTGGAATTATAAAAAAAAAAACAAAAAAAAACACACACACACACACACACAACGCGTACCGAAGCTCATATGCAACTTGCACATGGGCATTTTTGTCCTTCACTCATCCGATTTTCCTCCACTAAGTTTTTCCCCATTTTGAGGAGAAATCTTTTTGGTAAGCTCAGGTGGGTCTCAACTGAATACCTTCCAAAAAGTTTTTTCTCTTCATTTTCTTTCCTTTTTTTTTTTTTTTTTCCATCCTCCCTAAAATCCACTTTACCAAACACACCCTAAGTCATGGCTTTTCAATATAATCTCTCTTAATCATAAAGTCATCCCTATAATTAAATCCCATGCAATACACTCCACTTTGTTGTATTTTTTTCCCCTAGATGCAACTTACTCTTGTGTTTTAATATAATAAATTCATCTTACTTATTATCTCCTTGTAGTGGCGACTACAGGATTTTTTTTTTCTAGGGGAGTCAATAATGCGAAGTTAGAAATTTGTTGTGGGAGGAATAAAAAATAAAATGATTATTTTTTTTTGTATATACAACTTACATATTATATAAAATAATCTAAAATATTATTCTAAATACGATTTAGTATACAAACTATATTGTACAATAGTCTAAAAAATTATTAATAATTTAAAGATTGATAATACAATAACCATTGAATGTATAAATAAATATAATTAAATAACTAATTAAACATTTTTGTCAAATTAATAATAATTTATTATAGTTATATGTACTAACAATTAAAAAAAAAATGATAAAGAAGAATAGTAACACACATAAGATTTGGTTTGGGAGTAAATGTGAAACTAAGAAAAAAAATAGTAATTGATATAAGTTTTTTCTTTTGAAGTGTATGACTTTTTTTTTTTTTGAGAGTTTCAACATATGGCGTCTACTCCTAATGATAGCTCATTATCATCAAACCAAGACACCAATTAGTTTTTGGTGTAGGTGGAGATTGAATCCCAGATCTCTTATACAATCATCAGAGACTTTACCAGTTGAGCTAACTGGAACCCACAAGTGTATGACTTTTTAACCGTACATAAGCTAATTCTCTTGGAATTAATTGGAGCAAACACTAAAAGACATTTTGGACTTGGAAATATATAAAGCACTTATCAACCTACTTGATTAGACATAAAGAAAACATAAAAGGGAGAAAGAGATAACAAGGAAAAAAATCACAAATGTAGATACAAATAGGTTTGTTGTGCAGTTTTGCTGATGAGGAAGAAAAGTGTAAGGAAAAATAGTTTCATTCCGCTGTCAACAATAAAGAAAGTCAAAGTTAGATAATGTTTATTTATTTATTTATTTTAAAACGAATGAGCAATTTTAAGAATAGTGTTACTACACAATACTTTCACAACAACATCTGGGTGACAAATTGTTAAGGTATGTAAAAAAAGTGATGTCAATTGTGGGTCTAGATAAAATCAGTTACAACTTGCCACTTAACCTTTGTTTTAAAATTATTATGAAAATATTGTGAAAGTAACACTAAGTTAAGTATATTCAAGCTTATTTCAACTAGATTTAAACAAAATTTCGTCTCAGGGTGTTCAAAATTTTATTTTAGGGGGTCAAAACAAAAAAAATTTAAAAATTTTATATATAACTTTTTTTTTTTGGTGCCTAAATCAGGGGGTTCATTTGAACCCCCTAGGCTAGTTGTAGAGCCGCCCCTGTTTCTTTGCTTTTGAATTTGTGTGCAGAATATTATAGCAAAGGAAGTTTACTATAAAGAAGCAAAACAATAGACACCCATTTTAAGTTTTTGGTTCTCTTATGTAAGTTTTTATTTTTTATATTCTCAATTTTTGAACTCTTTTGTGTATGTTTTGGTTTTGGGTTTTGGTTATATATATATATATAAACAGGCAAAAGTAAGAAAAAATTCAATTAGATTCTAAATTGGATTTTAATTGTTGTCTAATTTTACACCACATGTCTTATTTAAGTTTTTTTTTTTTTAAAAAAAAAAAATTTGTTCTAGGTGAGTTAATGAGGTGCAAAAGATGAAGAGTCTAATATAAATAAATCATCAAAAACCCCAAAAAAAGAAGAAAAAAAAAAAAAAAAAAAGAGGCAAAGAGTATAATTTGAATCCATATATATATGTAATTATAATTTTTTTAATTGTACCATGCATATGCACTGGTTATACACTAGTTATATTTAATTTGTGAGTGTGTTGATTTTTTAATTAGACTATCACTAGGAAAAAATTTGTATTGATGAACTATTTTAATTATTATTGTTTGTGCTAGCTAGAACATAAATTAAACATAACCCCTATAGTAATGGTCAAACTCATTTCATATCTCATATTAAGAAGTTAACACAAAGCACAAAAAGAATTTTCAAATATAAAAATGGATAAACACTGATAAAGTCCAATCTCTAAATAATTAGAACTTAAAGCAATTTTATAATTTATTGTTACTATTTATATAATAATTTTGCTTTAAATTTAAAAAAAAAATTTACATATGAATTTTCATCAAGCCATGCATTGCACAAGAATAATACATGTGTATGAATAAAAGACAGTCATAAAATAATAGTCTAGATTTATTTGCAAATTCTTGTAAACAAATTAATATCCGAAAGATTTTTCTCTTCTTTCAATTAACTGTAATTGTTTTATTAATTTTCAGGTCCACTACATTGGCAAACTAAAAAGCAATGGCAAAATTTTCATGTTTGATGTAGAGTTGGTTGATGTTCGTTGATGATTTTGCTTTGCTTTCGTGTTTTCCTTATATTTTTTTGAGGTTCATGCTCACTGCAAAAAATTAAGGTTTGTTACCATGACGATATTAGATTATAAAAAATAAAATGGAACCAGGTTGAGCAAAAATTTTGCTTGAAAATTCTAGTGTTTGAATTACATTAACTACTTTACTCATGAGTTTTTGAGTCTATTTGCATTTAGTTTTTAATTTTTACATACAACTTTTTAAAACGTTATTTTTTCAAACTTTTACAACACTTTCAACAAAAACCAATCATCAAAAAAGATAAATAAGTTTTTTTTAGAAGGAAAAAGATAAATAAGTTGATGTTGAAAGTTCAAATAGTGTAAAAACACCCTTGAACGTTTAGACCCCCAATTTACAAGTTAACCAATTCAAGCTTTATATCAAACAACTAGTGTGCGGAAAATGAACAAAAGCTATAAACCAGAATTGGAAAAACTATCTAAGCCAAATTAAAATCACAACCCACAGTAGATAATAAAAGGCAAAGATAAAAGGGAAGGAAGATGCAAACACAAGGACAACACGCGATGTGTTATCGAAGAGGAAACCGAAGCCCTCGGCTTAAAACCTCTCCACCGCCCTCCAAGCGGTAAACAATCCACTAGAAAATGTAGTTGGGATACATGGACAACAATAGACCCTCCAAGCCTAATCTACCCAGTGCACCTAAGCCTTCCAAGCTTCTTGCTCCAACAAGGTTGCGTCGAACCTTTTTCTTTTCTAGCTTCCCGGATTCCGCTACTTAACCATAGCATCAACCAATGTAGATTGGTTCCTTTCTAACTGCTTCCCAGAACACCAAACAGCTCTCTCACAGTAATGAAATGGTGAGAACAAGGTTTTGGTAAAATGCCTCTCAAGGGTTTGACAATGGAGAGGAAGAGAGTTGAGGAATTTGAAGAGACTCTTATGTAAAGATTGCATATGTATCAATCTTGTTTTACTTTAGGGTTTCTCTCTCAAAATTCTCTCTAGAAGCTCTCTTTCTTCTGTGGGTATAAGGGGTATATATACTAGGGTGAGAGAGGAATGTGAAACATCAGGTTTTTCAAAACAGGGCTGGCTCGCGGCTTGACCTCGCGACTTGACTGAGTCGCGAGATCCAGTCACGAGATAACCGAATGGCCAGTTGTCCTATTTTGTCCTGTAGTGCTCTAGCTAGCATGACTGTTCAACTTCTGGCATGCTTGGCACGTGTGCTGCATCTGGCGGCTTGCAGCCGCTAGTCACCCGCGAGATCCAGCCGCGAGACTCTGTCTTCTTGCACACTCTTGAGCAATCAACACTCTATCTCACTCACTACCCTTACAACAAACCCACCTAAATACAGGATTACTAATTGCTGAATTACAAGCAAATTTGGCACGGAATAAAGCCAATAAGATGGTTGATTAAATTCAACCTTACAGATGTCAAACGCACACTCGATTTTATATGATTATTTAATGTGCAATCAAAATGCTCAGTGATTTGGGCTCGCTTGGGTGCAAATCCTCGTTGAAATTTTTACATATAATATTACTTGGTTAATTTATACTTTAATTGTTTTATTGTTTTACATTGTGAATCAATTAAAGAGTAAAGAAAATACTCGTATATGTTTGAAGTTATTGGAACATGGGACACTGAATTTTGAAAATAAACGTGGATGAATTGGGATTTAAACTTAGGTTCTTCTGTCATTGATCTGCATAAGGAAGATAAAGTTGCTAAAAATATAATTTAAAGAGTAATGATTTGTACTTGTATAGACGAGTGTGTGTGTTTTATTTCTTTAAATTTACACTTTATCATCATAAATTATACCCCCGCTTATACTTACCATCCTGGACTTTTGAAATGCATGATTATTACTCTAAACTATAACATGTATCTCACTCTGTACCCTAAAAACAAATGGACTGTTAACTTGGACGGAAAAGCATGTCACGTACGACTTATTTGACCTTTGCGTACATGACACCATGTAGAAAAACCGAATTACCCCTCTTCAATCCTTTAAAACAAAAGATATGTGACATCACAATAGTTAAATTTGTTAAATGATTTTGTTTTAAGTTAGTTATTTTATAAAAAAATTTATTGTTAATCTTCTATTTATACACCTTTTTATATGAAAAAAAAAAAAAAAAGGTTTTTCGGGATTAAGCTCTTCTCACTATCTCTTGATATTCTATATGTTATAGTTTCTTTTCTCTTCTTTTCTTTTTTTTTTTTTTGGTCATCTAAACCAGCTGGTAGGTCAGCCTCCATCTCTCCCTAACCTAGATTCAAAAAATTTATTTTTGTCAATTTTGTGAAAATATTTTATCTTTTGTATTTGTGTTTGTGAAAATTTCTAACTTTGATCATTTCAAAAAGGACAAATTTTAACTACAAAATTAGTTATAGCCTTAGGTTACAAACTTACTCAATATCTTTTTATTAGAGATGAATTTTGACAAATCCACCATTGGATTACATCTTCTTCTATATCCTCCATACTTGCAAAAATTCGAGAAAATTAAAGATCAATAGCTATGTTATCAATAAATTATTTAAATCGTAAGTTTTTGTAGTTTAAAATTACGTGTAAAATATAAGCATATAGATCATATAGTAAATAATATCCGATTGATACAAAATTTGACATGTGTATTAAGAGCGTAAAAAACATACAATTTGACATTAGATTTTCAAAATATGTAGTAATGTTTATTTTATTAAGTAAGATTGCAGCCTTAGGTTACAACTAATTTTATAATTAAACTTTGTTGTTTCAAAAATTGTGATGGGCATTGAATTTTAGAGGACATATAAGGGCAACTGCGTTGAAGAATATATCAAACAAATAGCACCAAATACCAACTAAGCCACCCACCATTTCCATATCCATTGTGATTTCCAAATTATTTTAGGTGAAATATTAATTCAATTTTTTGGGAGTTTTCCATTTGGGGAAAAAAAAACCCTAATATTTGCCTTTTCTTTTTCTTTTTTAGGTTTTGGCATTTTACACACCCACATATATAGCTGGGTAGAAGTCTACTCTTTTCTTTTTCTTTTTTTGGAGAGAATTTTAACCTGTAGCGTCTGTTTCTGATGATAGTTCTTTATCACCCTTTGCAACTCTATTAAGGAGATTTATGGTGATAAAGTTGTTATTGGTGGATATGTAATGTATGATCCATTATTTTTAATTCTATTGAATTCATTTTTCCATTTAAGTATGGGTATAAAATCAAATAGCACCATAATTTCTATGCAACTATTTAATTAATTATAAGGAAAAGTGTATATAACCCATGATAATGATTATGACTCTTCAATTGTTTGGATGGAATCTATCCCTCCAGATATCTACGATTTAATGTTGATTAAATAAAACAATCCCTTCAGATTTCTTCTCAAAAAGAAAAAAAATAAGAAGCCAGATAATTTTCCAATTAAGACACTTAAATGTTTGTGGTTATTTTCCTTTAAAAAATTTTTTTGTGATTATCTTCTCAGAAAGAAAAATTTTGTACTTTTAAGGAAATGTACTATCAAAGGAATTTAAAAAAAATTTATCGTGTGACATTATTGTGTAACATTATTGTAGAATATAATTATCGTGTAACATTATTGTAGAAAATTAATGCCTAATTAAAACTGACAAAAATTTAGGATTGTCTTATGGTAATAACTGAAAGTAATTAGTGAAACGGTAGAGAAAGAGCCATTTCATTCATAATCTTATATGGATGGAATTCATCATTTAATATATGGAAACCATTTAATAATAATGCAAAAGAAATATAATATTATATATTTTTAGATAGATAAAATTTTACTCTAGTCTAATCTAAGTGTATATGTGTATGAAACCCTTTCCTGTAGACTTGAACTTTGGCTCTTGCACCCCACACTACACAAATACTTATACTTGTAAAGCGACTATTAAGCTAAAGGTGTGCAATTGTGAAATATAATATAATTACTACAAAATGAACATTTTTTTTGGTTGTAATTAATTAAGTCATTATACATTAAATGTAATTACTGGGTGGCATTATTGCCTAATTAAAATTGACGAAAATGTAGGGCTGTCTTATGCTTTGTGTATATACAATTTGTAAAATAGATTGTATTTCTGGCATTATTCATATACATCGCAAACCATTCAACAATACAAGTATGATTGTGATGTGTATGAATTGTGGTTGGACATGTGGCATTATTACTGTACAGGGATCATTAGTTTTAAGAAAGATGAAATGTACGTGTTAGTGTTATATGCATGGTCAAAAGCATACACATGTCTCATTTTGTGCCCACTTTTAAGATTAAACTTTTATAATATAATATAATATTATAGATTGGAAAAAGTTTATATTCCAGTGCATTTATGCACTTGACACAATATAATGTAAACGAGTATCCCGTTTTAGACATATATCCGCATTATATCGTGTCTAGTTAACAAATACACTAGACAGCTTATAATTTGATACTCATCTAAATCTCTCCCATTATAACTTATTTATTTATTTATAAAAAGCCCTTTACCGATAGTGTTTTCTTAGAATTTTTTTTTAAAAAAATCTTCTGATTTTTATACTTTGAGAAAAAATAGCAATGAATAATGAATATTTAAAAGGTTTCTAAAATATATTAAAACAATTAAGCTAATATTTTTTAATAATAAACCGTACAAAGCGCAGGTTACTGGCTAATAAATGAATAAAAAGAGAGAGACACAAATTATTTGATTTATGTCTCTAAGTAATTAACCGAGTTGCCTAACATAAGTTCCTGGTATTAATGTTATATATAGGTTACAAGAATGGGTTCTTTCTCAAAAAAGTTATTTGTTGCTGTTTACGTGAAGAAGTCATATCCATTAAAACCTTATAATCCACAAATTTGATATATAGCCAGACACTGTATCTGTTTACCTTTTTTTTATATCTAGACATTGAGGCTTTACTTCATCTCTATATCTTGCTGTACTGATACGACCTTTTGGTAAGCATATATACTACAATGCCTTGGGGTGGAAGACATTTTTTTGTTGGTACATCTGACAATGGCTTTGCTCAAAGGGTTTGGATTATTATTATTGGTCATTTGCTTCTTGGTTTTGTTTTTGGATCTGCCAATCAGGTAAATTAACCTTGATCTCTATCTCCATTCATCATCATACAAAAAAAAAAAAAAAAAAAACACCTTGTTTTGATGTCTAATTATTTAGATTTGCATGTTTAAGTGCATTGTCCCTTTTTTTTTTCTTTTTCTTTTTTTGGTACTGTTAAAGACTGTTTTTAATTAAGAACTAAAAGAAATCAATGATAAATTTTTTTTTTTTTTATTTTAAAAAACACTGTTTAACCCACGCGGTTTTCTTCTTGTGTACATTTGTAATCCATGTGAACGATTTTGTTTTACTTTTGGGGTTTACTATGAATATTTGAGAAGGGAGCATCATTTTGCTATATTCTGATAGTATTTAAGAATTTCCTCTTTTGAGACATATCAAGATTGACTTACTTTTTTTTTCTTTTTTGCAAAGGCGTAAAAACTTAATATAAATACTTTTTTAACATAAGAAAATCAAATATTAAATCAAAATTACAAACATTTTTCATGTATAATCAATAAATAATTATTATATAGATGTGTGTGTTATTATTCGAATTTAATTATATGTAGCTTGGCCCCTTTGAAATAATTTTTTGACTCCACCACTACACGGCTATGTATAATTTCTTTTGTTCTTGTCGCATTCTTCTATAATTTCTGAATAGAATAAAAATTCGAACTCGATTACAACGCGATTGTGCAAAGTTTAGGGATGAATTGTCTCGATCTCCTTTTCAGAATCATCATATTTGAATTTAGCTTACAGTCATTTTATTCTTTACATTTTACTAAAACTCACCACCCAAAACCATATTGATTTATCCATGGTCCCAAAGAAGTTCCCGGAGATAGCAAAAGGCAGTCTCAATGTGTCATTCCCAAGCGTGCAACTACAAATTCAAGATAAACATGTAAGTCACTCAAGTAACTTTATTTTTATCTTTTTCTTATATGGTACCTCTGTTTCTACAATTAATGAGACTGAGACATATACTTTTTTGCAGGTGGTTATGGATAATGGCATACTACAAGTCACCCTATCAAATCCAGGAGGAATGGTCACTGGGATACAATATCATGGCATTGATAATTTACTCGAAGTTCGTAACAGCGAAACTGATAGAGGGTAAAACTGTTCAATTTCTCCCAGCTTAAAATTAAAAATAAAAAAAAAAAAAAAAAAAATCAAAAACAAAAGAAAAAATCCCAGCAACATCTCTCTTATTTGTTGAAGAACACAATTGTGATACTCAATTAATGGGCTACATAAATACCAAAATTAACATTATTAGAAAAAGTAATTGGGAATATGTAACAGTTATTAGTTTTATTATTTATTTATTAAAGTAACAGTTATTAGTTAATTCCACTGGCGGCCTTAATATTTTTTTTAATGGTTTTATATGTTGATAAATTAATCAAACCAGATTAAGGGTATACCGGTAGGAAACAAGAGCAAAATTGTGATAGTATTTTAGCAATAAAAATTCACTATCCCACAGGCCTGTCCACGAGTCGGTCTGGGTTGGGTTTGTGCCCAACCCGGAACTGACCCGATCACTTCAGGTCTCCTAAACATGGACCCGCCGACGGCAACGGTTCGGGTGGTCAAACGTCAAAATTTTCTAGTCGGGCTCAGACTGTGCGAATCGCGTTGGATTTTTGCCGAAATCTGCTTATTTTTCCTTGATCTAACTGGATTTCGAAGAGATCTTGGCTGATCTCAACAAGATTAGGCCAAACTTGAAGAGATCTTGGCAGATCTCAACGAGATCAGGCCTCTCGAAGAGATCTGGCGAGATCTTGAAGAGATCAAGCGAGATCTTGAAGAGATCAGGCCAAATCTCTACGAGATCTCGCTGGATCTCGACAAATCGAACAAAATCATACCGACGAACTACTTCAATCAGCAAAGAAAGCTATTTCTGATGTGTTTTTCGGTCGGGTCAGTTGAAATCGGTTTTTCATGCTCTAACCTGTCAACTGACCTGCCGGTCTCGGATTTTGGGATCGAAGATCTGCCACCGACTGTCACTGGCGTCGGGTTGGCCAGGTTAGGTGGGTGGGTCGGGTACCGAGTCTGGTTGGACACCACTAAATTCCCACTGTCACATATTTTTTTATACATAAGATAACCAATGTTTATATTGGAAAAAATATAAAATAAAATAAATTAGACACACGAGAAAGTTGTGAAATATAAAGTGGCATGGAAAACAAAAAGTGAGAAGATAAATTAGACACATGAGAAATTGTGAAATATAAAGTGGCATGGAAAACAAAAAGTGAGAAGATTTATATTCCTATTTTAGCAAATTGTATATTGAAAAAGGATGCATCAGCTGCCAATTAAGGATGCAATTTCCAAATGAACTTACTGAAATTAATTTTCTCACTTCTTTTAATTAATCATGTAGATACTATGATATGGTATGGAACAACTACAAAAGTAAGGGAACCGAGGGTAACCTTGATAGGTATGTTTCTCAGCCCTCACTATTTATACATATTCGAACATTAAATTTCCTGAGCTTATGATTATTCTAACGTGAGTACTTGTTACTTGTTAGTACCTTTACTTGATCCTTACATACCTACAACTTAAATTTTTATAGGCGAAAATGCATTTTTGGTCCCTACATTTTGGGCCGATTCTTGATTTGGTCCCTAAATTGATTTCACTCCTAAGTCAGTCCTTGATTTCAGAAAATCGTTTTTATTTTGGTCACTGTCATCAACCCAGTAACAGAAAAATCTGAGGTGGCAAACGGAGTGCTTTGTTGGCATGTTATATTCTGACGTGGCTAATAAAATAATAATAATAAAATTATACTTAGCATTTTAAATGCCATGTCAACATTTAAATTAATAAAAAAGCCAGCTTAGAAAAATTAAACTAAATTAAAAAACAAACTTTAGATTTTTTTTTTTTTTTTTGAAACCAACTTTAAATCTATTTTTATTAATATTATTATTATCATTTTTACTTTGATTATTTTTTTTCGTAAGAACATAAGAACTTGTTATTCAATGTTCTTCTTAAATCCAAGAAATAAACCCAGCAACGACATCAAACCCAGAATAAAAGAACATGAACATCAAACCCACAAGTAAAAAAAAAAAAAAAAAAAAAAAAAAAAAACTTGAACATTACCAAATCAAAGAACATGAAAAAGAGCAAACACAAGAAAACCCACAGAAAAACCCACACGAAACCACTCCCAAACCAAACCATCCAAAGAATAGAAACCCAGCAAAGCACCCAACTGATCCACTCCCAAACCAAACCATAATCAAAGAAATTTTGAATACCACAACAAGTTAATAACTTAAAAAAAAAAAAACAAAAAAAAAAAAAAAAATTTCAAAATGCGAAATTCCCAGCAAACGCCAAAACCAAATCTCCAACAAACCCTAAACCCCAAATGTCCAAAAACTATCACCGATTAGACCAACAACAACAAACCTTGCAATCCCAACCAACGAACCTAGTCGACCTAGCACCCACCAACATCTGTTTCTTTAAACCCAGATCCAATCGAACCCAATCAAACCCACCAACGATCACTGATCAAAGCCGAAGGAAAGCCCAAATCCCAAAAAACCTAGTCGAACCCAACACCCACCATTTCTTTCTCTAAACCCAAATCCAAAGAGAAAGCCGAAAGAGAGAGAGATTGAGATTTTAATCCGAGAGAGAGAGAGAGAGAGAGAGAGAGAGAGAGAGAGAGAGAGAGAGAGAGAGAGAGAGAGAGAGAGAGAGAGAGAGAGAGAGAGAGAGAGAGAGAGAGAGAGCTTTAGATGAAAGAGAGCTTCATTTTAGATGAGAGAGAGCTTTAGTAAGTTGAATCTAGTGGATGAGCAATGACCAAAATGTATTTGGTCATATTCGCTGATGTGAATATATATATTTTGGGTGAACAGATATTCAATCTTTAAAACTAAAAAAAGTAAAATTTTTGTTTTTTTTTTTTTAATTAAAATTAAAATTTAGGAATTAAAAAATTTTTGTTTTAATTTTTTATTAATTTAAATCTGACGTGGTATTTAAAAAATACCAAATAATTTTTTTAATAATATTTTAATGGCCACATCAGTGCCATGTTAGTAAGCAGGGCACTCCGTTTGCCACCTTAGATTTTTCTGTTACTGGGTTAACAGCAAAGACCAAAATAAAAACGATTTTCTAAAATCAGGGATTGACCTAAGAGCGAAATCAATTTCGGGACGAAATCGAGAATCGGCCCAAAATGTAGGGACCAAATGTGCATTTTCGCCATTTTTAAATAGTATACATTCACAAAATATATAGAATTATTTGAAAAAAGAGAATGTTTGATGTGAAAGTTTTTATGTGATTGTGTTTGATGATCAAATGATGAGTGGAAACACGAACGAGAGAACACACGTAAAGGTTTACGTGGTTCGGCACTTCAGCCTAACGGCCTACGTCCACAGTGAAGAAATCCTTGACAGCTACATATTATATTAAACACTTGTGTTATAATGAACCCAGTGAAAAATTTATATACTAGAATGTATATGACTACCCTTAAACTAACTATAGACTAACCTGAGTTTAATATGCTTGTTCTACAAGTACATGGGTCTATAATTAGTTTGGGCCACTTGGTTTATAATATATCTAACATTTGAAATGCCTATTTTACTTGTGATTCATGAGGTATATCAAATTTCCCTTGCTTTGCAACATTCATTTCTTATCAATCGCTGAATTTCATGTAAATTTGAAACTGTTCCAACTTCCAACTATTAGCACTAGCTTTTGTTCTTTTTAACTTTTGTTGAATGATTACATGTCATTAAGGTAGTATCTAAACACTTACTAAAAAAAGAAGGTAGTATCTAAACTTTTGCTTTATAGGTTGGAAGGGACAAAAATGGAGGTAGTTGTGAAAAATGAAGAACAAGTAGAGCTGTCCTTCACTAGAATGTGGGATCCCTCACTTAAGGGCAACTTTGTTCCATTGAACATAGACAAAAGGTACTTGTTCACATGAGCACATCTTGTTTTATCAAGATTTCAATCAATGACAACAAATTTTTTAATTAGAACGACAAATGTTATGTACAACTATATATTTATTTTCAGGTTCGTGATGCTTCGTGGTTCCTCGGGATTCTACTCCTATGCCATTTATGAACGCTTAGCAAATTGGCCTGCTTTCAGCATGGACACTACTAGGATTGCATTGAAGCTTAGGAAAGACAAGCAAATAAATTTGAACCGTCTTCTTTATTTTTGATAGATATAATAGAATTTCAACTTACAACATTTGCTCTATGATAATTGCTATTTATCATCACGCTAAGACATCAATCGGTTTTTGGTGTAGGCAGAGTTCGAATCCCATATCTCTTATTCAACAACAAAAAACTTAACTAATTGAATTAACTAAAACACACATTTGTCTTCTTTATTAAGGTTTAGATTGCTTGCCTGGAAGAATATTAACATGTCCTTAATTCCCACCAAAAAAATCATTGGCCGTATATATCATTATATTGAGATATTCAAAGGAAAAGATTACACGACTTAACAGTAGAGGTTTTTTAAACTTACAGGTTTAATTATATGGCTATAGCAGACAACATACAAAGATTCATGCCCTTGCCTGAAGACCGGTTACCACCTAGAGGCCAAGCCCTGGCCTACCCAGAAGCAGTACGACTTGTCAATCCTGTGGAGCCAGAGTTTAAAGGAGAGGTATAGCTTCAACTCTCTACCTCTATGATATCAATAGCAATTCTTTATAACTGTTCAAAGGTTTACGAAAAAGATAAAAACACTTATATTGAAGGGCAAGTTCATTTTTATTTTTATTTGTCACTTAGACATTAGGGGTCTTGACTAGTAGCATAAAATTTTATCTCTTAGCTAATAAAAAAAGGTCCACTAAAAAAAAAAAACTTACAATAAAAGGGAAATTAAATAAAAACGCTCAAAATATTATTCTATTTCAATTTAAGTCTCACGTTTTTAATTTTGTCAATCAAAGTTTTAAACTTATGAAACCGTTTCAATTTAGCCTTTGTCCATCTCCATTACTTTGGACATTAATTAATGAAGTATAAACAAAAGAAAATTTGTTAATAAAATTTTGCATTTCACCTAGTCTAAAGGTTCAAATTTAAACCTATTTGATTAATGATGCGGAATTAAGCCAAGTTGATTAAATAACCCATTATAAGTATAAATTCAATTCAAAGTTCATTAAACCATAACAATATATCACGATATAATATAAGTGCAAAAATATAAATATAATACAGTGATTTGTTGACAACCAATTAACAATATTAAAGGGAAAAAAACACACATTGAGAGTTTAGTCACCAACCTTGAGGCAAAATCCACTAATAAAATTTAAGTTGTTACAAATGAAATTAACCATAACTTCTAGCTGCTACCTCACATGGCCACATGTAACTCCAACCTGATTAGACAATTCTATTATGGATTTCAAAAACACGAACTTCCCACTCACAACTTCAAGGATCATCTCAAAGATGATTTCATAGCAGCTTGATTGTGTTCATGTATTTTGACTTTAGCTAGAATGCTAGATCACCAAACAACAGTAACATCGATCTTCAGATACACTATTTTGTCTCTGATATGTTGGTAAATTGAAAGAGAATTGAAATAGAAATCGTAGATACATGATAGAGGCTCTCAACTTCTTGTTATTTAGTCAACCCTTATGATCCATTTTATACTTTAACAAGTAGGGCTCGAATTCAAAGTCATGAGCCAACTTAATAGGTCATATCAAAATTTAGGATTCACGATTCTTAATCAATCAAGACCCTATTGATGGTTTGTCGAGGCATAGCTCGATCGATCGACTGTGTGTGAGATTCTAGAAATTTCCTTTCGCTTGAGTTGATCTTAGGTCTTCATCTTAGACTTGAATTATAACTCTATGACATACAAGACTGACAATTTATTCACGGTTTGATGACACTAAACAACTGTAGATCGAACATAGGTAACTAGCTTCAATTGTTTGGCATATAAGATCGATTTCACTTATATATAAATAAATATATATATTTCACTTTCTCACTCTATGTACACATTTTTAACTAAATAAAACTTTTCTGTCTACTCTCTTAATTCATTGTTTGTCAAATTGATTTAGAAAACTAAGTCTTAGGTGAAATTCGGAGTGTGACAATTTTCTGTAGTTTTCCAAAATAATGGATATGGACGGAAGTTTCAAATTGAAACTATTTCACAAGTTTGAGACTTTAATTGACAAAGTTAAGACTTAACCTAAAACACAATATAAATTTTGAAACTTTTTATGTTATTCCGCTTTAAAGTATGTTACTAAGAATAGAGTTCAACCTATCGATCTGTTATTGTAATTCAACATTAGTTTTCAATTGAAAATATACTTAATTGGTGTTTCATAAGCATGTTTGGCAACTTTAAAAGCAATTGCATCAGTATGTGTATACTAAAAAAAATGTGTTAAATTTACACATTTAAGCTAGAAAATCACTCACATCAGTCAAGCTAAAAATGTGTAAACAATAACCATGTAAATATACTTGGTTACCGTAGCTTTGTATATCATTATTTTAATTTTGTTTTCTCTCACCTCCTCTCTCTCTCTCTCTCTCTATGAAAATAATAATAAAAAAATGAAAAATGATTATTTAAATAAAATAGAAGGTAGAATAAAAAATATTATATGGGTGTTTTAGAAAAGTGATTGTGTAATATAAAAAAAAATAGGTTTTATGCTAAAATGAAGAAAAAAAAAATTATATGAGCTAATGCGATTACTTAACAGTTTTTTTTTTCCCTTGATTTGATCGATTATCGTGCAGGTGGATGACAAGTACGAATACTCAAACGATGCCAAGGATATCCAAGTTCATGGGTGGGTAAGCGCAAACCCACCCGTGGGGTGTTGGCAAATCACACCCAGCTACGAGTTCCGATCTGCTGGACCCTCCAAACAATCCCTTACCTCCCATAACGGTCCCACCAGCCTTTCAGTTAGTGACAAATAGTTTCAAAATCTTCATTACATGTACATTGTTAACTATAAAAAGAAAGTGTGTGATACTCTCTATTTTTTATAATCTTTAACTTTCTCTAAATGGCACAATCTCAGGTATTTCATAGCCCACACTACGCAGGAGAGGATTTGGTAACAGATTTTGGACCTAATGAGCCATGGAAGAAAGTTTACGGTCCCGTTTTTATTTATCTTAATTCTTTGACTAATGGCAAGGGCCCCAATTTGCTCTGGGAGGATGCTAAAAAACAGGTTTCACATCAAACACACGTTGAAATTTGTAGTTTTATTTGGTATAGATTAGATTGTACAACTTTTTTTTTTTTTTTGAGAAACAAACACACACAAGGGAAAGAGAAAGGGGTTCTAGTATAAAGACACACCACAACTCCACTCAAAAGCTATGGTAGCTTTTAAGGGAGGGTGGGGTAAGTTATACTACACACAACACACTTTCTTAAATAATGTAGGACAATTATCCATTTTTTTTTTTAGAAACAAACACATACACACAAGGGAGAAGGAAATAGGAGATTGTACAACTTTGATGGCAAACAATTAATAAAACAAACTTTTTTTCTTTTTTTCTTTTTTCAGACGATCAATGAAGTTAAAGCCTGGCCCTACGATTTTCCAGCTTCAGTGGACTTTCCATCATCAAATCAACGGGGTAGTGTCACTGGTCGATTACTAGTCCTTGATAGGTACATTTCTATATTTATATTGCATCTCTTCTCATTGGGTTTACGAGTAATGCTACAGTCACAAGTTATTTTATAACATTTTTACAAACGGTTGATGTGACTAACTTCTTACTGGTTCTCATATGGACCTACCACTAATATCACTTTTTCATTTACTAATAATCACTTACCATATCAACATTTGTAAAAAAATTTGAAATTTTTTTGTATCTCTAGCATTTTCCTTGGGTTTATTATTGTAATTTGCTCTCTATTCCTGAAAATTAGCAATTTATGATAAATTCAAAATTTTTAGATATGTTTAGCTCATAATGTATGTTTCGCCCTACACACCATTCAATCCTAATTCCTAAGTGTGGTTTTTATTTTTTTTAAGATTAAATTACAAAATGTCTGCTTAATGGATACCCTTAAAGTATTTATTAATGAATCATTTTAAGAAAATTTTGAGAGTAAAATAAACATTTTGTGCTACACTGTTTTTTTTTTTTTTTTTTTTTTTTTTTTAGTGAAAGATACACCGCATTTAGGAAAGTTAACTTTTCCTATTTAAGTTTAACAACAATTTTAACTATAAGACAACTTACCTACGTACTACCAATTGAGATTTTAATTTTAATGGGGAATATTTTTTGACAAAAATTTTAATGGGGAATTGAAGTAAACCTTATAGTATAATAATGGGAAAAAATGCAATTAACTCATGTTAAATTTAACTAAAGTTTAAACTTTGAGCTTTGTGTAGGTATATTAATAAGAATGTTGTACCTGGAAATGGTTCTTATGTTGGATTGGCACTCCCAGGGGATGTTGGATCTTGGCAAAGAGAATGCAAGGTAATATTAAATTTTTTATTCCATTCTAATTAAAGGTACATTTAATGTTGCCAGTATGACTCGTTGGCTCTTCTTTCCTGTTAAAGTTAAACATTAGGACAAGAAAATTTTCTTCTTAATTTTGGACAATTTGGTACCTTATCTTCATAGCTAGGTAGCAAACTTGATTCCTTGAACATGTTATTTCTGATCAGGGTTACCAATTCTGGACCATAGCTAATAAGGATGGCTATTTCAGTATTAATAATGTACGTGCTGGTGAATATAATTTGTATGCATGGGCCCCTGGTGTCATCGGTGATTACAGAAATGTTGCTGTCATTACCATAACATCAGGTCTTGTTTTTCAATTTGTTATGATGCTTTTTTATATTCATATCCTAATGTGTTCTTAACTTATTATGCTATAGTGATTTGAAATTGAATATCGTGTGAAGCAGGTCGAAGCACTGATGTTGGTAATCTTGTTTATGAGCCTCCAAGAGATGGCCCAACATTGTGGGAAATAGGCATCCCAGATCGCACTGCTGCAGAATTCTATGTTCCCGACCCTAACCTTTTGTATATTAACAAACTTTATGTCAATCAACCTGACTGCAGGTTAGTCCCTTTAATTGTGATTTTTCGTAATCTGTATATAAAATTAGTATGGTTCATGCAAGAGGAATCAGTTAAAATTAGGACCTAAATGCAGTTTTAGGAAAAATTTGGTCAAAATAAAACTCTCTCTTAATTTCCCTTGTTTAGCTTGGTGTGAGATAGAGTTGTTTAAAAAAAAAAAATTAGTGAAAAACAATTCTATCTCTCGCCAAGTTAAATTAGGAAAGTTAAAAGATAATTTTCCAATTCATTTAAAGATCGCTACCAAATATAGGAGAATGAGATAGTTTTCAAGAAAATACTTTTAATAATATAATTTATTTTTCCAAAAAATATTAATATGGAAACAAACAGAGGATAGCTTCCCATGAATGAATAACCAACCCTTTGAAATGATTCGATATTATTTATGTTAGATATATATTAGAGATATTAACCCATTAGTATAGGTGCAAGCCCATCTTACTTTGTTTGCAAGGCAAGACTTTTACATGTACTAGAAATTTAGGGTTTAGTATCTTATATATACCCATCTTATGTTCATTGTAACACGGGATTTATACTACATTCTCATATATTAAATATGTAGCACTTAAGGGTAAGGGTGAATCACGTAACTCTCATTTTTTGTGTTTTTTATTTTATACTTCCACTTCTAAATTTATTATAGCATATAATATTCAACATAGTATATCAAAGCAAATATTTAATTAGCATGGTATCGGAGCTAATATTTAACAATTTCCCCTATATATATATATATATATATATATATATATATATATATATATATTATTCTTAATCTAGCTATATAAGTTATCATGTTTAATTACATATTACATAATTTCAATGAGAATATGATTACACGTTTTTAATTGGCAGGTTTAGACAGTATGGTTTGTGGGAAAGATATGCAGAAATCTATCCTGATAAAGACTTAGTTTACACCGTAGGTGTGAGTGATTACACTAAAGATTGGTTCTATGCTCAGGTTACCAGGTGCAGTTTTTTTTTTTTTTTTGGCTTGATCAAACTTTTTCTTCACATCTTCTCTTTAGCTACGATTATCCTCTATAATAAGTTCAGATTATTAGAGTGTAGCTATCAACTAGTTCAATTTTACAAGCTAGCTTTCTTGCATTGCAGGAAAATAGCCAATAAGGTGTATCAAGGAACTACATGGCAAATCAAATTTAATCTTCACAATGTGAATCGTATTGCTACTTATAAGTTACGAGTGGCACTGGCATCTGCCGCGCTTTCTGAATTGCAGGTATAAAAACTTCATTTTCTGATTATTAGCTTAATGCTAATGCCATGGAGAGAAAGAACATTACTTGTTAATAGCATCGATTTTGAATGCATATTGACACCATTAATTCTAAATGAACTGTATTTGAAGGTTCGGGTGAACAATCCAAAAACAAAAAAACCTCTGTTTTCAAGTGGACTAATAGGGGACGACAACGCAATTGCTAGACATGGAATCCATGGGCTCTATTGGCTTTACACTGTGGACATCCCAGGTGGTCAACTTGTTGAAGGGGATAATACTATTTTTTTGACACAACCAAGAAGCGTCAGCCCTTTCCAAGGGATTATGTATGATTATATCCGTTTAGAAGGTCCCCCAGGGACATAATAATTGAGTTCTTTAATAAGAGTATACAAATTTATTAATATTTATCAATAGAGTTGGGTATAAGATACCCCTATTGTAATTTTAAATAATGTTATACCATTTAATATTTGGGGATATTGGGCTTTTGCCCTTATTTTGCAAAAATAATAGCAATATGTCCTTGTTTTAAAACTATTTAAGTCTGTGTCCCTGTTTTTGAAACTCTAATAGGCCAAAAACGTATTGACACCTTGTGATGAATTAATTGATTAATTAGCCAAGTTTATTAAATTAACATGCAATGTACATGGTAGCACAAAAAAATCACCAATTAAACTAAGTATGTAGTGGAAATTAAATTGACAATGTGATTTGTTTACAAATGGGGAAAACCTACACGGCAAAAACCCCACCAGGTGATTTTAAGGTCACCACTCCCGAAAATTCACTATTATCAAAACAAGTAGTTACAAGTAAAGGAATCCCAGTACCTTATACCAACCTACAGTTAAACCCTTACCCCAATACCCAATTGGACTTGTTCTGTAGTGACAATCTCTCATTTTCAATGCACGGCTCTTAATACGTGACTAACCTATTGCGCGGATCCCAGTACGCATGCAACTTGATCACCAACTTGAGAAGGATGTTGGCTGCAAAGTTCTTCAGTTCATCTAGACGATAAAGATCATGAAGTTGCTTGGTCACAAAACCCTACGATGTACAAAACACAGTAGCTTCTTGAAGAGAAAGAAAAACTTGGGCAAACTAGGTTTCCGGTCACACTCTTCTTCACACTTGTGCAATTGTGCTCTTATGCAACTTCTGTAACCTTTTACGGCCCTTAAAATAATCCTTATATATGTTTAGGGTTGTGAGAAAAGAAAGCCCAAACATACATTCACGGATTGGATGAAAACAGAACTGAAAAATCTGTTTTTCATAAACCTCGACAGATACCTATCTGTCGAGCAGCTGTCGAGCCTCGAGCTGAAACAACTCTCTTTAAATCTCAATAGATGCTAGCTGTCGAGTTTTAATGAACAACACTTTTTGACTTGATTCTTGGATAGACTTGCATGGCTTTAACACTTGAACTTGAAATCTTATTTCTTGAAGCATTAAACACATCCTAGATCTACCAAAATACAAGTAAAGTGTGTTTTGTCAAAGGATTAGCCAATTACATAAAATAGTGATATATGTTCCTAACATGTGAAACACATATGTCCTAACAAACTTGATTTTAACAAAATAAAGTTCAGTATAAAACTCAATACCCTCAAAATCGAGTACTAAAACAAGGACATAGACCTAAATAGTTTTAAGACATGGATATTATGCTAGATTTTTTACAAAATAAGGGCAAAAGCCCAATATCCCCCTGTTGACACCCTATTTTGCAACCCGTATTTAACCTCACATGAAGGGTAAAAGGGTAATTTCACATTGGAAATATGCATCTTGATTCTGGTCATTAGATCCTTAATCTCATTTCACCAAAATGATCTTGATGTTGTAACAATCAAATCGACTGGTCATGAGCCCTAATCGGACCATTAGATTGAAAGTTATCATCAAATCAAGTTTTAATGGCTGAGATGCATTATTACAAATTGAGTCTGACTATATGTGATTATGAACAATTGATTTCAATTGGTTATAAATATAATTAACTTGAGATCGATGATGTGTCATAATTTGATTGGTTAGGACTACATTTTATGGTAGAGTTGCATGCACCTAATTAACTAGATAGTTAAACATTAATTATTCAATGAGTAATTTGTGTAATTATCTTTTAATTAGAGTAAATTTAGAGCCAATTAAGTCTGAAATGGGAGTGATTGGAGCCATTTAATGTTAATTGGGAGCTAATTTGGGGACCTATTAATGTTAATTATGCTGAAACCATTTTCTAACAAATGACCTCTGCTTACCATTTCATTGATATCTCTCAGAATATTTTGAATCTGTGAATGAGGTTATTTTTCCCAGAAACTAGACATCCGGGGCTTCAATTTGAGCACAAGAATGAGACAATTCCGATCAGAATTGAGGCAGATATGATTTTTCAAAGTTGGCTCTATAGGCTGTGACAGCAGCTACGGGAAAACCGAATTTTGGCTTGCTCCTCACTCCCACCAATCTTTTCATTTAATGCACCAGATTTCCCTAAAGGCTAAAATGAGGTCTAGGTTCATGATTCCTTGTCAACTCTCATTAAATGGCCTTCCATTCATATTTCCTCCACCACTACTATATAAACCCCCATCTCCTTCATTCCAGGAGACAACAAAAAATCCCCCTCTCTTCTCTTCTCTTGAGTTCTAGTGAAGTTGAGTAGTCTTGTCATATCTTGGTCTTCCTGAGACTCAAGGTATTGAGTGAGACTCACTCTCCCTCTCCTAGTTCTTCTTTTCCTCCACCCTTAGGACCTCCATCAAGAATCTCCTCCTCCATTACATGGATCTTGCATGAAGGTATAATCCCCTTCCCTAACTGTTTGCTTATATTGTCATGATGAGAATTTCAGATTAAAGTATGATAATTCTCTTGAATATGTTTGAATGTTCTTAATTGTTCTTATGTGTTCTTCACATGTTCTTAGTTGTTCATCACATGTTCATGCATATCACTAGATTTAATCTTAAATCCACATCAAAAATATGAAAAACATGTTTGTTTAGTAATTCTTTCAAATCCTTGAATCTAGGTTATCACTATCCACACACATCCACTAGAGTTTATTTTTTCAATCCAAATGTCATGCTTAATGAATTGAATTAGGGTTTTTCACATGCACACACATTAAATTCAACATACAAATTGATTGACATATTGGATGATGTGATATGAATGTTGGCCACCATAGTCTAGAAGACCGGTTTCACCGGGCAAGGTGGGTGCCTAACACCTTCCCACCTTGTAACATAGCCTCCGAGCTTAGATCAAGGGTTAGTAGATCAAATGCTTATCCATGTAATTTTTGATTTTTAGATTGTAACTAGGAAACAAAGCCATGTACTTTATCTTAGATTGTATCTAGGACCAAAGCCATGTAATTTTCTTATGATCAATGTAATATCAATTTCAAATTAATAAAATGAGGAATTTTTCATTCATGGTTTTCTTATTTTTCCAATAATTAAATAAGTGGCGACTCCATTGTAAAACCCTTAATCTAAAGGGAAAAATATAACTAGTCGAACCTCCATTTTGAGAGGCAATAACACGACTCCACCCATTCACGTGGGTTTGGCCCAACATCCTATAAAAACGGGCCGGGGGCGCGGTCTCTCACAGTGGCGACTCCACTGGGGATATTGAGGGCTAAGCTTCAATTAGGTTATGGTGGCCAACCATGTCATTGTTTGTTTATTGCTTTTTGTACATAACATGTCTAATATGTCATTATTTTGCATGTCATACATCATTTGCTTGAATGAAATTTATTTTATTTGTGTGCTAGCCCGGAAGCCCGGTAGTATTAACCGTGGATTGTGGTCTTCCTGAGACTCACATACCCAGCGGTGAACCTACCACCCACCGCGACAAGGATCATCATGGTTATGCCATGGTGGTTCATAGGGACAAACTGTACCGTTCGGACCAACGCGGCGCTCCTGGCGTCACAAGTTGGGAGGTACGACGTCCTAGCTTGTGGGGACCTTTAACCTACCTTCTACCCATATTGTAATGACCCATAGAACCTACCTTTAGGTCGGTCCATGTAAATTGCATTGCATTATGCATGTGTTTGGCCGTTGTTTGAACCATGAGAAGCCGAAGTCCAACGCTTGGGCCCATCATGTCGTATGAACCTTGTATGGAGGAATTGAGCTAAAAAATAAGAATGAATAAAAGTGGAGGGAAATGTCTCTAAGTTCAAAGTCTAAAACCCATGCAGGAGAAGACTTGGTCTAGAAACAACAAAGGGAGATTGAGAAGAAGATCTGGGCCCATAATCTTTGAAGGAAGTTCTGAGAGAAGTCCAAGCCTTGATAGTCTAAGATCATACCAAAGCTCAAGCCAATTGGGACAAGGAAACACAAGCTCAAGCCCAAGCCTAGACATAAGCCCAAACACAAGCCCAAATACTAGCCTAAACACAAGTCCAACCTCAAACACTAGCCTAAACTCAAGTCCAAGCCCAAACACAAGCCCAAACACAAACCCAAACACAAGCCCAAGCACTCAATCATCCACAAATACCCCAATTACCTTAAGCCCATTTTCTCTAGCCATGGCTGATGAGAACACTTCCAATGAACCCATGACCAACTTCCGTGAATTGCTCAACACCTTGGTGGCAAGTCAAGTCCAACTTCGTGAGGATTTCAATACTTTATGTCAAAAACTCCAAGGGAAAGATGCCAATACCTCAAGTCCCCAAACCAATGAAAGTGAAGCCCAAAACCCATCCTTGACTATAGGTGAGAAGAAGATGATGGAAAGGATAGACCAAATGGAGCAATTAATCAAGAAGTCTAGGAGGGAAGATGCTATGGACTTGCACTCTCTATCCCTTTTTCCAAATGCAAGGGTTCCTCCTAAGTTTAAGATGCCAGCATTGGACAAGTTTGATGGAACAGGTTGCCCAAAAGCCCATTTGAAGATGTACACAAGGGCCCTCCAACCCTTGGGAGCCACTGAAGAACTTTTGGCCCAAATGTTTCAAAACACACTTACTGGGGCTGCACTTCGATGGTTCCTAAGCCTTGAAGACTCAAAGACTCGTACTTGGGAAGACATTGGCAACGAGTTCTATAGGCAATACAAGTACAATACTGAAGTGGACATTACTAGGCGAGATTTGGAAACTACTAAGCAAGAGCCTAAGGAGTCTTTTTCGGCCTTCATTACTAGATGGAGGGCGAAGGCAGCTCAGATGACAAATAGGCCCAATGAGGAAGAACAATTGGGAATGGTAGTGAAGAATTTGCTCCCAACATATCACAAATACTTATTTGCCCAATATTTCCCTAGTTTCAAAGCATTAGTTGCCGCAGGAACTCAAATAGAAGATGCTATGAACAATGGTACCATCAAAGGGGAAGAAATAATGAGGCCCAAGAAAACATTTGGCCCATCAAGCTCAAAGATCCCAGAAGTCTCCACCATCAATCAACCTGCACCATACCAATTGATTGCACCTACTCCAGTTCCAAAGGCCCAACCCCAAAGACAATTTCATGAGTTGCACATGCCCTTAAGCAAGGTCTTTGAGAAACTCCAAGCAAGGGGCCTTCTTCGCCCACTAGACCCAAAACCTATGCCCAATCCCTTACCACGAGGACTTGATGTTAACAAGAGATGTTCCTATCACCAAACTCCTGGCCACCACACTGATGATTGTTTTTCTCTTAGGCATGCTATCCAAAATTTAATTGACCAAAAGATCATAGCCCCTCCACCTAGACCCAATGTCATTAACAATCCACTACCCAACCATGCTTTGAACCAAGGCCCAAGAATCAATTGCCTCTTCGAAGAAGGATTAAAGGAAGATCCATCCATCTTGATTAGTGACATCCCCATATGTGCCATGCTAACTTGGGAGGAAGTTATGGAAACAGAGTTACCCCCAACGAGGCCCAAGCTCGACATTTGGGAAGAAGAGCCCACCAATGAACCCACAAAAGAACCAACTCCTACACCATTATCCTTGGACCACCAAAATGAGATAACCCATATCACCCGAGGAGGGAAACACTTTAAACCATCCCACCTTGAAGCAGATAACCCACTTGAAGCTTTAAACCAACAATTGAAAAATACCCAACTTCAACCTGAAGATGACCTTGTCTTGAAACAACTCCAAAAAACCCAAGCCAACATATCCCTTTGGGGCTTACTTGTGGCCTCATATCATCACCGCCAAACTCTAATCAACCTTCTCAACCAAATCCAAGTCCCCACCAACTTAACCCCTCAAGCCCTCAACACTATGATTGGAGCAATAAGGAAGGAGCCATCCATTTCCTATTCTGATAAAGATTTGTCTAGTAAAGGGCGAGGTCACAATGATCCCCTTCACATCACCGTGGACACAAATGGCAAGAGGGTTCCTATGGTACTTATTGATGATGGAAGTGCTCTAAATGTGTGTCCGTTGCGAACTGCAAGTTGTTTGGGCCTTAGTATTGAAGACTTTGCACCCTCTTGCCAATATGTTAGGGCTTATGACAACACAAGGAGAGAAGTGTTAGGAAATGTAACTTTGGATCTAAAAACTGGGCCTACAATTCAAAAGGTAGAGTTCCAAGTTATGGACATCTCTGCATGCTTCAATTTGTTACTGGGTCGCCCCTGGATCCATTCCACTGGAGCTGTACCTTCCTCACTCTATCAAAAGGTTCGCTTCCCTTACAAAGATTCTGTTATCACTATATTTGGGGATAGTCAAGACAATACTGGGCCTATCCATGGCATTCAGGAAGAAAAAAGTGAACTTTTCTTGTCGGGATTTGAACTAGAGGAAGTCCCTGCCATCTCCTGGATCAAGGACGAAACTAGGGAATGTTTCCCCATGGATTTTGACCCCTATAGCAATGTCCAAGTGATAGCCATGATGAGAAAAATGAAGTACTTCCCTGGGATGGGCCTAGGGAGACGCAGTAAAGGTGTTCATGTATTCCCACATTTCTCTACTTCCATTCCCCCATTCGGATTAGGGTACAAGCCCACTAATGATGAACTCCTTGAGAATGATTCAAAGAAGACTGCTAGAGCTAAAGCCAAAACCCAAGGTTTGCCTTTTGATCCCATATCCATGAAACCTTATACCCCAACCCTCAATGGAAAATTTGTCAAAGAAGGATGCACCCATTTGTACTATGGATTTCCTGAGCCTTGGTATGATTTTAAGACTATGAAGAAGATGCCTGGATTTGAGATCTTTGCCGATTGTAAGATTGAAGATATGGAGGAAGTGAATGTGTTGCAAGACAAGAAAAAAGATTGGGTCTGCCATATGGATCCTCAAGCTATGAAGACTTTGTTGGGAGAACATGTACTTAACATGAAGAAGGACGAAGGAGATGAGTTGCCATCCATCTTTCCAATCACTTCTAACCTGGAAAATTGGACCATTGAAGAACCTTTGGATGAACTATCTGAAGGATATGCCTCTGATGAAAGTTGGGGTGTTGTCATGGAAGAAGATGTTAGATCATTGGAAGACCAAGAAGAAGAAGAGCCAGTCGTTCAACTTCCTCCCCCTTTAGCAAGAAGCAATTTTGACCTATGGGATGATTGGGGCGCTAGCTTCACTGACCCTAATGAGATACCAAGAGGACTTGTTGAGAATCTTAGAACTTATGTAGAGAGCCTCCCCCGTGAGGTAGGAAACATGGGTGAGCAAGGTGATGATCCTAACTATATTGATATATCTAGTGATGATTCTGAGAGCAATATGTCCATCATTGAGGTATCTAGTGAAGGTTCTGAGGCTGATGATGGTATCTACATGCTACAAAAGGAGAAGACCAACAAGGAAGTTCCACCAATCACTGAGGCAACATCTGTCCTGAAGAATTGGAGCTGGGAAGAATGCTATCCTTCTGAAGGTCACCAAGTCACAACCAAGTCATCAGTGTCTGTCAAAAAAACTATGTCTGTCCCAATGGAGTCTGTTACCACTCCTACTAAGTCAGTTTCAATTCCTAATAAGTTTGCCAAGTCTGTCACCACCTTTTTCAATTCTAATAAGATGATCTCTGATTCTGCTTACTTGCTCGCTTTGAATGTTTTTATTGCTGAAATTGATAAATACCCTAACCTCTAAAGAAAAAGATGAATTAATTTCACTCCTCAAAGAATTCCAAGAAGTTTTTGCATGGTCTTATAAAGATATGCCAGGAATAGATATGGACATTGTGCAACACCATATTCCTACCAACCCAACCATGAAACCAGTGAAGCAAAAGTTGAGAAGGATGAAGCCCGAGTGGACACTTAAGATCAAGGAAGAAGTAGAAAAGCAATACAATGCAGGGTTCTTGAAAGTAGTAAACTACCCTGAGTGGTTGGCAAATGTTGTCCCGGTACCCAAAAAAGATGGAAAGGTTAGAATGTGTGTAGATTTTCGAGACCTTAATAAGGCTAGCCCTAAGGATGATTTTCCACTGCCTCATATAGACGTGTTGGTTGACAATACAGCCGGTCATGCACTGTTGTCCTTCATGGATGGTTTTTCAGGGTATAATCAAATCAAAATGGCACCAGAAGATATGGAGAAGACTGCATTTATCACACCATGGGGGACTTATTGCTACAGAGTCATGCCTTTTGGTCTTAAGAATGCGGGTGCCACCTATCAACGTGCCGCCACAACCTTGTTGCACGACATGATTCACAAGGAGGTGGAGGTATATGTTGATGATATGATTGTTAAAGCAAAAGACCGAGAGGGACACACACATGCCCTAAGGAAATTCTTTGAGCGCATCAAGCATTATAAGTTGAGATTGAACCCGAAGAAGTGTACTTTTGGAGTAACCTCTGGCAAATTATTGGGATTTATAGTGAGTCAAAGGGGAATTGAAGTTGATCCAGACAAGATCAAAGCTATCATGGAAATGAAACCACCTAAAACTGAGAAAGAGATCCGAGGATTTTTAGGAAGGATTCAGTATATTAGCCGATTCATTGCCCAACTAACCATGATTTGTGAACCCATATTTAAGTTGCTTAAGAAAGATGTACCGATAAAATGGGATGAACAATGTCAAGTGGCATTCGACAAGATTAAAGAATACTTGCTGAAACCTCCAATATTGGTACCACCCATGCAAGATAAGCCATTGTTGCTTTATCTAAGCACCACAGATACCGCAATGGGAGCTTTGCTTGCCCAGTATTTGGAAGAATCACGCAAGGAAAATGCCGTCTACTACATCAGCAAGAAGATGACCGGATATGAGGAGAAGTACTCAGTGTTAGAAAAGACTTGTGTCGCCTTGGTCTGGGCCGTTCAAAAGCTCAGGCACTACATGTTGTCTTTCCAAGTTTTCTTAATAGCCCGAATGGATCCACTCAAGTACTTGATGGAAAAGCCAGTTCAAGATGGGAAAACCGCCAAATGGGTTCTTTTACTATCCGAGTTTGACATAAAGTATGTGACCCAAAAGTCAGTTAAGGGTCGGGCCATAGCCGATCACTTGGCTAATTGCCCACCTACACAAGCAGAGGAAGTTCAAGGTGAGTTTCCAGATGGGGACATTTTGATGTTGGAACCAACTAGGTGGAGATTGTATTTTGACGGAGCTGCTAATCGCAATGGGAGCGGTGTAGGAGTACTCCTCATTTCACCAAAAGAAGCTCATGTGCCAGTATCAGTTAAGCTCAACTTTTCAACGACCAATAATGTTGCTGAGTATGAAGCTTGCCTTATAGGATTAGAGACAGCCATCAGCATGGGTATAGAAGAACTTGATGTCTATGGGGATTCAGCTTTGATAATCCGACAAATACAAAACAAGTGGAAGATTAAAGAAGAGAAGTTGCTGCCATACTTTGAGTACTTTCAAGACCTAGCCAAGAAGTTCAAAAAGATTGAGTATCACTACATCCCTCGAACTCAAAACCAGTTTGCTGATGCACTAGCCACATTAGCCTCTATGATTGACATCCCTGATGACACCTCTGTTCAACCCTTGATCATTGAGCAAAGGGATGTGCCAGCTTATTGTTGTTCATTGGAAAGTGAGATTGAAAAGGATGAGGAGTGGTATGCTGATATCCTCCAATTCCTTAAACATGGAACTTTCCCTGATACCACAGATAAGAGTGAAAGGGTGACTATTCGTCGAATGGCCATGGGCTACATTTTATGCGGTGAAAGATTATACAAGAGGTCTTATGAAGGGATCCATTTATTTTGTGTAACCAAGAAGGAAGCCCAACGCATTATTGAAGAAGTACATGAGTCGAGTTATGGGCCACACATGAATGCTCACATGTTGTCTAGAAAGATCCTTCGGCTTGGGTACTATTGGACTACCATGGAAGCCGATTGTGCAGCCCACGTAAGGAAATGCCATAAATGCCAGATACATGGAGATCTCAAGCATATGCCACCAGTCTCTTTACATTGCCTTGCATCTCCTTGGCCTTTTTCGACTTGGGGCATTGATATCATTGGCAAAATCCACCCAAGAGCAAGCAATGGTCATGAGTATATTTTGGTAGCTGTTGACTATTTCACCAAATGGGTAGAAGCCGCATCTTATAAAGTATTGGACTCCAAGAAGGTTTCGAAATTTATTCAGACCAACATCATTTGCAGGTATGGGGTACCCTTTGAGGTTATTTCTGATAATGGATCACATTTTCGAGATGCAGTGGCTAAATTGTTTCGGGAGTATAACATCAAGCATCATAAATCTTCACCTTACCGACCTCAAACAAACGGGGCAGTTGAAGCCGCCAACAAGACCATAGGGAAGATATTGAAGAAGAGTGCCCAAAATTATAGGGATTGGCATTTGAGGTTACCCTACGCATTGTGGGGATACCGTACATCCATCCGCACATCTACAGGGGCAACCCCTTACTCTTTGGTTTATGGCATGGAAGCAGTCTTACCTATAGAGTTGGAAGTCCAATCACTAAGAGTGGTCATGGAGGGTGAAATACCAGAAGCTGAGTGGTTAGAAAGTCGATACAACCAATTGTGCATGTTGGAAGAAAAAAGGCTTAGGGCAATGTATCATACCCAAGGTTATCAAAGAAGAGCCATGAAGGCCTTTAATAAAAAGGTCAAACCAAGAGAACTAAGAATAGGGGATATGGTATTGAAAGAAATCAGAAACCCAATGAGGGATCCCAGGGAAAAAGGGAAATTTAAGCCCAATTGGTCAGGACCATTTTTAATCCAGGAGATATTTTCTGGTGGAGGAGTAAGGCTTGTGGATTTAGATGGAAATCTGTTCACAGAACCCACCAATATGGACCAGTTAAAGAAGTACCATGTCTAAAAAAAAAAAAAAAAAAAAAAAAAAAAAAAAAAAAAAAGCCCGCTAGGCTGAAAACCCGAAAGGGCGGTCTAGGCAAAAGTTAGGGTGCCAAAAAAAAAAAAAAAAAAAAAGAATGGTAGGTTGAAAACCCGAAAGGGCGACCTACGCAAAAGGAGAGAAAAAAAAATTTTGAGTGTGAGAGAGCCCGCTAGGTCGAAAACCCGAAAGGGCGGCCTAGGCAAAAATTAGGGTAAATAAAATTGAACTACGTGATGACCTGATCCTTTTCTAAAAAGGTACGTAGGCAGCCATTAATGGCTCGGTCACCATCAAAAAAAATCACCATCATAAAGGGGAAATGGGGAAAGCTAAAATGCACTGCTTTATTCATTAAAAGATGCTAAAATAACAAAGTTGGAGTCTCCTACTTAGTTCATGTGCCTAAGTAAACACTTTCATTATCTAATTTCTAAAATAAAAATAATAAAGGCTAGCAGTGCTATGAAGTTCAGAGTCACAGTCACTACCCCCTGTCATTCCTCCTTCTCTTGTGTGTCTTCTTAAAATTCTTCAAAAAAAATTTTCTTGCTTCCTTTAGCCTTGCCTCTTTATCTTGAACCTTTTCCTTGAGCCAGTCATGGTAAGCTTTCGGCATCTCAAAAGCCTGAAATCTCACAAAAGTCTCATCCGCTCTATGAGCATTATCTAATCCAGCAATAGCCTTCGTTATGATGGAGGGAGCTACATCCACAGGCTTGAAAGGTCGGTTTCCACTTGAAGGTATCATTGGCATTAGCCCAAATTGACTTACTACCCTTTCACCCCTGTAAAAAGAAACACTTCTGAGACCCACAAGAAAAATATGATCTCGATTTGGTGACCTAAGAAGTGGATAAGGACATCTCCACCAGTGACAGTTCCAGCGGATGTTTTGACCATCCTTCCTACTCAAGAAATAGGTCCACTCTTTTTCAGTCTGGCAACCAAATAATTGAAGTTTTCGCCCAACATAATCTCCAGGACCGTAAGTAGCTACAGTTGGCAATGATAAAATGCCCATGTGATCCATCAACCAAACTTGCAACAGTAGGGGGCTGCCTTGAAATATGTTGGTCTCTCCGCTAGATAAAGCGTCAAGACCATGAAAAGTTTCTGCCAAAACCATGGGGATTAAACTTTTTTTCTTTTTGACATCATCAAGAAGATCAAAAATTCGGGCATCAGCAAAGCCAGGTCTTCTACTACACAACAAGAATTCACCAATCAAACAAAAAGCCAAAGCAGAAAGCTTTTCAAAACTTTGGTCGACATTTGCCACTGCTGCATGTCTAAACCTTTCAATAAGCCTTCTCATGTCCACCCAATAATTGTCTTGAATGAAAGGAGGGATAGCATCAAGAGGGAGCCCAAGTACTTTGGAAATTGTCACCCTATGCCGTTGATGACAAGAAGGAACAATAGGTGCAGCACGAGGTTCACAGCCTAGTATGGCTGAAAACTCTTCAATGGTAGGACAAAGTTCAACCATCTTAAACCTGAAAACGTGGTCTTCGGAATCCCAAAATCGGACAGCAGCCTTGAGAAAGTTCCAATCTATCTTTGTTGTTCTGAAGGCCAAAAGTCCATCTAAATGAAAGGCATTGAAGTTGAACTTAGAGACATTGTCCCAATGATCAATCCACTCACGAACTGGTTTCCTGACAGAAAGAGAATCAAACCATAAATCATAAGAAACAGGGAGGGTGCGTGCCATGTTCCTTGTCTATTGACAAAAAAAAAATAAACTCTCTTTTTGAATGAATATTGTTGTGATGATTTGTGAAAATGATGTGCCTAAAGTGTTTAAAAAACCCTAAAGAAGCCCACATGGAAGTCAGCCCTGGTCCCTAATATGGAAAATCATGTTTTTTGAGCCTGAAATAAGGTTCATTTTCTGGCAAAAATCGCGAGAATCGCGAAACTGCAAATCCTGGGACTGTCAAAGGAATCGGCACTTTGACTGCCGAATAAGATTCAAATCGGCAAATTGACTGCCGAATGAAAAAAAATAAAAAAAAATAAAAAATAAAAAAAATAAAAATAAAAAAAAAATCAAAGTTTTCAATTCCTTGAAAAAATTCAAAATTTCCAAATTTTTCAAAAAAATTCATCAATCAAAATTTTCAGTTCCTTGAAAAAAAAAAAAAAAAAAAATTCAAAATTTCCAAATTTTGCAAAAAAAAAGGGAGACAAAAGAAAAAATTTCCAAAAAAAAAAAAAAAAAAAAAAAAAAAAAAAAAAAAAAATTCATCAATCAAAATTTTCAATTCCTTCAAAAAATTCTAGTTTTCTAAATCCAAAAAAAAAAAAAAAAAAAAAAAAAAAAAAAAAAAAACTCTTCATTAAATTCTTCTTCAAGAACAGAAAGCTATGATCTTCTTCCACATTTTCCAGTGGTGCAACATCAAGTCAACTGTCCACCCTCAGCATTCATCGAAGTATGGAATATGTCCAAAACTAGGGGCATTCGCCAGGTATGCCAACTTCTTTTCAATGAATAACTCCGTTACTAATTGAAAACGTTTATTTTGCAGGTACTAGTGTAAAAAGGCCACACACATCGGCATGAGCCAAGGTCCAAAAATCCTAGGTCTCTGAAAACATGAGCCAGGATCCGGAACCTTTGGTCCTCTGAAAACATGAGCCAAAACCCAAAAACCCTTGGTCCTCTGAAAACATGAGCCAAGATCAAAAAATCCTAGGCCTCTGAAAACATGAGCCAGGATCCGGTACCTTTGGTCTTCTGAAAACATGAGCCAAAGCCCAAAAAAAAAAACCCTTGGTCCTCTGAAAACATGAGCCAAGATCAAAAAATCCTAGGCCTCTGAAAACATGAGCCAGGATCCGGAACCTTTGGTCCTCTGAAAACATGAGCCAAAGCCCAAAAAACCCTTGGTCCTCTGAAAACATGAGCCAAGATCCAAAAATCTTAGGCCTCTGAAAACATGAGCCAGGATCCAGAATCTTTGGTCCTCTGAAAACATGAGCCAAAGCCCAAAAAACCCTTGGTCCTCTGAAAACATGAGCCAAGATCAAAAAATCCTAGGCCTCTGAAAACATGAGCCAGGATCCGGTACCTTTGGTCTTCTGAAAACATGAGCCAAAGCCCAAAAAACCCTTGGTCCTCTGAAAACATGAGCCAAGATCCAAAAATCCTAGGTCTCTGAAAACATGAGCCAGGATCTAGAACCTTTGGTCCTTGGAAAGCATGAGCCAAAGCCCAAAAAACCCTTGGTCCTCTGAAAACATGAGCCAAGATCCAAAAATCCTAGGCCTCTGAAAACATGAGCCAGGATCCAGAACCTTTGGTCCTCTGAAAACATGAGCCAAAGCCCAAAAACCCTTGGCCCTCTGAAAACATGAGCCAAGATCCAAAAATCCTAGGCCTCTGAAAACATGAGCCAGGATCCAGAACCTTTGGTCCTCTGAAAGCATGAGCCAAAGCCCAAATCCGTCGTCCTCCAGGTAAGCATATCTTGTACTCATCAAAAAAAAAAAAAAAAAAAAAAATTATGCATGCATGAACTACGTTTAGACCTGATCCTCCCACTAAGAGGTACGTAGGCAATCTCCCTCGGGATTCGGTCCACATTTTGACCCAAAACATGACCGTCTACATTTTTATTTACATGCATCATACATTCACCACGGTTAAATACTGATTGCAAAGTTAGGTGTCTCTTTCATACATTGGCATTCGCTTTTCAAGCTCTTCCAATGAGGGGCATTCTGTTGACACCCTATTTTGCAACCCGTATTTAACCTCACATGAAGGGTAAAAGGGTAATTTCACATTGGAAATATGCATCTTGATTCTGGTCATTAGATCCTTAATCTCATTTCACCAAAATGATCTTGATGTTGTAACAATCAAATCGACTGGTCATGAGCCCTAATCGGACCATTAGATTGAAAGTTATCATCAAATCAAGTTTTAATGGCTGAGATGCATTATTACAAATTGAGTCTGACTATATGTGATTATGAACAATTGATTTCAATTGGTTATAAATATAATTAACTTGAGATCGATGATGTGTCATAATTTGATTGGTTAGGACTACATTTTATGGTAGAGTTGCATGCACCTAATTAACTAGATAGTTAAACATTAATTATTCAATGAGTAATTTGTGTAATTATCTTTTAATTAGAGTAAATTTAGAGCCAATTAAGTCTGAAATGGGAGTGATTGGAGCCATTTAATGTTAATTGGGAGCTAATTTGGGGACCTATTAATGTTAATTATGCTGAAACCATTTTCTAACAAATGACCTCTGCTTACCATTTCATTGATATCTCTCAGAATATTTTGAATCTGTGAATGAGGTTATTTTTCCCAGAAACTAGACATCCGGGGCTTCAATTTGAGCACAAGAATGAGACAATTCCGATCAGAATTGAGGCAGATATGATTTTTCAAAGTTGGCTCTATAGGCTGTGACAGCAGCTACGGGAAAACCGAATTTTGGCTTGCTCCTCACTCCCACCAATCTTTTCATTTAATGCACCAGATTTCCCTAAAGGCTAAAATGAGGTCTAGGTTCATGATTCCTTGTCAACTCTCATTAAATGGCCTTCCATTCATATTTCCTCCACCACTACTATATAAACCCCCATCTCCTTCATTCCAGGAGACAACAAAAAATCCCCCTCTCTTCTCTTCTCTTGAGTTCTAGTGAAGTTGAGTAGTCTTGTCATATCTTGGTCTTCCTGAGACTCAAGGTATTGAGTGAGACTCACTCTCCCTCTCCTAGTTCTTCTTTTCCTCCACCCTTAGGACCTCCATCAAGAATCTCCTCCTCCATTACATGGATCTTGCATGAAGGTATAATCCCCTTCCCTAACTGTTTGCTTATATTGTCATGATGAGAATTTCAGATTAAAGTATGATAATTCTCTTGAATATGTTTGAATGTTCTTAATTGTTCTTATGTGTTCTTCACATGTTCTTAGTTGTTCATCACATGTTCATGCATATCACTAGATTTAATCTTAAATCCACATCAAAAATATGAAAAACATGTTTGTTTAGTAATTCTTTCAAATCCTTGAATCTAGGTTATCACTATCCACACACATCCACTAGAGTTTATTTTTTCAATCCAAATGTCATGCTTAATGAATTGAATTAGGGTTTTTCACATGCACACACATTAAATTCAACATACAAATTGATTGACATATTGGATGATGTGATATGAATGTTGGCCACCATAGTCTAGAAGACCGGTTTCACCGGGCAAGGTGGGTGCCTAACACCTTCCCACCTTGTAACATAGCCTCCGAGCTTAGATCAAGGGTTAGTAGATCAAATGCTTATCCATGTAATTTTTGATTTTTAGATTGTAACTAGGAAACAAAGCCATGTACTTTATCTTAGATTGTATCTAGGACCAAAGCCATGTAATTTTCTTATGATCAATGTAATATCAATTTCAAATTAATAAAATGAGGAATTTTTCATTCATGGTTTTCTTATTTTTCCAATAATTAAATAAGTGGCGACTCCATTGTAAAACCCTTAATCTAAAGGGAAAAATATAACTAGTCGAACCTCCATTTTGAGAGGCAATAACACGACTCCACCCATTCACGTGGGTTTGGCCCAACATCCTATAAAAACGGGCCGGGGGCGCGGTCTCTCACACCCCCTCAATATTTACCTATAGATTGATGGGGCATGTTTTTGGTTTATAATGTTTTTGGCCCCTTTGTCTATTCGTGTCAAAAAGGGGGAGAGTATACTAGAGAATATACCGAAGAGTATTGTCATTTCTATATGACTCTTGTCCACATTCTCAAGGGGAGAAATTTAATCTCGTGCACATTCGTAAGGGGATAAATTCCATAGGGAAGAAGCATATACCAAGGGGGAGAAGACATCTTTCTTTCAAGAAAACCATGTTTTGTTTTGTTTTGCTCTATGTTTGTTTTCTTGTTTGTCTTTAAGGTGCTTTGAGTTTCTTTTAGTATCTATGCTTTGTTGTTCTCATCGCATCGTGTTTATGTTATGGACATGCATACATTCCTTTTGTCTTGTGCTTTAATGATTGCATGTTCGAATGATCATTTACTTTGCTATATGATCATTGTAATTGTCATTGTAGCCATTTCTTAATGACTGTCATGTGTTTGATCAAATTGCTCATATGTTTCACATCATATTTACTTGATCGCATTTTAATTTGGAAAGATGGAAAAGTGGTAAGATAAAAAATATTTTAATTTCCCTCTTTTTTGTTTGGTTAGGAGTGAAAAAGTGGAGAGATGGAAAATGTGAGTTTGTATAAATTTACTTATATACCCTCATTAAAAAATGATGCCCAATTAAAACAAAAAAATATATAAATAAATAACAAACAACCAAAAAAAGATACAATCACCCAAATTTATTAAAAAAATAAAAATCATGTCTAGAAAAAAAATCATGTCTAAAAAAAATGGAAGGAGAACAAAAGAAACACTTAATAAGGGTACTGAAGCCCAGGAAAAAAAAATTAAAAAAATTATTAAAAAAAAAAACACATACAAACACATACAAACAAACAACACTTACTAAAGCCCATGTGCATTTTTGTCCTTCACCCATCAAATTTTCCTCCACCAAGTTTTCTCTCCATTTTCAGGATAAGTGGGCCCAAGTGGGCCTCCCCATCATTTTCCTCTCTCCCCATCTCAACCAAACACCCTCCAAAAAGTTTTCCTTTTTCATTTTTTTTTTTTTTTTTTTTCTATTCTCCCTAAAATCCACCCTTCCAAACACACCCTAAATCATTACTTTTAGATATAATATCTCTTAATCATAAAGTCATCCCTATAATTAAATCCCATGCAATACACTCCACTTTGTTGTATTTTTCTTTTATCACTTTTTTTTCCCCAAGATGCAACTTACTCTTATGTTTTAATTTAATAAATTCATCTTACTTATTATTTCTTTACTTCTGAATTTGTGAGTAGGATATTGTGGGGTTAGAGAATTTGACAACCCCGGCCCACTTTATACTAAGCCCAAGGCCCACGCCAAGGAGGAAGAAATGCCCGAGGACGAATGAAGAAAGCCCAAATGGCCTAGAAACATCGCCGAGGACAATCTTGTTCTCGGCCAGCCCAGATCCTAGAAGGGAAGAACGGCACGCCATCGATGGTAGCCTCCCAGAGCGTCCCAAGAGAAGGGACAAGTACAATGGGTCAGCCATGAGAGCATGGTGGAGGAGCAATTCAAGGAGAAACTGTCACCTCTGCATTAAGTGCTCACAACTAAAGTTCTGGCCACATTAATGAGGAAATGACCCTTGAACAATGCTGCCTTGGTTGCTGTAATTCACAGAAGGATTGGGAAGGCGGCTGATGAGACAAGCACTCGAGTAGTGACCTGCATGATCAACAAATGGAGGGCCAAGATCAACTGAAAGGGGATATATAATGTAAGAAATCCTCCATGAAAGAGAGAGGAAGGAGGGAGAATACAGTAGCAATTTGTGTGATCTTTGAAACCTTTGTAACCTAGCACTGAAGAAATAATAAGAACATCAAGTTCCTCGGATGGGGACCGAGGACAAAATTTCACACTTTAGTCCGCGTCCTTGTTATTCAATCCACTCATAACCATGACTAGTTTTTGTAATCCTCACTAAGGCCTAGTTCTTAAACCCATTTGCTATAAATTTATTGTATTGGGATAGTTGGGCCTGAGTCCACACATCTAATAGAAAAAGTGCTCAAACCCAGTCCCTACAGATATTTTACCAAAGGAAGTTTACTATAAAGAAGCAAAACAGTGGACACCCATTTAAGTTCTTGGTTCTCTTATGTAAATTTTTTTTTTTTTTATTCTCAATTTTTGAACTCTTTTGTGTATGTTTTGATTTTGGGTTTTGGTTATATATATAGGCAAAGTTGAGAGAAAATTCAATTAGATTCTAAATTGGATAGCTGTCTAATTTTACGCTATTTGTCCTATTTAAGTTTTTTTTTTTTTTTAAATTGTTCTAGGTGAGTTAATGAGGTGCAAAAGATAGAGAGTCTAATATAAATAAATCATCAACAACCAAAAAAAAAAAAAAGGAGTAAACTCATGTGTATATCCAAAAGAAATTAAAAAATAAAATAAAATAAAAGAGAGAGAAAGAGTATAATTTGAATCCATATATATGTGTAATTGTATTTTTTTTTTAATTGTACCGTGCATATGCACGGGTCATATACTAGTTATACTTAATTTGCGAGTGAGTTGATTTTTTAATTAGACTATCACTAGGAAAAATTTTGCATTGATGAACTATTTTGTTTATTATTGTTTGTGCTGGCTAGAGCATAAATTAAACATAACCCAAATAGGAATGATCAAACTCATTCCATATCTATTAAGAAGTTAACACAAAGCACAAAGAGAATTTTCAAATATAAAAATAGATAAACACTAATAAAGTCCAATATCTAAACAACTAGAACTTAAAGCAATTTTATAATTTATTGTTACTATTTATTTAATAATTTTGTTTTAAATTAAAAAAAAAATAGCTTACATATAAATCTTCATCAAGCCATGGATTGCACAAAAATAATACTAGTGTATGAATAAAAGACAGTCACAAAATAATAATCTAGATTTATTTGCAAATTCTTGTAAGCAAATTAATATCCAAAAGATTTTTCTCTTCTTTCAATTAACTGTAATTGTTTTATTAATTTTCAGGTCAGTGTCCACTACATTGGCACAAGGTTTTCAGACCCGGACCGTTCATTGAACCGTAAAAGGGAGAGGTTCAAGGGTTTTGAGGTTGGACCGAGGTCGAACCGGGGTCGAACCGTGATGACGTCATAATTAATTTAATAATTATTTTAAATATATATAAAAACATTAAATTAATAAAAAAATAGAAAAATTAACTAAAATAGCCTAATTCATTTAGAAAAGCTTATTTCTAAAAAATACATAAAACTTACAAAAATACAGTACACAATTACACATTGTTACACACTAGACAAAAAAAACTCCTTCCCATAAAAAATGCATGAAAGAAACAAGTCACTAGACAAAAAAACTTTTCAAATGTAACATCCTTTCCACAAGTTAATTGAACCATAATACAAAAACTGATCCCTAAAACATCCTAATCCCACATTCACTTTTCCTTTTCAACTTTCCACAGAACCTACTCATTATGCAACAGACCCAAAAAAAAAAAAATAAAATAAAACTAAATAATTAACTTGTATTGCTGGGAAAGCATAGGGTTTCTGAGAATAATGTCTTCTTATCTGGGAAAGCACAGGGTTTCTACAAGTCATTGGTACTTGTATTACTGTTTTTGCTTCTTCTCACTTTGACTAGCTATTAGCTTACTTTTGTTTCACACTGTTTTTGCTTCTTCTCACTTTGACTCGCTATTAGCTTACTTTTGTTTCACATTTTGATTAGTCATTTCTTCTTCATTGTGCTTGTCAAGTATGTGAGACATTAGGGCCAATTGTTTTCAGGACACCATCATAAGAAAAAGCTAGTTAAGATACTATAAGGCGTCTGCCTGTTCTATCACTGAACTCATTTTGAAATAGGTCCATGGTCCACCTGTTCTATTCTTGAGGGTCATTTTTCTTCTTCTCTTTTTATTTTTTTATTAATATGTGGTCTGATAGCTGTAGTTAAGTAAATTTGAAATCTAGCATATTCAGATGCTATGTTAATTCTGGGATTTCAATTATGTTGAGATTGCTTTTAGTAATGGGGAAAATGATTTGAGAATAATGTAAATATTATTGAAACCAACAGCAATAAAAAATACAAAAAAAAAAAAAAAAAAAAACATGCAGCAAGAAGTTGCAGACACAACAAAGTAATTTTGGCAGACAGAAACACCAATTGACCCAAATCAATTTTCACAATTACAATAATATCACAAGCCTTGTCTTCACATACACCAACACTTCAGATCTATATCATCATCCACAATCAATTTTCAATTGACCCAAATCAATTTACACACCAACACTTCAAATCTATATCATCATCCACAATCAACTTGCAAATATTAACAAAGAAAAAACAGATTAAAGTACCAACGATGGCGACGGCGACGAGGCACAGAGTGAGCTGCGACGGGGACGAGGGAGAGAGGCAGAGATGAGCGTGAGAGAGTGAGCTGCGATCTGGGTTGAGCTGCGACGGCAATGAGGGAGAGAGGTAAAGACGAGAGAGTGATTGAGACTTTGAGAGAGTGAGGAAGAGATCTGGGTTGAGCTGCAACAGTGCGACGGCGACGAGGGAGAGAGTGATTGAGAGAGTGAGGATTGAGGAAGAAATCTGGGCTGAGCTGCGACAGTGCGACGGTGACGAGGGAGAGGCAGAGACGAGAGAGTGATTGAGACTTGAGAGAGTGAGGATTGAGAGTGATTGAGAGAGGGTTTCAGAGTGAGGCTAAGAGTGATTTTTGAGAGAGGGTTAAAAAAAAAAAAACGGTGGAACGACGCCGTATAGGAAAAAAAAAAAAAAAGGCTGAAATTAGGGAACCGTCCGAACCGTGTGAACCGGTCACGGTTCACAGACCCGAACGGTCGGACCGCGGTCCGGACGGTTCCATGCTTTTTTCGCATGGAACGGTTCCTTACCTTAAATGGACCGTGAATCTGAACGGTTCCCGGGTTTTCCGGTCGAACCGTACGGTCCGGTCCGGGTTTAATAACCTTGTCATTGGCAAACTAAAAAGCAATGGCTAAATTTTCATGTTTGATGTAGAGTTGGTTGATGTTCGTTGATGATTTTGCTTTGCTTTCGTGTTTTCCTTATATATATAATTTGTTTTTTTTTTTTTTTTTTTTTTTTTTGAGGTTCTTGCTCGCTGCAAAAAATTAAGGTTTGTTATCTTGACGATATTAAATTATAAAAAATAAAATGGAACCATTCTCTCAATCTGGGAACAGGTTGAGCAAAGATTTTGTTTGAATATTCTAGTGTTTGAATTACATTAACTACTTTACTCATGAGTTTTTGAGTCCATTTGCTTTCGACTTTTAATTTTTATGTATAATTTTTTAAAACTTAACTTTTTCAAATTTTTACAACACTTTCAACAAAAAACAATCATCAAAAAAAGATAAATAATTTTGTCAAACACACACTCAATGTTATCCGATTATTCAACGTGCAATCAAAATGCTCAGTACGTGATTTGGGCTCGCTTGGGTGGAAATCCTCATTGAAATTTTTACATATAATATTACTCGGTTAATTTATACTTTAATTTTTTTATTGTTTTACATTGTGAATCAATTAAAGAGTAAAGAAAATACTCGTATATGTTTGAAGTTATTGGAACATGGGACATTGTATTGGGAATATGAATTTTGAAAATAAACGTGGATGAATTGGGATTTTAACTTAGGTTCTTCTGTCATTGATCTGCATAAGGAAGATAAAGTTGCTAAAAATATAATTTAAAGAGTAATGATTTGTACTTGTATAGACTAGTGTGTGTGTTTTATTTTTTTAAATTTACACTTTATCATCATAAATTATACCCCCGCTTACACTTACCATCCTGGACTTTCGAAATGCATGATTACTACCCTAAACTATAGCACATGTTTCACTTTGTACCCTACCAACAAATGGGTTGTTAACTTGAACGAAAAAACATGTCACATGCGACTTATTTGACCTTTGTATACATGACACCACATAGAAAAACCGAATTACCCCTCTTCAATCCTTTAAAACAAAGGTTATGTGGAATCAAAACAGTTAAATTTGTTAAATGATTTTGTTTTAAGTTAGTTATTTTATAAAAATTTTTATTGTTAATCTTCTATTTATGCACCTTTTTATATGAAAAAAAAGAAAGAAAAAAAAAAGGTTTTTCGGGATTAAGCTCCTCTCACTATCTCTTGATATTCTATACCTTATAGTTTCTTTTCTTTTTCTTTTTTTTTCTTTTTTTCTTTTTTTTTTTTTTTTTGTCATCTAAACCAGCTGGTAGGTCAGCCTCCATCTCTCCCAAACCTAGATTCAAAAAATTTATTTTTGTCAATTTTGTGAAAATATTTTATCTTTTGTATTTGTGTTTGTGAAAATTTCTAAGTTTGATCATTTCAAAAAGGACAAAGTTTAACTACAAAATTAATTATAACCTTAGACTACAACCTTATTCAATATCTTTTTAGGGATTTACTAATGTGTGCCCTTAGGACATATATTAGTAATCCATTTTAGGAAACTTTTTATGAAAAAACAAAAAAGTAATTTACTGTATTTACAGCTTTTTTAATTTCCCATAAAAACTTTCTCAAAATGGATTGTTAGTGTGTGCCCTAAGGGCACACATTAATCGAACCCATCTTTTTATTAGAGGTGAATTTTGACAAATCCACCATTGAATTACATCTTCTTCTATATCCTCCATGCTTGCAAAAATTCTAGAAAATTAAAGATCAACAGCTATGTCATCAATAAATTATTTAAATCACAAGTTTTTGTAGTTTAAAATTACACGTAAAATATAAGCATATAGATCATATAGTAAATAATATCTGATTAATACAAAATTTGACATGTATATTAAGAACGTAAAAAATATGCAATTTGACAGTTAGATTTTTAAAATATGTAGTAATGTTTATTTTATTAAGTAAGGTTGCAACCTTAGGTTACAACTAATTTTGTAACTAAACTTTGTTTTTTCAAAAATTGTGGTGGGCATTGAATTTTAGAGGACATATAAGGGCAACTAAGAATACATCAAACAGATAGCACCAAATAACAACTAAGCCACCCACCATTTCCATATCCATTGTGATTTCCAAATTATTTTAGGTGAAATATTAATTCACTTTTTTGGGAGTTTTCCATTTGGGGAAAGAAAAAAAAAAAAAAAAAAAACCCTAATATTGGCCTTTCTTTTTCTTTTTTAGGTTCTGGCAACTCTATTAAGGAGATTTATGGTGATAAAGTTGTTATTGGTGGATATGTATGATCCATTTTTTATTCTATTGAATTCATTTTTCCATTTAAGTAAGGGTATAAAATCAAATAGCACCATAATTTCTACGCAACTATTTAATTATAAGGAAAAGTGTATATAACCCACGATAATGATTATGACTCTTCACTTGTTTGGATGGAATCTATCCCTCCATACATTTATGATTTAATGTTGATTAAATAAAACTTGCCCCTTCGGGGTTTCTTCTCAAAAAAAAAAAGAAAAAAAAAAAAAAAAAAAACAGATAATTTTCCAATTAAGACACTCTTAAATGTTTGTGGTTATTTTCCTTAAAAAAATGTTTGTGATAATCTTCTCAAAAAGAAAAAGTTTGTACTTTTAAGTAAATGTACTATCAAAGAAAATTTTTAAAAATTATTAGTCATTAGTATAGTTGAATATAATTATCGTGTAACATTATTGTAGAAAATTAATGCCTAATTAAAACTGACAAAAATTTAGGATTGTCTTATGGAAATAACTGAAAGTAATTAGTGAAACGGTAGAGAAAGAGTCATTTCATTCATATTCTTATATGGATTGAATTCATCAATTAATATATGGAAACCATTTAATAATGCAAAAGAAATATAATATAATATTTTTTAGATAGATAAAATTTTACTCTAGCCTAATCTAAGTGTACATGTGTATGAAACTCTCTCTTATAAACTTAAACTCCAGCCCTTACGCCCCTCCACACCCCACAAATACTTATACTTGTAGAATAACTATTATGCTAAAGGTGTGCGGTTGTGAAATATAATATAATTACTACAAAAGGAACTTTTTTTTTCGTTGTAATTAAGTCATTATACATTTAATGTAATTACTGGGTGGCATTATTGCCTAATTAAAATTGACGAAAGTGTATTCATTAAAAAAAAAAAAAAAAAAATTGACGGAAATGTAGGGCTGTCTTATGCTTTGTGATGTGTACGAATTGTGGTTGGACATGTGGCATTATTACTATACAGGGATCATTAGTTTTTTTTTTCTTTTTGAGAAGGGATCATTAGTTTTAAGAAAGATGAAATGTGTTGGTGTTATATTCATGGTTAAAAGCAGACATGTCTCATTTTGTGTCCACTTTTAGGATTAAACTTTTAGTATAATATAATATTATAGATTAGAAAAAGATTCTATTCTAGTGCATTTATGTACGGGACACGATATGATGTAAACAAATATCCCGTTTTAAACACGTGTCTGCATTATATCTTGTTTAGTTAACAAATGCACGAGACGGTTTATAATTTGATACTCATCTAAATCTCTCCCACTATGGCTTATTTATTTATTTACAAAAAGCCCTTTTACCAATAGTGTTTTCTTAAAAATTAAAACAAAATTAAAAATTTTCTGATTTTTATATTTTGAAAAAAAAAAGTGCAATGAATAATGAATATTTAAAAGGTTTCTAAAATATATTAAAACAATTAAGCTAATATTTTTTAATAATAAACCGTGCAAAGCGCAGGTTACTGGCTAATAAATGAATAAAAAGAGAGACATAAATTGTTTGATTTATTTCTCTAGGTATTAACTGAGTTGCCTAACATAAGTTCTCAGTATTAATGTTGTATATAGGTTACAACCATGGGTTCTTTCTCAAAAAAGTTATTTCTTGCTGTTTACGTGAAGAAGTCATCCATTAAAACCTTATAATGATCGATGCCGCAAATTTGATAGCCAGACACTGAAGCTGTTTACCCTTTTTTTTATATCTAGACATTGAAGCTTTACTTCATCTCTATATCTTGCTGTAGTGACCCGACCTTTTGGTAAGCATACCACAATGCCTTGGGGACCGGGGAAGACATTTTTGTGTTGGTACATCTGACAATGGCTTTGCTCAAAGGGCTTGGATTATTATTATTGGTCATTTGCTTCTTGGCTTTGTTTTTGGGTGTGCCAATCAGGTAAATAAATTAACCTTGATCTCTATCTCTATTCATCATCATACCAAAAAAAAAAACACTTTGTTTTGATGTTTAAGTGCATTGTCCTTTTTTTTTTGGGTACTGTTAAAGGCTGTTTTTAATTAAGAACTAAAAGAAATCATTGATAAAAAATAAAATAAAAAAACAGTGTTTAACCCTGTGGTTTTCTTCTTGCGTCTGTTTGTACTACATGTGAACAATTTTGTAATGCTTTTTGGGTTTATTATTTCACCATACTCTAAAAGTCTTGAGAACATTCGCATCTAGGATGTCAAAAAGTTCTATTTTAAACCTTAAAAACCTACTTTATTTATTTTACTATCTCCTTTTGCAACTTACTTAATATTTCAATTTCTATTTTTATACACAACCCAATGAATTAATATAAACTTTTTTTTGAGAGGCGAATTAATATAAACTACCTAATAAAATCATATAAACTACTTGTCTCTGTGTCTCTCTTCCCAGCCACAAATAAAACCAACCACAAATAAAACCAATTATAACCACAAATAAAACCAACCATCACAACCCAACCACAAAAATAACCAAACACCACATACCCACGATCAAAACTAGCCACCTCCACATATCAATCACATACATAATATCCATACCAGCAGTTGCGGCCACCCCCCACCAGAAATTAATCACCACTACGACGTACAATCATAACAACAATCACAACCACCGTCACCACATAATACCCATATATACCAGAAATCAGATTATAAAAAAATAAATAAAAGAGAACAGCAACTCACTGTGATACCACCGCCGCAGCTCTCCACCACACCATACGACCAAAACCCACAACCTCCACACCACCACAACCACCGATTCCACCTCCGGCCACCGATTCAAGCCTTACCCAAACCAGAGAGAGAGCAAGGTCTGAGAGAGGGAGAAAGAGAGATCAAGGTCTGGTTTAAGAGAGGGAGAAAGGGTGAAAACGGTAGCTGAAGAGAGAGAGATGAGATAGAGATTGAGAGGAAAGAGAAATTTTTATTTATTTATTTATTTAGAGTGAGAGTGTGAGAATAAAATAATATTTCTTGTTTTACATCCAAAGTAATATTTCTTGTTTTACATCCAAAGCTACCGTGGGTTCTATATTTAAGAACCATTTAAGAACCCACTGTACACATGTTGTAAATTTTAAAAAAAATGCATACTCGGATGGAGCTGACTGGGTAAAATAACAAATGTGTTTGTTATGTGGGTTGATACGTGACTGGCAGGGTAACTGGGTTTCGGGTTTTGCCAGAGCAGTTGGGCTTACTTCAAGTCTTGCTGCAGAACTCTGGGCAGTTCGTGATGGGTTATACCGGTGCTGTGCATTGTCGCTTGAGGCGGTTCAAGTGGAGATTGATGCTTCAGTAGTGATTTCTCTGTTATCTCAGACCTCCAATACTAACGGGGAGTTTTCTTCCCTTGTTGATGACTGCAGGAGCCTAATGAAGAACATCCCCCAGGTCCGGCTGCTTCACTGCTATAGAGAGGCGAATCGGTGCGCGGATGCTCTTGCGAAGTTTGGAACAAACATGGAGGAAGACTTTACTGTGTTTGAGTCTCCCCCTCCTTTTATTGTTAATATTTTGCATTCGGACAAGTTGGGCTTGGCCCAGGACCGCACTTGTAATATTGTGGTGAATTCCACCTAGCTCGTTTTCTTTAATATATTATCCAGTTTACCAAAAAAAAAAATGTGTTTGTTATTATTTGAATTTAATTATATATAGTTTGGCTACCTAGTCTTGAAATAATATTTTGGCTGTGCCACTGCACGGCATCGTACGTATAGTTTCTTTTGTTCTTGCCGCATTCTTCTGTAATTTCTAGAATAAAAATTCGAACTTGATTACAACGCGATTATGAAAAGTTTAGGGATGAATTGTCTCTCCTCAGAAGCACCATATTTGAATTTAGCTTACAGTCATTTTATGCTTTACATTTTACTAAAACTCACCGCCCAAAACCATATTGATATATCCATGGTCCCAAAGAAGTTCCCGGAGATAGCGAAGGGCAGTCTCAATGTGTCATTCCCAAGTGTGCAACTACAAATTCAAGATAAACATGTAAGTCACTCAAGTAACTTGTTTTTATCTTGTTCTCATATGGTACCTCTGTTTCTACAATTAATGAGACATATACTTTTTTGCAGGTGGTTATGGATAATGGCATAGTACAAGTCACCCTATCAAATCCAGGAGGAATGGTCACTGGGATACAATATCATGGCATTGAAAATTTGCTTGAAGTTCTTAACAGCGAAACTAATAGAGGGTAAAACTGTTCAATTTCTCCCAGCTAATATTAAAAACAAAAAACAAAAAAAACAAAAACAAAAACAAAAAATCCCAGCAACATCTCTCTTATTTGTTGAAGAACACGATTGTGATACTCAATTAATGGGCTACATAAATACTAAAATTAACATTTAGAAACAGTAATTGGGAATATGTAACAGTTATTAGTTTTTTTTTTTTTTTTTTTAAGAATGAGTAACAGTTATTAGTTAATTCCACTGGCGGCCTCAATATTTTTTTAAAAGATTTTATATGATGATAAATTAATCAAACCAGATTAAGGGTATACCGGTAGGAAACAAGAGCAAAATTGTGTTAGTACTTTAGCAATACAAATTCACTATCCCACTTTTGTTTTCCATTTTATGTTCCAACAAAAAAATAACTTGTCACATTTTTTTTTAATATTTTTTTATTTATAAGATAACCAATGTTTATAACAGAAAAAAGATAAAATAAAATAAATTAGACACACGAGAAAGTTGTGAAATATAAAGTGGCATGGAAAACAAAAAGTGAGAAGATTTATATTCCTATTTTAGCAAGTTGTATATTGAAAAAGGATGCGTCAGCTGCCAATTAAAGATGCAATTTCCAAATGAACTTACTTAAATTAATTTTCTCATTTCTTTTAATTAATCATGTAGATACTATGATATGGTATGGAACAATTACAGAAGTAAGGGAACCGTGGGTAAACTTGATAGGTATGTTTCCCAGCCCTCACTATTTATACATATTCGAACATTAAATTTCCTGAGCTTATTAGTACCTTTACTTGATCCTTACATACCTACAACTTAAATTTTTAAACGGTGACATTAAGATGCATATACATTCACAAAATATAAAGAATAATTTGAAAAAAGAGAATGTTTGATGTGAAAGTTGTTGTGTGATTGTGTTAGACGATCGAATGATGAGCGAAAGCATGAAAGAAAGAATACATACAAAGGTTTACATGGTTCGATCTAACGGCTTACGTCCACAATGAAGAAACCCTTAATAGCTACATATTATATTAAATACTTGTGTTACAATGAATCTAATATAAAGTTTATATATTAGAGAATATATGAATAACCAGGGACGGAGCCAGGACTTGAAGTTAGGGGGGGCGGTTTTATTGTTAGCTATATGCAATGACTTTGGTTTTCGGCTCTATTGCTTAGCCAGCAAAAGTTTTCATTTATTATTATTTTTTTATGTGTGTGTAGAGCATGTCTTTTGTTGGTAAGGACAAAATTATTTTGTTTAAATTTTTTTAAAGGGCTAAGTTGTTTGTTTTTGGTAAAATTGGTTTATTAGTCTCTTTTTTTTTCTTTTTTTTTTTTAACCTTTGCTATTGCCTATTGGTAATTTTTGTTGTTGGTCTAATATTTTGGGCTTGTATATTTTTTTTAAGATTTTAGATCTATAAATTTTTATGGAATTTAAAAGGAAAAAAAATACTAGATCTACAAATTTTTTTACAAATTTTTGTTGTGATTAGTGGTTTTTAGTAAGTAAAAAAGTGATGTAAGTGGTGGACCCAAATGCAAACCAGTAAGAATTTGCTACCTTAATAGCCTGTAAAAATGTTGTATAAAAGTTTGTAACTGTAGCATTTCTCTTATAATGAACAATGAGGGGGACAAAATGTAATTTTATTGAACAAAGTTGCTAAAATTAGTACCTAAATATATAGTTATATAGTTATATTATTTTTTAAAAAAATTAGGGGGGGCATTGCCCCCCTAGTCCATGAATGGCTCCGTCCATGTGAATAACCTTAACTTAAGTTTAATATGCTTGTTCTACAAGTATATGGGCCTACAATTGATTTGTGCCACTTGGGCCATAATATATCTAACATTTGAAATGCATGTTTTACTTGTGAATTGTGATTCATGACGTATATCAATTTTCCCTTGCTTTGCAACATTCATTTCTTATCAATCGCTGAATTTCATGTAAGTTTGAAACTGTTCCAACTTCCAATTATTAGCACTAGCTTTTGTTCTTTTTAACTTTTGTTGAATGATTACATGTCATTAATAAGGTAGTATCTAAACACTTGCTAAAAACAACAAAAAAGGTAGTATCTAAACTTTTGCTTTATAGGTTGGTAGGGACAAAAATGGAGGTAGTTGTGAAAAATGAAGAACAAGTAGAGCTGTCCTTCACTAGAATGTGGGATCGCTCACTTAAGGGCAACTTGGTTCCATTGAATATAGACAAAAGGTACTTGTTCACAAGAGCACATCTTGTTATATCAAGATTTCAATCAATGACAACAAATTTTTTAGAACGACAAAAGTTATGTATAACTATATATTTATTTTCAGGTTCGTGATGCTTCGTGGTTCCTCGGGGTTCTACTCCTATGCCATTTATGAACGCTTAGCAAAATGGCCTGCTTTCAGCCTGGACTCTACTAGGATTGTATTGAAGCTTAGGAAAGACAAGTAAATAAATTTGATCCATCTTCTTTATTTTTTATTTTTGATAGATATAATAGAATTTCAACTTATAGTATTCGCTCTATGATAATTGTTCTTTATTATCAGGCCAAGACATCAATCGGTTTTTAGTATAGGCGAAGTTCAAACCCTATATCTCTTATTCAACAACAAAAAACTTTACCAATTGAATTAGCTAAAACCCACATTTGTCTTCTTCATTAAGGTTTAGATTGCTTGTTTGGAACAATATTAACATGTCCTTAATTCTCACCAAAAAAATCATTGGCCGTATATATTGAGATATTCAAAGGAAAAGATGACATGACTTAACAGCAGAGGTTTTTTTTTTTTAACTCACAGGTTTAATTATATGGCAATAGCAGACAATATACAAAGATTCATGCCCTTGCCTGAAGACCGGTTACCACCTAGAGGCCAAGCCCTGGCCTACCCAGAAGCAGTACGACTTGTCAATCCTATGGAGCCAGAGTTTAAAGGAGAGGTATATCTTCAACTCTCTACCTCTATGATATCAATAGCAATTCTTTATAACAGTTCAAAAGTTTGCGAAAAAGATAAAAACACTTATATTGAAGGGCAATTTCATTTTTATTTTGATATTGTCACTTAGACATTAGGGGTCTTGAGTTGACTAGTAGCATAAAATTATATCTCTTAGCTTATAAAAAAAGTCCACTAAAAAAAACTTACAATAAAAAGCAAATTAAATAAAAACGCTCAAAATTTTATAACCTGTTTTAGTTTAAGTTTCACGTTTTTAATTTTGTCAATCAAAGTTTTAAACTTATGAAACCGTTTCAATTTAGCCTTTGTCCATCTCCACTACATTGGACATTCATTAATGGATTATAAACAAAAGAAAATTCATTAATAAAATTTTGCATTTCACCTAGTCTAATAGAACAATGTGTTAAATTTACACATTTAAGCTTGAAAATCGCCCACATCAGTCAAGCTAAAGATGTGTGAACAATAACCGTGTAAATAGAATAATGCTAGAGATACAAACTATTTTACAAAAATTTTTACAAACTGCTGATGTGATAAATGATTATTGGTAAATGAAAAAGTGATATTAATGATAAACTCAGATGAAAACCAATAAGAGGTTGGCCACATCAATATTTTGTAAAAATGTTGTAAAATAATTTGTACCTGTAGCATTACTCGTGTAAATATACATTGCTACAAAAGCTTTGTACTATCATTATTTTAATTTTGTTTTCTCTCACCTCTTGTCTCATTCCTCTCTCTCTCTCTCTCTCTCTCTCTCTCTCTATGAAAATTATAAAAAAAATGAAAAATGATTATTTAAATAAAATAGAAGGCAAAATAGATAATATGATATGGATGTTTTTGAAAAGTGATTGTGTAACATAAAAAATTTAGGTTTTATGCTAACATGGAAAAAATAAAAATAAAAAATTGTACGAGCTAATGTGATCGATTATTGTGTAGGTGGATGACAAGTACGAATACTCAAGCGATGCCAAGGATATCCAAGTTCATGGGTGGGTAAGCGCAAAACCACCCGTGGGGTGTTGGCAAATCACACCCAGCTATGAGTTCCGATCTGCTGGACCCTCCAAACAATCCCTTACCTCCCATGACGGTCCCACCAGCCTTTCAGTTAGTGAAAAATAGTTTCAAAATCTTCATTGCATGTGGATCACATCACATGCATGTACATTGTGAACTATAAAAAGAAAGTGTGTGATACTCTCTATTTTTTATAATCTTATAATCTTTAATAGCCGTAAAAGATTTTTTTTTAAGATTGTTTGAGTTACGTTTCTCATTTTAGGGTGTTTAAACACTGAATTTAGAAAATTCCTCTTACCAGTTTTCAGTTTTTAAATTATGTTGCTCAATGGCACTTTTGTAAATAAGGAAAAAACTGTAAGTCTCAAGAATTAGACTACATGTCATCACTTAAAAAGAAAAAAAACACATACATACCAAACACACAATTATATTTTTTCACTTTTGAAAAGGCGTAATTAGAAATATAGTACTAAACACATTTTTTGCATTATGAATACTTTAAATACGTGTTTTCACAACACTTTTTAAACCAGAATTTTCACATTATTTTAAACAACAATACTCAAACACCTCTACCAAATAGACCCTAAGAGCATTCTCATTAAGGGTTTTAAATGCTAAAAGATGCTTTTTTTTAGCATTTTTGACCCAAAAGCTTGCTCCATCAAGCCAAGTAAATGCTATAATTTTTGGCATTGATGAACAATGCGGTCTCATATTTGAGACCGCACTGTTCACCAATTGTAAAATTTATATTATTTTTTTATTCAAGTGGGGCCCGCTCTCTTTTCTTCTTTGTCTTTGTCTTTCTTATTTCCCGTTTCTTCCCTCTCACCATTTCTCTGCTCTCTCTCTCCCTCTGCTCGACGCCTCCCTCTCCAACGAAACCCAGGCCGGAGTATCAAGCCAAGCCGATTTTTATTTTTTTATTCACTCAACGCTCTCTCTCTACTCTATCTTTCTTTCCTCTCTCACTTCTTTCTTCTCTCTTCTCTCTTTGTGCTTCACCAATGTGGTTCGCCGATGAGTGGGCTTCGCCGATGATTGTGCTCCGGCGATTGTGGGATGCCGATGGCTGTGGTCCAGTGATTGTGGTCATGGATCGTGGGTCCGATAGTTGTGGTCCAGCGACGGCGATGGAGGTTTCTTCTTCTTTTTTTTTTTTTTTTTTTTTTTTTTTTTTTTTTTTTTTTTGCTTTTGTTCTGCGTGGTTCTTCTTGGGTTCGATTGGGTTCCGATCGTGCAACGGAGCTTGGTGGTCAACCATGGAGCATGGGTCGGAGCATGGATCAAAGGAGTTGTGGTCCGATTTGGTTGATTTGGTTTGTGGGTTTTTTTTGGCTGTGGGTTGTGGTCCGATTTGGCCGTGGTTTGTGGGTTTTTTTCCTTTTTTTCTTGCTGTGGTTGGTGGTGATTTGGTCCGATTGTTGTTGATTTTTTTTTGGTCCTACGGTGGATGTGGATGTGGTGGGTGGATGTGGAGGTTTTTCTTCTGTTTTTTTCTCTGCTATTGTTTGTAGTTGCGGTGGATCTGGCTGGTGGCTGGTGGCAGCGATGGTGGGTGGATGTGGTATGCGTGGGTGGATGCGGTGGCCGGTGGTGCTGAGAATAATTGGGTTGAGAAAGAGAGAGACAGAGGAGAGAGAAGGAAAAATAAAAAATGATAAAGAAAGAATATTTAAATGAAATGTTAAAAAAAATAGAAGTTTTGATGGAAGGGATGTTGTAAAGTGGTGTGTTATATGTTATAAAATTGGGTTTTGAGAGGGTAAATGCTAAATTTTTTACAATCCTTGATAAGAATGCTCTAACTTTCTCTAAATGGCACAATCTCAGGTATTTCATAGCCCACACTACGCAGGAGAGGACTTGGTAATAGATTTTGGACCTAATGAGCCATGGAAGAAAGTTTACGGTCCCGTTTTTATTTATCTTAATTCTTTGACTAATGGCAAGGGCCCCAATTTGCTCTGGGAGGATGCTAAAAAACAGGTTTCACATCAAACACATGTTGAAATTTGTAGTTTTATTTGGTAAAAATTAGATTGTACAACTTTGATGGTGAACAATTAATAAAACAAACTTTTTTTATTATTATTTATTTATAGACGGTCGATGAAATTAAAGCTTGGCCCTATGATTTTCCAGCTTCAGTGGACTTTCCATCATCAAATCAACGGGGTAGTGTCACTGGTCGATTACTGGTCCTTGATAGGTACATTTCTATATTTATTTTGCATCTTTTCTAGTTGAGTTTATAAGTAATGCTACAGATACAAATTATTTTACAATATTTTTACAAACTGTTGATATAGCCAATTTCTTACTGATTCTCATTTGAACCTACCACTAACTTCATTTTTTCATTTACCAATAATCATTTACCGTATCAACAGTTTAAAAAAAAATTTGTAAAAAATTTTGTATCTCTAACATTTTTCTTGGGTTTATTATTGTAATTTGCTCTTTGTTCCTGAAAATTAGCAATTTATGATGAATTCAAAATTTTAAATATGTTTAGCCCATAATGGATATTTGGCTCTTCAATCCTAAGCGTGGTTTTTTTTTTTTTTTTTTTTTAAGATTAAATTACAAAATCTTTGCTTAACGGGTACCCTTAAAGTATTTATTAATGAATCATTTAAAAAAAAAAAATTGAAGGTAAAATAGACATTTTGAGCTACACTGATTTTTTTTTTTTTAGTGAAAGGTACAGTGCGTTTAGGAAAGTTAACTTTCCTATTTAAGTTTAAAAACAATTTTAACTATAGACAACTTATCTACTACCAATTGAGATTTTAACTTTCCTATTTAAGTTTAAAAACAATTTTAACTATAGACAATCACCCTTGGTGCGGTGGTCACTCCACAAGTACAAGTACTTGTAGGTTGTGGAGGGAAAGGGTCAGGATTCAAGTCTCCAAGAGGGAGCTTCACACAAATATATACTTAGATTAGGTTAGAGTAGAAATTCTATCTTGTATCAAAGAAAAAAAAAAAGATTTTAATTTTAATGGGGAATTGAAGTAAACCTTATAGTATAATTAATGGGACAAAATGCAATTAACTCATGTTAAATTTAACTGAAGGTTAAACTTTGAGCTTTGTGTAGGTATATTAATAAGAATGCTATACCTGGAAGTGGTTCTTATGTTGGCTTGGCACTCCCAGGGGAAGTTGGATCTTGGCAAAGAGAATGCAAGGTAATTTTAAATTTTTTATTCCATGATAATTAAAGGTACATATAATGTGGCCATTATGACTCGTTGGCTCTTCTTTCTTGTTAAAGTTAAACATTAGTACAAGAAAATTTTCTTTATAATTTTGGACAATTTGGTACCTTATCTTCATAGCTAGGTAGCAAACTTGATTCCTTGCACATGTTATTTCTGATCAGGGTTACCAATTCTGGACCATAGCTAATAAGGTTGGCTATTTCAGTATTAATAATGTACGTGCTGGTGAATATAATTTGTATGCATGGGTCCCTGGTGTCATCGGTGATTACAGAAATCCTACTGTCATTACCATAACTTCAGGTCTTGTTTTCAATTTGTTGTGATGCTTTTTTATATTCATATCCTAATGTGCTATTAACTTATTATGCTATAGTGATTTGAAATTGAATATCATGTGAAGCAGGTAGTAGCACTGATGTTGGTAATCTTGTATATGAGCCTCCAAGAGATGGCCCAACATTGTGGGAAATAGGCATCCCAGATCGCACTGCTGCAGAATTCTATATTCCCAATCCTAACCCTTTGTATATTAACAAACTTTATGTCAATCAACCTGATTGCAGGTTAGTCCCTTTAATTGTGATTTTTCGTAATCTGTATATAAAATTAGTATGGTTCATGCAAGAGGAATTAGTTAAAATTAGGACCTAAATGTAGTTTTAGGAAAAATCTAGTCAAAATAAAACTCTCTCTTAATTTCCATTGTTTAGCTTGGTGTGAGATGGAGTTGTTTTAAAAAAAAAAAAAAAAAAATTAGTGAAAAACAATTCTATCTCTCGGCAAGTTAAATTAGGAAAGTTAAAAGATAATTTTCCAATTCATTTAAAAATCGCTACCAAATATATAAGAATGCGATAGTTTTCAAGAAAATACTCTTAAAAACATAATTTATTTTCCCAAAAAATATTAATATGGAAACAAACAAAGGATAGCTTCCCATGAATGAATAACCAACCCTTTGAAATGATTTGATATTATTTATGTTAGATATATATTAGAGATATTAACCCATTAGTATAGGCCCAAGCCCATCTTACTTTGTTTGCAAGGCAAGTCTTTTATATATACTAGAAATTTAGGATTTAGTATCTTATATATACTCATCTTATGTTCATTGTAATACAGAATTTGTACTACATTCTTATATATTAAATATGTAGCACTTGCTTCTTAAAAATAAAATATATATATATATATATATATGTAGCACTTAAGGGTTAGGGTGAATCACGTAACTCTCGTTTTTTGTGTTCTTTATTTTATATTTCCACTTCTAAATCTATTATAGCATATAATATTCAACATGGTATATCAAAGCAAATATTTAATTAGCATGGTATCGGAGCTAACATTTAACAATTTCCTCTATATATATATATATATATATATATATATTATTCTTATATAATCTAGCTATATAAGTTATCATATTTAATTACACATTACATAATTTCAGTGAGAATATGATTACACATTTTTAATTGGCAGGTTTAGACAGTACGGTTTGTGGGAAAGATATGCAGAAATCTATCCTAATAAAGACTTAGTTTACACCGTAGGTGTGAGTGATTACACTAAAGATTGGTTCTATGCTTAGGTTACCAGGTACAATTTTTTTTTTTTTTTTTTTTTTTGGCTTGATCAAACTTTTCTTCACATCTTCTCTTTAGCTACGATACTGTTTGAGTTCATTTTAGATCATTTTTTAAACCACCCCCCCCAAAAAAAAAAAAAAAAAAAACTTCAAATGGATGTGAATTTCTATGTACAATTATCCTCTTTAATGCTAAATTTCGGATTATTAGAGTGTAGCAATCAACTAGTTCAATTTTACAAGCTAGCTTTCTTTCATTGCAGGAAAATAGCCAATAAGGTGTATCAAGGAACTACATGGCAAATCAAATTTAATCTTCACAATGTGAATCGTATTGCTACTTATAAGTTGCGAGTGGCACTGGCATTTGCCGCTCTTTCTGAACTGCAGGTATAAAACCTTCATTTTCTAATTATTATGGAGAGAAAGACCATTACTTGTTAATAGTATCGATTTTGAATGCATATTGACACCATTAATTCTAAATGAATTGTATTTGAAGGTTCGCGTTAACGATCCAAAAACAAAAAAACCTCTGTTTTCAAGTGGACTAATAGGGGACGACAACGCGATTGCTAGACATGGAATCCATGGGCTCTATTGGCTTTACACTGTGGACATCCCAGGTGGTCGGCTTGTTGAAGGGGATAATACTGTGTTTTTTACCCAACCAAGAAACGTCAGCCTTTTTGAAGGGATTATGTATGATTATATCCGTTTAGAAGGTCCCCCAGGGACATAAAAATTGAGTTCGTATACAAATTAATTAATATTTACCTATAGAGTTGGGTTTAAGCTACGTCTGATGTAATTTTAAATAATATTACACCACTCAATACTTACCTACAAATTTATGGGGAATGTTTTTGGTTTTTGATTTTAAATTTGTTGATGAAGAAATTCAGTCTCCTTTAAGTATGAATGTATGATGAGGTTGTTGTGAAACTACATTTAAACAAAGCTTCAAATTAACCTTGTTTTTGTGTCTAGTTTTGAAAACGTCAAGTAAAACAAATGGGAAGAAAAATTCAATCAAGATAAGGTAGAAGGGAACTGTTGATAATAATAATTATGTATAATATGCAACCCAAGTATTTTGGCAATTTATTGGTGTGCAATAAATAAATTAACTGATTGTAATTATACAAACAAAATAGAGAATCAAGGAACAATGTTGAATTTAGGGCCACTGATGTGTAGACTTAATAAAATTGAACCCGAATCCAATGGAAAATTTTATATATTAGGATACGGATAGAGATTCTGGAACTCGTAAAAAAAGATTCAACTCATATCACCTACTGAAACGAAAGGTTTTATGTTTTTGACTGTGTAAATATGTTTCACACTTTCAAAGTCACAATTCACTCAACTCCCACCAAATTTACCAAATCATTTCTAAACAAGAACAAGAAAGAGAGTGCATTGTATATTGTTTCTAATTGAAGTGTTTCTTAGTTCCTAATTAAATTGTTTCTTAGCTTTCACTGAAATCCACCAGATAGCTATTCACCACCGAATTGCTTCAATGAAACCACTAGTGAACTCTTATCATCATTGCTCGCGAAAGTATTGTACAATAGTTATTGGCGAGAGAGAGAACCAAATGAGACAGAAGGTGAATAGAAAATGCTTTTAATGACATAGAAGAGCTACAATGTTCCTCTATTGTTAGAGGATACTCTCTATCTTTTTTTAAGTGGCTTCTTCAGAATGGTGAATTAAAAAAAAAAATTAGCTACAATATTGACCATTTTAGATGTGAAAGGTTTTTCATTTATTTAAAATTTTAGCAATCGTAATGACAATTTTAGAGAAAACTCTATTTTGAAGAACCCAATGTGAAAGCTCTAAGTTCCTTGATGTTAGAATATGGTTAAGCAGTTGGGATAAGATTTTGTTGAAATTAACGAGAAAATGTTGTAGAGAATTGCATAGGGAGAGAGAAGGGTTTCTAAAAAAGAAAAAAGAAAAAGAGAAAAGTAACACAAGATAATTATGTGGTTTGGCCAAGGAAACCATGCAAATTGGGATGACGATGACAAGAAAATGCTAGATGGTTGTAAAAACTTGAGAAATGGTTACATTAGTGACCAAGGAGAGGCTTTTATGGCCAGAAGATGACTACATTGATGGCTTAAGGGCAAAGGATCACGTATGTTGAAGCACGTGTGAGTGAATTGGCGAATTTCACATATATCATAACCCATAATAAGAGATGAGTAAGTTTGAGTGACTTAGAAGCCTTAAATGTGATTGACTCCAAAATCGAAATCTAAGTGGAAAACAGAGCAAGATAGGCCTAGTTGGAAAAAGTCAAACCTACTTCATGTCAAAGTCAAAGCGGTATAACCAACTTAGTCTAGTCAATAGTTGGGTCAATGGTTTGGGTTCAATTAGGCTGTTTGGTCTAAGGTTTGAATTTGATCAATGAGGTCTTGTCATGTGACACATATGTTGAGACTTCTTTAATTTAGACTTTCACCTTATGTTTAATTAGTGTCATATATCACTCTTCTTTGAAAGGGAAATATGTACTTGTAAGGGTAGGTTTTGGCTCCTAAGCCTAAAAGATGAATGGGTTAAGGCCCAAAGAGCCCCACACAATGAATTTGTAGAGAGTAGGCTTAAAAGCTAGGTTTCAATGGATCAGGCAACGCGCATAGTGGATTAATGATACTAAGAAAGTAAAGAAAGACAAGTTCTAAGCAAGGAAAACCTTCCTTGGCGAAGTCCGAGGAGAATATTCTTGAATATAGTTCTTTTGGACTTAGATACAATTTTAGTTCTTATTGCTACAGTGTATTCTCTACAGATTTTTCCGATCCTCTCTCCCTAGAGGATCTCTTACGTTATATAGCTCCCTTTAGATGATCTTGACCCTCCATTTGTTGATCGTTCAAGCCACTACTTGAGTGATTGTCCCATCAGACACCTTCCCAAACCCCTTGTGAGTTGGGGCAACTAAGGTAGCACTGTTCAGGGGTTTTCTCCATATAAATGCAACTAGGAGGTTTGGTGGGATGCATTAAATGTGATGACAACCACCATCCCTTTAGTCATGTCAGGGCTAACCCCCCTTCCTGAATCTCTTTCTTTACAGTATGACCTCATTTGGTAATGTGCCACTGACGTGACCTTATTGTCCGAGCGTGTGACCTCCTCGGTGCGATGGTGGCCTCCTCGACCATGGGTATGACATGTGGCGCAAATACCTTTTTAAATTCTTGTACCCAACAGTACTATTTATTTAACTTCCTCCCGAACAAATGAATTAATGAATTTATTCATTTAACCTTCCACCTAAGCAATATTTATAATAAAGCATCTAATTTTTACTATTTCCTTTTTTTTTTTTTTTTACTATTTCCTTACTATTTAAATTTTAATAAAACTTTTGGGCAACCTTTATATATATATATATATATATATATATATAATCAAATAAATAATAGTATTGTGCACCATAAAATGGCTTGATTCTAACTAGTGGGCCTTTCACAAAAAATATAATAGCAAAGGCCTAGTCCCTCACAAAAAAAATATATTTTAAAGATAAAAATGATAAAACCATATAGGGTTTGTGTTACGTTGAAAAATAATAAGGCTTAAATGCCTCAACTAATTGTTTGTGCCTAAAACACACTCAAATTTTCAGGAGGGTGCTATATTTTATGGATAACATCAAGAGAGGTTTTGTGTACTTTTTTTCTTTATATTTTGTTATCAAATAAATCTTATTAGAAAAAAAAAATTACACTTTACCACTCTAAATTATATCCTAGTTAACGGCAAACTTAATGTCGGGGTGCAAAGCGTAACAATGGTCATAATTTGTGATGCAAAATGTGCATTTAAAAATTTTAAGGTGCAAAGTATAGTCTGGAGTATAGTTTAGGGTGATAAAATGCAATTCTCAATTAAAAAAAAAAAAAAAAAAAAAAAAAAAAAAAAAAGAGTCATGCCTAAAGGGCCAGGATCAAATCATGAGCAAAAGCCCAAAAAGAAGAAAATTAAGGCCCATTTCCACTTGCACAGAGTATGAGCTGCCATTGCCATATTCGAAAATACTAGAAAATAGAAATACCCATTCAAAAAAAAAAAAAACCCTTGGTAGCACATGTCTAGCTTACAAACACGGTCACATGCATTGTGCGTGATACCACCAGTAAGAAGTAGAAACCCTAGCTCGCGGCGTGTTGGGGTTTAAGTTTAAAACTCTTTTAAAAGCCATAGCTAGGGTTTAAGAGAAAATCTTCGATACACACACTCTCTCTCTCTCTCCACCATTTTCTTTCATCTCTGAAAATATGGGTTTCTGGGGTAAGCCTTTTTCATCAATTTCCCTAATTCTGTTAACTAATCATTTCTAGGCATTCTTTGTTTGTATGCATCTTTTATGCATTTGTGTGTGTGTGTGTTTTTTTTTCTGGTTTTGATTCTCAGGAATTGAAGTAAAACCTGGCAAAACATACCCTTATCACTCAGACAATGTTGAAGGAAAGCTTCACGTTACTCAGGTTCTGTTTAAAAAGTTTTGAAGTTTTTACAAATTGGGTATTTTCCATTTGAACTATATACCTATAATTATTTGGTATAATTGACCCATCAATTTTTTTTGGGGATTTTAGAAATCTGTATATTGAACTGGGTGTTAGAGATTTTATATTAAGAGTTTGTAAGTCAATTTTTGCTTGCTAATGTATGTTGTGTTGTGTGCAAATTCAGGCAACATTAGGCCTTGGCTCATCATCAGCTGAAAGGTGTATACTTCAGTGTCATGTAGGACACAAGAGCCCAATTTTCTTGTGTTCTTTGTTACCGGATAAGAATGAGACGTGCCCGTTAAGTCTTGAGTTTCAGAGTGATGATTTAGTAGCCTTCTCAGTGATTGGTCCTCGAAGCATTCATCTCTCTGGTTATTTTGTGGCCAATGAAGGAGACGGTGTTCTTGATGACTATGATTCGTATCCTTTTGATTGATTGTCTTGGAATTGATTTAAATGGAAGTTCTATTACTTTGCAGTTTTCATTGCAATTCTTTTTTTTTTTTGCTTTGCCATGGTTTATATTCCCCTTACTACTATGTGAAGTGATTCTTTTGGGGAGGATATTGCTGACACAAACTCAGACGAATCATCTGAGTTTGATTCTGAAGACGGATATGAGGATGAGGATGATTTCATTGATGATAGTGATCTTGACATGTACAACCCTTCACATGTTCCAAATAGTGGAGGTAGGTTGACATTTTGGAAGACTGCTAACTTCTAAACTTCATTTTTCTTCTTCTTGCTTCTTATCTGGTCTACATTCTGTGTAGTGTAGTCTATGTGCTATTTAATATTTTATGTTTCAAATAAATTAGCATATTCTTGGGATCCAGATGTGACTAACTTAAAAGAATTGGATTTCATATAAAAGGAAGCATCAAATTGAATGGAAGTTTTTGAGAAAAAACTAGTCATTGATTTTTCAGTTCTTTAACATTGGAGGAGACTTTTCTAGAAGATTTTTATGCCTTTTGCACCAAAAGAATTATATAGGATTATCTGAAACTTTGGATATTGGTTAAGGTTGTGCTATCTCTAAGGATCAAATCATATCTAATAAAAAAATTAGAAGAGGTCAGGTGTGTGTGTGAGAGAGAGAGAGAGAGGGCAGGCTACTTGCTAATAAACTTGATAATTGCATAAAATTCAGACTCAAGCTGGGTCAAAATTCTCCCCAAATACTGCTACAATTTGGCTCTGGTTAACCCCACCGACTCAAATCAAGACAACTAATCTAATTTGGATTGGTTTGGCTTGCTTCTGCATCAAAGTATGGCAGACCTGATTATGTGGGCAGTGTCCAGGTTGAAATGACAGGTCACGAGGTTATATATACATAGAACGTAATTGGTTCTAATTTTTAAGTTGGTAAGCTGAACTTGAGAACGCAAGGTTATAGGAGTACCTTAATGAATGTTAAGCTTGGGTAGCCTTGTTGGTAGTAGCTATATTTTTATTCCTATGTTGTTATAATTATTAATAGTATCAGTGCTACTAGTAAGAGTTGTGTGGAAACTGAATTAACATATTATGGAAATTGTGGATGAAAAAATTAAAGAGTTGTCCCACTCCCCTTCTATAAGGAGTGCTTCATGTTGCGCTGTCTCTTTATCATTTGAAGGGGGCTGGTATTTTTTTGATCTATAATTTAGGATGGGCTTCTGATGTCTGATGTCAGCGTATATGTAAGCATGCATGTGAGTGTTAGATTTTTTGGAATTATCAATTATCCATGGTAGGTTTGGTTTTTATAACCTGACCCAACTTGCATCTTTATCAAATATCATGTACTCTAAGCCAATGTTGTAATATTTTTCACTGCATTAGCATAGTGGGGTTGAACTGCTTTTGTGATTATGTACTTTTGCCACATTGGTTTGTTGGTGACTCTTTGGTGTACAATACTCACAATCAAATAGTTATTTGTAAGTCATACATTGTACTAGATATTTGCTGTCTTTGACTTCTTCTTTTTTTGTTTTTTCTTTTTATTGCAGTTGTAATAGAGGAAATAGTGGATGATGAGAAGGCTACAAATGGCAATGGCCAGCAAAAACGAAAAAAGAAGAATCGATCAAGTGATTCTGAGGACCATAGAGAATCTCAACAACAAATTGTTGTCAAGAGTCATAGTTCCCCTGTTTTGGAAAGTGAAGATGAAGATGGTTTTCCGGTTTCTACTGAGCATAAAAGCAACTTGAATATTCAGAAGCCTGAAGCAGAAGCAGAACAGATAGAAAAGAAAGCATCTGAGAAAACCAAGAAGAAGAAGAAGAAAACAAAAGATGGTGATCAAGCTACTGGCTTAAAAAGAAAGGTTGAAAGCGTAGACCAAGATGATCATCCAGAAAGGTGTGATGGATCCACCTATTTTCTGTTACCATTGATACTTGCTTCTAATTGTTTTTTTTTTTTTTTCTTATTTTGGTCAGAACTTATTTTATTTTTTCAATACTTGATGCACTTGGTATATGGTAATGTAGCTTCAAAAACTTTTTTTCTCTCTTAATATTCATTCTGTGAGCTACTTATCAAAAAAAAAAAAAAGTATCCTGTGAGCTGGGAAGCCTTTGAAATAGTTAATTTAGTGTCTATATGCTAAACCATTCCTAAAAACAATGTCAGGCAAAAGAAGAAAAACAAGAAGAAGCAAAAAGAACAGGCTAAAGAGGGAGAGGCTCTTGAATTTGGTAACAACACCGAAATCAATGTTCCTAGTGAGGATGAAAAGCAGCCTGAGTTAAAGAGGAGCTCCAATCTGAACCAAGCTTCACCTGTTGAGAATGATCATGATCATAAGCTATCTAACAAGAAGTGAGAGCAGATTTCTCATTTTTTTAGTTGATGTATTTGCCTCTAAGGACAGTTGAGTATATATCCTGTATGCTCAAACTGTGCCCTTGAACTTTTCTTGTACATCTTGTTAAATATATGCATTTACTCTATACTTTATCACAAAAAAAGAAAAAGAAAAAAAAGAAAGAGAGATTTCTAATTGCTTATATTGTTGAAATTCATATAGTTTACATGTTATTTACATGAGTTTTTTCTGTACATGTGCACAGGGACCTTGGTGTTGATATGGACAATGTTACTGGGAAAAATTCCTCGGAGGAGAAAAAAAAGAAGAAAAAGAAGAAGAAGTCAACAACTCAGGAGGGTGAAGGGAAAGCTACTGTGGATCATACTGTTTCAGCTGTGGGAAATAAGGAGGTAGAGGAAAAACAAAGCGAAGTCAAGTCATCTCAAGTGAGAACCTTTGCAAATGGGTTGGTTATTGAGGAGCTACAAATGGGCAAACCAGATGGCAAAAGAGCTTCTCCTGGAAAACAGGTTAGTCTTTGTTTACTACTGGTGGTCAAGTGCCACATTTAAGCCTTGGCCCTTAACTTAAAAGATATTACGTTTCGACAGGAGTCATTTATATTTCCTTTTGGTTTACTGACTTTTGAATATTTCGTATATTTAACAAAGTAAAGCATCAGGTGTATTAAAAATGTAAAATAGCATGAGGTCCAAAATTCGTCTAATAAACCCCAAAAAAACATCCGCATCAGTTTATGTATCCATTGTGCAAAATGGGATTTTGCTACATTGTTTGTGCAAATATACAAGTTATTATAGCTTATGCAAAACAATTTTGTATTGTTTCTTTGCGTTTCCGAGGGTGAAGGAAAAGAGTAGATGATGATTCTTCTGTGTGAAGAGAGAAAAACGATTTTAAAAAATCATGAAAATTGATATTCAATGAAATAGCGGTATAGAATAAATAATCAAATGTGGGTGTTTTGAAAAAATGGTTAGGTAAAATAAAAAAAAAAGTAGGTTCATATGCTAAAATAGATAAGAATTTTTGCACGAGCTGATGCGAATGCTCTAAGAGCCTTTATAGTAAGCTGTTAGATGGAGTTCCCATGGCCTATAATTGCTAAGAAACTTTAGTGGGACGATATAAGGAGTTAAAATTCACATCATTAATCACTCTAGTCAGTGTTATGCTCATCCAGTGCATGGCTTCAATGGGGCTTCAGCTTTTCTATTGTTTGGTCCTAGTCGGTAACTTGCGACACTATAAAATCAAATAAATTTTGTGGTGTAGGCCTGTTGCACCTGGATTTTTATCTCTGGCTGTTCTGTTATCCAATGCATTATGACCATGAGTTTATATTAGATCTTTTTTTCCTTTCTTTTTTTATAAGCAACAAAACTTTATTAATGAAAGAAGAGGCCCAAGTATGCATGGAGTATACCATGGATATTGGTTAAAACACAATCAAGCTCTCAAGTTACGAATATGCATGAATAAAAGACATTCATAGAATAATAATCTAGATTTATTTGCAAGTTCTTGTAAACAGAGTAATATCCAATGAATTTTTCTCTTCTTTCAATTAACTGTAATTGTTTTATTTTCAGGTCAGTGTCCACTACATTGGCAAACTTAAAAGCAACGGCAAAATTTTTGACTCGAATGTGGGAAGGGCACCCTTTAAATTCCGTCTAGGTACTATAAAATTTGATATGACAAATGTCTGGAACTCTGGTTTGTTTTCTGTGGTAACATTTTTCTTCTTTTGGTCTTGCAGGTATAGGACATGTTATTAAGGGATGGGATGTTGGTGTTAATGGTAATTTTCTGAAGGACTAAATCTTGATTCTACTTGTCTGTACATTTAATATCCTCTGCAAAGCAGCTTTTACATATTATTATGTATACTAAATCCTCAGGCATGCGTATTGGGGACAAAAGAAGACTCACTATTCCACCATCAATGGGGTATGCAACTGATCGAATAGTTTTGCTTTGCATTTGATTTTAAAAAAGAAAAAACGTTTTGCTTTCCATTTTTATTGTCTTGTTTCTTGTATGGTTCCACCTTTGGTGGGATGATAAGTGTTGATGCACTCCTTCTGGCTCCTGTTTATTTTTGGTTCTAACAAGCAAGGGCCCCCCCCTACAAAGCTTTGGATGTCCCAATCAGGCATATTTATATAAATTCTTTTTATGCAGCTATGGAACTAAAACTGCAGGGAAGATACCACCAAATTCATGGCTCATGTTTGATGTAGAGTTGGTTGATGTTCGTTGATGATGTTGCTTTTGTGTTTTCCTTGTGAGTTTTTTGAGGTTCTTGCTTTCTGCAAAAATTAGAGGTTTGTTATCATGAGGATGTAAGATTACGGAAAAAAATGGAACCATTGTTTCAATCTGGGAACTGGTTGAGCAAAAATTTTGTTTGAAAATTCTAGTGTTTGAATTATATATTAATTACTTTATGCATAAAATGAGTTATAAAAATTATTATTTTGCGCAATATTTTCCAATTATACAATGTGCAATCAAAGTGCTCGTTGATGTGAGCGCACTTGGATTCCGTGTAAGTGTGTAACATCCTCTTTGAAATTTTTACATATAATGTTACTTGGTTTATACTTGTGAATCATTTTTTTTTTTGAGGGAAAACTTGTGAAATATGAAACATTGTATTGGGAATGTGATTTTTTTTTTTTTTTTAGACAGCGGGGAATGTGAATTTTGAAAGTATGTTATAGGGGACAAAAAATGGATGAAGTGGGATTTATACTTAGGATACTCCTGTATGTTTGAAGTTATGGGAACATGAAACATTGTATTGGGAATGTGAATTTGGAAGTATGTTAAGAGTAATGATATGTACTTAGGTTCTCCTGTCATTGATCTACAAGGTTCTTGGAATAATAAGGAAGATAATGTTGCTAAAAATATAAGTTAAGAGAAATGATATGTACTTGAATGGACTGCTGTTTGTTTGTTTATATATATCAAGAATAGACTAATTAATACATCAAGAATAGAGTTTGGTATATCAAAAAACTAAGGACAGTTACATTAAATCTTAAATGCAGTAGTTTTTCAAGCATATTCAGTTTCTTGCAACAAAAAAATTAAGTAGGTTATGTTACAAAATTCCACGTCTGGCTAACTTGTTCTATTACTGCTACCTAAATGTTGCAAAGAGAGTGTAACCACGGCTATTAGCTAGCCTCCGCCTTAATGATGGGTGCTAACAAGACCGTCACTCTTTTCATTATACCACTTATTTTGGTGCTCTTATTCCCTCCCTTGTCAGAGGGTGGGATCATGGGCGACATCATAAGATATTAAGAGCCTGTTTGGATTGTCCAAAACCTATAACTCATATCTCTATCCTTACTATAACTGGAATATCTCCTAACAAAGTGAAAATTAAAAGAACTGAAGCAAAGGAGAAAATGAAAAGAACTGAAGTAAAGTGTAGCTTAAGTGGTCTGAAAATGAAAATGAAATTAATTAAAGCCCAACAGTATTAACACTTTTGCCACTGAAACCCAAATTTCATGATTTGGAAACTCCAAAATCTTTCTCCCGTTCTTGTCACTCAAACGAAAATTTTGTGAATTACGTGATGAGAACATGACTCAAAAATTATGTCATACAACCATTTCTTCTGTGAGCCCCACATGTTTTGGGTTTTGGGTTTTGGATGATGAAAACTAAGTTATATAACTCAGTTTTCATTCATCCAAACACCCTCTAAGATTCTTCGGACAATCTTCATCCCAAGCAAAACACCCTCTTACAACAAATGAACCGTTCAGGTTTACTTTTATACATTAAAACAACCTAAAGTGGAAATTATCCCACCCTCGGGGCTAAAACATTCATGACAAGCCCCAGCAACTATCAGTCTTAAGATGGTAACAAAATTATTGTAGAGATTAGAGGAAAGAAACAATGGCCTTCATCCACCAGAGGTTCAAATGTTGATTTTGTGTGCGTTTGGATTCGGCGTCTGCGTTTTCCTCTTTTGAGTTTTTCCTCTTTTTTTTTTTCTTTTTTTTTTCACGCGTAATGGGAGACAGGTTACTGTTCATATACTGTGCATGAACAATAGTCGAAAATTTTGACTTTTCGACTATTTTCAGCCTATCAATGGATCCGTGCACTGTTCACGGGACCCACAAACTTTATTTTTCAACAACTTTTTATTAAAAATAGGTCCCATGATACTATTCACACATTTAATTATTTCGCTACAGTGTTTTCAGTTTCAGTTTTCAGTTTCAACAAAAATAAGCTCAATCCAAACAGACCCCTTAATGCTCTCAATGTGGCAAATTAATGATAGTATTCATATTATAACTTTAAATAAGTCGAACCAGTATCTCTATCCTATAACTTCAAATAATCAAACTGATTGGAAGATGATTATATCCGTTCTAATCTCTACCATTTTTTATATATTTTAACAGTTGAGTGCTACATTTCATGGGGAAAAATCGGAGAAAATAGTATAGTAATGACTAATGTGACATTGAGATATTTCTAATATTGAAGTCTCAGGGGTTAAACAAAAAGGCCCACATGGGGGACCATCTACTAGAGGAAGCAAAAGGAGAGTCATGAAAAAATTTCCATTAACTATAGACATATTCCTTATTAGTTATTAAACACTATCCCTTATTAGTTATTAAACACTCACCGTCCACACAATACCACATGAACCAATTTTAAAAAGTAGGGTGTACGAAGTGTGCAAATTGCAATAGTAGTAATATACTAAAGTGTGCAATAGTAGTAATGCTGTGTGTAATAGTAGTAATACTAAGTGTGCAATGGTAGTAATGCTGAGCGCATTAAGACTTTCCCTCATGTAGCTCTTACTCTAAACTCTAAAGTCATGCTAAAAATGTGTACTGCGTGGCCGTCTGACCAATGCGCCGTCTTACCCATGGGCGATGTAATTGTGGAGGAGCTGAATGCAATGCAATGCAAAAAAAAAAAAAAAGAGGCCTCTTGCAAATGTCAATCCTTAGTAAAATAATGCAACCACCACAATCAAGTGGCGGCAAAGTTGCACCTTCATATAAAAGGGTTCTGATCAACAAAATAGATTCCATAATAGACATACAAACCAGTCGACTATAATCTTCACTCTTGACAAAAGTTCTCAGCTTTACCCGAGGGTTAAAATCCTCTGCTCTTAAAGAAGCTTAAAGTAACACAAAACTACACGTCCCGTAAAACCAGATATTAAAGGAGCTTATTGAGAGATGCTACACTCCACAGGGACTCTGATAACCACCTCAGTATGGCTGCACGGGTGCTCTGAACTTCGATCCAGCATAGACAGCTGCGGGTCCAAGCTCTTCCTCTATCCTAAGAAGCTGATATCAAAGCACAATGTTGGTTAACCCAATCATTTCTTGTAACCGTAAAACATGCAGTGTGTATGAGAGACATTCAGAGCAGCTAATAAATTTACTAAGAAAATAGAGAAGAAAAAAAAACATTATAAGGGAACCGAAATTAGCACTATAGGAGTTATTTTTGGAGTCAAGGATTATGATGATCAAGCAGAGAGAGAGAGAGAGAGAGCAGTTAGGGCCCAAAACAACAATTTACCTGATTGTATTTAGCAAGGCGTTCTGATCTGCAAGGAGCTCCAGTCTTGATCTGGCCCTGTTTAACAAATACGGACATATATACAGATCATATCAGCTCAAGTAACATTTATCACCTAATACTGCAACATATAAAAAACGAGATAATTCTTAAGTACCAGTACAAAGTCAAATCCAACAAACAAGAAACAATTCCTTCAAATCAAATTCTCGTAACACAAGCAGCAATATTCACACAGGAAAAAACAGAGAGCTACAACCTCCACACAAAAAAGAAACTAAATAGTTACAATGAAGAACTAGCCTAACACTTACTGTTGCCAATCCAACTGAAAGGTCTGCAATAAAGGTATCCTCGGTTTCACCACTACATTGAACAAAGAGACAACATCAGCAACACAAATGCTAAAGCCAAGGTTTTTATTTGTGTGTGTGTGTTCGGAGGGGGGGGGGGGGGGGGGGGGAGAGGAGGGAAGGTTGGAACATTGTGGACATGTCATACCTTCGGTGGCTTGCCATGACACCCCAACCAGCATGTTTAGACATTTTCACTGCTTCAATACTCTCAGTTACTGAACCAATTTGATTAACCTGAACAATCATAGACACAAGGGGAAATTATTTATTTTTCCAATTCAGTAACATGACCATCCAGATATTTCCCATACTGTTGTATAAATAAAAAAAAGATATTTCCCATACTGTTGTTTTTGCAAGTCCATGGCAAATTAATAGCTATCAACAAGTAATCCAAAAAATTATGTAAAGCAATCTATGGCAGTAAAGAAATGACTACCAACATATTATCCTAAAACATCATCCACAAGGCAATCCTTAGATGCTCGTCTAATTTAAAAGGTAATAAGTTCTACCTTCAACAGAAGGGCATTGCAGGTCTTCTCCCGAATTGCTTTTTCCACACGCTGCAGCAACAATGAACAAAAATAAGTTAAAAGACTGCCTCCCACTTTTTTTTCTTGACTTTAGACCAACAGATATTCCCTTTCAATACCTTGGGGTTTGTCACCAGAAGATCATCACCAACAATCTGCACATGCTGGCCAATTTCAGCTGTCATCTTGGCATAGTGTTCCCAGTCATCTTGATCAAATGGATCCTCAATGGACACAATTGGATAATCAGACACAAATGACTTGTAAACATTCTTCAAGCTGTCTCCAGATATTTTTTGTGATCCATCATTGTTCTGTAACAGAGATTCATTTATTCAGCTAACTTAATTGGTAGTAAACTAAAGCAATCAATGTGCTCTAACCAAACTTTTTGATAATTCAATAGTTGGGGGAAGGGGGATTTGAACCCTAGGCATCTTTGTTGGAAATATATGGAGGTGCCAGTCAAGCTACAAGGCTCTTGGCATGCTCCTAACCAAACTTATTTTGATCACATACATAAAAATAGACACAGGAGTCTTTCAAAATTATGTCAAATCAAATACAAAAAATGGATCATAGGGAAAAATGCAACTCAAATTACCTCTTCCTTGAAATTCAAGTCATAGGTCTTATCCTTGCTATCGTAGAATTCTGATGCAGCAACATCCATGCCAATAACAACCTGTCAGAAGAGGCAAGAAAAATGCATCAACATTGTATAATTTGCTTTGCTACAAGAGGAAATAATGAATTAATAGTGATAAAATAGATTCAAATAGATGAAATAACTAACCTTCCCTGTATATCCAGCTTTTGCAATAGCAGTCTTCAGCAATTCAAGACCCTCTTTGTTTTCCTGTCAATCAAAATCACAACATTATTTTATCCACGTTATACATGGTCTCTGACATGTGATAGATGAGGTGAAGCAAAATTGTTGTTAATTGAGGATGAACAGGTGAAAAATACAAAATTTAACTAGACAACAACAACTAAGCCTTAGTCAAAATATTTGGGGTCGACTATGGATAAGGGTTTGCCAATTTTTTGCACTTAGCTATCAGCTATATGACCTGTTGATTTTACATTTTAAACAAAGACATAGAAGAGTATAATAAAAGTTTCACAAAACAGTTGTAACAGAGCCATTTGGCTTCTCACTTCCAAATAACATTTCCTGATAGGCTAACAGCACACTAAGAGCAATACTAACCTGAATATTAGGAGCAAAGCCACCTTCATCACCAACATTAGTGGCATCTTGCCCATACTTCTTCTTAATTACAGCCTGGACAGGCAGACAAGCAAAAGCAAAATAAGCCCCCCAAATCATGCCAATTTATTATTAAAAATTTGCACAGGGAATCAGGAATGAGAATAGTCACCTTCAGATGATGATATACTTCTACACCCATCTTCATGGCTTCCGTGAAAGAAGATGCCCCAACAGGAAGAATCATAAATTCCTACATAGAGAGACAGAGTAAGAACTTCAATTACAAAAGTTCATTAAATATTCATCATATACAATCAATATCATCCAAATTACCTGCATAGCTAGTTTGTTGCCTGCATGGGAACCTCCATTGATAACATTGAAAGCAGGTACAGGAAGCACTAAGGTCTTGTTCCCAGCAAGATTGGCAATGTGCTGCAAGGTTAAAACACAACAAAAATGAACCACTCAGCATGCAGCTAAAATTAACAGGGTCGGTAACAGTGATCTTCAAAACCACCTATACCTGGTAAAGGGGGATCTTCTTCACCAAAGCACCAGCTTTACAAACAGCAAGGGATACTGCCAATATAGCATTTGCTCCAAGCTGGAAAATCAAGATGGAAGAAACATCAATTAGCATGAAATTCATAGAGCGAAAACAAATTTAAATAATGAGCTGAAATAAGACATACATACATTCATACATACATACATATGTGTGTGTGTGTGTGTGTTATAGGTAGCTGCAATAAGACTTATTATAACCCACGAATACTAATCACGATCATACCTTTTGCTTGCACCAACCCCATTCATTAACAGTTCCATCTAGCTCTTGTACCATGTAATTGTCAATTTTAGTCTGCTCTGTTGGGTCCTGTGAATCAATAATACAAAAATAACAGGTGCGAATGCATCAATAACTGTTCACTTTTCATGGGCTCCAAAGAAATTAAAACAAACTTTCATAAACATAATATTATCATACCTTGCCAAGCAAAGCAGGTCCAATGATTTTGTTCACATTCTCCACTGCCTACACCATCAAGAAACCAAATCATCATTATTACTTTCACTCCACCCCACCAAAATCAAAGGGGAAACTAAAAACCAGTAAAGATACTGGATGAGAACAAAGACAGTCCAAATATAATATACCCAAATGAATATTAATAGCATAGAATCATTTCATTGCCATAGACATTACTAGCATACAAAATATCCACCGGGGAACACATACAATGATACACCCACATCAAGATTTTAGTTCCTGCCCTTAAAATCAATTTCCATAGAAAGCTTGTTCCATTTGCTTAGAGATAACATTGAGGCAATGATGATTTATCACATAATAAAAAGAAGGATCCTAGTTAATATCAGTCAAAGGAGCTTACAAATAATTACTTCAAAAGAAAAATGAAAGTAATGGAATACCTTGGAGACACCTTTACCAAGGTAGTCTTTTCCACCATCCCTCAACTCCAAGGCTTCATAGATACCTTTAAAACAACATCATATATAAATGACTTGGTAAACCACTGGTGTTAAACATCAAAACCCATTAAAACATAAATTTATGCAAATAAACATGCATATCAATACACATGCACAGACACACACAAATAACAAAACTAAAACCATGCAACCAACAAAATCAAAAGCCTAAAATGCACCCCCACAATTTGTTTTTTTTTTTTTTTAAAATTGAAGTTCAAAAAAAAGTACATAATGATAGTAATCATAATAAAAAATAAATAAATAGCGATTTAATAAAATTAAAAAAAATAAAAAACACACACACACAGAGGTTTTACCTGTAGAAGCACCGCTTGGCACAGCAGCTCTAGCCAAAATCGGTGAACCTTTATGTTCAGGAACTTCAACACCAACATCAACCTGAAAATCAAATGCATATTCAGACTCTTTAATTCTCTTTCTAAAAGCACAAACATACTTTTTATTTTAAAATTTTCCTTTCTTTTCTCACATTTTTTTTTTCACCAAACAAACAAAGAAAGATCAGACGGTTACAAATGGAAGGAAAACTCACTTCTACGGTGGGATTTCCACGGCTATCGAAGATCTGACGGGCCTTAATAAACTTGATCGTAGCCATCTTTCGATTCACACCAGGTTTGTTCGTAGTATCACACTAAAAAAAACACACCCTCACAGCTTTAGTTTTGAATTTTTTTTCTTAAAAAAATGAAACTGTCGTAGCAGGTTCTTCTGGGAGTCATTTTTATAGTCACGGCACGTGGTTTTCTACCACGGATTATAAAACTTACGCCGTTGATTGAAAAAGGTGGTTGTTATGTGTACGGCTGAGATGGATTTTTCTTGAGCATCACGCGAAGCTCGTCAAAGTTTACGTGGGCCCCGGGGGACTCATGACAGAAGAAAATTGAATGTCAAAAGGAATAATATCAAGAATATGCTGCTGCGGTAAATATTTGGTAAAGTATTGGTGGGTGCTCAAGAAATAGAAATTAGAGAAAGTTTTTTTTTTAGCTATGTTTGTTTTGAGGGAAAGATAGAGAAAAGAATAAAGAAAAGGAAAGAAAATATTTTTTTAGGTGTGTTTGGAGGTAGAAGTAAAGAGGGAGGAGAAAAAGATAATAAAATTAAATTTACTATTTTATCCTTATAAACTTTAAATATATCATTAATTATGAGGATATAAAAATAATTTCCCAAATCTTTTAAAATTTCCCGATGATATAGTAGTAATTTTGTGGATATTAATAGTAGGTAAAAAATAAAAAATAAATTGGTGAGATCCATGAAAATCATTACTCTCTTAATTTCTTTTCTCTTCCTCTCTTTACTTCTAACCAAACACATGAAAATTAATTTTTAGCCCCTCTCTCTAGGCATGAGGTCTATATGCTTGTGAGAGGTGTGCTTCAATCGTCTGGTGCATATGATAATTTTTCCTCTTCCATTCTCTTTAACTAAATATTGCCTGGTCCAACAAATTTTCACCTTTTTTTTTTATTTGGATGTTTATAAAGGCATTAATGATTTGAATTATTTAGATCTCAATTAGAAACATTAAAAGATGTTAGTTGAGTTACAAAACTCCTGATCACAATATTTTTATAACACTTTTGTTTTGACCTTTGATTTGTGATAGGTCTTGGTATAGTTTTATATATATATATAATTTTGGTCTATGCTCTATAGAAAGCTTTTTTTAATTTATTTTTTGATGAAGTTTTATGGTGTGCTATCTTAATTTGTTGTGAAAATGTTTTGAAATTTTGTTGTGCCTATAGAAGAATTTTAGAAATTAAACTAAAAAAGGTTTAATAACATAATAAAATCTCATAATATTTTTCCAATATATATATATATATATATTGAGAATGCAATACTTTTTTTAAGTTGTGGTGGATTATCGTATAATCATTATCTTATTTCATTTTTTTTTTTAAGAAAGAATCTTATTTCATTTAGATATATGAGAAGATAATTTTTTTTTCTTGAGAAAGTATGATAAGAGCATTCACAACCCAAAATGCCATCCTATTATACTTTACCATCCAAAAAAACTACTTTATCAATTATACAATATCATTTTATAATACTCCAACATCCCAACTTTTATTTTACAATATAACAGATTAAAATAATATTTCTACACAATAAAATAATATATCCTAAAATCACCATCATCTACCGTACAACACATTAGCTACAGTGCATTTAATAAAAAGTAGGAGAGAAATAATTAAATAATAATATGAGAGTTTACCATTCAGCCAATACTTGACTTTTACAATTTCTGATGGAGTATAGATTTTGGACTTAAATGCTAAAAAATACTTACATTTGGCATTTGGGGTGTGAATGCTCTAAGATAAGTTGAATCCTAATCATTATGAAAAGGTAAATGTTAACCAATGCCCTAAAGGTATTGGATTATGAATTATTTTTAGAAACATTTTATGGGAAAATGATAAAGCAATTAATTTTTTTGACAATTTTTTATATTTCTCTAAATAAAATTAATAAAATTTATTAATTGGAGTGGAGATTTTGGACTTAAATGCTAAAAAATGCTTACATTTGGCATTTGGGGTGTGAATGCTTTAAGATAAGTTGAATCCTAATCATTATGAAAGGGTAAATGTTAACCAATGCCCTAAAGGTATTGAATTAGGAATTATTTTTAGAAACATTTTATGGAACAATGATAAAATAATTAATTTTTTTGACAATTTTTTATATTTCTCTAAAAAAAATTAATATAATTTATTAATAATTGTTTTTTTTTTTTGGTTAAATAGGTTTATTAATAATTGTTATAAGAGTATTAGTTAATATAACCCTTATAAAAATAATAAAAATCTTGTGAAATTTTATGTACATTGATAACTCAACCGACAGTTTGAAAAGTGGAATTTAACTAGAATAACTTTTAAAGGAGTGCTAAGAGGCGCACTCAGTTTTGATAATCAGGGGCTACTTTGATCAGTTTGATGGTTTTTACTTTTTGGCGTTGATTCCTAAATCACAATGATGGCTTTCTTCATTTTTTTTTTTTTTTTCCCTTAAGAGATAGGCCTTTTTATTTTCCTTTGATAAATATAAATAAAAAATCTTGATGGTTTTAGAGAAAGGCAAAAGTGACATTAACCTATTTGTTTTCCTTTAATAAAGGTGTTACTGAAAAAATAAGTTTAATAATAATAATAATAATAATAATAATAAAGGTTGTGTTAACGGCCACCACCGTAAGGTGCTCGTTAACAATAGTTTTTTGCACATTTTTTTTACTTTTTGCAGTCTTTTATCATTTTTGACAATTTTTTAATATTTTTTATCCTTTTTGACAATTTTTTTAATAACTTTTTGTCCTTTCTATTAACATAACCTATTAACATTTCCCTAATAATAATAATATAATATATATATTTTAAATATTCTCAAAATTATTACGAAAGTATTATGGGCTGTTATAAGTTTGTAGGATTTGGATCTGGATCTAGTTACAGTACACTGTGCAATTGCACCTTCAACATAGTGAGAGAACTGTTGAAGACAATTATACAATGCAATAGCCCGGCCCTAACTTCTCCTTATATATAGTTTTCATGAGGAACAAAATTGAGGGTTTAACCTATTGGATAATTTTGCTACTCACAATATCAAACTATGTAGGAATTGTCTAACCCTTTAGAGTTTTAACTCATAATTCTGATTCCTCCATTTCTAGGAAATTGTTAGAATTACTTACATAATATAAACTGTGACCCCAGTAACTAGAACTCACATCCCCTATTATCCTAAGTATTTAATATTCAGAGAGGTACCAACTCGCCTAGATGGGTGGTGGTGAAGTATCCCACCATTGAAATCTTGACAAGTATAAATCTCATTTAGTGCTAGCCAATTAGGCCTCCTCATGAGTTAACATAAGTATAAAATCTAAATATTATATATAGAGAGAGAGAGAGATAGGTTCAAGTTACACCTGGTGTAACTCTAAAGAGTTACACCTTTTTTAAACCATTGGATTTAAGTAGATCCAACGGTTAAAAAAAGACTATAATTATTACAAATATTCTAATTAGAATCTAATTAATTACCCTCATTTAATACCTTCTAAATCTATCTCTAAACCCAAAAAAGTGACTTCTGACTCTTTCTCTCACTTACGTTTCTCTCTCTCTTTCTCCTCCACCACCTTCACAGGTTGCCGGCAGAAAAAAAAAAAAAAAAAAAAAAAAAATGAGGACGTTTTACATTAACAAGTTGCAAAGCGAAATGGGGACGTTGACAATTATATATGAAATATCATCCACTCAAGGTTTTCTTTACATATCAGTAGAGCAATGTTTTGTCGTGTACACAAATATTGTTTTAGGGGTCCTCCTCTTTGCATGGAGATGGAGGAAAGGGATATACTTCTATCTTGTATTATCTTGTAGTCGGCCATTGTGAATATACAATTTCCACATCAAGTTGAAGTTGAACCGTTTCTCTTCCACTGAAGTAGGGAAAACCAAATACATGAGACTACAAGACATGTTAGTCTGATATATGGATTCAAGTTTGTTTGATGATAAAGTCTAGAAATATTTTTTACTTTAGGCTTTGAATTAATTATTCAACGAGTTGGAATCCATCTTTGCCCTTTTCCTCCAATCCAGCCGGCTATCAATCTAACCCAATTATAACTAATTCCTCCTTTTAAAATGTAAAAAAATTATTCATCTACCCCTTTTTTGCTTTATATACTTGTTAATATGTGGGATTTTTTTTTTTTTTTTTTTTCTGCCGGCAACCTATGGAGATGGTGGAGTAGAAAGAGAGAGAAACGTAGAGAGAGAAATGGAGAGAGAGAGAAACGTAAATGAGAGAGACAGTCAGAAGTCAAACTTTTTTTGGGTTTAGAGATAGGTTTAGAAGGTAATAAATGAGGGTAATTAATTAGATTCTAATCAGAATATTTGTAATAATTATAGTCTTTTTTTAACTGTTGAATCTACTTAAATCCAATGGTTTAAAAAATGTGTAACTTTTTAAAGTTACACCAGGTGTAACTTGAACCTGTCTCATTAATATATATATATATATATATAAAGATGGGTTTAAGTTACACTTGGTGTAACTCGACTGGAGTTACACCCATTTTACACCGTTGATTCTTATTAAATCTAACGGTCAGTAAAAGACTACTTCTCACATCATTAATATGTAATTATTATTTGATAGGTCAACTCGTTTTAATTAAATTCCCCTACATTCACCACCTCTCTCCATAATGATCATCTTCCGCTTATTTAAAAATAAAAAATAAAAAATCTTATTCTCCCCGCCCATTTCTAATTCTATTCAAATAGGTCGATAAACCTTGAAATTAATAGAAAATGTTTGTAAACATCTCATCAATAGTTCTTTTTTCTCCTTCTTTGGTGTAATATTGGACCATTGGTGGTGAATATATTGCTGGAATTCACATTAGTATATTAGATTATTGAACTATTGGTCGATAGAATCAGATTATATTGCTTGAATGTACCTAATTTTAATATCATTGCCAAGGTGTTTTGCTGAATTTACTTGTTCAATGAACCAGCTGCATCTAATATCAATACTACTTGCCAATCCTCAATCTTTTCCGAGGTGATTTGCTTGATGGATAGGAAGATGATTATTAATAGTAAGGCGATGAATGTGAGGAATTTAATTTAAATGAGTTAAAAATGGTAAATAATAATTACATATTAATGAGGTAGTCTTTTGCTGGTTGTTAGATTTAATGAGAATCAAAGGTCTAAAATATGTGTAACTTTAGTCAAGTATATATATATATCCTCATTGCTACTAGTATAGTAAGAAATTACTAGGACACAACCTTATATATATACACATTGATCCCACCACTTCGTAAAATGTTTACTGCATAGAAAACATGATATTCTATGGTATTCACTTTTCAATAATTATACCCACACTTTGTTCAGTTGGCTCAACTAGCTAACTGGTAAAGTCTCTGATGGTTGAATAAGAGATCTGGGGTTTAATTCCCGCCTATATCAAAAACTGATTAGTGTCTTGATCTGATGATAAAGAGCTATCATCAGGAATGAACTCTATAAGTTGTGAAACTCTCTCAAAAAAAAAAAAAAAAATTATACCCACACTTTTAATGTTTGACAACACTCATCGACTGTATATAGCAGCACACACAAACTAATTAGTACTAGTTTTAGTATACGTGCAAGTCATGTAAAAAAAAAAAACCTCGAAAATATTCATAGTAAACAACATAGTAATTCTATCATTACTTGAATTAAAAGCTAACAGAAGACAACAGTATTTTTTTAGAGGAAAAAATGAATCTTCATTGGAATATGGTTGAAGTAGTGGTGTCGTCTAAAAGGATTAAATTACATGGCTTGAGCATGAAACAAATACGATTCAAGATAATGTTTATACACTTCAGTGAAAGACTAAAGAATCACGCGGATTTTCATGTCAATCTTCTATTCTTCTTCTTACTCCCTAAAATAGAATAATAGAACATGATACTACAAAATATTGACCAATAGTTGTAACTAAAATGAAGTCACCCACCAAAAACTAAATAAAATAAATGCATAATTACTAGGATACCCCTGAAAAATTTGGATAACACTTGTATAATCTATATGAGAGGATCCAAATATAATTCAAATTTACCATCGATCAGAATTCAAAAATAGAATTATCAGCTTAATCCCTTATCAGTATCTCCACATAAGATAACCTCTAATTACCAAAATCTTTTGACCATTATTTAAAAAAAAAAAAAAAAAAAACCCTAATATGTTGAAAAAAAAAAAAAAATACATTTGTTTCATTGATCAATTTGCAAAACAGTTTCAATAAAAAAAAATGCAAAATAGGTAACACGTAACCTGTCACAAAGTGTTTATAACTTACCTTTTAATTGTACCTATGGGAATTTCACCTTTTCCTTATGCTAAAGCTCGTTAAGTATGTGTTTCCATTGGATTGTAAGACCAACTATCACGAAACAACCACAAGAAATCGAATAAGAACTTTTGGAGGTTTTTATCATGATATGATGTTATACAATGCATTGATAGTTTATACTAATAGTATAAAAGAAAGTTATTATACCTTCTGAGCTTCTGAGCTTAAATATCCAAGAAGCCATTAGGATTGTGAGAAATGCTGCGGATAGATGTGCATGGCCATGGTTTTATAAATTGGTTTTCTACTTTTCTGTTATTCTCTCACTACCATGCTTTTGTAAATTTGTTTTCTAGAATGCACCCTACAGATTTCTTTTGAAAACGTCTAGCAGAGCAGGTAGTATTAGAAAATAGATTTCCTTCTATTGCATGTAGTTGGCAGCAAAATTTTAGGAAAAAGCACTCGGACAAAGTTATTTAGTTATATCGTACATTTTTGGAATACTAGTTTGACAAACTTACAAATTTACAATAAATAGTGAAATGATTTACTTCCCGTATTTATAATAAATCTACAAATTTACATGTGATTTGAATTTGCAGATTACATTTAATTTGAATTTTCAGATTACACGATAGTATCATATCAATCTCCACGAGATAATGATTGGCTTGACTGAGGATTATTTGCTGACAGAGTTTGAATTTTGAAACAGTCTGGTTTGAATTTGTGTTTTAGTTGTAATTGCAGGAGAGGGAGAGGATAAGGATAAGGATAAGAATGAGGTTGTTTCAATACATAATGCCTCTACTAAATGTGCACTAGAAGCATACTAGTTGAGGAATGATTCATATTGGAGTGCCCCCCCACAAGGTAATCTAGGTCAGAATGCATGTATCACCCGGATGAACCATAAAATAAGTTGATCCTTGCCTCGCAGCACAAGTTCAACACCGTACACCAAAATCTATTAAAAGCCTCAAAAACAGGACAACAGAGAGTTGGTAAACCGAAGGCAATGAAATGAGATGCTAGACTTACCAGAGAAGAAAAATCTGTTTAAAAGAATCTCATATTTCTTTGTTCCTCTATAGAGGCAAAGAAGCAAGAGGAGAGAGTTGGTCCCAAGGCACAGAACAGCACAAAAGCCCCAAAAAGTATCCAAGGTATCAAATGCATACTTATATATAACCAATCAACCTTCAATGTTGAGCATTACCTTCATCAAGTTCAAAAACCAAACACATTTGATTTGAATTCTTCTTGATCATCTATATATGGCAGAACAAAGGCAACCATTTCGCTTTCGGCTCCCCTGGCTATCAACACCTGCTGCTCCAGCCCCACGCCCAGCTACTCAATCACAACCCCCTCGTCCTCCAGTTCAAACACAAACATCTACACAGCCAACCACTACTACTGTCCCCTATCAGAGACCACCATTTAGGCCTGCAGGAATAGCCCCAGCACCCCAAGTCACTTCCCAAGCTCAAGCACCTCAGAGAACTGAACCTCAGCAACCATCACAATCTCGTGCAACCACCCAACCCCAAGTCACTTCCCAACCAGCATCAACACCATCTCGTTCAACAACACAAACTCAAGCTGCTGTGCCACCACCATCTCGTGCAACCACCCAACCCCAAGTCACTTCCCAACCAACATCAACACCATCTCGTTCAACAACACAAGCTCAAGCTGCTGTGCCACCACCATCTCGTGCAACCACCCAACCCCAAGTCACTTCCCAACCAGCATCATCACCATCTCGTTCAACAACACAAGCTCAAGCTGCTGTGCCACCACCATCTCGTGCAACCACCCAACCCCAAGTCACTTCCCAACCAGCATCATCACCATCCCGTTCAACAACACAAACTCAAGCTGCTGTGCCACCACCATCTAGTGCAACCACCCAACCCCAAGTCACTTCCCAACCAGCATCAACACCATCGCTTTCAACAACACAAACTCAAGCTGCTGTGCCACCACCATCTGGTGCAACCACCCAACCCCAAGTCACTTCCCAACCAGCATCAACACCATCTCGTTCAACAACACAAACTCAAGCTGCTGTGCCACCACCATCTGGTGCAACCACCCAACCCCAAGTCACTTCCCAACCAGCATCATCACCATCTCGTTCAACAACACAAACTCAAGCTGCTGTGCCGGCACCATCTCGTGCAACCACCCCACCCCAAGTCACTTCCCAACCAGCATCATCACCATCTCGTTCAACAACACAAACTCAAGCTGCTGTGCCACCACCATCTCGTGCAACCAACGGGTCTCGGGTCACTTCTCAACCAGCATCACCATCCCGCACAACAAATCAAACCCGGAATGTAGCATCTCTGCCTTCATCACCATCACGGGCAGCAACTCAATCACGAGCTTACTCTGTGCCCCCATCACCATCTCGCACATCTCAAACACAACCAGCATCGCGGACAGACCCCCAGCCTGAGGCTCCACCTCGTTTGTCCTCTCAACCTGCTGGCCGAACAACATCACAACCTTCTTCTCCATCTCTCACAACCACTCAGGTACAACCAACTGGTACAACAAATTCACAACCTAAAATTCAAGAAAGCTCTCAGCCTACTCCCACTTCTACTCAATCTCCATCTCTCATGACCACTCAGGTACAACCAACAGGTCCAACAAATTCACAACCTACAATTCAAAAAGCCTCTCAGCCTACTCCCACTTCTACTCAATCCCCATCATCTGTATCTGAGCAAGAGCCAAAGCCAGTAGTTGTGTCTCAGCCACCATCACAAGAACCTCAACCAAAGGCACAAGTTCCATCTGAAACTATTTCCAAACCCCAGAACCATACACCAATTGAAACCTCCTCTCAACCTGATGGAGTGGCAACACAGCCTACAAAAGTTTCCCCAGCTTCTATAGAAGCCACAGAAACACTTGCTCCAACCAAGAAATTAGATTCTAAGCCCCTCCCTGAGAAAGAGTCAGAGGAAAGTCAAGTTGGGAAGAAAGTAGTGCAAGAAAAAATTGAAGAAGAAAAGAAAAGTGGACCAGCTTATGAAGAACCAGCAAAGAGAACAATCACTGAGCTTGTTAGTTCAGCAACAGCTGGTTTAGAAACACAGGCTAAAGACCTACAAAGTTTTGTATTTCAAGCTAAACATAAGCAGCATGAGGAGAGGGAAGAAACTTTTGAGAGAAAGGAAACAGTTGTGACCACCAGCTCTAATGCAAAACAGATCAAAACTTCAAGTTCAGTGCATCCAAAGGGCAGGCACACATCAATCAGATCAACAACACAAAAGCCAAGTGCCATCTCCAGTGGGGGACAAGTTCCTCCATTCCATGAAGAGGTCACAAAAGATATTTCCAGATTTGTTCAAAAACTAGCCAGTGGCCATCAGATGGATGAAAATCCAGTTAGTATCATAAACTTAACTGGTGAAAACAGAGGAGCAACAATGCACTTAAGCTCAGAGCTGGCCGAAAAAGAAGAAGCTGTCCACATTCACCGGGGTTATAAGCTCAACCCAGATGAGAGCATTAATGACACTACTGATATAGAGGGAAGCTCCAAGGACAAAGTGTCCAAAGAGAATTTTCCATCATGTCTACATGTGAATAGCAATGTACAGAGTATCAATAACTCGATTGTGTCTGACACTTCTTTCACAGCAAGGAATCCTGGTGTTCATTGTGCTCTATCTCTTGATCAAGCAGACTCCATCAAATCAAATGGTAAACCAGAACTTCTTGGAACACACAAGGCTGAGTTCAATGTCACCCCAGCTGAGAAGCATACATATGAGCCTACCGTTAAAAGACGGTGCCTCAGAGGCCTTTTCATGGAATCTAGTGACTCAGACCCAGATAATCCTGAAAAGCCTCATCGTCATGGTTGCTGGTATAGTTGTGGGGATCAGAAGAACAAAGATAAAGATATTGGAGTTCAGTGATCAAGTGAATTACAACAATCTCATATTATCTACTTACAGACATTAAAATATATATTTGTACAAAGAATAATACAATAAATGTTTGTCATGTATTGATAATCTAAGGATGCTATATCATCCACCTTGTCAAACAAGTATATGCTATGTACTGGGATTATCATTTCTATTATCAAGAAAGTATAGCACAAGATTTAATTTGCATTGTTCTGTGACTCCGAACTAGAATTCTCTCCTCTTGCTTCTTTGAGACTCTGTCTTTGCCTCTACAGGGGACAAAGAAATACGGTATTTTTATAAAAAAGATTTTTCCTTCTGTGCTAGGTCTAGCATTTCACTTCAAATGCCTTTTAAGTTTTCCGTTCACTTTTACTTAGGCTTCCTATAGATGTTAGGATTAATTTGAATTTATGCTGGGAGGGAAGGATCTATTAATAGGCTTTAAAGTGCATAATTTCATTCAAAAGAGCTTTCTTGTTACATATCATCCACAAGAGACATGTATAACTAGCTAGATCACCATGGCAGACACTCCAGTACCCCTCCTTCAGATTACCAAACATTCTCTCTCTCTCAACTCCAAAATCAAAATTGAAAATAATATTTCAACTTTCCTTCATCATGTGTCACCTTGTCCCAGGTAAATTAATTAATTTTTTAAAAATAATAATAAATTTTCTTCTTTTTTGTTATTACATTTTACTTCTTCATAAAATCAATATTGGTTTGATTAGTATTAATTCATCAATTTATATGTTAAATCCTTTTCTTTTTTTTTTGGGGATAGTTTGACGCTGTAACAGCGATATTACATTATTCTACTCTTTAATTTTCTTTTTCTTTTTTTAAAGAAAACTCTAAAAGTAATTTAATTCTTGTCATATCATATTTTAGGATAAATTACAAAATATCGGTTGTTTAAATTTTACAACTAAAGTTTCAAAATTTTGATTTTATACCTTAAAGTTTGATTCCGTTAGCAATTCGCCACCTTCACTTAGTTTTTTTAAGTTAAATGACACATCATTGCGCCGATGTGTTTTGTTTTTGCCAAATCAGCCCACACGACTCAGTTTTGCCCAAAGTGAAATCACAAAACTGATGCTTAATTTCAACCGAAGTAAGATAAAAAAAAAAACACCGTATCAACTATCAACCAAACTCAAAAATCAAAAACAAAATCCCACGGTTACCTATTGATATCGGGTCGCTGGATTGCTTGTGGAATTGTTGCAGCGTGGTATTGATCAAGTGAGGGCCATGGTGGTAGTGGTGGCTCTTGCGGCAGCGGCGTTGATGGGATTTCGGTGGTGGCAGTTTTTGTATTCTGGGAGCTTCGGTTTATCGGTGGCGTGGGTTTGGGATTTTCTGTGTGTAGAAGAGCACGACAGTGGGGTAAGGATTTTTAGTCTGTGGTGGAGCTGTCATTTGCGGTGGTTGGGTTTTAAATGATGGGGTTTGCGATGGATGGGTTACCGGTGATATGAAGGGTCGGACGTCGTGGATTTCCGGTGGATGGTGGCTTTGGTGGGTAAATACGGTGCTTCCGAAATTTGTGGGTTTTGACAGATTGTTTTCAATGCACCAGTTTTGTGTCTTCACTTGGGCAAAACTGCGTCGTTTGGAGTTAATTGGCAAAATTCAGGGTTGTATTTTATAATTTACCCAATATTTTATATAGTAGATAGTGTTTGTTATATTAGTATATATGTTTTTTTTTTTTTTTTTTTGAGAAGAATTAGTATATATGTTTTAATTATAAAAGCCTACTACAAAATATCATCTAAATTATATGTAGTCCAAAATTAATCGGGCCTAAAACATATAAACTAATGAAAAGTATGGATTATTTTTGGGTGGTTTTTTAGTATTTATCCTTTTGAGTGGTAGTCCTGACTGACTACTGAGGGAAACTTATTAATTAAAAACTCAAATTAACTATTAGTCTATTACTGACCGTTAGACTACAATTTTATTAGCCTTTTTTTTTTTTTTTTGGTGCTGAGAATTAGTCCTTAGACATCCAACTACGAGAAGAAAACATTCAAATTTAGCTTTCCTAATTCGACTGGTAAACTGATTTTATAAATATTATCTTTTTAATCCCCAATCCGAGAAGGAAAACAATCAAATTCAAAAGATAAAAAGAATGAACCTGTAGAAGTCGGTGGCTTCAAACTCTCCAAGACCAACTTGACTTGGGATTTCTATTTCCTTTTAACTCCAAGGCCACCACCCCTTATATATAGCAAACAACCCCTATTAGCTTTTCAATCACAGAAAAATTCTGAGAAGGAATTAAGAAGAAGTAGAAGCAATTAGATAAGAGCGATAAACAAGCTAGAAAGATTTACAGGAGAATCTTAAGAACATGGAACGGCCTCTCTGCGCTAATGGTTGCGGCTTTTATGGATCTCTTGAGACACAAAACCTGTGCTCCAAGTGCTACAGAGATTTTCAAAAACAAGAACTCCCCAAGAAAGCCAAAGCAGACAGTGAACCACAAGACTGTCGAGAAGTTGTAATGAAGATGAATCCTCCACTCTGCGCTAATGGTTGCGGTTTCTTTGGAGTGGCAGACACAAGGGACATGTGCTCAAAGTGCTACAATGACTCTCTTAAAGAAGAGATTGCAGACAAAGTTAAAGCACTGGACTTGGACAATCCCATGAACTTCGATGCTCAATCTCAACCATCTTCAGCTTCTGGTGTGGATGCAATAGTTAATGGTGCGACAAGCGTGAAGAATAGGTGCAAGAGCTGCAACAAGAAAGTGGGGTTGACAGGGTTTGAGTGCAAATGTGGGAACATGTTTTGTGGAATGCATAGATATCCAGAAAAACATGCGTGCAATGTGAATTTCAAGGCAATTGGTAGAGATGTTTTGGCTAAACAAAATCCAGTTTGCAAGGGTGACAAGTTACAGTGGAGAATTTAGAATAGGAGCAACTAGTTGTTGATTTAGGCCTTTTTTTTCTTTTTTCTTTTTTGATTTCGGTATTGCAATTGTTCTATCCCATGTATATATGGGTCAGGTGTATTTGGAGGATAGTAACAAACCCAACGTTGTAATGCTTTGGATTAGCACATACACTTATCGGAGAAAAAAAAACACATAGTAAACAATAGAGATTATTTGGAGTTTATAAAGCTAAAACCAACATAGAGTTCATTAAGCTAACATATGGTAGCATATTTTTTATAAAAAAACCAAAGATATTACTAGACTAGACATTACACGGAGTTCATAAACCTAACATATAGTTCATAAGAGCATCAGCAATGGGCCTGTCAAATGCCAAATGTAAAGTACATTTGGCATACAGGTCCAGAAAACGCTCAGTAATGGGGAGAGGCCAAATTTTTTTGGCATAGCGCTACAGTACCATCTCACATATGAGATGGTACTGTAGCACTATGCCAAAACAATATTTTAATCCGTTCAAGCCCCTCTCTCTCTTGCTACAGTACCCGATTATTGCTCTCTCATCCCCTTTCTGTCTCTCGCCATTGTCAAGCTTCTCTCATCCCCTCTCTCTCTCTCTCGCTGAATCACCAAGCCACTGTCACCAAGCTCTCTCGTTCAAGACTTGCCACCAGAGCTGCTTGGGCCGTTTTGCATGGAGTTCATCGTGGGGCGTGTGGGTTGTGGCTAGTCGTGCGTGGAGATCAGTGTGGCGAGGTGGGTTTTGATTTTGGGTGGGTTCAGATGGGGTTTTGATTGGCGGAAGGAGATCGGGTGGGTTCCGATGGAGTCTTGATCGGCGTGGGTTCTGTGGAGATCAGAGTTTTGATTGGCGTATATAGAGATCGGGTTTTGATTGCGTGGGTTTCGTTCCGATGGGGTTTTGATAGAGTGGATTTTTCCTGTGGGCGTGGGTCTGGTTTTTGACCGTGGGTTGCTATGTTTTATTTTATTATTATTTTTTTTGTAGTGTTGATGGTTTGGGTTTTTTTTTTTTTGGTGTTGACAGTAGATTATAGGTTGCTGGTGGTGGTGGTGGTGGTGGTGGTGGTGGTGGTGGTGGTGGTGGTGTCAGGTGTGTGTGCAGCAGTGGTGGTGATTGTGGTTCTTGAACAGAAAGAAAGAGAGAAAGAATAAATAATGTGTTGTATTGTAAATGAGGGTGATTGTAGAATATATTATTTTAATGAGTAGAATAGGAAAATAAAAGTTGGGATGTTGGGAGTATTGTAAAATTGTATTGTATAATTGATAAAGTAGTTTTTTGAAATGGTAAAATAGAATGAGATGGCAAAACCAGTTGGAGATACTCTAAGATAACCCAATGGATAATACACACCGTTTTTAAGATGTTTTAAAGTTTAGAGCCACGGTAATGAAAATTATTTAATCCTTTGGGCCAAGGGGCGGAGCAGAATCCATTTTATATGATTTAAGGGTAGCGTGCGACAAATGCTTTAACCAATTTGAACAGTCATTGAGCCAGGGAAATGGCACAAACAAAACAATTTTGTTTTGTTGGATTATTATACATAAACGTGTGGGTTTGAATTGATTTTTTTTTTTTTTATGGGTTAAAATTTGTGTGACTTGAGTCCAATCTAAAGACATATCCATAAGACTCTCCTTCTCACTTTCCTCCAAAATTTGGATCTCACACACACTTGACACTTAGCTTTTAAATTTGCAAAATTATTTCTATACTGGTGTATAAGGTATTGAATGACAATGTAATTCTTTTTTCTTTTTCTTTTTTGGTAATGTCCAAGAAGAAATATAAAGAAAAGTTACTAAATATATATATATATATATATATATATATATATATATATATATATATATAAATAAAGTAAATGTTAATGATAATAAATTAGATGTTATATAATATAAAGTTAATTAGGCAAGATGATGAATATGTTTTTTTTTTTTTTTTTTGAAAGTGTTTCAACCTATGACGTCCGCTCATCCTGATGATAAAGACCAAAACACCAATCAGTTTTTGATGTAACTAGAACCCACAAATCTTTTATTCAACCATCAGAAATTTTACCAGTTGAACTAACTGGAATCTACAAGATGATGAATATGTTGAGAAAGAAATTATTATCTTGAATTATATATCATGTGTAACTATTATCACTTGTGAGTTTAATCAATTTGAACATGAATTTTATAAATATATTTTAATTTAATGAATAATTAATTAATTACCTAATACCCAATTGAGATTAGACCCCATCTTCACTTTGGCATTTTGTGTTATATATATATATATATATATATATATATATATATATATATAAATATATAAATCACTTTATCCACTTAAGGTTAACTCTGTTAAACAACTGTAACTCACCTCCCTCTTTTCTAAGGTTTGAAATTTGAGAAAATTGATGAATACAATTTCCACTCAAATTTCATTTAACAACACTCAATATTGTTAGCTAATATTCTATCAAGATTACAAAGAGTGGTCATTAAAATAGTCGAAGCAAACTCGAATAGGTAATGTTGTAATGCTTACAATTGTGCAAAGAACAATCAAACTACTTTTGATTAAACTAGTTAAGTTCCCGCACGATGTGCGATGCATTTTAAAATATTTTTATAAGATCTTATTTTATGGATCATGTATAATATTTTGTGTGTTATAATGTTTAGGAAATCAACTTCAATTCTATTACAAGTCATTAGAAAGTGAGAAAATGAAAATTATAAAATTAAATTGAATTAAGAATATGAACCTATTGCTTGATTGATTTGAAAAAGATTTAATTATTTTCATTAACTTAAGTGTATCAATTAATTTATTACATTCTTGATATTGTGTGTTTATTATTTTTTTTTCTGGATTTTGTTTCAATTGTTACAAAAGCAAGTAAATTTGAGCAAGAATATCATATTCCAAATTAATTGTTTCTCATATAAATCATAGAAAAATGACATCAAAATTTCATTATACTTAAAATAATTAATGCATCACTTAAAATAATTAATATAACAAAATAAATTTATTTATCCAATCAATACTCTTTTTAGTTACATAAAATTAATACTACAATATATTACATATCACTATGTCATTGAAAGAGTTAGGAAATCTATATAGTTAAGATTAATTTAGTGAATTTACAAAGATTTAATTTTAGATGATGTTTGTTTCAATTGTTGTTAAAACAACTAAACATGAGGAAGAATATATATTTTAAATCTATTATTATTATTATTCCAAATTTATCACTTTGACAATTAGTAAAAAAAGTTGTGCAAGAAATTTTTCACTTCGCAGCTTATTATGGTTAATTTGTTACATACCAATGATGCAATTGCCTTGCTTATAATCTGCTCTTATTTTTAATTTGGAACCAAATAATAATAATAATAATCTGCTCTTTCATTTTTTTTTAAAAGGTATTTTGGTTACTATTATAATTTGACCATGAAAAAAATCAAGGAACATAAATTTTCCACAACTTAAAAAAAAAAAAAAAAAAAAAAAAAAAAAAAAATTCCATACTTGGTGAAGTAGCAAGTTGTTAATATTTGGGTACTAATACTATTGTATAGTCCGTGACAACCGAATGGAACTCAGGGCCTGCCAGCTGACCTTAATGGGCTGTATATTTTGTACGGCATAATCTCACTTCGGGCTTCGTTAAACATTTGTACGCCCATAGGTATTGATCAGTATTCAGTAGTGCTTATGAAGAGTGGAAATCTGGCCCAATAAAAAAAGGGGATTTTCACATTTGGATCCTTTTGTACGTTTTTTGGTGTTGGGTTTGGGGTGGTGTTTCAAACTTATGATTTGAAACAATTTAACTTTTTTTTTTTTTTTTTTTTTTTGAGAAGAAATTTGAAACAATTGAACCTATTGTAAATTCTTTCGGGCTTTCAAAAAATTAACTTTAATTTTTCACCAATATCAATATATATATATATATATATATATATATATATATATATATATCTCTTGAACTTTAAGACTTATTCTATAGTCACCGACTCAGCGTGTGCATAACCCTTGGTCCCTGTAGTACTAGCAATAATTGAAATTATGTGCTCAATTTTAATGACATTGTTGTGAAGTGCGAAATTTTGTTTTAAGAACCAATTACATGTGGTTTTTTTTCACTTTTTAAGATGTTTATGAACTTCCTTAGGGCGAATTAGCTTGGTGTCATAAGCAAGAGACAGCAAACTAAAATTTTTCTTGCAAACATTTTTATGAGTAAAACCACAATGAAACACTACTATTTGTTTTTTTTTTTTTTTATTATAAATTTTAAAAGCATAAAAGTACTTCATCAAGCACTAACCAAAAGTAAAATGTTTCCTAATGTCTTATTAACTTCTACTTTAGATCTCTTTGTTTTTCATCTTTGTCTCCTTAAACACTTTGAGTAATGTTTAGGGACACAACAAAAAGCCACAACAATTTCACAACAATATTTCTAAATTAGCATACTACTTCATGCATGAGTCCACCACAATTTTCAATTTAATTTTTATCTTTCTAATGATGTGGCATACTAATTTTGAAATGTTGTAAATTTTTTGTAACTTTTTGTTGTGTTTATAACATTACTCAAACATTTAACCTTATAAGTATTAATTTTATCTTGAGGCTAGTAATAGCATTTCACTTAGAAATTCTACAATTACATAAGTAATAATTACAAGAGAAATACTAGTCATAATTGCAGTTTAAGTTAAATCATTTAATGAATAAAAATCATCCATTACTAAATAAAGCTACAGGCATAATAACATCAATGGTGGGCCTAAATAAAAACTAATTGCAACTTAACACCTAAACTTAATTTATTGTGAAACTATTGTGCCTGCATTGCAAAATCTAAACTATATCTATCTATATTTACATGCTTTTATTCGGCATAGCTACAAGCCTATAGCTGTTGAGACAGTAACATTTAGTATCCGTTTGGCAAAAATTATTTTTGTCAACTTAGTTTATTATTCAGCTTATTCTTGGTACTATTCATGGGACCTACTGCACTTGTTTGTACTATTCATGGGTCCCACTGTATTATTTCAACTAACTTTTATCTTTATATATAGTACTTTCAGCAAAAAAAAATTAGTTTCAGCAAAATAAGCGGATTCCAAACAAACCCTTAGATTAGGATAAAATAAAATTTATATCTTGTAAAAAATAAAAATTAAAAATTAAAAAAATAGCTAGCCGTGTCTCTTACATAAATTGTTACTTTTTCTTTTTTTTGGGATAGGTTACATTAATTGTTACCAATACAATATTTCTTGAGGTGAATATGATAGAAGCTACACTACCCTAAACTTGGGTATCTTATATATTGCCTATCCTAGACAGGAATTTAAGGTGGGTTTTTAATGGACAAGGATATAGTGCCCGTTTGGTTCAGCATTTGAAGCCCAAAAAGCGCTTTTTCAAAAAAGCTCAACCCAGTTTTGCGTTTGGTAAGCTCAAAACGCAACTTTTTTATAAAAGTTGCGTTTTGAACTTTTAGAAAAAACTGAGGGAAAACGCGGAATGGCTTATGGACCCCTGAGGGTCCATAAATGAAAACGCGCTCTACACGTTTTGTATTATTACCGTTGCAATATTGAAAATACCGAAATACCCATCACCAATAAACTTTGCCCTTTTCTCTTCTCCGCTCCTCTGTTACAGACCAACACCGGTCAAGAAAGTATCAACCAAATACAAACAGAGCACCACCCAACAATCACCGGTCTACCACCACAACCCATTTCAACATTTGATAATCCAAACACAAAATCAACAAAATCAGACCAATTTTACACAATTTTACAAAGGAACCCAATAATGAAATCATAACCAAAAAAAAAAAAAAAAAACCGAGCTGACCCATTTCCACCGCATGTCGTTGGCAGTGGGGAAGAGATCAAGCAACGGTGGAGAGGAAGACAGGCAGCGATGAAGGCAGAGATCAAGCACCGATCTGACCCATTCCTCCCTTTTGGATTTCCCCTCTATCTTCGTTTGATGAGAATCAAATGGTGTGGTGTGTGTGACCTTTAAGTTTGTGTGTTTGGATGGGATAGAGGGAAAGAATCATGCAAACGAAGAGCTAAGAAAAAAAAAAAAAAAAAAGGAGAGCTCTCTGGGACGTTCTGGAACTTGGAGAAGTGATATGGAAAAAGAAAGGAAAGAAGGAAATAAAGGAAAAGAGTGGGTACGTGTTTGGACTGGAAAAAAAGAGGGAAAAAAAAAGAAAAAAAAGAAGAAAATGCGGTAAGTGAGTGGAGGAGAAAAAAAATGAAAAAAAATGAAATATTATCACAATATTTTCACAATAAATATTAAGTAGTAGGTTATTATTAGCTAACACTTATGAGAAAAAATAATTTTTTTAGAAAAAGAAAAAAATAATTTTAATAGTACGTTCAAATTAAAATTAGTATCAATTTTTATCACAATATTTTTACAATACTTTCACAATAAATCTTAAGTGGTAGGTTATTATTAGCTAATATTGGTAAGAAAAAAATAATGTTTTTAGAAAGAGAAAAATTGATTTAAGTATGATGAAGTAATTGATTTAAGTATGAAACAAACTCACATAAAAAAAAAAAAAGTATGAAATAGATTCCCTTATATATACATTGTCCTTTTTGGTCATTTACCCCTCAAAAAGCCACTTTTATAAGTGCTAGCCAAACACTCAGCTTTTTCATTATGCACTTTTTAACAGTTTTTACCAAACACTTAGCTTTTTGAAACTCCACTTTTTCATTATGCACTTTTACAAAACTCCACTTTTTCATTATGCACTTTTTCAAAAAGCTGAATCAAACTCACCCTAGTGTTCAACTTCAAACATTCATCTGCCAGGCATTAGAGGCTTAGCAGATGATCTAATTAATTGATTTGAGGTCACGAAAGGCCTAGATCGAGGAATTAGATTCGGCAATTCTAGTTTTGGGGTGTAGTCAGTAATAGCGGAGATATTGCTCTGAGAAACTGTTAATAGATCTTAAAGTGGTCCTTATAAAGTGATGTCAGATCAAATGCATTGGAAAGCTCTTTATAATTAATCAATTCAAGAGGAAGAAGATTCTAATTAGTTTTAAGTGATAAAGCACTTAAGCAGTGATGCAGATTTGGGATCAAATTCTATTTTCAACAAGTTGGAATTTTCTAAGTAAAGGGAAAGGAATTCTTCTTGTTTTGTAATTCACCAATAAACAAAATCTATATCAAAAACATGAACCTTTAAAAAATTTTATTGATAAATTACAAACATGTTTTTTTTTTTTTTTTTTTTTGAGAAGAATAATACATATGTTAGGTTTGATATTCACACATATTTGTGAGAGGAGTAAATATCATTAAACACATGGCTATTATCTTAATCTATAAACTTTTCTTTAATAGTTTGTCTTTATTATTTGTTTGGGATAGGGAGCATCTATCTATTTATCTGTTTATTGAAATTTTGAGAACAAAACATGTCCCATCTTGAATTTTGATTAATTACTTTGGATGTGCCTTAACCAAGAAGTTGGGCGGCAAGGAGAAGAAATAAATGAATAAAAACTAGAACTAATTAGGTGCGGGTTATCACTTCTAATGTTTCTACTCACTGATAGAAATTATAGGAATTAGAAGTATTACATCTACAATATTTTCATAATACTCTTTAGATAATAAATTTTTACTTATTTTAATTTGAATTTATTACTAAAATTACTTTTTTAAACATTAATAATAGTTTGCAATAATTGGTCACTTAGAATTTTTTATGAAAAATATTATGAAAATAACATTTCTCTTTATAAAATGATGGTGATAATTAAGGCCCTAAATGGGTGTGACCATGTGAGAGAGATGGGAACACTTTCAATAAAGGGTCAAAATAATAAGGCGTTTGTGATTTGTGAGTCAATTAGCTGTATTATATGTATATTCTTAAGATAATTTAATCAATTAAATAGGTCTAGTGGCCTGGTTGAACATGCAACGATGGTCTCACTTAGCCCCACTCCCGAATCCAAAATTGTGCATTATTATAAACAATTGTGATTCAATGTTAATGTTGTTTTTGTTTTAAAAAGTATAAGAAATACACACTTGATTAAGTTAAACTGAGAGGTACTGCTTATAGCTTTATATAATGGCACATAATGGAATGTGAAAAAAGATAAGTTTTCGTTCTAACTAAACATAAACATATAAATCTATAAAATATAAAAAGAAAAGAAAAATTTTCTGAATCTAATATAAGAAAAATTTTAAATATTTTTATCAAAAATTAAATATAAAAATATCAGAAAATAAGAAAATTTTTAGTTTTATTAAACTATAAAATATTATTTTAGTGTTTGGAGGTTATTATAAGGTGTTGAAAAACTTATTTTTAGATGGAAAAAATTTGGCTCCAAACCGCTTTGCATATAGTTATCTTATTCTAGTCTAACCTACTATGTAACGATTGAAGAAATTATCCATGTATTATTCTTGTCATATGACTTTTTTAATGAGTCATGTGACTTATTTAAATAATACACATAAATTGAAAACCCTTAAAAATCACAACATAATAAATTGAAAAGGATAGCTCCAAACCAGTTTCAAAACCAAATTTTATCCTTTTTATATAATAATATTAAATTCATAAAAAAATTAATTAAAACAATTCCGTATAAAGATTCTATTTTTATAGAGAATTTTTTTTTAAAAAAATTAAAAATTAAATAAAAATATTCTTTTAAAAAAGGGTGACCCCTAAGAAACTTAAAAATCAAATAAAAATATTCTTCTAAGATAGGATGACCCCTATTATATCACTATTTAGTCTTACATTATATAAAATGAAAAAATTAAAAAAAAAAAATTGCCGAACACTTTAAGTCTTTTCCTCATGGTTTCAAGAACCAATATATTGCTACATCAAATTTACACACCCACACTGAAAAAGTCTCCTAATGCCGGTGGTCATCCATAGACAACCAACTAATTAGAGGATCAAGAAGCTCTCATCACATTTCTAGCCAAATTAGCTTCCTCTTTAATCACTTTCATTTTCTAAAATAGTTTTTATTTCACCCCTCGTGATAAATAAATAAATAAATAATATATAAATATATATATATATATATATATATATAGGGTCATTCTACTATACCCCCTATTTGTTTTGGGGGGTACGGTACCCTCCCTAATCCTAACCATTAATTTTTCATTGTTTCAATCTTGGCCATTCATTTAATTTTAATGGAAACCTATTACCGGTAAGGTAGGTCAGTGTATATAAACTAAAAAAAATTCAGATGGTTCCTATCTCAGCCTTTTCTCTTTCTCTTGCATTCTCTTCTTGTTCCTCTGGTTCTTCGATTCTTTCTTCTTCCTTTCTCAGATTTTGCTCTTGCATTCACTCCACTCCCTTATATTCATGGTCACGTCATATTCCTGTATTTCTATCATTCTAGGTATGATAGAAAAAGCTACAAAATTTTACAAAGGTTTCCGATCTGCAAATCAGAAGCAGCTTGAAGATAGAGATAGGTTGTTGCAGGTAATTCATCTCTACAATACAATTCTGTCATTTCTTGCCCTGCTAAGTGAGGAGAAATCATAGGACCTGAGATCAAGCAGTGATTTTCATGGCAAAAAAATCGTTCTTCAAGAAAACAAATCCATATCCAGCAGAAGAAATTTCCGACTCTAACTATCCTCAGGTTGGTATTTCTTATTCTAGATCCCTACCTCTAGATTGGCAAAATATGGGTTCTTTAATTCTTTGTAGGTCATGTATTTGTTTGGGGAAAAAAAATTCTTTGGTTTTTTCTATTCAATTAATAATAGAAATTTATGCCATGTAATTGATATTTGACATGTACATGCCATAAGGTTCTTTTCCTCTCTTTCTTCTTTTGATTTTCTTGGATTTTATGATGTGAGAAGATAATGTTGAATTGTGATTGAGTTAGTAAATAGGATTCAGGATGGAGGAATTTTTTGCATTTAAAGTTTGGGTTTTTTTTTTTTTTTTTTTTTTAAGAGTGCTTATGCATATACATGTTTGTAAAAATGCCAAAAAGGGCTTTCGTTTATTTATTTAATATTTTTTTCCTCTATGCATAGTGTTTCCTTTCCTTAGTTATTTAATAGGCCATTGTAATGTTTTTGATGTGTTTGGATTCAGTTGGCTTCTTGTCATGGCAATAGCTATGCTTTGCCATGCTTGGCCGAGCTTTGCATTTGAGCCTGAAGATAATGTCTTAATTCTTCTGAAAAAGAAAGAAAATCATGTCTAGTATTCTATGTTAACGATTTACTCGTGTTCTTAGTGTTTTTTTAAGAAATAGCCTTTATTGGTCCAAAGGTCTACACGTGGAAACTATCATGATGACTATTATGATCATCATCATCATAGTTTCCATATGTAAACCTTTGAAAATGATAATAAATAGTCAAAATAAGAACTTATGGAACCTTAGTATGAAAGTAGTAATAATTCTAGAGAATTACAACATCTTTCTTCCATAAAAAAATAGAAACAAGCTGTCCTAACTCCTAACAAACATAGTAATTCAGCAAAAAAAAAGAAGAAAAAATGATGTTTTAATTCATAAAAGTAGAGAACTTAAATAGTTTGCATTTTTGCAATAAATATTATATTAATGGGTACAACAATGTTTGCATTGTAATTTTCATCTAGGACTTCAGAATATGAGGACAATTATGCAGAATGCAAAAGAACTCTTGAGGTTTATATCCATGAGATTTGCCTCTCATTAAATGGAAGTAATAGTTGCTCTGTTTGCCAATACAGTCAGGTGACTTCTACACTAAATTGGTATCATGAATACTGTTGATATCAAAGACTAAAGTTCAAGTTATATAAAATACAGTTCTTCAATTGGCTTAAGAAATTTGTTGGTTTCTGAAGGGTGCACTAGTTGGTTCACACAAGGGGAGTTGCCGTTTATACAATACATCTAGTACTAGTTTAGAAAGCTCTCTGTGTGTGCATGGTTGGTTTAGTCAAGTTTTTTGTGCACTAACTGTTAATAACTTCTTTATCTGTTCATACTTTCAGAGAATAAGTTGCAACAAAAAAGCCAAATCAATCTGTAGAACAAGAAGAAGAAATCTCATCACAAGAAAATCTCTGGTTTCCAGGTAATCTGGTGGCTCTACCATCTTGTACTTTTTATGAGATTATTATAAATTCAACTACAATTAACATGCCGATTTCTTTCTATTTTACTATCTCCTTGTTCAACTGATTTTCACTTGTAAAGATGGTTTGTATGCCTACTTTGAGAGACAAGTTTGGTTGATACTTTTTAGTTGCTAATCAGTTTATCTAAACAGTTTGCTCCAGGTAGTTCATCAAAAGTTCTCATCACATTTGCAGATTCACGAATTCGGGTTGTCGACGGTATTGATTTGGTTCACAAGTTTAAAGTTATAAATAAGATACATCAAATTTTGTCTTCATTTGTTGTTGTTACTTTTCATTTTTTATTATTTATTAACATGAAAATGCTTGATACATGAAATTTTTGTCTTAAATTTGGTTGACATGATTAATATCATTGTACCTCTAAAAGTTGATACCTTTCTTCATTTCCTGGAGTTCTCAATGGTACTTTCAATGTGCAAAGTGTTAAAAAATTGCTTTGAACTTAATGGCCCTGGTACTCCATGGCTAACTCTTAGATTTAGGCTGTTATAGTCCTGACTTGCAACTATTAAAATATTGTAAATATTTGATCTTTAGGAAGGGCAATGGTTAAGTCACTAATTTGAAGAGCAAGAACCTATTGTTAAGCCACTGTGGATCACAAAATTTTTTTATAAACCATTATAGTAGCCTTTTAGTTACAATACGCTAAACCTGTGACCTTTGGAAATATGGTGTAGCACAAATGTGCTTGACTTGGTGCTCTTTAGAGGTGTGTAGAACTTACCTATAAAAGAAACCACATAATAAATTAGTTGAACTTTTCAATAAAATTACTTATCAAAAAAATAAATAAACAAATTAGTTGGAAAAAAACTTGCTGTCAAAAGGCATGAATCTTTGAGTTGGACCTTATCAAAAACTTATCAATATTTTGTTATAAATTTTAAGGATATTAATTTATTTTTAACTCTTGCGTTCCTTCTGTGTTTATCACTTTAGTCATAATGTCTTTATTATATGCTTTATTTGATAAATTCCCCTTTGATGTGCAGAAAACTACCAAAATTCTCTATGCAATGAGGTGTGCTCTTATGAACATCTCATTTTTCTAAGTGTTGATAGTTATACCATGTAAATGCAAGATACTTTAGTTACCACTTGAGCTGCAAAAGGGAAAATAAGAAATTCCTACAAGTTAGAAGTTGCCATGTTCAAAACTTAGGAATGAATAATCCAGACATGTAGACCAATTGCAAGGTGCAATTGATTCTCTTTTTCAATTATTGCCATGATGGTATTCAAATATAGATGTGAAGAAACACATTGTAGTGGATTTCTTTGTAAATGAATTTTTTCCTTCTTATGATGAGCAAGTAGCAGAGTAAGTGGAAGTCAAGATACTTATAATGGATTTCTTTGTAGTTTTTCAGCTTCCTTTAGATACTTTTTTTTTTTTTGCTGAAAGCTTCCTTTAGATACTTTACAACAAGAGACCTGTTTGTAGTGCATGAAACTGGGTTGTATATCATTTCACGTTATCATTATTATGAGGTAAAAAACACTATATTTAGCTCCAAGTGCAAGTAGGTGGTATGTTTTCTTTGGACCATCTATGGCATATACAAATAGAACTAATGAATTATTTATCCTTTCGTATATGAACGTGTGGAAAAAATGGTTTCATATAGCATTCAGATCAAGAGAGCAAAAATATTATAACACCCAAAATTTGCCCAATCAATGCAAAAAATAAAATAAAATAAAAAATTACATCAGTTTATGTATCACTTGTGCAAAATATGAAATTTCAAATTTCAAAATATTTTAAAATAAATGGCTGAGAGGGGGTCATATGTGATGTTTGTTCTACTGAATGACTTTCCAAGGCTAACTCAACTATATGGCCGTGTGCTAACTACTTCCTGGTATTGTAGTTTTCAAGCTATAACAAGTTCTGTCCATGTTTAAAGATTGTTTTGAGAAAATTCTGCAGATACATAATGCCTTTCATTTCTACATTAGTTTATCACTAATACAATCATCACATAATGTCTTGCTTTTTTTTTCCCCTTTCCTTTGTTTTATTGCCCAATTTATTTTATTTAAGTTAACTCATTGCTTCTTCTTTTTTTCTCCCTAGAAAAATACAAAAGCATGTGCTTATAAAAACAAAGTTATTGACAATTGGAGGACATTGAGATCTTGTGTGGGAGGAATAGAGCTCCTAGAGTTGGTGCAAAATATATGGACGATGCAGTTGAAGCTATGATTGAGGAAGGAGAAAAGTGATGAATTCTCCTATTGCACAACAACACGTCAACATTTGGTATCAATAAGTTATGCAATTGAACCTTGCCAAAGAAAAAAGAGTAGAAAATATCCACTTTGAAACAATTTTTTAGTTCGAGATTTTGAATGTTGTTAAAAAAAAAATAAATAAAACCATATATTTTGGGTACTCCCTCTCTCTCTCTCTCTCTCTCTAAAATATTTTAGTTGGCAAGAGTTGGCGAGACATTTTTTTAGTTGGCTATGATGGAAGATATTTAATCATTATCTTGTCAATTGGTCTATCAATGGCTTCTTTGTTTTGAATTTTGGGAAAAAAACGTATATTTTGGATATTTTATCGTCTTTGTTGAAATACAACTTTTTAGCTATTAAGAACTTTGAAACAATTTTTTTAGTTTGAGATTTTAAATGTTGAGAAAAAACTCATGCATTTGGGTTCTCTCATTATGTTGATATAGAACATTTTAGTTGCCAATAGTTGGCAAAAAAAAATTTAGTTGGCTATGATGACAGATTTTTAGTCATCATCTTGTCAATTGGATTATCAATGGCTTTTTTATTAACTCATGTATTTATTAAAAAATGTTACTAAAATTAAAATGTAGAAGGTTTAAGAAAAATAATAATTGGAAAAAATATTTTATTGATTTTTAAATTAAAATCCAAATCCAAATTTAGGTATCCAAACAATAGAATTTCAAATCCGTCATTGTATAAAAAGACCCAAACAAGGAATTTAAAAATTAATGGATTTAAAATCAAGGCTTTTTAAATCCATTAATTTTAAAATCAAAGAGTTTCAAATCAAGCAAATAGAGTGGTTGTCTAAAATTTTTATTGTCATTTTGGTCTTGCAAATCACTGGCGACTCTACTTGTATGTGAGGGTGGTCCTTGGACCACCCTCACTTGTCAAAAAAAAATAATAATTATATATGCAAAAAAAATTTATATAAATAATTATTTTAAATTAATATGTTCTGGGACCACCCTAACTTGAAAATATTGTATAAATATACTTCAAAAAAATTATATTATTTACTAAATTAACCTATTTTGACCACCCTAATAAAAATGTTGAACACATTTACTTGAGACTCATAAGAATTTGAGTTCAATAAATATAAGAGTAATACTACATCCACAATATTTTCACAATAAATTTTATGTGGTAAGCTATTACTAATTCTAATTTGGGTTCAATATTTTATGTGATGTTGGTAGTGTCCAATGTGACAATGAAACCATCAAATGTAAGAAACAAAATAAGGAAACCACCGAATGTGATTAAAGTATAGTTACATGTGATGTTGGTACTACACAATTTAAGGATGGTATTATCGAATGTGAGAAAAAAATATGAGTACAACCGAATGTAGCAAAAATATGGTCAAATGTGATGTTAGTACTGTCCAATGTGACAATAAAACCATCAAATGTGAGAAAAAATAAGGGAACCATCGAATGTAACAAAAGTATAGTCACATGTGATGTTAGTAAGGCCCAATGTGACAATGGAACTGTCAAATGTGAGAAAAAAATTCAAGTACCACCGAATGTGAGAAATATACGATCAAATGTGATGTTGGTACTGTCCAATGGAACAATAGAACAGTCAAATGTGAGAAAAAAAATGGAATCACCGAATGTGACAAAAGTACAGTCCCATGTAATGTTAGAACTACACAATGTGAGGATGGAATTGTCAAATGTGAGAAAAAAGCAAGGGAATCACCAAATGTGAGAAAAGAACTGTCACGTGAGATGTTGAAACTGCAAAATGTGAGGATGAAATTGTCAAATTTGAGAAAAAAAGTAAGGAAACTACCAAATGTGAGAAAAGAACTCTCACATGTGATGTTAGAACTACACAATGTGAGGATGGAATCGTCAAATGTGAGAAAAATGTAAGGGAACCACCATATGTGAGAAAAGAGCTGTCACATGTGATGTTGAAACTGCACAATGTGAGGATGAAACCGTCAAATGTAAGAAAAAAGTAAGGGAATCACTCAATGTGACAAAAGAACTATCACATGTGACAAAAGAACTGTCACATGTGACAAAAATAAAGTAGATGCGATGTTAGTACTACTTAATATGACAATGGAACTATCAAATTTGAGGAAAAAAAAAGGAACCACTATACGTGACAAAAGAACTGTCAAATGTGATATTGGAACTGCACAATATGATAATAGAATCGTCAAATGTAAGAAAAAAAGTAAGGGAACCACCAAATATGAAAAAAAAAAAACTGTCAAATGTGATGTTGAAACTGAACAATGTGAGGATGAAACAGTCAAATGTGAGAAAAAAAGTAAGGGAACCACTAAACTGTCACATGTAATGTTGGAACTGCACAATGTGAGGATGGAATCGTCAAATGTGAGAAAAAAGTAAGGGAACCACCAAATGTGAGAAAAGAACTGTCACATGTGATGTTGGAACTGCAAAATGTAAAGATGGAATCGTTAAGTGTAAGAAAACAGTAAAGGAACCACCCAATATGACAAAAGAATTATCACATGTGATGTTGGAACTACACAATCTGAGGATGGAACCATCAAATGTGAAAAAAAAAAAAAAAAAAAAAAAAGTAAGGGAACCACCAAATGTGACAAAAAAACTGTTACATGTAATGTTGAAACTGCACAATGTGAGGATGGAACTGTCAAATGTGAGAAAAAAGTAAGGGAACTACCAAATATGAGAAAAGAACTATCACATGTGATGTAGGAATTCCACAATGTGAGGACGAAACCGTCAAGTGTGAGAAAAAAGTAAGGGAACCACCAAATGTGAGAAAAGAACTATCACATTTGATGTTGGAACTGCACAATGTGAGGATAGAACTGTCAAATGTGAGAAAAAAGTAAGGGAACCACCAAATATGAGAAAAGAACTATCACATGTGATGTAGGAATTCCACAATGTGAGGACGAAACCGTCAAGTGTGAGAAAAAAGTAAGGGAACCACCAAATGTAAGAAAAAACTGTCACATGTGATGTTGAAACTGCACAATGTGAGGATGGAATCGTCAAATATGAAAAAAAAGTAAGGGAACCACCAAATATGAGAAAAGAACTATCACATGTGATGTTGAAACTACACAATGTGAGGATAAAACCATGAAGTGTGAGAAAAAAGTAAGGGAACTACCAAATGTGAGAAAAAACTGTCACATGTGATGTTGGAACTGCACAATGTGAGGATTGCACCGTCAAATGTGAGAAAAAAAGTAAGGAAACCACCAAATATGAGAAAAGAACTATCACATGTGATGTTGGAACTGCACAATGTGAGGATGGAACTGTCAAGTGTGAGAAAAAAGTAAGGGAACTACTCAATATGACAAAAGAACTGTCATATCTAATGTTGGAACCATACAATGTGAGGATAGAATGGTCAAATGTGAGAAAAAAAAAAGTAAGGGAACTACCAAATGTGAGAAAAAAAACTGTCATATGTGATATTGGAACTCTACAATGTGAGGATGGAACTGTTAAATGTGAGAAAAAAGTAAGAGAACTACCAAATGTGAGAAAAGAACTATCACATGTGATGTTGGAACTGCAAAATGTGAGGATGAAACCTTCAAGTGTGAGAAAAAAGTAAGGGAACCACCCAATTTGACAAAAGAACTATCATATGTGATGTTGGAATCGCACAATGTGAGGATGAAACCATTAAATGTGAGAAAAAAAAGTAAGGGAATCACCAAATGTGAGAAAAAAACGGTCACATGTGATGTTGGAACTGCACAATGTGAGGATGGAACCATCATATATGAGAAAAAAGTAAGGGAACTACCAAATGTGAGAAAAGAATTGTCACATGTGATGTGGGAACTGCACAATGTGAGAATGAAACCGTCAAATGTGAGAAAAAAGTAAGGGAACCACCAAATGTGAGAAATGAACTGTCACATGTGATGTTGAAACTGCACAATGTAAGGATGGAACCGTCAAATGTGAAAAAAAAGTAACCTGGTGTAGCAGGTTACCTACTAGTAGGTACCGTACCCCCTCCCTTTTTTGGGGGGATACCGTAGAATTACTCATATATATATATATATATATAGTGTTAAAAGATTCCAATCATTACTTTAGGTACTGGGACCCACCCTCCATCTCAACCCAACTACTTTCATTGATTTAGTACTGAAATAGCACAATTAGAGGGAAATTAATTAATTAGCAGTGCATAATCAACCACATGAATTACAAGCAACTGAATCTGGATCCAACGGTGCTAACATAGTATTAAAAATGATGATAACAATAAGGACCAAATATAAGAAGAATAATTTCACATGACTAATAATTGTAATTGAAAAAGCTGGTGCATTGTTTGGATTACTCGAAATCATATGATTTACATACATTTATATATAACCCTATACAGATCGGGGTTAGAAGCAAAACAAACCCTCAAAGATCTGAAACTCAGTTTAAACTAAAATCAACCATTATGAAATTTCAGAAGCTTTAAAATTAGAACCCAAAAAAGAAAAAGAAAAAGAAAAAGAAAAAAAAGAAGACAAGGAAAACCGGTATTTCTCCTCAATTAGCTGAAATTCTTCACATTCAAGATCCCACTGAAGGTGGTGCATTCAAACAAGGCCTTAGCAGTCATCTCCCTTTCAAACCTCCATATATAATTCAATCCCACTAAGAGCTCAGTAATGGCAGCCTCAGTCTTCTCCTTATTAGCAAAATATAGTGTCTGTAAAAGCAACACATTGGTTTTGGGCACCAAATTTTGCTGCTCAAAGCTCCTTTCACTTTGCCATTTTATCATATTATGTGCTAATGGTGACAACCACCCCAATATTCTTCCCAAGGCCTCTCTCCACTCTCCAGCAAGCATAGGATCACTCGCTGAAAACCCTACTCCCTTCAATCTAGCCCTCAGCAATGATCGTATACTACTTGGTAACATAGCATAAAGATCATCCCTAGCATCCACACCTACCAATTGTGGTGATTTTATCATCTTCTCTATCACTATGATCAAATTGGCATAGTGTAAGGCCAAAGCTGCGGCTCCTAGCGTAGTTGCTGGTGGCTTTAGGAGCTTCGAATTGGACTCGAAAAACCCATCTCCCAAATCTTTCGTTTCATCAAGTTTTGAACTTTTCAATGGCCCTGACACAAAGGGAGTGGAAGGAGCACTAGGGTTTTGATCAGAGGGGTACACGGCGGCTGAAGCTGAGAGACTACGAGACAGTGATGATGGACACTGTCCTATACCGAAAACAAGTTTGATCCTTGCTGAGACAGTGAAAATAGACCTTACAAGCATTAAAGTAACACTATCGAAGCTTCGATTCCACAATGATCTATCTTTCATATACTTCACCTCCTGTCTTTGCCAGAAAATCTTTTGCTGAAGCTCATAAATCTTCTGCTCTTTTATCGATGATTCATTATTGCTAAGGTCTTTACAGTACTTAGAAGATTTGCTTAACCCATTTTCTAAAACAGAAAGCTCGTCCATTTCTTTATAAAGTGTGGCTGTAACAGTGACGTACCTGTCCATCTTTTTGATTCTAGCTTCCATTTCTTTCAAACTTAGAACCCAATTATGAGGGTCGCGACCCGAGTTGACGAACTCCTGGAACAAGCGCTCAAAGCAACGCAGATTTTGGTCCTCGCACTTCTTGGTTATTCTGGACACGGACTTGGCAAGGAGTCTGAGATTTTCAGCGAATTCGGCGCAAGCGAGGCCGAGGAGGAAAGCTTGGTCGTTGGAGACAATCTTTTGGACACCCTCGAGAGAAAGAGAGTCGTTGTGGATGCGAGTTATGTTTTTGTCTGAGAGGGATTGCCAAAGGTGGAGAAGCTTGGACATGAGCCCTGCGATCTCAAAGGCTAAAACGCCAACGTTGGACTTCTTTATTTGTTTTGGGTTCGGAGCTGCTGAGGTCAGACTGTTTGATATTGCAGTCTTTACTTTTATGAGCCAAGTTTCAAGAGCCATGATGAATCGTACGTGTATTATATATGCTGAATTTGAATCAAAATGAAATTGGGTTTGGTCCTTCGAAGAAGAAGAAGAAGAAGAAGAAGTTGGTGTTGTTTTGTTGGGTTGGAGAAATTGATGAGAGAGAGAGGTAGAGAGAAATAATTGAAGAGTGGGAGTTTTGCAGAGATAAGGATGAAAGAGGAGGTGTTGAAGGTGTTAAGCTCGTGGGTTGTTTGAGAGCGTTACACATAGATAGTCTAATAAGAGAAGCCTCAAAGAGAGAGAGAGAGAGTTTATACAAGAAGTGCCATACCCACATGCATAGAGAGCGAGTGATAGATCATAGATGTTTGTAATTGAGAGATGATTTGATTTTTTTTGTGATTTGAAACTTAGACTCTTGAGAAGAGCGTGGAATGTTTTGAGTTGGATGTCAATTTTTTATACATTATAAATATGATTAATTATTATCTCAGTCGGTATGGAGAAACTTTTCTTGGGTGTTTGGAAGCAGAAGAAACACTTTTTCTTAGATGCTGTTTTTTTCTAAATGAAGGAGGGCCATATCATCATTGGCATTTTCCTTTTGATCTCTATAATGGATTGATTTTTTTTTTTCCCCTCTCTTCCATAACTTTGTTTCTTTTATGTGTATTATTAGTTGCCTAAGTGCTCTTAACTCAATGCAAAGAAAAAAAAGAAAAGATTTAATTGGAGAAAAACTAAGAAAGTCATGTGAAAAATTATCTCATCTATATATACAATAGGGACAGCTAAGATTTGACACTCTCCAAGAATTCTGAAATTAATTGCTGTTGGCATTACTTGTGCAATTTATATGAACATTATTGAATCTATAGTCTTTAAATTATGACTGATCAGCATCAACTAATTAATCATGATTGTTGACAGTATTATTGACCTTCCAATTGGAAATATTAGCAAACCCCAATTAGATATTGATATGAAACATCACCTCAATATGAAAAACTGGTTAGCTTTATTGCACAAAATGAAGTTTTTACTCCTTGGTTGAAAAATGTCATATTCAAGATATTAACATTGCAACTGAAATTTTTTAACTACATGTATAACTTGAATTTAGCAATACTAGAAGTGGACTAGTCGCTACCATTTCTTGAAATTTTAGAGTTGGTAACTAAGTGGCATTGTCAAAAATCTAGATAATTAAATGAAGAATGAAATTATAACACAATACAGTATTACAGTGTACATGTGCTATATAAAACTGAAAGTTTAGGAATTAAGATAGGTCAAGTGGTCAACAATATTAAAAGCCCCTAGAGAACCTTTTTCAAATTTAGCTCCCCAAAATTGGCATTCTGTTAAAGAATATGGCAAATGTAATTGATTGCAAAGAATAGCCTAACCACCAGACTTGTTACCTGAAATTTAATAATGCCCCTCTTCAGTTTCACAATATATATATATATATATATATATATATTTTTTACCTCTTTAGGTTTAAAAATTTGGTGAATGATAGCCTCTTTTGTGCACTACTTTTTAAAGTATTTCTATGAATCCAAATTACTGATTCCACCTTGATGAACTGGGCTTCCAGCCTCAGTCCACGCTTAGAAATTTTATATTATAATTTTTTCATCATAAATAATCATGGATGGTCAACATGACAATCGAAAAGGTCTCTCCCTTCAACAAGATTGAGCAAGTTAAAGTGAAAAGAGAAATTTTTTTTTTTTTGTATTTTTACTGGCAGTAATTTTATATTTTTTAAAGGCCTACAGTGCATTTAGCTGTATATAATTCTAAACATTGATCTTAGTGATTGCCTTCGTAATCGGTTAATTAGTATTATACTAAGCATGCTCAATGGTTGTCATGATTCATCTGTTTTAACTTTGCCGAAAAATCTTTTAGGACTAGGTGTGTTACTACAAAACCGTATGTTTAAATTAGTTTGCAATTTAAAAATAGGCAACTTGAGGATGCCAACTTGAAAATGTATGACTCCTGGCTTAAAAAAAGAACAACAATAGGTTTTTATATTTTTATTCTTTTCATTTTTGTATATTTTATTCAGTAAAATCAAACACGCTGCTTTCTCTCTAATTTATTCCATTTTTGTATTTTTTTTTTTTGTTTCTCAAAAAAAAAAAAAAAATATTTTAAGGAGATAAAAGGTATATGTCACTACATAATGTAGGAGGAAGAACAGAAAACTAATGCTTTGGATTCAGATCTTAATTAGTGCTATTGATGAATCTCAAACTAAATTAAGGTATTGCATTCAAAAATTGGAGGAAGTGCAGCTAGCAATGTGGTTGAAGTTGGCCAAAGCTGACGATTGACTTAGAAAATACATGTGGAGGAGATGGTGCAAGAAATAAAATATGGCTCCTAATAGATGATGCATATTAGAAGGAAAACTAGGAGACGCATTTTTTGGGTGGTGTTTATATAAAGAAAATTCCACTAGCACTAGCTTTGCCCTCTCACACCACATGGTTTAGTGGGTATTGATTGGTTTGGTGAATTTTTGGGGCAATCAAATAGTCAAGGAGTTGTGAGAGAGAGAGAGAGAGAGAGAGAGAGGGGGTGTGTGTGTACAATTTTAACATTTCTAGAATTAGTGTGAAGGTGAGGGTTTCACTTGATGATCTCCAAAAGTACTTTCTTTTTTAACCTTTTGCCTTAGCTTTTGCCTACCATGGAAGGGCATTGGACTATTTCCTTGTTTACTTGTCGGTAAATGAATAGGCAGCCATGAACCTATCCTACATTTCCATATCTTGATAAGAGTGCCTCAAAAAACAATTGAGTAGGCTAAACTCATCTCTCTCTCTCTCTCTCTCTCTCTCTCTCTCTTTCTCTCTCTCTCTTTGTTTTTTTAATTTTTCTTCCCTCCTCTTACGAAGGAAAAAGAATTTCCTAGTTGTGTTATTATATTTTGTAATTGGATAGTAGATCATACTTCCTTTAGGAAGTCCTTTTCAGGAGTAGTAGGCTTGCCTAGAGCAAGCTTGTGATATTGAAAATTATAATAATAAAGAAGAAAAAAAAAAAGGTGAGGGAGAAGTTTTGAATTTATTAAGAATACTATCAATTTTACTACATAGAGTTTATAAATTAATATATCAATATTTTTTAAAGCATTCATTTATTAGGTAGTTAAAACTCATCAATCATATTTAATGTTACGTCAATTTGTACAGTTTTATGTAATAAAACTTTGAGAAAGTTAACAGATTCCTTTATAAGGACATTGGTTTAAAAAAAAAATATTTTTAAAAACTTTTAAAGAAAAAAATAATTAATTTTTTTATAACTTTTTATATTTCTCATAAAAGTGATGTTAAAACTTTTTAAAAATGATTTATTAACAATTATCCTAAAAACACCCATTAACATCTAAAATTTAAGTCATTGACATTCACATACTCTACACCACACATAATTTGAAGTCATTTTATTTTGAAGAGTGCCACGATAATTGACACGTGTCATTTTGGAAATGAAACTATGCACGAAGAGTAGTGCCCATCTAATTGGTTAAAACTACAAAATCGAAACTGATCAACTTAATCATCTAGCAGCACAGCAGTCTTGCAATTCACGAATGATTTTTTGTTAATGCCCCGGAGGCACCGGGATTTGTAGTAATTAAACAAGAAGATCGACAACAATGCTTAATTCGATAAAGAGCTCTCCCAAGACTTGTTGGGAAAGGAAGCCTCCCTGCTGCACTAACTGATGCTAATTGAGTTTAAGGCTCAAATTGGGACATTTGTCATGAAGTGAATGGCTAGATAATAAAATGAAGATATATTCCTCGACGTGGTTCTTTAATTAAACAGCTCTTTCGTAAATCTAAATGTGATATTGTTCTTAATGTTAGTCAAACACTGGAGTTAAAGAAAATGATGCTAGATTTGTGATCAAGATCAAAGAATATATAGAGGACGGTTTTTACATGTCTTTTTGTACGGATGCAATGTACCAACACTCAATCTGCAAACACTAAGAAGATCTTAGATTGTCTACCCATTAATTAAGTGGAGTGACATCACTCTTTTATTTTTTATTTTTTTTATAAAAAAAATTTAATAATTATATCAACCTTTTTTTAGGTTTTACAAATTACTACCAAACTAGGAACAAAAATAATATTTCTCTTTAATCATGCGTAAATGGAATATTACACTATAAAAAATCTACTCATTTGTTTATGCAAATCTCAAAGAGAGTGTCATTTTGTCTACATTTTGATTAGGAATCTTTTTAAAAACATAAAATATTCTATTAAGGAAGTTAGAAATATTTATCGCATTAATACAAACCTCAAAAAGAGAAATGTTATTCCATCCATAGTTTAGGAGTGAGAGTGTCATTTTGTAAGTCTCAACTAAGGTTGGTGTAATTTGTAAAGTTGTGATTTACAATTATGTTTTATGTTGGCTTTATTCCATGACAAAAAGTGTTGTAATTGTTTTAATTTTACTTCCTTCTATTTTTGTGGGATTTATTTGTAATGGGTTTAGTTTTAAGTGGTGGAGATTTGATCAAGACAGCTAAAAATCACATGAAGAGTACATGTCAAAAGCTGAAGAGTCATGCCAGGCTGTCGATTTCGCAAGTGTCTCGCAAGTAAGGCCTTTCTGCGAAATATTCGCGAAACATTCTACCTGGAGGATTTTTAAGTGTAACTTTCATACCCTTCACTCATACTATATATATCCTCATTACCCACAAAAGTATAAGAGGTCATTCAGAGAGAAAAACCCTAGATAAGTTTTCTATAACACATATACCCATCTTTTAGAGAGAGAGCTACTCGTCCTTAGTGAGAAATCATTATAGCCTCTTCTCCTTCTCTTTCCTATTGTCATACCTTGAGAGGAGATTTGTATCCAAACACAACTCATACCTTTTCAGAGTGTAGAGAGTGTTTTAGAGCTTGGGAAGCTTTGGAGATTTGCCAAAAGAAGCCGATGAGGCTTGGCGGATGCAATTAGGCGTATTGCGGGATCCGGAAAGTTAGAGAAGACAAGGTTTCGTCAAGTCAGTTGATAGCAAGAGCTTGGAGGGCTCAAGTACATGGGGTAAACTAGGCTTGGAGGGTCTTTTTTTATTCGTGTACTCCAACTTATTCTCTAGTGGATCAATTTACCACTTAGAGGGCGACAGAGAGATTTTTCGCCAAGTTCTTCAGTTTCCTCTTCAATAACACATCGCGGTGTTATCTTGTGTTTGCATCCTTCTTCCCTACTCTTTTAGCTTTCATTTTATTGTTGATATTTGATGAATATGACTTAGAGTAGTTTTATTGTTTGTTCACTAGCATTTACTCTATTCTGCACTTAGTTTAAGTTAGAGTAAAATCAACTGAGCCGTATTTTTTAATTTGGGGGTCTAAACAACTCTTGTGTTTTCACACATATTCAAGCTTTCATAATTAAACCTTGCATTTTTTTTTTCTTCATATCAAAATCTAAGTGTCACTATTTGAAAATTCAAAATGGTCTCATGACTTCATATAATTTGAACAACTAATTTGATTTCTTCTTAATGTAAATAATTATAAGTTTTATTAAATAAATGTGAGACATTTCATTATTAGTTTTTTTTTTTAATAATTCGATAGTTACAACAATGAGAAAAAGAGAATAGTTGATTTGAATCATAGATGTCTTCATTAAAAACATTAGAAAGTACCACTCGAGTTAAAACACTCTTAGCTCAAATAAGTTTTTTTTTTTTTTGAGGAATTTAGCTCAAATAAGTTGATATAATTCTTTTATAATATAGTACTATACATTTATAAGACATGCGATTTTTCATGGGGTTTCCTTCTTCTCCTTCCTATTTATTTATTTTAAAATAGGATTTCCATCAATTGCATGCTACATGCACTAAATACATGGAGGTGAGTTTAAGTGATTGGTATAACATGATAACTCAAAGTTCAAATCAATTCTGAACAAAGAAGAAACAAATCATATCAATTTGCAACTAGTTAAGAAAATAATACACTAAAATTTTCTTGGGACTAAACACTCACCCATCCAAGATAACCAAGATATATATATATATATATATATATATATATATATATATATACAAATTTGGAAGTATATATATTGCATTTTCCTTTTACCAATCTTACTCCTGGAAAATTATTGAATACTCCGGGAGTATCATAAATGTGTACTCCTCCTTCTCACATGAATTGTGAGTTCCACTATGAATTTAATTAGTGGGACTTACAATTATACGAAAAGAGAGAGTATACATTTATGGTATTCCGAAAGTACTCAATAATTACCCCTTACTCCTAGTATTTTAATAATCAATGGGCCGCTTGCAAGATTTAAATGACTTACACAACTCGCATGTTTAAAACCTTTAAAACTTCCTATTAGGGTATATATGGTTCTCTCTCTATGCCACTTTTTTTTCTTTTTCTTTTTTTTCTTTTTTTTGAGAAACCTCTCTATGCCACTTTGAATACAAGGTCTAGAATTTAGGTCAGCTCAGGGGATCCGAATTTAATGATGCTGGGAAACATACTATGGGCAAAACAAGCAGTAATTATATGGACAAAAAAAGTTGCAAATCATAATCAAGTGTCGTGCACCATGCGGACTAATTTCTGATTGGATGGGTGGCTAAATTAAAGTGCTGGCTGGCTCTCGTGCGAACACGCAGATATATAGAAAAAGTCTAGAGACATAAAAATTTTATAAAAAATTTGACATCTACTGATGTGACAAATTATTAATGATAAATAAATAAAATGATATCAGTGATAAATTAAAATAAAAACAGGTGAAAGTTTGACAATTTGATAAGTGTGAAAAAACTGTTAAATTTTGTGTGTATGTAGCATAACTTGCCGGATATATATCATCCATATATATGTCACTGTAGAGGAAATCATGAAGTAGGGGTTTGATAGTCAGAAACAGCTGACTTTGATGCAATATTCCATATAATGGGGGTGATGCCATCATCCATGTAAGTGGGGTGATGATACCACACTAGTCGCTAACACAGGTCTCCACTTATCTCTTGTACATGACAATATGGAGTCACTGTTGAGAAGGTGATATCTAATAGAAGGATATGCTAGCTGAACATATAGAAGGACTTAGGACTTAGGACTTAGGAGGTAAAAAAATCTTTTCTTTGGAGGCATGAGGTGAGCTTAATAATGGATAATGTCCAAAAACATGTAGCAAACATTTGGACCACACTTTTTTAAGGTCAAAGTGGTTCTCTTGATGAATGTCTCCCATGCTACAATTTTAAGTTAATTTATTAAGCACCATCTTTATTTTAGGCATTTATGCATTATTTTTTTATGAATATAGGTTACAATGTGTTTATGATCATTAACGACAAAGTAGTTCCAATCAACGTTGAACAGTAGTGATGAACATATTTGCTTTGGTTTAGGTCCAAAATCAAGGAGAAATGCATCCAATGCTTTAGTGAATTGGATAGGATGTGATATGGATATGTGTTGGCCATGTGTTCATATCATGTTCCTTGCTAATGCACTAGAGCACAGGATGGAAGGTTTGACCACCCATAAAAATTTATTATTTGACTTTTATGGAAATGCATACCATTTTAGATGTATTGTACTCCTTTTGTAATCCATTTTACTTAAAACATATAATAATGGAATCACTTGTGGGAATTTTGAACAAACAATGATGATTGATAAATAATGCTACAGACACAACAAATTTCACACCTTGTTGACTTATCAGAATATAATTGGTGGTAATATCATTGTCGTTTGAGACTAGACCACTACTATTATTATTTTATGGCATACTAATTGCAGGCTGTCACATCAATAAACGTAAAATTTGTTGCCAAATTCTGTGTATTAGAATTTGGGATTTAGTACAGTTCGACAGAATTTGGGATTTGTTGTATTAGAAGCTTAGGTCATGATATGATTTTGAGCTTGTAGAAGGTCAAAATTATAGTAACTCAAATTCAATAGTCTAATAATAACACGGATACCCTTTCCTACTATTTTTTGCGGGGAGGATCATCTTTTAATTAAGAAAATAAAAAAGAATGGTATTGGATTTTTAATCAATAAAATAAAAAAGAATGCTATGGAGGGAGATGGAAGAGAAAAGAAAGGGAAGAGTAGAGTAAAGAGGAAAAGAAAATAAAGAGAAAGGAGACTTCTTTTCGATCAAAGTTTTGGGTTTGCAAGAGAGAAAGGAAAGGAAAAAGAATTTTCCTCTACTAACTCTCTCTTCTCTCATTTCCAATCTTTTCCCTCCCTCTGTTTTCTTTCTTCTTCAACTTCAAACCAAACAAAATGTTGAGTTTTAAGAACAAATATTAAGTTGAAATTTGAAGTACTGAGCCACATTAATCTGTATAGATTTTTTTTTTCCCTTATTATTCTTTTTTTTTTTTTTTTGAGATAACCTTATTATTCTTCTTTAATTTGTAACTTTGTATTATTGTATATATATTAATTTTGGAGTAGAAAACAAAACTCTACTGAACCAATGAACTGAATAATGAATATTGTTTACTTTCTCATATATTAGGAAATGCAATTAGGGGAGAGAGAGAGAGTCATACGATTTTATGTTGAATAAATCATTCTATATATATGATTTTATGTTGACTAAGACCCGATGCTTTTCATTATGTGTTTATATATATATCTTGTACTTAAGTTATTGCTACTCTTAATGATCCTTTTCACCAAAAGTGATCACTCCACTAATTTTACACGGATTTGATTAATTGGAAGATTATAAAAACTACTTTCCCATGGAACAATTTGGGTACGAAACCTTCAACTATTGTGCGCATTGGATATATAGAAAGCAAAGCATGAAGGTGGTTGGGGAAACCTGCCAAGTTATCTGAAAGAAAATGTGAGAATAATTAAGAACCACAAGAAAAGAAAACTAAATTAAGACATTCTCATATTCTCTCTTGCATTATTAGTATTGTGTGCATAGTAGTCAACTCACTTCCAATCCGATCCAAGGTTTTCAGACCCGGACCGTTCATTGAACCGTAAAAGGGAGAGGTTCAAGATTTTTGAGGTCGAACCGGGGTCGAACCGTGATGACGTCATAATTAATTTAATAATTAATTAAAGCCTAAATATATATATTAAATTTATAAAACTAGCAAAATTGACAATATATTTATATATGTGAGGGAAATTTAATGATTTTCAAGCATATATTTAATAATTAAATAAGAAAGTTAATAAAATAAAATAATAACCATGAAAACATTAAAATTTATGATTAATTTTTGAAGTAAAGTTGAATATTTTTGAAGGATTTTAATTATAATTTTTTTTATTCCTTATAAGAGATGGATAATTTAATTAAGTAGAATAAAATTGTGTTAAGTTTTTTTTTTTTTTTTTTTTTTTTTAAAATTGCTAAGGGGTTGGATTGCACGGTTCTCACTGGTTCGTGCGGTCCAACCCCGGTTTTAACGGTTCACGGAATTAACAAAAAATTTGGTTCTTTAGACTTAAAAAATCGGTTTTTATCCGGTTCCCTGTTTTTACAGTCCGACCTCCCGGTTCGGTCCGGTTCTGAAAACTATGATCCGATCTTGAATTCTTGATGGATTGCATAGTTGCATGTACGAAAATGGGAAAAAGGTATTTGCATATGGATCAGTGCATGATCGACAATAACACCCTTTTTTTCTCAATCTCATAGATGCTTTAAAAAAGCATAGAAGAAAATACATTCACCTGCATGTGGGTTGCATTCGCTAACGACATTGACCAATTGATGACATTGATAATTGATACCTCCTGGCTCCTCTTTCAAAAGAAATAACATCAACAAGAAAAAAGGGTGACATGAAAAAAACCTGATTAAACTATGACTCTCTCATTTGGTGGGACAAAGCCTACCACCTTGCAGAAATGGAATCTGGCCGAGTGAGTGAGTCAAAATTTTCAGAACTAGGATGTGGGCAATTATCTAACCGAGTTTACTCGGACCACCACCACGTAGCCCACCATGGCTTTGGACCCATATGAAATGCAAGGCATTTGAAGAAATGAAAGGCTCTCCTTTCATGTCGAAGCGCACACACTGATTTTGCCTCTCATCATCTATTCCTATTCTTGATGGTGACCCCAAGTGTGCATTACTAAGATCCCACTATAAGTGCTTTTGGAAATTCAAAGAGTAGTCCCTGGTTTGTACAATGTCTAAAGTGTGTTTTTGTATCATAAAATACAATTAATTAAGCACCAAAAACAAGAAAGATAAGTATAAACAATACACACAAATGAAGTGATATATGCACATATTGCGCATGAAGGGGGACACTTCATGGCCTCTCGTTAATCAATTCAAAAGGGTCCTGTTCCACTTTTGTTAGACATTCCTTAAAGAAAATGGTCCCTAAAATGAACACTTTAGAAACATCCCTAATGAAATGATGCCCTCTATATCCACTTTGCCCTATTAATGAACTATGTGCACGTGTATCATCATCATCCTATGCACCGTGGTAGACCAAATTATTCTATCACTCGCACGTGCATGAGGCCCGCAATATATATATATATATATATATATATATATATATATATATATATATATATATATATATATATATATGCATATTGTATCTTAAGGGCTATTGATCAGGGAAAATTTAAATCCATATTGTAAGTCAGATATGCACATGTATTATTATGGGCAACCTTGACTTGCTAGAAATTTGAGTGATGGTGGTAGTGATCACAATTCACAAGCTTTGAGGAATTAGATACTTTTTTTTTCTTCAAGAACTTATTACAGAAGGTACTTATTTCTTCAAATGGAAAAGTTAAACAATGGATGACATGCAGTTTGCTTTATGCAATTTTTTCATTTTCAAATTGAGGCCCACACATAAAAATATTGCATTGGATTCATGTTGTTCTTGACATAATTCATTCCTAGCAACAAAGGAAGAAAACATAAAGTGCATAATAACTAATAATTACCTTAATTTTTTTCTTAATCTTGTTTGGAAGGTGAGATAACAGACATAATCACATAATTTATAGCCTTATAGGTCATTCAGTACGTAACATAGGCTTGTTAATTATTATTACTATTGATTGATTCATATAAGACAAAATACTTAAAGAAGTAAAGAACCCTAAGTTCCATTTCTGTCCATAAAATTTCCTGAATTTTTTATCATTTTAAGCAAGAAATCATTTACTTTGAAATGCAATAGAATTCAAATTGCAGACGTCAGGTTCATGATGATAAAAGACTTAAGCATTAAACCAAATAGTAGTTGTTGAAGAATCAATACGGATATTTCAGATAAACCCTTCAATTTATTACCAGCAAACCAATCGATTCCTTTTATATTCCAAAATAAAAGGAATTTGTCAACCTCAAACAATTTGCCACGGCTTCATCGAATGACGATTGAAGCAATACATGGGACTCAAATCACTCAACAAGGACATTCCACCATCATTTTAGATTCCATATACGAGGGCCACATTTTGATAATTATATTATCTGAACCATGCAGGTAGGTCTCCACTATTCTAGAGGGGCTAACTTTAAATAGCAAATTCAAGTTTCTATCACAATAATAATGCCCATCTGAGTAATGTCATGTGTAGCCTTTGAAAACTACATGGCACTTGATAATAGACTCTTCAATCATACACTCAATTTCACAACTTGCTGACTTATGCAATTGTGAGTGGTCAACGTAAAATGATGGGTCACACTCAATTTTACAACTTATTGATTTATGTAATTGTGAATAGTCAACATAAAGTGATGGGTCACACAAGACAGAAAATATCGACCACTCACAATTGCACAAGTTAGTAAATTATGAAATGAGATAATGATTAGTTGCCCACAGCCATAGGCTGACTCGGGGCTTATTATTTCATACTATTTTAGAAGTAGCAAGACTGTTGGTGAAAGTAGTTGCACTCTCTCGAACATTTTCAAATGTAAAAGAGGAAAATCTCGGTCATAACTTCCCCCTTAATCATGCCTCAACTAGACTTGAAACCTTTATTTTATATATTTTTAGTCATTTCACAGAAAATCAAAACCGACTAGATTTCTTTGTGGGAGTTTTAGTCATTATTAGTTCAATTTGTTGGTGTGGCTTCTATGACTTTGAACACACCCTATCTATATATCCTTCAAAGTGTCTTACGTATTGGTTGACTCTGAACCATCAAACAACGGATTAGACTTCCCAGAAAGATGCATGTCTGAAAAAATTCCAAAAATGATATTTTGGCGCTCCTATTCTGAAAGTAACATCTTTCAGTTACGAGAATTTTTGCAGGCACTAGAAATGCATTAGATTCTTATAAAAGATGTTCATGAAATTTCCAAAAGTGGACATCACGGTGTTTAATTGAGGCCTGCTTGTGTGAACAATTCCTTGCTGCCATTAACTTGCTACAATTGCCGACAGAACTGCAAATTGCAGCAGCTGGGAGTCACTCAGGTTAATGATTCATATACCACAGACCCAAGTCAAGGAAATGAGAGCTGTGTACAAATAATTTGATCTCAAATCTAATATTTTCTTAGCACATAACATAAACAGCATTGTTAATTGACAGTTCTCATTAATGGAAACAATGTCTAATCATTGGTTGTGACAAGAGTTGAATGGTATATACCACATTAATGTACAACAATGAAGCAACTGTCTTTTGCTTCCTTCACCCTTCTACAATGTACAACATTGGCATTTGACGGTTTAATGCTACATAATTAAGCAACTTTTATTTCTTCCTTTCCCCTCCCAATCTCCTCACTTCAATGTTAAAACATTTTTAAGCGACAATTCTCGTTATGTGAAACTAGTGCCCAGTCTATGCTTGGAGCATCAATTCAACAGCATATCATATTTGATGCATGACAATGAAGCAACAACCTTTTTGGCTGCCTTGCTCCCTCCTTTTTCTCCATTGTTAACTACAGATGAGGCTGATTCAACTGAGCCTTTAAAAATGGCCATGCAATTGCTGTAATGAACATGGCCGAATATTACAAAGTGTTTAATTCAGGCTGCCCAAGCATTCAAGGGAATCCTTACTCCCATAACCCCTTCAGATTGGCTGAAATCACAAGAAGCTCGTTCCCAAAGAGAGGTCGGTCAAATTTGAGAGAATTTGTGAACGAGTTGTTCCAATCTGATTGGCGATTTCAAGCTGTTCCTCCAATGGAAGCATCTCATAACTGGAAATGGGAAAACACAAAAAGAAATAGTTGAGCACTCAACATCACTCAGTATTATATCTACTCAATAGTGTACTCTTACTTTAGCCTTGACAAAAGAAGATAGTTGGCTAACACCCATTCTTGGACACAAGACAGATAAATAGTTAAGATAATAGAAAGGGATTAAAGAGGATCTACAGAGAACACACATGGACTTGGGCTGTAATTGAGCCTATCTGAGTGTTAAAAGTTCAAGATGACTCATTTAATTTTATTTCGAACATAAGCCAAGCTCTAACTATTCAACTCGATTACATGTTCAAGCCTTATTTTTATTGTCGAACAAGCTCAAGCTTGTTCACGAGCTACTAGGTTAACTTATTCTTTTCTCATATATAGTAAACACCACGACTAAATTTTTAACTGCTACTCAAATATAGGCTAATAATTAATAACTAAATTATTCAAGTTAATTAGATAGAATGATTTTGTCTATAAACTTGTAAAAATTAGATTACCAACCTTGTAATGTTAAAAATTATTGCATTGTTTGCAGGCACTTTATTTGAATAGTCTCATGCTTGATTGTCTTGTGCTTGAGGATTCATGTCTAGTGATTCCATTCCGATGTTAATAGATTCTATCTCCTCTTATACATAATTTCTTTCATTTTGCCTGAAATAGTCCTTTTTTAATAAAATTATTCTTATTTATATAAAAAATATATAGAATTTTTATTACGACATGATCTATTTATATTATCAATAAATTATAAATAATAATTTGATATCCTATGAATTTGTTTACAAACCTACACAATCTAATATTAAGTGTATATAAGTATATTTTTACACATGAACACATATAAATTCAAACTCGTGAGTTTGTTCATGAACACATTATTATGTTAGAGCTTGTCTTGTTTAATAGTCGATCCTAAATTTGGACTCGAGCTTAGTTCGTTTGCTAAATAAATGACTATAAACAAGTTTTTTCCCAAACCAAGTTTGAGTTGTTTATTAACAGCTTGGTTCATTTACAACCCTGATATATATAGAGATACAAAGAAAGTCCTAAGGTCATGATAACATCTTGTTATTTCACAAGATTTCTTCTGATATTTCTGAAATTGAAAAAAAGATTATTAGATTTTCTGAGCCTCTCCCAACACTGAAGATATAGACAAGATCCTCATATTTCACTAGAGAGTAGATCTAGCCTTAAGCCATAAAAAATATTTGAAGGAAAACAAAACTTACTGGCATAGCAGCTCACAGTCAACTATGCTATCAGGGCCAGGCCGATGAGCCTTTCCATTTGAGCGAAACTGGCGGAAAGATTTTGGATTTAGGCCAGCAACATGGGCAACAGCGTCAACAAGTTTTCTTTGTAATGACTGTAGCCTACGAAATGTGAGCTCATCAAGAGGTGCAATACAACCAATGCTGCCATCCAGGGTACCAAATAATAAAGCAAAGCGGTTGGTTTTATCTGAGCCTGGAGCTGCACCAGTTCGATCAGATGAAGCAGAAAGCATCTGCAACCGCAAGAACTTAGTCACATGAGCACCAACATGGAACTCAGCCCTTGAAAGAAGCTTCTGTCCCTTCCAACTCTCTGACATCTTTGGTGCATAATAAAATATCTGTTTGGCACAGAAAAAATTCAAACTTAAGAGTCAATATTTCACTAACTGCATTATTGAAGTCAACCTTTTCATTTATGAGTATCCAAAAAATAAATTAAGGGGGGGGGGGGGGGGGGGGGACCTTAGAAAGGCAAATAGAAGTCATAAATAAAAGTAATTTTACACATAAAGACTCAGATAAACTATACTAAAATCTGAGAAAACAAATCAATGTTATTCATGAATCTGATAAGCAAGAAATTCTTATTTCCATTCTGCTTCTCTCTCTTGTTATACGTGTCTACAGGTGTGCCCCTGAGTTTATGAGGTGCAAATGCAGCCATTCCATTTCATGCACGTAACCAAATAATGGAATTCCAACTGCAGGCTGAGTGATGTAAATAAATTAGAGAAATTTATCAAGATGAAAGGGAAACAATTAAGGGGCCGATTTGCGGGAGTTCTGATTTCAGATTTGATGCTTATTCTATTTTAGTCTGTTAGGTGTGCTTAGGAAATTTCTATGTAGGCCAACTAAAGTCGGGTTCTATTTTCTTCTGGCTATGTCCAGATTTTCTCTGATCTTATTTCTTTGCCACAGTCTGGGCTTAGATGTGTTTGATCAGGATTTTATTTTAAGTTGTTAGCAACTTGAAGCCCAAATTCTTTAGGGTTTAGTCATCTAGGTCAATATGTAAATGCTGCAACAGAGGCAGCCAATCTTGAAGCCCAAATTCTTTAGGGTTTAGTCTTCTCTTTTACTTCATCATCAGGGTTCCAGTTTGGAACCCCATTGCATGCTTAAGAGTCAAGCTTAATGACTTAGTATTATCGTTTTACTGTTAACTTTCCCCTTTTCCAGATTTTTTTATTGGTAAGTTGCATATGCACTTAGTAGGTCTTGAACCCGCAATTTCAACATTCACCATGTAACTACAGGGGCCCAGGGAGAGGAGATGCCATTGGCATTTGTTCTTGGGACGCTTATGCACCAAATCAAATTTCAATTTCGCTTTGAAGTTTAGGGGGAAAGACTATAGACTAAAAAATATTTAAAAACCTTTTACCCACAAAAATTTCATGCCAAAAACTCTATAATGGAAGCAGAAATTGTGAACAATGACTTTGAAAGGTCCAGGTGCCAAAATCAAATGTAATTGTCAAAGAGAAAACACAATATCTCAGAAAACATATTCCACAGAAAATTTATTCTTGCAAAAAAATTGACAATGATATTGAAAGTGCAAGGACAAATGATTTTCAGGGTCTTGGGTTTTGGGATGCAAGAATAATTCAGGAGAAGAGATGACAAAAATGGATTAGTAAGAAAGAGATACAGGAAGCCAAAGTGACGCAGATCCTATAAAGTACAGGTATAAAAATCAACAGGTATAAAAATCAACCGAAGAGAACTGAAAGAACAACGTACTTTGTCAAATAATTCGAACAATGTATCACTAACTATATGCATGGTGACTCAATGGATTGAGAGGGCAGAATTCACAAGTCAAGAATCAACCATAAAGTACAGGTATAAAAATCAACCTGACACATTTTCTCCCTGAGCATATAGCCTCAAATTCAACCTTATGACAATCAAACCATCTGGGCTAAATTTTATCACCTAGACTCCATGCTAACTCCCAAACTTCATCCTACCCAATATTGTTTTAATACATGAAAGAAAAAAAAAATTTTCTCATGACATGTAGTCAGTCCATTTCAAAGAAATATTTCAAAAAATTTCTCATGACATGTAGTCAGTCCATTTCTCATGACATAAAGTTGTATTATGTCAAGAACAAATTTTTAATATTGTCACCATAGATCTAGCAAAGTATCAACAGAATTGCACAAACAATGGTGCTAACCTGAATGTTCTTCTGATCATCTGAAACTGTGAGGCTCAGGGTACTTCCATCAATTAAAAACTCGGTTGCAAAACAATCAAGGGAGCCAAAATCCTTAGCTAATAAGCTAAGTTGAGCTCCTTGTTCCTTCCAGCTAAGAAAGTATATGCTTTTGTGAATGTCACCAAGGAGGATAAAATTCTTGACCTATTAAAGCATTGAGAAAAAGAAAAGAATGCATTACCAAGAAGGCTTATATATGCTCAGAAAAGTGTAGAGAGAGGGGACCATATGCATTAACACTATCCTGGCTTTTGGAGGGAGAAGAGCTATAGGTCCTTGGAAGGAGTGGAGCTGCAATCACCTAAGTTAACTTTATAATTTTTTTTTAAACCAACCTAAGTTGACTCTTGATTTCAGTCTTCCCTTCCTTCTCGTATATTAGCTCCATCTTCTCTCTTTTTTTTCTTTTTTTTTTTTGAGAGGTGGAGTAGAAGATTCTCTTAACCCTGATCTGATGCACTTTTACCTTATTAATATCTCTTGATTCTCTTGTATAGTTCCTATGCATTGTGATCATGCCAGAATTTTCATTCTCCATGAGTCTTTTATGTTTCAGGACATGTATATATATTTATCTGGTTCTTTTTTTTTTCTTTATTTCCTTTGGCATCTTCTGTCACACCATGAAACTATGGGAGAGAGTGATTGAATTACGACAGTAAACAATAATATCCAATAATCAAATTGGTTTTAGGCCAAGGAGGTCTAATGGAGAAATATAGAAAAGCCCATAAGATCTCCATATAGTTTTTATTGACATAAATAAAACATATGATAGAGTACCTAGAGAGGTTATATAGTAGGCTTTAGAAAAGGTAAGAATTCCTCTAAAATATATTAAGGTGATTAAGCATATGTACGATGAAGTTGTAACTAGTGTAAGAACAAGTGCAAGCACTACAAGTGATTTTTCTATCACAATAGTTTAGCATCAAGGATCAGGTTAAATCTCACATCTCTTTCCACTGGTTATCGATGAACTTACTAGACCTAATTCACGATGAAGTCCCTTTGATGGTGGAACCATAATGTGGTTAGAGAAGCAATATCCTCTTTTGGAAGCCTAAGGTTAAGGCAAAGCCCAAGAATAAGTGTCCATGGTAATTAGTTTCTGATATTCTCTTTTATGTTTTATTTGGTTATTCTAGAGTCAATGGCATTTTAGTAATTCTGTAATTTTGGGTATGGGTCATAGTTGCAGGCCTTGGGTTTTCTTCCATCAATAAGTAAGTCCTATTTAGTTGATGTGTCTTTATGTGTGGACTTCGGTTCAATTCATTTAGGGTTTTGATTTACTAGTAAAAGTAAATGTCCTGATTCAACAAATTAGAAGGAGGGAGTCGAACCTTGGTTCTCCTTGTAAAGGAGACCAAACAACGCCAATAAACTACAAGACTCTTGGCAGTTCAGTTAGGAGAAGCTAAGATTTAGAATCTATACAAGGGTCTTATTGTACTCAAACAAGGAGGAGTTGATCAATAAAATATTAAGTTCTGAGTATTAAGATATGCTGACCTTATTATTCTTTTTCCTACCTTTCTCTTCTCTATGTTCTTCTCTTTCTTCGATATTGCTCACAGTACTATACACAGATTGTGATGAATTTGATTTACATTTCTTCTTACCTTTTTTAAATCCTAAATCAAATATTTACTCTGACCTTTCAAAAGCCTAAAACTCACATAATTTCTCTATTAAACAGCCATTAAAAACTCATCAAATCTTGGCCAATTTTAACTCCTAACCCTTTAATTTATAACTCTAAACCTCAGATCCACAAATCCTCCTAAACCTTAACCAAACACAAGCACACATAGACAAATTCCCTAATTTGTCCTACATCCCCCTTGGTGTATACTTTTTGCATACAATATAGTTTTAGTGAATGAAACTAGACACCTAATCAAAGCCAAGTTGGAAATTTGGAGGAATGCTTTAGAATCTAAAGGCTTTTAGTAAAGAAGAAATAAAGATGAAATTGTAAAACTTGACAGTTTAGATATACCAGACAGTAAGTGTCTTCAATATTCTAGATCAATAAAAGGATGGAGAGATCGAACAAGATGTGAATCATTTAACAAGATGGATGATAAGGAGAAGTACATCAAGAGTAGTGGCTATTGTAAAATACTAAAGGGAAAGCTTTAAAAGATTGCTGTAAGACCAACCATGCTATATGGTACTTAATATTCGGCTATTAAAAAGCAACATATTTATAAAATAAGAATAGCTGAAATGTAAGATGGATAAGTGGAAATACAATAAAATAAAAGATTAAAAAATCAAGAAATTTGTTTAAATTATGGCAGATGTGAAACTCATGTTTTTACGTACTTTATATGTTGGATGACTTCCTTAAGTGGTCATTCGGCCTCTAGTTTATCGGACTTCATGGATAGCTGTACTTTTCTTGTTCTTTAATGCACCTATAATATATATCCCATATACTGTATGGAGTTTTTTTGACACAAATAAAATTTACTTATTTAAAAAAAAAAAAAAAACAAAAAACAAAAAACAAAAACAAATAAATTTGTTTAAAGATAAGGGTCACTCATTATGGACAAACGAGGGACAGTCACTTGACATGATTTGTTCATGTGCAAAGTAGAAAAATTAATACACTAGTGAAGAAGGGTGATTTGATTCAAGAGTAAAGGGAACAAAAAAAGGGTAAAGGAATACCTAAAATAACACTAATAGAAGTAGTAAAAAAGGACAAGTTAATTGTAGAATGGATAAGGGCCAATCTCAAAAGGTTTAAAGCTTTTGTTGCATCTTCTGATTTGTATTCTTTATTTTATGTCTATTTTTTTTTCCACCTAAAAAGCAATTCTTGAGAACATCTAGGCATTGCAAAACCTTACCATTTGCATACCATACCACTCAGAAACAGAAGAGTCAAGAACTGATATCTAGGTTTTTCATGTAAAAGAATAAGTAAAAGAGATATAGACATTGAAGAAATAACACATACAATATTTAAGCTGACGACATATAATGGAGGAGCATCAAAAAAAGCAACGCCATTCAACTCAGTACCAGTCCACTTGTGTAAAATAATTTTAGGACCAGAAGCTATCAACAGATGGCCTTGAAGAGAGGCTAAAGCAGATATAGCACCCTTCAATTCCTTTGAGTAAACCTCTGAAACCTGAAAAGTAAAGCTTTAATTATTAAACCAGATATAACAGCAATAATACAATAAGGGTTAAAGTAATGAAATTTTTTTAAAAGATGAGATTTTATGGGTTAAAAATGCAACACATAAACTAGAATTGAATCCAACAAATACAGGTCTATATACCAAGTTTTGAGGATTATCAGTATTTTTCCCAACAGAAAATAAAAGCACACGTCCTCTTGCAGCAACATCTTCCCCTTGCACATAACCAGTCCCAATGGCCAAAAGTGTTTCATTCTCTTTAGTGGTTGTATTCTGGAAATAAGAAGATGAATAAGTAAAATATTATTTTCTAGACCAAATGAAGAGACAAGGTTATACGGACACCAATCTATTTTCTGAAATTTCATATAATATCACATCCACCTCTCTCCCAAAACAAAGAAGGCAAAGGAATATAGGGAAAAAGAATCAGTTGGATGAATAAGCAACTAACCAACAGGGTAACCACTCGCACGGTTAGAGCATTTTCAGAACTCTGCATTGGAATTGTAGCTTTAGTTTGCCAAGGGCCACCAGACTTTTCTGGTTCCAGAATGCGGACCTCGAATTCATCTAAAGTGTAAGTTTGGTGCAGTTCATCAGAAGCCAAATTAAGACTTTCGACCTGATGGCCAACTTCTTGATCAACCAGAGTTGAAAGAACTTGATTCAATGACTTATGAACCTGATCAGATCAAATACATTTGAAATTACTGCTTAAAATAAGCTCCACAAAAACAAATTAATTTAATTATTATTAAGCAAAATAAGCAGAAAAATAAAATAATGCAATTACATTGAGCATCCTGACACTGAAAATAAGAAATTAGTTAGCCATATTTTTAACTGGAAGAGAGATCATAGCAGAGATCTTAGCAAAGAAAATTCCAGATATTTCTAAGTTATAAACAAGCTTGTCTTTTCAGTATACGAACAATTTGTTTGTCTTTTCAGTATGTAAGAAAAGATTGCATTGAATTGGAATTTAAAATACTCAAAAGGCATCAGAATTTGATGGACAAAAATAGTAAACTGATAAAGAGAACTTTTACAAACTTATGTAAAAGAAAGAAGAAAAAAGAAAGGAAATGCAATCGTGAGCATATTGTTAGATGCAACATATTCTATATGCCGGACATGATGCCTCTCTTTTCTTTTCTTGACTTTTAACATGAAGCAAAATGCCATATTATTGCCAACAATAACTAAAAAAGAAACCCATAAACCATCACTTTCAGCAACTCAAGGTCTAAATGAAGTGAACAACATTTCACTTTATAATGACAGCCAGATTTTAGTTGGTAGTACGATTAGGAAGAAGAGCAAAAAGACATGCAAATTGATAAATGACTAATTGCAAGCTTAATTTCAGGAGAAAAATTGTCTCCTATCACGTATAGAAACTAAAGGGCATCATTGACAAGTGAGATAACTTACATGCATTAATGCATACTCAAGCTTGTAAATATTCAAACATAAGAATATATATATATATATATATATATGAAAAGATAAAATTATACTCACAGGAACTGAAACTATAAGAGGGTATAAATTCTTCTCAGCGAGGTAAGTGACCTGATGCGGAGTGCCTTTTAGTGGAATCTAACCAAAAGATGAAAATTATGTCAATTGCAAAAGTGTTAAATATACATAAATTTGACTTTATATGAACAAAAGTTGATAAAAGGGAAGAAAATATGGACACACTTTTTGTACTGGCCAATAGTTGTCATAGCTTGATACTGATGGCAGTTGGCAAATTTTCAAAATACCCTAGAAAGAATAAACATAAAAATACCATATTAGAATGTCTAAAGCTAATTTTGGAAAACAAAATCATCCAGAGAAAGGATGTGTAATATTTTCATACCTGTGATGTAACGTATATGAGCCCATGATTGCAATTCACATTGTGAAGAACAGTGAAGGCAACTATAGATCCATCACAAAGCTACGAACAAAAATAGAACTTAATAAGAAAAATAAAACAATAACACACAATATTTTCACACCAAAAGTTAAGAGACAACTATTTCTTTGTGGTCTGAAATCAGTGCAATGACCGAGGAGACAAATTCATAAGCAAATTTTCAGCAATGTCAAATGATATAGCAACATTTATTTAGGCAAAATACAGTATAATGAAAACTCAATAGCTGACAATTTTCTTTTATTAGTAACAAACGTGGACTATTTTTAAGTTCATTCCTCAAGAAATTAAGATTTCATAAATCTCTCTGAAGATCAGTATCATATTAAAGTGGCCAAAGATTCAACCCAAAGTTGAATGAATGAGTACCAAGTTTTCTTTTGACATCACAATAAAATACATAGATCTGCACTAAGTAAATCCAATCACCAAGCACCAAATGATATCCAAAAGTTCACTTTTAAGACTAAAAAAAAACCATTAACAATAACAACACATAATCTGAACATTTCTGCATGCTTCTAAACGAACAAGTCCAAACACTGAAAGCAGATAAAAACAGATACAGAAGAAAAAACAGCACTTAGATTGCCTCATAGCCTCATTTATATTCTCAAGATTAAATCTTTCCTTCTCCACTCTTTGCTGGATTGGAACTCTGTTTTTAATACTTTTCCACGTTCTAATTTTTTAGATATGTTTGATCATTGTCATTTACGAGCTTGATGTACTGCTATCCATGTACACCTCCGGTGTACCAAGGTATTTTGATTAATGAACTTTCATTATTTATCAAAAAAACATATATATAAATAAGCCTAAGAATAATAATTCTGAAGATAGAATGAAAGACTTATATGTGAAGAAGTAAAATGATGAGAGACCGAGCATAAATTTCATTAAATAATAAATACCAAATGCTATGTGAAACTTTGAAAAACTATGGTTTAACAACACTCAAGGGATAAATTCACTGAAATTTACCCAAATATCATATTTGTATTATTATCCAATATCTTAACCATGATGCATGTAATTCTTCAAGTTGACCACAACTATTACCCTCTCAGTAGGAAGAGAACCAGATATCTCACCTGTGGATGAACTCGAAGCCGTTCTCTGAATACCATAAACCACGCTGGTCTTGATCCAGAAAGAAACAAGCCTTGGTGGCCACCAATATTCTTGAAAATGGTAATTCTTTGGCATGGTGATTCACTTGATGTCTCCTCCCTTGCATAAGTGTCCAAGGGGACACGCACAAATCTCAAATTTCTAAGCCTAGAAGCACTAATGCTGCTTAGACCACCAGAATTTTGTACAGAAACTGAATTATCAATTTTAGATGTATTCTCTATGCCTTCATATAAGTAAGCATGGTAGCAAAGAATAGTTCCATCAGTCAATATCCCAAAAAGGAAAGGGCGGCTATACTGTCCTGCCCATCTATGCATGGCCAACTCAACAACCTTCATGTTCTGTGAACTTTCTTTCCTGCCTTGGCCAATCACTTCTTCAGAACTTTTGTTTGTCACTTCAACATCTTTGGCTTGCTCTTGCATAAAGGAATCAACAAGGAGGGTCTTTCCAGACATAAACTTATCCGCAGAAAAAACACAATTAAAACTAGGCACATCAAAAATTTCAAGTGCACCACTTTCATAACAAACAACACAATATATATCACCCTGATCATGTGGTGCACCATCAGCCCCATCAATGGCCTCACTTATGCCTGTAGAAAGCCATGCATCAGTACTTGTTTTCCGGAGCCATGGCTCAGGTCCTTTATCATGATACAGCGTACAGGCAGATACTGATTTCTTTAAGATCTCAAAAGAAGATGGAGTGTATATGGAAATCATGCAAGTAGAAGGATCTGCACATGAAAAACGCAACCAGAAAATCAAATAAAGTAAAATAAAAATAAAAAAATGTGATCAAGAGTAAAAAGAATTGGAAAAATACTGCAGATGTTTATAAGCTTTGTCCCATAAATGAATGCAGATATAGAAACTTCTAACTTTCCAGGTTTGAACAGCAACCAGGCAGCATTGACACCAGTTCATGGTGTTAATACAACAAAAGTAAACCCCCAACTCAACCAACAAAGGAAGGGGGGAAGGGCGGAACAAAAAAAAACAAACAAAAACCCTGAAGTTCAACACAGAATGAGATTATTTCTGATGCATGTCTGACATAAGGACATTTTAGCCTAAAGTCAGATTTCTGCAAGTCAAGTTTCCAACTTAGTAATCCAAAGATTGAATGAAGTGACAGACATCAAAGTCAATGGTCAGACTTCACATCAATTTTTTTATGAGTAATAAAATATTTTATTGATGAGAAAGAACTAGAGAATGGAAAAATTAAACCAGGAAGAAAGGGTAGACGAAAGAAGGAGAAGCAGGAGTGGGGAAGACAACAATGCAGTGGGGACCTAAGTCGACCTGTGGTGACCTGCGGCGATCTATGGAAATCTGCAGCAGTACCTATGAGTCACTTATTTCGACTCAAAATCTATTTCTTTTCCTCTTCTTTTTTCCTTTTTCTTTTTTCCCTCCTGTGTCTGGGATGTACCCAGCCATGTCACAACCATGTCCTGGCCATACCCGTGATAAATAAAAAATGAATGTATTTTTCATTTGCTGGGTGTGTATCACATACATTTGCACCTGTACCAGATATGTGTTGGACACGAATACTTTGGCAATTTTCTGTATCTGTGCAACCCAGGTTAATTCACCCTTTCGTATCAGCTTAAGCTTTTGGGATATGTGATTGTTTATCAACATGAAGGAACTAAATATATAGAAGCAAATCAACAATGCCATGTTTACTATTCGCTCTGTTTAAAGTCAAGTAACTCCTCCCTGAAGGCCATATTTTGCTTTAGCAAATATATGATGAAGTCCAATTCCCAAGGAAACCAACCACAAATTCTGCCATAGAAACTACATCATAGCAGAGTTTTTCATAATCATAATTCATTTGAGCCCACTAAGCGTATGTTTGGATAGTGCTGAAAAGCACTTTTCAGCTGTGTCCTACGTTTTCCAGTGGGTCCCGTGCACTGTTCACGGGACCCGCAAGTACTTTTTTCAGCAAAAACATCAAAACTGGGTCCCACAGCACTATTCACACATTTAAAATTTATTTTGCTACAGTATTTTCAGTTTTCAATTTTCAACAATAAGCGGTATCCAAACACACCCTAAGAGATTTTTCAGCTTTCTAACACAATCCTCTAACGCAGACATTATGATGATAGAGAGAAGCCTTTGCAGACCAACATAGCATGCCGGGTAACAAATGTGTTGTTACAAAAGCTACACAAACTATAACCATGCATATAATAAATTAATCAGGAATTTTTACTGAAATAGTTTCCCCAAAACATTACTTTATTTAATTTTATCTTCAAGAAATCATCAATGAGACACATGAAGAAGAAATTAAATAAAATAAAAAAGATAAGGGCAATATCATCGAACATAAAGTGCAAATGCCACGACAAATGCTTTTAATAATGAACTTATATTTTATGCTACAAAGATTGGAGCTACACACAGAATCATTTAAACATAAAAAGTATTCATCAGTACTGTTACTAAGGGCTTGAGACATGACAAATCATACCTCCAACAAGGAGCCGGATACTTCCATCAGTCATGCACAGTAATACATACGGGTCAGCAATAGAAACAGACAACACTGTGGAACTCTCAGAACCAGATCCAGAACCAGAACCAGATTCAGAGTTTGGAGCTCCAAAGTTTAGCTCTTGAGTCATAAAAGAACCATCTAAAACTCGAGCACCACGTTCAAAGACCTGGACAACTCGACGCCTGGAAGAGGAAAGTAAATGTGAAGCAGAAAATTCAGAGTTCTCCCCATATAAATTCACACCAAAGATCACATAATTACCCTTAATGAACCAGGAAACAAACCCACAGAGTGTGCATGGCAGTAGACTGCAGACGGAGCAAATAGCAACGCCATTAATTTGATAGTAATTATAAATGAAAAAAAAAAAAAAAAAAAAATCTAATAGCTCTACAGCACAAGTCAAACCCCTTGACATTGTAGAATAGAACGAAGGCAACTTGCAAGCTTTTGATACAACCTTTTATTTTACAGTAGCAGTGTAGCACCTCATACACATGAATACCAACCTACAACCTACACTCACTGTACTACATGGAGCATATGCAAGTCTAGAGGAGGTATCTCATGCATCAAATATATGCATCCTCCATCTCACAACGTATGGGTCCCACACGGCTGCGGACCTCACAAACTATAAAAAGGAGAACGCATATATCCGATGCATGAGATAATTATTGGTAAGACTGATGGCAAAGTAACTGTAGCACTATAATAATTAGGTCATTGATTCCCACTTCCTGTAAATCTCTCTTCTTTTTTTCAAACTTTAAATTTAAAACAAAGGAGCCATAATCAGTTTCTCTCTCTCTCTCTCTCTCTCTCTCTCTCTCTCTCTCTCTCTCTCTTTATATATATATATATATATATACACACACACATATATATATTATATATGTTAAACTTTTCATTTCCAAATAGTTTCTTTTCATTTATATTTGTTGTGCTAAATTTCAGATTTGACAGATGGCCTATATTAACTTAATTTCCAAAACAGATTAATCGCACACCCAAAAAAAAAAAATTTGACTGTGTCCTGCATAATTCTAGCTATGCCAAATCTTTTTTTTCTCTATAATTTTTTAATAAATTTCATCCAATATCAAATGGAAAAAATTTACATTATACAATTGATCCTGCATATGGCATGGCGTTATTGCTAGTTAATCATTTAACAATAGACAACGATTGGTATAGGCAATCTATCTATCAAGAAATAAAACCATTTTATCACTTTTGAAGCAGGTCATCACATGACAAGATTGGCAACTAACGTCACTGTTTAGAAGATCATTACTGAGAGTTAAATGAAATTCAGCATAACTTGAGATAAAAAAACAGTAAAATAAAATAACTGGTATTAACAATAGAACAATTTAAGAAATTAGGGGGAAAAATACAATTCAATATTACAATAGAGAGCAGAATAGTACAAAAATTATGGGGCGAAGAGAACCAATTAACTGAATTGCAATGATAGGCATAATCCAGGAGTTAAAAATATGGAACTAGCAAAAATTATGGGGTAAAAATTGAAACGAAACAATTAACTGAATTGCAATTATAGGAATAATCCAGGAGTTAAAAGTACAGAACTACTGACAATTACAAACCAAGTGGATGAACCAACTACTAAACCCAAAACTCAAAGAAAATTACAAGAAACACATTAATGATAGTATGGAACAACATTTGTGCATGTCTGTTTGTGTGTGGGTGTGCATAAAGAGAATCAAACCACAAACCAGGAAGATATGAACAGGTCAGGCAAGGTGATAAAATTCCTAAGGATAGAATTACCTAAAAATATTACATACACTCACCTTCCAAATAAATTCCCTGCAGCGACTGTTCTTCCTTGCACAAAATAATCAACACTTTCAGTTACTTCAGTAAGAAGATCAGCTGTTTCAAGTACCTACTAATAAAACAGGCCAACATCATTATAGAGAAACAAATTGTGACATGGACCGCATCTTATGAAAATTAGAAAGTGATTAACACTCCAAACCACACCACCAACCCCACCCCCCCCCCCAAAAAAAAATTAGTACTTGTATGTGTGCACCTTTTTTTTTTTCTGGGAAAAATGGTATGCCTCATAGAGGCAATCAAGAGAAGGATACAGCTAGTTGACCCATATATTTGTATGTGTGTGTGTGTGAATGTGTTGTCAGCTACAGCCTGTTCATCAATTTATTTTCTCTTTTGTTATGATATTAAGATTAACACCCAGATAATTAGAGCTCATTGGCAACAATCCTACAATTTCTATTCTTAATTAGGCTACTCAGTTCGCTCCAATACCTTACATGGCTTCTTTTATTATTAATGGATCCACTACAAATTAGAGCAACATTAAAAATTAAAAACAACACATACAGTGGGAAGGAGTTTGATATTTAAAAACTGCTCATGTAAACTACAAAGACTTCATTTATTGTTAATATGACACCGTTCCACAATAGGGAAAGGGACAAAAATAAATAAATAATAAAGTTCTGTGACCATAGGATAACAAAGAACACATGTACAATGCACTCAGATATTGCTCAGACATAAATTATCATAACCACATTCAGAGACAGAAAAACTACAATAAGAAAAAGGCACAGTTCAACCACATAGACAAAATGGATAATTTTCTTGCAAAAATGTTCAACTTCTGTTTAATACAAAACAAATGAGATTACCATTGTACGAGCCTCAAGACTAATAATCAGATATGCATGATACTCATTCTCATCGGCAGCCATTTTAGAAAAATCTGCATTATGACCACGAGCATTCTTGTGGTAGACAGTCCAAATTCCTTTGCAACCTGGTAGTTCAACCTGCATAAAGGGATGGGTATGCATCACCATATGGAAAAGACCAACAGCTTTCAAGCACACCAAAAATTTACATCTTATCAAAAAATGCATAAGCATGCCATAAACATATAAACAGTAACACATTAAGACAGTTTCAACTTGTTGATTTTGAGGGTTACTAAACCAAACCAGTTAACAATTCCATACGACCAAAAGTAAATTGATTGCTTGTAAAACAAAGTAATAATCTTCAAACATCATTATTTTATTAAGAAAACAACATGATTGAAGGTTCCATGGTGGGAACCAAACCTGTTAACAATAATGTCATCCATATGACTAAAAGTAAATTGAGTGCTTGTAAAGCAAAGTAATAATCTTCAAACATGATTAATTTAAAAAGACAACAGCATGATTAAAGGTTCCACGGTGGGAATGAATTTTGTTTGGTTTCCTGATGAAAGCATTATAATCAATCAAAATATGCAACAATTTATCCAGGGAAATTGACAATGTGACATCAACAAAAAGGTCCTTAAAGCACAATAGTCAAGAGATAAGGACACAGCCATATACACTATTATCCTGAAACCTGTTCTAAAATGGATCTGCACATAAATATTACAAATTCTATAAATTTTACACAGTCACAGTCACAGTGACTGCTATAATAATAGGTGAAAGAGTCAAAATAATACAAATAATTTATAGTTTTTATCACATATCAAAAAGACATATATAAATATATATATATATATATATATATATATATATATATATAATATGGCTATTTAATTCTATCAATACAGCTGGTTATGTTTGAAGGTGCAATGATTTGCAGTAATCTGATTAACCAAATTGTTTCAGTACTTAATCTTTAAAAAGGGGACTCTAGGATTCATCAATAACAAGCAGCAAGACATAAAATTCTTAAATCTTATATCAAGGAAAATATAATAGAAATTCAGAAGGGGCAAACCTCAGTAATCATTTCTGGGCGAATTGACTGTCGAAGAACACAGAGAGCACCATTCTTTCCATGACCAGAACAGCACACCTGAAAATTTATCTCTAAGGTAAATATAAACTTCCAGATAGTAAGACCAGAAATGATAAAAAGTTCTTGCTCTTTAGACCAATTATCATTTGAAAAAATCTATGAATAAATAAAAGACTTTTCCTTTTTCTCTCTGTTCCTCTTTTCCAAATAGTAGGTTGAAGACTTTTCTCTCTGTTCCTCTTTTCCTTTTTTTTTTATCTATTTGTTGCTAGGTTGAAGCCTTGTCAAGCAATAAAACCAAGAGAACAAATTCCACAAAAGAAGCACAGATAAACTTCATCTTTTTAGTTTTCTCTTGCTTGCTAGGATTTGGATATAAACCTACCCTACACAATCCAACCCTACCCAAGCTGTTACCACTTAAGCCAAAGTCCAAGGGGATAAAAAGTAGTTGTAAAACATGGTAAAATTTAATGCCCACAAGGCATGATTCTTCTTCTACCACTCCTCTTATTCATTTATATTATCAATTTATCATGTCTTTTATTTATTTATTATTTATCATTTGTGTAAGGGCCTGTACCACATCAATCATCCAAAGGGAAGAAGTTGTGACCTAACTCACAAAACTGACCAGTTCATAGTTACTTTGTTTGGCAAGTCCAGTTGCATTTGCGTCCGCATTCATCCTTAAACCATATGAGAAGTCCTTCAAGGGACCAACATTAATCAGTGAATCCCTCACAGCAAATGAGAAGGTTTTCTGCAGGCATTATGGAAAAGAAAATCATTACATAATATTATATGTATATATCCATGTATTTAATTATAATTGCAATTGAGTAGTGAAAATGAAGATATTTGCAATCTACAACCAACAATTTGTCAATCCAACTAGACAAATATAAATTAATCACTATTAATCAAATTTCTAATAATTCTGGAATAATAAAAAAATCCTAGAAATTGCAGATAATAGGAGCTTAATTTCTTTAACATATACAGGGAATAGTGATAAAAGTTCAACAATATTTTGATGGTGGTACAACTACGGTTAATTATACAAGTCAAAAGTGCATAAACTTTTTTGTTAGGGGAATAAGGTGTACACATACACAGGATGGAGTCTGAGTGGTTGGGAAAAACACCATAGTTTTAGATAATTTTCCTTACCAATGAGCTATAGGTCAGCTGGTACTTCCTACACTCATAATAGCAGTATGGAGGGTGAGGTTGTGGGTTCAAGACCCACTGAGTGTATGTGTAACTTACCAATCAAAAAAAAGTTTTAGATAATCTAATTAGAAAGAATAGGCAAATCCATTGAGTTCCATAGGCAGATGGAAACATGAGCAAGTCTTCTCTATGATTGGGAAAATTAGCCACCATTTTTAGATACCAGCATCTGTTCTTATAGATGCTTAAATTGCTATGGAAGTGTCTTATATCTGCTGTTTTAGATCACCCATTTCCTACCAAGGAACTCCCTCTTTATCTTTACATAAAAACTCTCCAAATGTAATTACTAGGCAGAAAAGAACTGAAAAAAGGCCTTCAGAGTTGACAGAGTGGTACCTGTGCTGAATCTGCATTATTTGGAGCTGACGCATATAAGGAGAGTTCCTCACCACTAATCATATCTTGCAAAGCATCAGAAGATGACATTCGCAATCGCTTCACTTGAGGGGAATCACCTTCAATATCTCCAACCTGCAAAGATGATGTAAGCTGAAAATTTCTCCTCAATTTGACTTTAACAATTATAGAAAAATAATCACACAAAAAAAACATTAAGAGAAAGATGAAACTTTATTTGATGATATCAATGAACAACAAAATTTGCTGTAAAGATATAGTGAAATGTATTGTAAATTTGTAATATTTCATTACTCATCAAGTGATATGATAAAGACACAAAGATTAAGCTGTACAATCAAATTACAGTGCCAAAGAAATCATACGGTTATACTTAAACGTATTACAACTAAGTAGCAAAGAGAAGTTAACGACTTCCAATACAAACCTCTTCCTTTAGACCAGATGACAGCATCGAGCCACCCAATCCACAAGTAAATTGCACAAGTAAACTATCTCCCAACCGACTTCCCAGAAAAAATAATGAATTCCCAATTGTTGTAATCCCCTATATAAAAATAAACAAATGGTAGTTTCCCAGAACAGCTGTTACTAAGCATTAGAAAAATAAGACCAATGCAAGATAGATCAATGCTAAAAGACATTAGCCCGAAAAACACTAAAACATGCAACCAACCGATGTAAGCACTGAAGCTTTAGATTTTGAAAGATCAAGTCTCTGAACAACCCTGCAAATTAAAAACAGAATCTTCCAAATTATATGGAGAAGAACAAAATGTAAATATAGGATTATTACTTTGCAGTCCAATGATGTTACATAGGGGAACTATTCAGGCATAGTGCAAGCATTATTTTAGAGCTTCACAGGAACAAAATGGAGCATACATATTGGATCAGAAATACATACATTCATTTCATCTATATACATATTTTTTTTATAGGTATCTCAACTATAGAAAAAACCTCAATGAAATGTAATATAAATCGCCAATACCATGGTACATATACCCCTGTTCACCACATAAAAGTGATACAATGCACTATCCGAACCAAAAATAATTATAAAATACTACTATGCCAAAAAAAATATTATTGATAAGTTCAATAGTTTATTGAAATAAAGGAGAAAATCAAGCACATAGGACATGGAAAAAGTTCCCCCAGAAGAATTACATTTAAAAGTTCATATAATCACGAAAGTACAAAAGAGAAGTGGGGGAAGTGAAAGGAACACTGCCCATTGCAGACATCCAATCACACATGACCTCAAGAACAAAGGCTAAAACACAAGTAAGCCAGTGCACAACAATGCCAATTAAAGTCCAACCATACCAAACATAAAATATTGACAAATAAGCACTTATACTAAATTTTGGAGAGAAAAGTAAAAATATTAAACTATTTCTCAATGATCTTGAAACATTACATTAGTTGATGAGATGAATGATTAACAAATAAAACTTTGATAATGAAGGATAAGAATGAAGTCTCAACTTTTAAATTAGGCACTTATCTAGAGCATCAACTACCAAACATCTAATTATAAAACGAATTGCTTTCTTCATAGAGACATCCCAAAATACATGATCACTTTCCAGGAAGGTCTTCCTTACTTCTTCAATTTCCTATGGTACCCTTATCTTTTTTTAAAAGCAAACAAGATCCTCTTAAAAGTGATGTCACTTCTAATATAAAGTAAGGAACATTTTATGAATCAGTATATTTTTACTTTTTTATTAATAATAGTAACATTTCAAACCAAGACATATAACTTTAGCCAAAGTGAATCAATATTAATAAAAATCAAAGCTGAAACAATTTCAAATAAAAAGGCACAAGTTTCCAAAACTACTCTCTAAAATGAAACCAACAACAAAGGGTACTTACTTTTTAAATAAAGTAAAAGGTAATTTAGAAAACTCATTAATATTGTGTCCGTTGACTTTTCAAAGAGAACCATATTTTGGGACATCCCAAATTGGAAGAGGACCAGCAATATAGGATGCAGGGAATATAAGAATAATGCAACGCTGCAGAAGTCACCAACCAATACCAAGTCTAATCAAATATATCAATTTGTACAAGTCACCCATTTTGGTATCTGTTAATTAGATATAAAAATTCTTTAGTATGGTGAAAAAACTACCCATATTATCTACCCAGCCATATACGAACATTGAAAACAAAAAAATAAGTAGCAAGATCTTGTCTTCTTCTGAAGACAATTGTAACAAGTAAACAAGTTAAAAATATATATGGTAACCGACCGGCCATCATAAACAAGGTTCAGCAAAAGCAGCTCCCCAGTTTTTGTTGACAGCAAGGCCACATCAGTCAATAACCAAGTTGTGTTGGCAGCATCAAGCTCCACGCTGAAACTTGATCTAGGCATCTCCTGACTGAAATAAAATTAAAAGGTACTTTAAAAGTGAGGAAAATGCTTTGAATTTAAGTCAACCAAGGGGAATTAAAATCAAATTATATGCCTTCTAAGTGATTGCTACAAATATGACAACCAATAAATCTGAGACAAAGGGAGAAAAAAATAGGTAAGGAAAAAGACAACATAATATATTTTAAGGGAGATAATAAATAATGATGACTCGTGAAAATTATACCAAATATATTTTGCATGTTTTATAAACTAAGTATACAATATAAAAGTACGCAATGAAAGTATATAACAAGGGCGTGATATGAAATAACTAGATATCAAAAAATTTAACAATAATTTGTGACAAAATTGCCATCTTCTCTACCCAAAGCCATACAGTAAGAGTATATATTATAGCGTCCCTTTAAATAGAGGTCTCGTCCAAAAACCCTACTAATTAATTGGTCTGTTGAGCAATAATTCATCAGGGAACCCCAACATTTGATCTCCTATAGATTACAACTATTATAATGAGAGAAATTAACAAAGAATGACGTAAGGAACAAAATTGGATATAGTACTCCTTGATGAGGAAGTTTAATTCTAGAAAGTTTGGTGATTGATTTTAGGTGTTTAAGGGCTAGGGGATTTAGGTTTAGCAAGGGAAATAAGATGGTTTAGATGTAGAGTGATGGTTCTTGAATAGAAATGAGACTAGGGTTTAATTAGAAAAAGAACTGATATTAGTAAGATCATAAAAGAAGACTGGAGGATTTTTTTTTCCTGATCCAAAGTAGCTCTCTTTCAGTCCCATATCGCCACAGCAATTGCCCTAACCGTGTCGCTGGCTGACTCTAGAAGCAGTATGGTTTTGAATGGTGAATACGAATTAATTGTGATTGGTAAGGGGGGTGGTGAGCAGTGTAAGATCCTCCATTCAATAAAAAGAAAAATAATAAAGAGATCGTCCATTCATATTCAATTGTCCATTTAGTCTGTGATCATACTCTTCATTTCTAATCGGATTGCTTTAATGACACTACTCCCCTAATATACTTCTCCATGAAGAATGCATAGGAAGATGGGTCAAGACATAATGACATATTGGCCCAAAAATGTCATGTTTTGAATGGTATTAAACAGAAGTTATAATGTTTGCCATTTAGATCAGCTCTAACACTAATTGGGTTCCAAAGAGAGCTACAATGTCTGATGGATTTTTTCTATCCATATTTTGTTAGAGAAGGGGAATTTAAGACATGGGAACAATGACATGAAATGGACGCATAATCGATGGACCCCAAGCAACATATTACCCAATTTAAAGATAAAAAAATACATCTTTTTTTATAGAAGTAATTAGTGATGTTAGATATAACATATTAGATCTAACATGTATGTAATGAAATTAAATTAAATTTTCAATTTAATACAAAGAGAGAGCATATTGTCACCTGTTGTCAACAGGAACAGCATAATTGTTCAAAGCCAATGCACATGAGGCTGACTGCACAAACATGAGACTATTGATTTAACATACAAATAGATGAACTTGTAGACATCAAATAACTTACAACACTACATGAAAGCACAGAAAGAAATTATAACAGTAATAATGCTAATCTTAATGGCAATAACAAGAATGATGATTTTTTTTTTGGGATAAGTACAATGATGATGATCATGTTGGTGATAATAATGAAGCGGAAAGTAGCTATTATGCAACAAAATAATACCTGACTATGATAATGAATAGAATTTGCACCAATCACAAGAACACCACCAATAGGTGATGGGACCGCAAGTAGCTTGTATGCATCATGAGGGAGATTCTAACAAGAAGAAAAGAAAAGGAAAGGAAAACAAACATTTAAACATAAGATGATTTTCCAAATACCAATTGCTAAAATCAGGATAATGATACTTGGTCATATTTTCACCCCTGGTCAAATTCAACAAATTCACGTTATATTTCACGGCCATTGGCTGTATAGAAAAAACTTACAATGGCTGACCATATGAGAGGATGCTGCTTCATTGTTGTGCTGATACTGAGTGCAGAAATCATGCAAGTATGGTGCTTCCATGAGACACGCCCAGCCCAAGTAAGCTCCCGCTCATGAAGGATTACCATCACAGGCTCAATATAACCTACAGTGTAATTACATCAAATTTTTAGAAATGTATTATTAGGACCACAACTCTTCAACTACTAAAGGCCAAACAACCTGCAACGAATAGGGAAAATACAGGAGGTATTGTAACCCCTGCCTCCTCTAATCTTTCCTCTCATTCCCCTCACCCCGCCCTTTTTTCCCCACTTCAAACATACCGTTAATGAAATAAAGAGAAACTAAAGAATGCACCTGTATTGCCTTTGGTAGATTTACGAGAAATGGACAATAAACAAATAATAATGATTATGATGACAATTAATTGATTGATATAATGAATTAAAAACAAAAACAAAACATTACCAACAATTGGAGATTTTAGAATGAAACTTCAAGGTTCCCATGATATTTAGATCAATCAAACATTAAAATTTAAACAACAAAGTCGCTATAAAATTTTAGAAGTAAAAAATGCCATTGAATTTAGATCAATCAATTATCATTAAACCATTTTGGGGTTGGGGGGGCTAAATCGTGCATTCTCAAACTGATGGCCAAGTTTGCATCCTCAATATGCTCTTTAATATTAAACATTAATAAGTGCACACTTTCAATGCTTAGGGAAAGTGAAAAAAAAGTGGCTCATGGAAATTTCCAGTAGACAAATCTAAAACAAAAGGATAAATGCTAGGTAACGCTTACCGTGTACAAATATATAGTCTTTTACATGCTTCATGCCTAAATCTCGTAGATTAATTATGTATGAGGACTCAATTCGAGCAGAAACAGCACCTCCTGAACTTAAAGCATCGTCATCCCCAACTAAACCAGAACCAGCCTGACATAGCCAAAAGTTGGAAGATTAAAGCTAAAAATGCAGTAAAAAAGATAATCATAGAAATACATCAAAACGTAAAATGCAAAGTGCACATATACAAGTTTAAATATTTGCATAGAGGATGCCAGTTTTTGAAAGTTAATATGCCTTGATATTTAAACTTTTAATATTCCGAACTCCATTAAAGACACCAAAAGGACCGATCCTAGTCATTCGTACCCTCAATTTCAGGAGGATATCTCATAAGACCATCCTCCCACAACATGTGGGAGCCACATGTTGTGAGAATCCAGTCTCCTAAGACCATCTCAGAAGATACTTTCTCCAATTCCAGACATTTTGCAAAATTACCTTGAACTCTTTGTGGGAACAAGATCTATATCAAAGTTAATTTTACTTGGTCAAAACAGGAAGGTAGAATCCACTAACCAGAATAGAAGGTACCCAGCCTATTTAGGTGAAAAGCTTCAAGTATTACTTGGCCTTATAATCTCAACAACACAAGCATAGTATTTATAACGCTACAATTAGGCATGTACTAGCAGAAAATAAGATGTGACACCCAGTGCTACATGTCATAATTGATGAACTACAATTGGGAATATGCATATAAGACATAATAAGCAAAAAAGTGATATTCTAGAAAAGCTATCTCAAGTAGCCAATCATACCCAAATGTACATAGACCTAAACATCAAAAGTTATATCCTGTACCTGCAACATTGCAAAATCCAACCATACCCAAAATCACAAATCCCTTCTCAACAAATATATAAGAGAACTGAAAACGTGACTAATTGTCATGAATCTCTCTTACATTAAGCATCACTGCAAATTGTTCAAACAAATAATAAATGAAACTCACTGAGAAGATGTGCAAGATAAGTTGTGCCCAACATAAACTTAGGCTTCCAAGGGCAAACTCAGATATGTACTTAAATAATTCTATACAATATGAAAACCGAATGATGCAATAGGATGTGAATATGTAATTTAAACTTCATAAAACATAAGATGCTGTCTATGACAGATATGATCCAAACAATTATTTCAATTACACATCAAATAATATTTTTTAAATTTTTACACATTGTGTGAGTCTGACATTATATCTTATCGTCCAGGATACCATGACCAAGTCAAACACTAGGAACTATGATACTACAAAGCCACACAAGCCAAATTTTAGAACAGTTGCTAAGCCAATAAGTTTCCCTTCCCATAATTTCTTGAACTTAAAATGTAGAAATTAGAATTAATCTATAAATTAAACAATTCAATGTAAAACTATATGAGGATACAACTAGGATTTTTTAAGTTACAAAGAATAGGAGGCAATAAAGACCTGGGCAGCCTTAAGTATTATCATTTGCAACTCAAAAACAAGAACACCACCACACCTCCCTTGAGGATCAACCTTCACCAATGGGCCTCTTGCAAACGATTCTCTACCTCTTTTCAAATGAAGCCACTCGGGACCCTCAAAGCAATGCATAGAGCTGAAAGAAAGATAAAAATCTATGATTTATGATGATTTTCCACTGTTGCAAAACAGACTTTAAAATCATAATTATGTCCACAAATGTGTGCACAAACACACATGTATAAGTTCCAAAAATAGAAGTATCATATCTGCATCAAGAATGTCCTCATAAATCAAAAAAAAAAAATTATCATTAGGAAAAGCATCACACTTATCTCAAAAGTATTTGGGATTTACCATTCTTGCTTGGGACTAATTATTTATTCATCAGCATCACCGTTGTTTGGGTCATATGAGTCTGACCTCAAAAAATGGTGCTGCTTTACATCAAGGTAAAGTAAGAGAGTCCAAGTAATAACTTTAGCCACCAACCACATATCACAAAGAGTATAAAAACTATATGCTAAGTCATAGTATTACAAGCATCCTTCATTATTTCTCTTTATGAGTGGTCTTTTGTAGCAGGTAACTCTATTCACTCCTTCATTGAGTCAATTCATATATAGATGTATTTTCCCATTGTAATTATTTAGGCTACCTCGTGTTTATTTTCACGATATAGTCTCATTTCAATAATAGCATGTTCACCTATCAAAAAAATATTATTCTTAACTTTACTAATGAAAAGTGTTTTTTTTTTTTTTTTTGGTTCGATAAATTCGATAATTACAAAGGGGGAGGGCTGATTTGAACCCTTAACATCTTTGTTAGAAACACCGGGAGGTGCCAGTTGAGCTACAAGGCTCTTGTCTAATGAACCTTTTTTTATTGCATTACTTCTGAACCTCAGTAGTCGAGAAAATGATACTAGACATAAGTACACTTAAACTTAGATGCCACTGAGCTCATTGGCTTAAGTTCTGAATTATCAATGTGTGCAAGTTATGAAACCAATCTTAGTTCTTTACCTAGAAAAGCATGATATTTCATATGAAGCTAAGATAATCAACCCTCCAATAGCTCATTTGACAACTCTCACTATTAACAGTAAACCTAATTCCCAACCTATAATAAGTAACAAAGAGAAACGCAGTTATTGTCGTAATTCAATTCACCTTGTACGAAGTCCATGGATCGAATCGTCGAATTCAAGAACAGAAATCTTCGCATCGCGAAAGGCCAAGATAATAGAGTCTCTTCTCCTAGAGCCATCGCCACCTCCAACGGCCAAAACCGCCATGCTTTCGACATTGGCGTGTAACCTATAATGACAAACGAGTTCCAGCGAGGCGCCAGCGAGGCCATCCATGAGGCCGCCGCGCATAGGTTCGACTGAAGCCCTGGCGGAGGAGTCCCTGGTGGCGGTGGCAGCAGCATCTTCTTGGACCCGAACAATGTAGAGCTCGAGGACATTGGCGGCGGTGACGACGAGGTTAGGGATTGGGCCCAAGTCGTGGCGGCGCGGAGGCCAGTCGGCGTCGAGGCCGTCGGTGGAGGTGATCGGAGGGATGCGAGAAGTGAAGTCGGCGCGAGACTGGGTGATGAAGCCGGAACCGCAGGTCTCGATTCCGGTTGGATAGTGCATCATCTTGTAGGCGGCGTAGCTCATCTTTGAGAGACTAGGGTTTTCAGAAGGGAAAACGACGACGTTGAGGAAGTGGGGGTGGAGGAGGAGAGAGTACAGAGGGGGTTTTACTTAGTTTTTAGGGTTTTTGAAATGAGGGAATTGAATGAAGTTTGTGTTTGGCGGGAGGAATACTTAGTTATAGACTGACCAGCGAGGAGTGAGTCAGTGAGATCGAGTGAAAAATAAAAAATGGAAACAGAACCTTCACCCCACCCTTTATCTAATTATAAATATATAAAAAATGTGTTTTTTTCTAGGAGAAAACATGATATCATAATTTTAACTCAAATTGTGATTTTAATTCTAAAAAAAAAAGATTTTACAAATAAGAATGTGAGTGTTTGACTCCTCCCACAAGTTTTACGGTCTCGTGTTCTACACGCACCAAATTATTATAGAGAATAATTCCATAAAAATAACCCTAAGATATTGGTAAGAGGTTTCGAATTCTGAATCTCATTAATACCATAAAGTATTAAGAAGAACTAATCCAACCCTTTGAAATTTTAAAACACAATTTTAGCTAAAGTGGTATTGTTTATCCATATATATAACTACTATCACTCTTTCTTCTTCTTTTTTATGTTACTCTTAGAATTTTATTTTGAATTTAGTAATGAATATAAACGTTTGATAAGGTAGATCTGGGCTTGTCTTGTTAAAATCTTATTGATAAATTTTGTAAATTCGGCTAGTTTTTCAAACATAATAAATTTTATCACTCTGTTCATGCTTCTCCTTTTTGATATACGCAGTTTGAGTCATAGACATGTAGTTTTATAACGTTAGACCCAAAGAAATTGAGTTCAAATTGCTCTGATTTATTTGCATGCATTTGGGGTGTTTGGTTCGTTGTGATATACCTTTGATGTGATGCACATTATGATGATGTGATATTAGTTTTTGGTTTATTTTATTTTTTCTAACATTACCATAATTTAAAATTACAAAATATATCACATCATCTTAATCTCATCATCTTATTAAAAAAATGTAATATTGTATCCTTGTATTGATATTACATTAATAGAAGATTACAATAATATAATATTACGGCGTAAGATAACATCACTACAAATCAAACGCTCCCTTGATGTTATGCGCCATAGAAACAGATTTCCAAATTTGTCCTTTTCCCTTGCAAAAAAAAAAAAAAAAATGTAATCTCTATTTTATGTTTAATGTGGTTTTCTTTATTTTAATTTGGTTTAAATATTTTTGTCTTCACTTGCTCTGATTGAATTATAAGTTACCGATTGTTTACCTCTCTATCTAAGCCAGAACTACCCAATAGCTCATGAACATAAATACCCATGGAAGTTCATACAAAGTCAATTGTGAAAACCCTTTAGCACAACTGAAAAGTAAAACAAACAAACAGCTCTTATTGAGGAGTGTTTTTGGAAAAGTATAGTTTAGATTTATTTGGGCTGAAAATTTGACCAAACTTTGTACAAAATTCCAGGATAATGGAAAAAAAAGGATGTAGCTTTTTGTGTTTTTGGGCTGGGGAGTTTCCTTTTGAGGTTTTTGGTTGGTTGGAAAATGGCTGTTGTATGGGATTTTGGCTGTGTTTTGTTGTAACTTTGTGAGGCTTTGGGTATGTGAAAAAGGAAGAAGCTTTCTTGTATTTTTTTTTTTTTTTGGTTCTGTCTTTGGGCTGGAAAAAGGATGGATTTTTCTGGGTTGTTTAGGCTCAATTTTTGGAGCTCTAAAGGGTTGGAGACTTGGAGTTGTAGCTATTGAGGCAGGCTGTTTGCAGTTTCGGGTAGGTGAAAAGGAGGGATTTTTCTGGGTATTTCGGGGTATGCAGGGGAAGGTTTTTGGGTGTTTCCTTGAAAGGCTCATGTGATGGTGTTTTATGGTTGTGAATGAGTTGCTGTGGGATTTTGCTGTACATTTGTGGATGTTTTTTCAGTGGGTATTTTGGGGATTCAGGTAGAGGTTTAAGGTGGATGTTGGAGAGTGAAAGCCCTTAAGGATGGATCCAACCCGTGGGGACAAAGGGAAATATCTTCTTTGCGTTTTTGCCTCCTTGATAATTCTTCTCTCTCCTTTAGAAAAAGATGAATATATAAAGTCCGTTTGGATTGAGCTTATTTTTGCTTGGATTGAGCTTATTTTTGCTGAAACTGAAAACTAAAACTGAAAACACTGTAACAAAATAATTTTTAAATGTGTGAATAGTATCGTGGGACCCATTTTTAATGAAAAGTTGTTGAAACTTAATATTTGTGGGTCCCGTGCACTGTTTACGGAACCCACAGGACTGATAAAAGTGACGAAAAAGTAGGAAAAGTGCGGCTACTGTTCATGAACAGTAGCCGTTGTCCCCTGCTGCAGCTGACAAAAAAAAAAGAAAAGAGAAAACGCAACACAAAACGCAAACGTGAGATTCATTGCTATCCAAACGGCCTCATAAGGTCTCCTTAGAGTTTAGGGAACGTGGATAAAAATGAAAGTGAATAAGAATGTGATGTGTTACTTTGAGGTCATTCAAAATCAACATTTTAATTTCAATAAATCTTGACACGCCCATTAAATAAAAGAAATTAACTTGATTTTAAAATAAATCACATGCATGACCTGATAAAAATAAAGGGACCAAATACGACAAAATAAATGCAATAGAATAAAAATAGGACATGTAATTTAGGAAAATTAGTTAAATTTCTTAATCAATTTTGGTGCGTAATCCTTAATGTCATGCTTGATTAAAAAGACCTGATTTTTGCTCATGAGAAGCCAAATTAAAAAGAATTTTGTGATCTTAAATATAGAACCAAAGTTAATCCAATCACATGGAAAAAAATTAATTAAAACTCAACTAAATCTAACCAATCGCATAGAAATTGATAAAAATCAAAAATCAAAAAAAAAAAAAGGGTGTTTGGCTATTAAAATCAGGAAATCCTTTAACTTTAGGGTTAAGACCTCTATCAAATTTAGAGCCGGCCAAAATATGGTATTAACACATGAAATGATATAATATATCAAATGAAATGATATATGAGATCAAATGATATATCAAATGAAATGAAATGGTATCACCTAAATGAAATGATATATCAAATCAACTCTTTAAAATTCAAAATGAATATGATAACTGAGATCAAGCTAGTCATGTAAGTTGGAGACATGATTCCAAGGAAAGAAAATAAAAATCAAAATTCAAAAGTTGAACCATTGCAACGGAAACAACAAATGTGAGAAATAGATAGAAGCAAAAATGGTATGTAAAAAGAACTGATATTTCCTTTAAAATGCTAGGAACATAGAAATGGATAGTATGATCTTCAAGCTCTCAAAAAATCAATTCCCCTTTTTTTAGTACTATGCTGCAACTTACTCCACATCTCTACAAAGCACATTGATGAAGAAAGGGTTCATATCCATATGCATGGTCATTTCAAAAGTTCTAAGAATGCTTTAGCTTCCTGAAGACATACCACAAGTATTTGGAACAGTGATGAGGATTAAGCCATTAAGGTAGAGATGAAGTGAAAATTCAAAGTTCAAAAGAAAATCTATCACTAAAGAGGGAACCTCACCCACCTGAGATTTTAAATTGCATAAAATTCCTTGTTCGAAAATGTAACGACCCAAGGAAAAGCGCTAACCACATCTGCGCTATACCTCAAAAGGACTAGTCACAATTGAGACTCTTTGTAGTTGTTAATAAAGCCCAGATCTACCTAGTAAATACCCGATGTGGGACTCATCACACACCCACACTCACACACATTACACAATCAATCAAATTGGGGTATCACAGAAAATTTGAAAATATCAGCACCTTCAGGTGAGTTAAAAAAGCAATCTATATATTATTAAAAGCTGAAGCATAGCGTTTAATACTGCTGCTCTCACGTTGCGCTACATCAGCTGCCACGTTATTTTTTTTTTAAAAAAAATATAATTTGTCCTACAATTTTAAAATGGTTTTTACAATTTTCAGCCCTATAAATGCAGCCCACTACTTATTTATTTACTTCCACTATCACCCTATAATAAATCCAACCCACTACTTATTTATTTACTTCCACTATCACCCTATAATAAATCTTTATAATTAATCCAACCCATCTCTTATTCATTTAGTTCCACTATCAAGCCCAACCCAAAACCTTTTAAGTTCAGTTTTAGGGTTTTGTGTGAGACTTTTCAGTTTAAAGGAGGAAGAAAAAAAAAACAAACAAACAAACGTTGAAGCCTTTCAAGCTTTAGGGTTTTTTTTTTTTTTCCCAATTTTCCTATAATTTTTTTAACATTTATTTCTTTAATATTTACATTTCTCCAACCTTTCTCTCTCTCCTTTACCATTTCATCTCCCCACTACTTTTTCAATCTTTCTCCCTCCCTTACCTTTTCATCTCCCCACTATCCTCTACATTAATATCATTCTTCCTCTTTCCCTTCATCTTCCTTTATTTTTGTCTCTTATTATTCACATCTTCTTACTATAAATTTGTCACTATCTCTTCTATTTTATGCATAGTTTTCCCTCACAAAAAAATGGTTCTCTCTCTCTCTCTCTATAAATTTTTTGGTGGATTTTTTTTATTTTTCTTGCATCTCTACTTTAGGTTGATAATTTTTTATATTCTTTAAAACTCTATTTTGGGTTAAATTTAGTTTTGTTTTTTAAATTGTTGTTGTTGTTTTATTTTTATTTTTTATTCTCTTTGATTGTTAAATGTTATCCTATTGCGATCTAAAGAATTAAATATAGCATCTAAAAATATAATATTATTCTATTACATAGCATGATTTGGAGAATTTGGTATTTATTCTGTTACATAGCATGATTTTTTATAGTGCTCAATTTAGATGTTAAACTATGAGACTTACTAATTTTTGTTTATTTTCTAATCTTTTGTGGTGGACAAAGTACTCTTAATAGTTGTATTAGAAGTACTCTATAATGCCATTCATTTAAAGAAAAGCAAAGGTTAGCCAAATGAAAATAATCGGATAGGTGACAAATTTTAACTTTTGCAATTTTATTTTAATTATTATTATTTTATAACAATGCATGTATAGATATTTAATTCTTAGATTTTGCTAATAATTGTTTATTTGATAATATGTTTTGGGTGGCCGAAATTATAATTTCTACAAAGAAAATAACCTTAATAGATTATCAAAAACAAAATTTTATCCTAATATTGGTTCAATTAATCATTGTTAAGTTTTATTTATTTTTTTTAGTTTACGTTTTTTTGGTGTTTTAGATTGTTCCTATATTACATTTATGACTGTTCCTATAATAAATAAAAATATAATTACGAAATACATTATTCATTATTAGATTAGTTTAAATTGTAAAAAAAAAAAAAATTAATAAAACCATCATAAAAATAATTATCAAGCGCAATGCGCGGGTTCGCGGCTAGTTTGCATAAAAGCTGAAGCTATCCGTGGGGAACAACTTCCTCAATAACAAACTCTGCCAGGAAGCCATATCTTCAAGAAAGGTAGCGTAGACGGGTCCAAGCAACAAGCAAGTAGTATCTCGAAAATAAGTCCATTTGACTTTCCTACTTATGGCTCAAAACAACATCCACATTCATCTGCATCAACAAATGTAACATTAATAGTCTTATTAAGGAGGTTAGTCACTTGTTATCAAAGCATAGAGACTTACAGATCTGGCAAGCTCTTTGGCTTTCTCATCATCAAAACCAAGGGAAGCCATGATCTTGTGACTTGCTGAATCTTTTTCCGACCAAATTCCAAGAAGCATATGAGTAGTCGTTATCTCCCCCCACTTTCACCTGCATTTCAAACCTTAGATATGCAGTAAATATTCCTACTGCCTCAATTTTTACATACTAAACCTTATTGCAAGGAGGTTCATTGAACCACCCTCAATTTCTACATTTCCACCACATACAGGGCTACGAGATTCATAGGCACAATGAATTGAGTCTACAAAACATGGTAATTACATTCTCCCATACTTGAAAGAGAAATGCTAAGGAACAAGTCATAATCACACATAGATACACTATCAATCACAAATATTTGTTACACAAGTAAGCATTGATAGCATTATAACTCATTGGTGAGCAACAAGAGGCAGAGAGGGTAGAACTCAAATAGTACACATACATTCCAGGATCTTTGCAATGAAATTAATATCATGGCTCAATTCAGATTATTTGAGTTCCAAAAAAAAAGAAAATTAAGGTATATCACAGAGAAATGAGTTAAACACAACTTCACTATGATCGGTAAGAGGAAATATATTACAATGAAAAATAAATGTACATTAAGTTCAAGGAGACAAACTCAACTGTCGTCTAGGAATATCCCAGAAAACAAAGTACTAACAACTCAGACTTTTATTCTCTCCTCAAAGGTGTTCTTGCCCCTCGAACATTCATCTGTCTCTCTCACTCCAAATGTTCCAAAAGATGCAAGAAGGCACAACATTCCACACCCTTTCCAAAAAGAACTTGGTTTTCTCCTCAACATATAAGCAAATCACACACCAGTCAAGAAATTATATTGACTGGTGTATGTGTGTGTTTTGGATCTCAGTGCTCCAATAGTAGTAATAAGATTTATGTAATAAAAGAAAATGATTAATTGGTATGGACATTTCCATCACCGATCAAATTATTGAATTTTCCATCAACACCCTCAAAGAAATTAGAGACATCAAGATGAGTCATATCCACTCCATTTGGAAGGTCAAGATCCATGGGATCTTCAAGATCATTCTGATCAACAAAATTTGTTTCAATTCCCTTTCCCTTTTCTTTTATGGAGGTTTGGTACAGATCTACCAAATGTTTAGGAGTACGACAGGTACGTGACCAATGACCTTCCATTCCACACCTATAACACTTATCTTCATGACTGTTTGATGGTTTATTTTGTAAACCCTTGCCATTTTGATTCTTCTGATGGTAAGGTGTGTTATTCCTTTTTGAAGAATTATGAGTACGATCCTCTCTATATTGATTCTTCCTTCCACGCCCACGACCACGACCACAAACATAATTTCCTCTATGTTTATCAAATGAGGTTCCATTCGCTTCAGGGAATGGAGTAGAACTGGTCAGGTGAGATTGGTGGTTTTTCAACAAAAGCTCATTATTTTGTTCAGCCACTAGAAGACATGATATCAATTCAGAATATTTTGTGAACTTACGCTCTCGATATTGTTGCTGTAGGAGCATATTCGAGGCATGAAATGTAGTAAATGTTTTCTCTAACATATCTTCCTCAGTGATTTTTTCCCCACATAATTTTAATAGTGAGATAGTTTTAAAAAGTGCAAAATTGTACTGACTCACACTTTTAAAATCTTGCAACCTCAGGTTCAACCAATTATAACTAGCTTTTGGGAGGATTACAGATTTTTGATTCTCATATCTTTCCTTTAAATCATTCCATAAGACAAGAGGGTCTTTCACTGTAAGGTACTCAGATTTTAATTCTTCATGGAGATGATGGCGAATAAAAATCATTGATTTTACACGATCTTGCAGGGATGCTTGATTGCCATCCTTAATTGTATCTCCAAGGTTCTTTGCCTCTAGGTGAATCTCAGCATCAAGGGTCCATGACAAGTAATTCTTGCCCGAGATGTCAAGGGCAGCAAATTCAAGTTTTGTAAGGTTCGACATCTATATAAATATATAATTATGTAAGAAATTAAATAACTAAACATAAATATATATTATCATACACAATTTTAATGAATCAGTACTACATATACATGTTCAAATTTAATTGTAATGAAACAATACTTGCATTTTTAAAGATTATCAGTACACGTAATATATAACAATATATTACTAACCATAACTAAATAAACGTGAATCTCACAATATATAATAATAGGATAACGTGAATCTCATAACAATTTTAATCAATTAAAAATCACTAAAATTATGAGCATAAAACGTAAAGACAAACAAATAGGATAATTCCTAATTCCTTAAAAAGAAAACTTACAGTGAGTTGAGAGAACTACACAAATAATCTTTGATGGTTGAAGAACAATGAGAGGACAACTTCCTTTCACAAATTGGGTAGAAGCTCGTGCTGATAACGTATTGTGAAATGATGGAAATATATATAAAACAAAGTAAAAGAAACAAGAAATATATATTGATAAACTTTTATATTCAAGTGATCATCCACAATTCTTTTTATCTCTCTTAGATGTGTACAATAACAGTAAAGAAATCCCACATATATATAGGACCTTAGAATGCTTGTAGAGTTTATGGGATAAGGTTGTAATAATGAGTACACTTATGGATATACATCTCCCCTATAGACTTTACACATCCCAAATAACCTTTTCATTGCCCAAAGTTTACACATTCTAATCAGACTTTATTTCTAACAATTTTTTTGTTGTTTATAAATGTTTTTATATTTATTTTTATAAAATTTCATAGTTTCGTAGAAATGTAGAATAAGGCTTTATTTCCTTATTTTAGATAGGTTTCAAGAGAATTTGAGTCAAACTTGAGCCGCTTATAAGATTTGTTTAAGAATATATTTTCGCTAAATTTTTATTTTTAGCTTAATTCGGTGCTTAACCTGAATGAAGTTTCCCGAACTAGGACTTCCTCGGTGCTTTCCAATTATTAATTGGTTTTTTTTCCCCTAATGGATGCTTGAGAACTTTTCGCTTCTCCATAACATTTTATTGTGATCAAATTAAACTCTTAATATGTTTTATTTAATTAATTTAAAATTGGGTAAATTATGTTAAGAAAGAGCCTGAAGAATTGTTGTTGGAAGAAGCCCACTCAAGCCATGTGTCAATTTCACACAATGCCACATCAATGCTATTGCCAAATTAATGTGCAAAATCATTTGTAGGCTGCAACATTAGAACATTTGCCAAGCTAGCAACTTCTGGCCACGGTCAACAGGGATGGCTCTACTTTTGTTTTGATACAGGGATGGCTCTACTTTTTTTTTGATACAGGGGTGGCTCTACTAATTGTATGCGTTTTTATTATTATTATTTTTGTTATAATGTTATTTGTGTGAATGTGTGCTTGTAGTATAAATATAATATAATTTTATATAATTTAATAATTAAGAAATGCAGAGAGTTTGTTAAGTGTGTGGATATAATAAATTTTTGTTATAAAGCTAGTGATTTGAGGAAAAAAAGTAGTAAAGTTAGTGATTGCTAAAACATTAATTGATTGACTAAGTAGACACTAATGCTCCGTTTGTTTCGATGTAAAATATTTTCAAATGTAAAATATTTTACACTGAAAATATTTTACGGAAAATATTTTCCTTTTACAGTGGTTGGGTTTGTACTTGAAAATTTATTTGCAAGTGTAAAATGAAAAAAAAAAAAAAAAAAGCTGCAATTAGAAACAACCAAACTCAAAATTCTCATCATCCTAAGTTGAAATTATCAAATTTCAATTAGAAACACAACCATGAATCAAACCACCCAAACTCATATTAGCTATAAAAAAATACAGATTTGCAACCCAAAAAAAAAATCAGATCTGCAAAAAGCCAAAAAACATAGATTTGCATACCACCAAAAAAAAAAAACCCAAATTTGCATGACACAGGTGGAGATCTACAAAATTTTTGTATGACAGGGCCTAGCAGTAGAGATTTGTACAAAACATACCGATCTACAGGGCTTAGGAAAAAAAAAAAAAAAAAAACAACAACACAAATTGCAATTTCGGTGCTTGACTTGCAGTGGAGAGATGCCATCTCTGGCGTTGAAGATTGTGTTGCTGGTGGGTGCTCTCCCTGTCAGGCTTGGGAGAGAGTTAGGTGTGGCTGGTCTATCAATGTGATCTCCACGCGTGAGAGATTGTAAAATGTAAAATGTTTTACCAAAATTTCAAACGTAAAATATTTTACTTCTTTTTGCCTTAATTTTACAGTTTGACCGGAAAATATTTTATAGTTGACCAAATTTTACAACAAAACAAACATGGTAAAATATGTAAAATATTTTTCTGAAAATATTTTACTTCGAAACAAACGGAGCATAAGTGTATTATTTATGTACGAATGAGTGTGGCTGTGTAGTCAATAATTAATACAGTGTCAATGAGTTGAGATTTTTTCATTTAGTTATAAATATTTTTATAAAAAAATAACAAATAGATAATGACAACGGCATAAAAATAAAATATTTTACAAATTTAACAAAATAAAATAGTCACACATACTCACATTGACAATAAACAATGACAACTGATAATGAACTAACATATAAAGATTTCAAGATATAAAAACTCGTAAAAAAAATTATAAAATTTCATATATTTACAAGTGTGTTTATATATATATATATATATATATATATATATATATATATATATATATATATATATATATATCAATAACTCAATATATTGAAGTTATCTTTTTATTAAATTTTGTTCAACTTAAGTTTCATTACCACCTTCCTGAAAAATTCCTTGAGCCACCCCACGACATGAGAAAAACGCATAAATCAAAGTGGACAAATGATCGATGCAAACTGCGAAGATGACGAGAAGTTTCACTTGAAAGTTGACTGCAATAATTAAGCTATGTACACACACAAAAGACTGACTGATTAGAAAGGACCACTATCCAAACGGGGAAGAATGATTATTTGTTGAGCAAAAAAATCAGTACTGACCACTTTGTCAAGTTCAATCAATTTTATACCAGCTCTTTTTCAAGATGAATTTGTTGACTACTTGAAAAGTTAGTATGACAGAGTGGGCACTGTGCTATTCCACTAATGTCCAATTGCAATATTTGGATTTCAAAGAAGATAAGAAGTATATAGGAAAGAAGATTTATATATGTTCTAGTTGACCAAGATTGGTAAAATGTTCAAAATCAAGATATAAAATTTGGCATCTCATTCGCACTAAAAACCAAAACAAAATGGTAGGAAATTGTTCGGAGGCCGTTTTCGGTTGCCCAGTCATGTGTAGTCTGTTGGAGGGATGACCTTACTAGGCCCGAGTTCTGTTTGGGGAGTTGCGTCCGGAACTCAACATTGGGCCACGTGGTCCAATGGCTACCGGCGTATTTTTAAGCCTATAAAACCATTAAAGCCAAAGTCGAATCACGATAATGGTCGAATAAATATATAATATGTGTTTGATATGATAGTTTTGATTAGTAATTGTAATAACAGTTGAAATAAAGTAGTATTTATTTAAAGGTAAAGTAATCATGTACTCAATGATGTAAATTTAAAGATATGGAAGCAAAGTCACTTATCTTTGTATGGTTTATAGCTCCAACTGTGTAGCATCAATGAGCTAATAGGATTCCAGCAGAATGCCAGCGATAAAGGCTACTTAAGCTTGCCCCTCTTATCATGCATTTAAATGAGTTTAAGCCTTGGTTAATAGTTGTAATAATAGTTGGAATAAAGAAATATGTATTTAAATGTGAAGTAATCATGTATTCAATAATGTAAATTTGAAGATATGGAAGCAGAGTCACTTATCTCTGATGGTTTGCAGCCCAGAGATGTAGCATTAGTGAGTAGACAGCATTCCAGCAGAACAACTCCAGCTGTAGAGACGCAGTTTGCCATGATAAATTCAAGATTTGAAGGGGAAAAATGGGTGCAACTAAAGGGAGAGAGAGTATGCCCAGCTGTGTGTAGGGGCTGGTTAAGCTTGCCCCTCTTATCATGCACTTGAATGAGTTTCCCCCTTGACAATGCTCTTTTAGTTGTTATGAACTTATGAATAGTATTGCCTTCCATGAGAAGGACTTTTGTATGGAGTATTTGTGCTTTCTAAGAGAAGGGCTTTATGTAAGATGGATTTGTGCCTTCCATGAGAATGACTTTGATATGAGATCTTGGTGCCTTCTAGGAGAAGAGTTTTAGCATTAGAAGTTTATGCCTTCCATGAGAAGGGCTTTCGATATGAGTGTTTGATATCTCTTGAGAAGCGTGGAGATGGTAAAAGATATAGATGTTTTGTAGGATGTAATATTCGTAATATGTATGATATATGGAAGTATGAGAGATATGGAGGTTAAAGATAGTAAAAGTACGAAATTATAACTGCTGGAAAAGTTTTAGAGATTGCTTTCCAAGAGGAAAGATTTTGTAAGAGAAGGGTACGGAGATGTGTTTAGGTATTTGGAGATAGGAGCAGTAAGATAGGTGTATTTGCTTAATATGGAGAGTGAGAGAATGAGTATAAGAGAGTAATGGTGTTGTAGTGTGTTTAGTAAAGTTGTTAGGATTTACTACTGGGATCTTCTGCTGGAGGATGTATGAGGTCTTATGAAGGGCATTTATGGGCTAAGGGCTGGAGAGTTTAGTTTTTAATTTGGGAACTAAAAACCCAAAAGTTCAATACTTCATTAAGAGATTAAGAAGATAAGAGAGAGAAGTTTATGAGAGAGTTGTTCTTCTCCATTGGTTCCCCCTTTGAGGTGTTGATGAAGAGTTCTCCTTATAGCTAAGTTTAAGGGGGTATTAGCAAATAATCTCAGCCAAAATTTGTCCCATTCAATAATGAATCTACAGAAAATCCATCCTAAGATTTGACCAAAAATGGTATGTTTAGGTTTAAGGTGTTCTTGCTGTTTTGGGTAAGAGCTGCTAGGGAAAGAGCAGTAGAAAAGAAAGGTATTTTGGCAAGAAAAAGATAGTTACTTTAGTTGGTTTTGGTTTTAGTCAAATGTGGAAAATCAGTAATGCTAAGGCTGCTAGGTCAACTGTTACATCTGTTCTGAAAAAACTATCCCAGTTGTCAGGAAAAGTTGTGACAACTATCATGAGATAGCTGTTACTTTGGGTAGAAGCAGATGAGGTCAGCTAGGTGATTTTAGACAACTAGAGAGGACATTCAGTATTTATTTCATGGATTTGGCTGAAAATGGTAAGATCTCTTTCAAGGGTATCTTGCTATTTTGGGTATAGCAGCTGGTTGCTGGGATTTTGGCATTAAATGGCTGATGATATCACTTCCAGCCAGGTGTCAAGTGCTGAATACACTGCTGGGGTTCAACTGGAAATGTTTCCTTTTTTGGGAGTTTGTGTTTTTGGTCCAAGGTTCCATTACAGCACGTTTATAGCAAGTAATAGAAGGATTGGTTGAAAGTTAATGAAGTTTTAGAGATTTAGTCAAGGTCTCATTGTGTTGTGACATAATCTTGGTGAGCAAGAAGAGTATTTAATGCTCTGCTTTGGCAGCTGACAGAGAAATATATGGTCTGATTGTGGCAGACAGCAACTGGGTATTAGAGATATCATGAATATTTTGTATATAGTTGGAGATTAAAGATAACCAATCAAATTAAGCCATGCGTTTGAGTTGAATTTTAGTTGAAAGTAGTAATGTAGTTTATGTAGAATAATATAATGAAGTTTCTAAATTTGTATAGCAACAACTGGGGATTGAATGAACAGTTATTTTCTCAGTAGTTAGATGGCTGGAGATATTGAATATTTGTCACATGATGAATATTAAGTTTTAGGAAAAGAGCAATAGAGAATTTTATCATCTAAAGTGTTATGTGATAAGAGATGCTTACCATAGGTTACCCGCTACACACGGACTCGTCAGAGTTAAGGGAGTTGGAGAAGACACGCCAAGCAATATGTCTCTTTTATCAACTTTAAACCAATGGAGCTTTACTAAACATACCTCTTGGCCCTCTAAATCACGACTCCCAAAGTTTTCACAAAGAGACTCATGAGCTTGGATCATAAGCCGAAGATGAGATGACGTACCTTAGATTTTATTTTGTGTGAATATGGGCTTTTGTTGAAAAAGCCACTTTCCATGAATATGAGAGAGGTAATATGGGATGTGAGCTTTGATTCATTGTGTGAGCCCGATCCATATATTGATGTTGATGATATCATGGGTTAGATCCCAATTGATGAAAAGGAAATGTGGACCATAAATCCACCTCTTGAAGTAAGGATCTCACGAGACATGTGAGCCCGATCCATGTAGTTGAATGAAATATGAGCTTATTTTGGGTTTTAAATAGATATACTCAAAAAATCAATAATATGTTGATATGGCATGGGTTGCCAATGAAGTAATGCCACATGGGGCGAAAAAAGAGTCCTCAACAGTGGTTATCCAAGGGGGAGTGTTAGAAATAAAGTCTGATTGGGATGTGTAAACTTTGGGTAATGAAAAGGTTATTTGGGATGTGTAAAGTCTATAGGGGAAATGTATATCCATAAGTATCTATAGGGGAGATGTATATCTATAAGTGTACTCATTATTACAACCTTATCCCATAAACTCTACAAACATTCTAAGGTCCTATATATGTGTGGGATTTCTTTACTGTTATTGTACACATCTAAAAGTGATCAAAAGAATTGTGGATGACCACTTGAATATAAAAATTTATCAATATATATTTCTTGTTTTTTTTACTTTGTTTTATATATATATAACTGTATATTCTTTACTATCTCAATAGGAATTAAGCAATACATTTTTATAAGTATAATTTTGCTTAAACCTGATATAAGAAAACTTGAAGTCCCTACATTGACCACAAAGTTAATAATTTCAATCCTTGAGTACAAAATGATTCCAACTTTTATGATTGTCGAGGACTCCTACTCTGATTCTAGGATGACTTCTAACTCCTGGTTCAAACGCCTTGCAGGCATACTTACATTGATTCTTGTAGGGCCTGTAGATGCAAAGGGATTAGGAGGCATGGTTAACTTATCTCCTTCTCCTTCCAACATTTGGACCACAACTTTCATTGAAGGACGATCCACTGGGTGCCATTGGATGCACCAGAGTCCTACAATTGCGAGTTTCTTTGCAATTTTAGCATCTTCATTATCCTCAACATAGACTCGTAGGTCTTCTTTTTGCTCTAACAAATTGTAGATCCATTCTGGGAAATATATTTGGCTAGTGTTCTCCATGGTTACATCAACATTTTTCCTACCCCCAACCATTTCAAGCAACAATATTCCAAAACTATAAACATCTGATTTGTAAGACACGCTCCCAAAGTTCCTAGAGAACACTTCGGGTGCAATGTAACCCATGGTCCCCCTAGCTGTGGTCATGGACACTGCACTTTGATCTTTTGCACACAACTTGGCCAGACCAAAATCAGAAATTTTTGGATTGAAATTTTGGTCTAGCAAAATATTATGAGGTTTAATATCAAAATGGAGGATTCGTTGATCACATCCTTGGTGAAGATATTCAATTCCTTTTGCTATGCCGAGAGCAATGTCTTGTAGCTTTTCCCAACCAAGGAAACGATTAGAATCTACTGAGGAAATGAACTTCTCTAGTGAATCATTTGGTAAGAACTCATAGACTAGACCTCTTCTAAATCCATCAGCACAGAAGCCAACCAAGCGAACCACATTAACATGGTGGATTCTACCCATTGTTCCCACTTCATTTATGAATTCTTCCCCATTGCCCTTGGAACTGTTCAGGATCTTCACGGCTACATGGATTTCATTTGAAAATTTTCCTTTGAACACTGTTCCATAGGCTCCTTGTCCTAACTTCTCAGTAAATTGATTTGTAATTCTTTTAACATCGTTATATGAGTACCTTGTGGGCTTGAGAGCTTTGTAATCCTCCAAAAACATTTCAATCCTAGCTTGATTTTCTTTCTCTGTTTTGTCATAGTGATAGACACGGTAGAGTGCATAGACTACTAGTATCAAAAGAAATGACCCCAAGCTGGAACCTGCATGTTAAACATATTCGTGAGTCTAGAAAACAAAAAATAATTTACTGTTAATTTTCAAAAATGGCCAACAAGAAACTCACCAGTTATCACTATTTTTGTTAATGTACCTGTAAAATATTTTAATATGATTAGCTTTTTATTACATATATCAAAAGAGAAAATAAAAAGTAATTGTGCGTAAAATTTCTATTACTATTAGTAGAAAAATAATATGGTACTGTTAGAATACATCGACGTGATACTCTCTTCTCTTACATGAATGATGGATTCCATCATGAATTTTAATTAGTAGGATTAATTATTATGTGAGATGAGGAAGTATCAAGTCATGGTGCTCCTTAAACACTAATAATTAGGCTTTGAGTTCATGTGTAGGCTTTAAGAGGTCTAATGTTCTAAGCAACGAGTTTTCCTCAATTAAACAATTACCTCACTTATGCTAATATTTTTAGCTAAAATTTATGTTGATATCGCAAAGTTTGGTTCCAACTGATGGGCTACAAGCTTATTCAAGTTCTTTTGAGACACGAGTAAGTATTTAGTAAAGTACAAAAGTACCATGCTATTGTACTCCTAAAACACTAAATAATTATTCTTATTAGCAAGGTAATATTGCATTCTAACTTTGTTTTCATGTTTAGGATGTTAAGAGGTCTAATGTGCTAAGCAATGGATTTTCCTTAATTAATCAATTAACCACACTTGCATTAAACTTTAGCTGAATTTTATGTTGATACCCCAAGGTTTGGTACCAACTGATGAGCTACCAGCCTATTCAAATTCTTTTGAGACACATGTAGTAATTATTCAATATTTGGCAAAGTATAATTTATACCTCCTCCTAACACATAATAGCGAGTTTTACTAAATACTAATTAAATTTATGGTGAGATCCATCAATCATGTGGGACAAAGGAGCACTACATTGCTTTATAAATAATTTTCCTTGTGAGACAAGCCGACTACTAAAATAATATTATTTTGGTTGGAAGGAAAAATTACACCTTAAGAATGAGTGGTCTAATGTTATGAGTACCATTTTGGACTGTGTTCCATTATGTTTATTAGAAATACCGGCCTATTTCAGTATTGTTTTAGAATTTCTGATATATATATATATATATATATATATATATAGACAAAACTTAAGTACAATATCTTAGAAATTCCCCACTTAAAATTGAGCCATTTGGTTACTTAACTAAAAAATAAACTTCAATCCCGTGAGGAAAAATCTAAATGGCAAAATTTTAAGTTAAGAGGGGAACCTAAATAGCAGCACCTAAATATTGTAACTAAATCTTGCCCTCTATATATATTGATTAAGGGTGTTAAAATTAAAAGTCTTTCATCTTAATTAGTATGTCAATCTTTTAAGCCCAAATATCAATTCAATATTATTAAGAATAACAAATTAATAAAGGGAATAAGTTGAAAAAAAAAATGATAATCACTTGAAGTTCACAAACAAAAAGATATAATTAATGTTATATATAAAAAAAGATATAATTAAAAAATGACACAAAACAAATTAACTAACAAAGCAGTGAAGTTCAAACGGGCAGACAACACAGAAAATAAAAGGAAGAAACAGAGGAGGATACGAAACGAAGAAGAAGGAAGAAGAATGGATGACCAGCTGTGATGGGGTGGGTTCCTTGAAGCCACCAGCGACGTGGTGGAACGTGACTGGTGACCTGGGGGCTGATTCATAACAATTGAGACACAACTTAGCACCCCATGACTGGTTACAGGAAATTACCGTCGCAGAGCATTTATAAACTGAGGTTGATAAAATCAAATACATGTTGGCTTGAAACGTGAAGAACTTGTGTGATTATAGAAGTGGAAATTGGGTAGAAATAATACAATACGTACCTTTGTCTTTGCACTCAGTTCTCACATCAGTGCTATTTTCCTCGAATCTACAGTTCTTGCCTTTCACTTCACCGCGTCCACACTCCGATCCGGACCATGTCAAGTGAAGAGAATGAGAACGCCAAAAATCAAATGGAACTGATGAAACGCTATACATCTTTGTACATGATAATATGGACAAGTCGTCGATGTCTCTCTCCGAAGGAAAAGCATAAACTGAGGTTGAAAAGCTACTAAGACAAGGAATCAGATAATAAGAAGATTCTGCATCTGGCGTACATTTGAAAAGGGCATAGTCAGAAAGATCATTTTTGAATTGGAAAGACGAAGAAGATAAATTGAGTTTGAGTCCCCGGATTTTCCGTGGAAAGCAGCCATCTGAGTCAGTTACTTCAATTGACTGAGATTTGTAATCAATTTTTTTAACCAAGGATTTTACTGAAGTTGACAGCTCAAGCACCGTATCATTTTTATCATTGCAGTAGAGATCAAAGCCACCGTGGTGGTCTGGCTGCCTGTCTTTGATGAGTTGGAAAGGATATCGGATGTCTGGGCCATGGTCTCCACACCGAACTTCGGGACACCAATTGTGGCCTTCTCCAAGGTCTACGATGAAAAGCACAAACAACAGTAAGGTTGGGATAACTATTCTTAGGGAAATATCCATATCTGTGGTCTGGAAAGGCTTCTCGCACTCCCAGATATCAAAAGACTTAGATGGAGAGTATATGAATTATTATGGTATCCTCACCTATTCCTAACAAATTTGGAGTAATTAATAACAAGCTTGCTGTGAATAATTTAACTAAAGTTCTGTTTGGGTATAATTATTTTACTGAAAATTAAAAATTAAAAATTAAAAATATTATAATAAAATAATTTTTAAATATATAAATAAGAACTATTTTTAATAAAAAGTTATTAAAAAGTTACTGAAAAATTACTGAATGGTATATTGGTGTGCAATACATTGACCGAGAGTCAAAAAAACACGGCTAACAAAAAAAAAAAAAAAAAAAAGGCAAAACGCGCAAACGTTGTATCCAGAAATTGCGCTTCACCTTCATTCAGTGGAAACTCTAATTTTCACTTTCTTGTTGGAAGATATTTTTAACACGGTACCACAAAGAAGTTTTTATTATATATATTTTTAATAAAAAGTTACTGACAAATTACTAAAAAGTTGCTGAATAGTACACTGGTATGTAATACACTGACCGAAAGTCAAAAAAACACTGCTAACCCAAAAAAAAAAAAAAAGCAAAGCGCGCAAACGTTGTATCCAGAAATTGCGCTTCACCTTCATTCAGTGGAAACTCTAATTTTCACTTTCTTGTTGGAAGATATTTTTAACACGGTACCACAAAGAAGTTTTTATTATATATGTTTATGTACTATCGGAAAAATTCATCTACCTCAATGGCAAGAGGATTAACGTTGAGTGCAGTACTCACGGCCTTTATTGCTCTTGTTCTAGTCCGTGAAACTTGTAGTGCTACTGCTAAGGTTAATCATCACTACTGTGCCCCTTCTTCCTGTGGCAACATCCACAACATAAGCTTTCCGTTTCGATTGAAGAACGACCCAGAAAAGTGCGGGGACTCAAGGTGTGAGCTGTCGTGTGAGAACAATCATACGGTGCTATACTTATTTGAAAGAAAATACTTCGTACAGGAAATCAATTACAATAACTACACTATCTGGATCGTGGACTCAGGTATACAGAAGGATAATTACTCCACCCCGAGTTATTCTTTAAATCGCCATAATTTCAGTCAATATCCTTCTGTATATACCACTTCTTTGCGGAAGTGGACAGAGTACACGGGGATTTACGATTACGAACTATCATGGAGTGTGGTTTGGATGAGCTGTGAAAAACCAGTGAATTCTCCATTCTATTTGGACGCTTCTACTTGCAATATTGACAATGGAGATCGGTACTCTTCCAACTCTTCTATTTCTCATTTCAAGAGATATAGATATGTTAAGGTTGGTAGGACGAACGCAACCGATGTGGTGGACTCGTGCAAAGTAGAGCAGATGTTCATAACATCTTGGCCAGGAAATGATGACCCAATTAATATTTCCTGTGCAGACGTCCACAACGAATTGGTATACGGTTTTGAACTTTCATGGTTCAGAGGTTTTTGTAAAAGCTATTGCGGAAGATGGAACGGTGGTGGATGCTACCTCGATGACGGGAACAACGTTAATTGCTATGGTAGGGTAATATTTATTGCAGTTTAATTATAATGATTTGATTTTTAATTTTAAGGTTCCAAACGCTGATGTTATTCTTTTATTTGTCAAAGCAGGCGAATTCAGTTTCATTATCGAAGTAGGTGAGGTTTCTATCTGAAAAAGTTGTTTGAAGGATAATTTAGAATGGACAATGGAATAAAATTGCATGAGTAATTGTGCCTAGTGATGACACATGTAGAGCAATAACCATGTACTCGGGCAATAAATTGATCTCAAACTTTTTAGGTATGAGGAAATGAAAAGGGAAAATATGGAATTCCTTAAGAAATTAGCTTCTTCTTTCCATTAAAAATTTGTACCTTTCATCTCTCTGGTTCTGCGATAACAAAGAGTTAGGAATCTATGCATGTTTGCACATTTTCTATAACTCAATTAAAATTTTACTTGTTAGTCTCAATGGAGGATTGTCAAATTCTTCACTCCCAGCCGTATTTTTTTTTTTTTACTTATTAGTCTCAGCTAACTGTATTATTCATGAATCCCGATCACTAATAGGCAATTCAAATATTTATTTTTGAAACCGTTGAAGTCCACCAATTACATTAATTGTCATATCAGTTTGTAAGATTTATGTAGTAAAACATGTAGTACACGTTTAGTATGTTCCTATTTTTTCTTTTGGTAAGGGCCAGGGGAAAGTTACTTAAAGTTGATTTATTATGCCCGGGACATTTGAAGTTATTTATGTCATTTATTTCATTGATTAATTAATTTAATTTATGTTAGAAGAAAAAAATAATAATTCATCTTTCTTATATATCTTGCAGTTACTTTGGAGGCAATAGTGGCTACCATAGGTAAGAAGAACCTGTGTCTCTTTTTTGATCTACTTTATTTAAATTTTTTTTAGCAGATCACTAAGACTTTGAGTTTGAAGTAGCGCATTGCAAGAAGATAAAAATGAAAGTGATATTTACACGAAATATACAGTACTTATTGTTCTTGATTATTACGATTCATGAATGCGGTTAGTTGTAAGTCGTAGTTATGTTTTCAACCAAAAACTATAAGTGATAAGAGCATTAATTACGGGAACAAATTTGTTTTCTTATAGTAATTATTTTCGTGATGTTCCGACACAGGGCTACAACTTGCAGCAAAAATTGTGTTGGGGATTCCTTGTGTTATTGCATTTTTTATATGTAAGTGGTGTAGAAGGCATTTATCAATGTATGACGTTGTCGAAGAATTTCTGCAAAGCCAAAATAACCTCGTGCCAATTAGGTACTCTTTCTCACAAATTAGGAAGATGGCCAAAGGTTTCAAAGATAAATTGGGTGAAGGAGGCTATGGTTCTGTATATAAAGGAAAGCTTCAAAGTGGCCATCTTGTAGCTATAAAGATGTTAGGTAAGTCCAAAGCAAACGGTCAAGACTTTATCAATGAAGTTGCCACAATCGGAAGAATTCACCACGAGAATGTGGTGCAACTTATTGGCTACTGTGCTGAGGGACTAAAGCGTGCCCTTATATACGAATTCATGCCTAATAGTTCTCTTGACAAGTACATTTTTTCTCAAGAAGGGAATATCACCTTAAGTATTGAGAAAATATATGACATTTCTCTTGGAGTGGCTCATGGAATTGAATATTTGCATCGAGGATGTGACATGCAAATTTTGCATTTTGATATCAAGCCTCATAACATTCTTCTTGATGAGAACTTCACCCCAAAAATTTCTGATTTTGGACTTGCAAAACTTTATCCAATAGATGATAGTATAGTTTCTTTGACTGCTGCAAGGGGAACACTAGGATATATAGCTCCAGAGTTGTTCTATAAAAACATTGGAGGGGTCTCCTATAAAGCTGATGTTTATAGTTTTGGCATGTTATTGTTGGAAATGGCCAACAGAAGAAAGAACGTGAATGCATTTGCAGACCATTCAAGCCAAATTTACTTCCCAACTTGGGTCTATGGCCAATTTAGCGAAGGAAATGACATAGAAATAGAAGATGCCACAGAGGAGGAGAAGAAAATTGTTAAGAAGATGATCATAGTCGCATTATGGTGCATACAGATGAAGCCTAGTGACCGTCCTTCAATGAACAAAGTTGTAGAAATGCTTGAAGGAGAAGTTGAATGCTTACAAATGCCTTCCAAGCCTTTTCTATCATCATCACCAGCAAGACTGATAGGGGATGTAGGAGACAATTTAAATTTAACTAGTTCATCATTTCAATCAGGTGAATCAAGTCAATTGGCTATACTTTAAATGCAAGGAAAGTTAACACCACAGCGGAACTAGAGCAATTATTCTTCACATATATGATAGCATAAAGACACTTCATATTTTTGTGTGACAAATAATTGGTCCCTTGATTTATGATAGCTATCCTTATCTACAACAATTTTTCTTTTTTGCTTAGTGCGTGGTATATTTATTTGTTAAAGTCTTTTTTAGAGGAAAAAAATATTTATAACTTTATAATTGTGAATGTGTAATTGATTAAGTTAATAAACAATGCTGAAAAACCGGGCAATATATTTTGCAGTGGCAATAGCCTGGTTGTAGAAATTGCTTTACACCTATTTATATATTCAGTACTCATATGCATGGTTAGCAATTAATTCATGTTATTATCATTATAAAAAATAAAATAAAAAATAAAAAAAGCGATCAATTCATAAATAATTAGTGGCTGCCCTGCCTCCTACAGAGGATAAATTATTGTTGTGCAGATAATTAATATTCCTTAATCAACCAGGCTGTTCAATTAGAGTTGTCCCATTGAATGAAAATATTCCTGTTTTAGCTCTTGAAAATGTGACTTCTTTTAATTTTTACGTATTCGTCTTGTACTAATTTAAGTGCACAAGATGGAGCAAAAATTTAAGTGTACGAGATAACAAGGCATAGCTTTATTTATTTGTGTGTGGGAATTAAAATTGTCTATGAATAAACAACTTCGACTTTATGAATCACGCCTAACTTGGACTCTGCATACTGTATTGAAATCAGAATGTCCCAATCCCTTACTTGCCCGAATGAAGAAATACTCAACATGTTTGAACTTTTCTTGAAATATTGAGTATCCTCCAGCATCCTATAGATGTACAAACAAATGGAGGAAGCTAGAGAAAGAGAAAATAAAATCCAAACCTCAAAGCTTCTTCTAGAGAAATACTCAGCGAGGTTTGTTCCAAGAATTGGAATGGTTTGATCACAGGCAACGCTAACTTTCGCAAGAAATGAAAGAAAATAAAAGGAAACTAGAGTGTTTTTTTTCCATTTTTTATTTATTTTCTTTAGAAAGCCATAATTTCATTTTTCTTTTTTGATGTTGATGTTGATGTTGATTTTATTTATTTATTTAGATGCAGATGTGGTTTTTTAATACTAGTAATTAATTATTCCTTTTTCTTTTTTTTTTGAGAATCAGTAATTAATTATTCCTAATTATTCTATTAGCTACGTGTTTGTGTGTCAAGTGAGATTACAAGTACTAAAATGACAAAAGTTTCATAACTTAAGGATCAAAATGAGTATACTAATTTAGATTTGAATTTTAATATATATATTTTTTTTATTCTTGAATGTTGAATGATCAAAAAATTTTATTGTTCATGTTTTGGTTCCTCAAAGGCAAATTCCTACTTTCATCCTTGGTTTTCTCAATATTTCCTTCATTTTTTCATTATTGGATGCGAAAACATTTTGGCTCACCTGAGACCCATGTGTGTTCTGAGACTGGGTGTTCCGTTTGGTAGAAAATGGACTGGGCACTAATAGACGGGGGCCTAAATATTGATATAGTATCAAAGATATTGTATGTGTTTGGATTGGGCTGAAACTTGCATTTGCGTTTCAGCTTTCGCGTTTTGCCTTTTTTTGTCAGCCGCAACATTTGACTAAGTCTTCGTGAACAGTGCATCCGTGTACTGTTCACGGGTCTCACAAATTACACTTTTCAGTAACTTTTTCATTAAAAATGGGTTCCACAGTACTATTTACACATTTAAAAATTATTTCGCCACAGTGTTTTCAGTTTCAGTAAAAATAAGCTCAATCCAAACGTACCAAAATGACCCCCCCCCAAAAAAAAAAAAAAAAAAAAAAAACATAATTATGGAGCCTTAATGTAACAACTTGAAAGTTCAAGGAGTGTTAGTGCAATTTAACATTTGAAACAAATACTAAATATTAGAATCTTTGTTGCAAATTTCAATCAATTCATGTGGATGAAAAAAATATTGATTCTACCAAAAAAGAAACAAGTATTGGAATATTGTTGCACTCCACTTCTGATTTTCGTTTGAAAGTTTTAATTTTTATTTCGCTGAAAGTCGTCAAGCACATCCCATAAGAAGAGTGAATAATAATCAAACTTAAACTTACCCCTTTAGAAGAAATCTAACACAGATACAGGTGGCTCAAGAAGTCTTTTGTCATTGAGTGAAAATTACTCACAAATACAGGTGGCTCTAGAAGTCTTTTGCCATTGAGTGAAAATTACTCGCAAAAATAACTATTTTCCAGGTTGGTCTACACATAAGAACTTCTCAGACATAAACTGGGCCTTACAGCCCATTATAGAAGATATAATGCCCATGCTGAAAAGTTTTTTGTGTTGGGATTTTCTTTTTGTGCCTCAGTGTGTAAAATTTCATTGCCCTCAATCTTGTCATGGCCCTCTTTTTGTAAGGCTGGTGGGAAGCGGTCACTTCTTGGATTAATTTGAGCTACGAGTTTCTTAATATTCCTATGGTTGAATAACGAAGAATTTGATCAGCTTTTCTTACGTAGTATATGGTCCATTGTATTTTTCATTGATATTTTAGTAGTGAGATATATAATTTAATTGAACATGTTGAACTTTTCACTGAGCTATTTAATTTAATGTGTAGGACCTCAAGTTGTATTTTTAATTGATGCTGTGAGAAAGCAACAAGGAAAGATAGGGTGATTGCCTATCCCTAGTCTTTAAAGAATCTTTTGGCTTTAATAAAGACAATCTCCCAAGAGTATTTAGACTCGGCTGGTAAGGGTGATTGCTTATCTATTCCTGTATTTTAGTTTTTAATCTATATTGTAGTTTATCAAAAAAAGAGGAAGAAAGATAGGGACGACATGACACAACTTGCAAAAATTCATTTTCAAGTTTTTGTGAATAGAAGTTATTTTCCAGGTTGGTCCACACCAAACTTGTTCATATTGTTGTTGAGCCTCTTATCATCCAATAAGCTTTTTACCCTACAGTTAATAAATTCACAAAAAGCTTGTAACATAATTGATATTTTTTTGTGTTTCTAATAAAAATGTCTTTATATTTTGATAGTCGAGTTGGAAGGATTTGAATTATAAACATCTTCATTAAAAACTTTAAAACACCAAGCGATATCAATTGAGTTACATAACTCTTGAACCCTATTATCAAATTTTCAAAAGAAATAAACAATTCATAAATTCATGAATTCCAATTGACTCAATCATAAAAAATAATAAAAATTAAAAAATCATTCTCAAATAAGAGACTTTAATTCAAATCCTGCTTACACAAAAACAAATTGGTGTCTTTTTTATGGACTTATAGTATCCATCATTGAAAAAAAAAATTATAGTTAATAAATTTTTCTTTAAATTCGGTTCATATCAAGTTTGGGACTATGAAAAAAGATAAGGAAGCTTCATTTATTCAATAATGATAATGTTGTTTCAAGGAAAACTAAGAGCTAGTATGAAATTCCACGAGGAAAAAAAAAATAGAGAAAAAGAAGTGTTGGTATGAAAATGATTGAACACGACAAGGTGGCCAAAATGTTCCTTTTTACTTCGACATACTTTAAATTATCATGGACTCCGTAAAGTTATAGTCAATGCCATGCACATAATGAGATTTAGTGACATTTTAAGTTACAGCGTATTTGTGGTTCTAGTCCAATGGGAGTTTTTTCTTTGCAAATTAGTGTAACTGGGAATATAGTAGAGCTACAGTTGATAGAGTAGCAGTATCTATTCAACTCTCTAAGCTACTTGTAGTTTATGATTGAAGTAGCTAAACGACATGTGTTTTACTTAAGCTTATAGTGTGGAGTTGCTTAGCACACGTGTAATAACTAGTTAGTTCTTTTCCTGTTTTCCCGCTCTCCTCTGGTTCTGTATATAAACACAGAGGCTATGTATTTTACATTCAGTTTTTGATATACAATTGCATATGGAGATTCTCTCTCAAAGCTTTCTAATGTGTGATTCTTAATAAAATTGATAATTATATGAAAAGTAATGTAACTTTGAGGCATGTTAAAAACTATTTCTTAAAAATTAAAATTGATAACTGATGATACAAAAAATCGTCAGTATGAACCCCTCATTGATACAGATGGACAAAGGTGTTGGCTTCATCCAGAGACGAACCTATTTGTGTTCTTCTCTGGCTTGTCAATACAGATGGATGAAGCTATTGCCTTCGTCGAGAGACAAACCTGCAATAATATATGAGGTGGAGAAATATGGATACATCGGTGTGGCGTTTGCCAAACACCCTCCGATAATTAAGTTAGAATGAGATTCAATTGAAGTATATTGCAAAAGAATTCAACTTGAGAATAGTTTTTGGGGTGAGAGTTGTGTGTACCTTTGCCTTTGGTTTGTGTGGGTTTTTATAGCCCTTGTCTTCAATGTCTAAATGAATATCTGCATTCATGAGATATGAAGCCGTTGGTATTGATTGCTGGCTTTTATTGTTTGCCAATGGCTATTCGTTCATTGGTGCCCGAACGTTACTCCTTAGCTGTCGTAGGCATTGAATGTCTTTTATGGCTTCGTCTGTCAATTTATGTCTATACATTACGCCTTGCATTGAATAGCGTTTAATTCGTCCTTCGAGAGATGGACAATCTTAATAATTCATCAGTAGTGAATGCGGAGGCGTAATAGACTTCAATGGTCTTCTGCCCGTTGGTCCGTCGATTACGCTTTTTCCTGTCTAGCGCGTTAACCGTTACTCATGTCATTTATGGGGAACTCATTTAATGTGTGCTGTAGTCGTTCGTCACATGGACAATGCTGACTTGATGGACGAATATGGCTGGATGGACAAAGCTGGCTTTCTCTTCTTTTGGACGAGGGTGATTTTTCTCCTCATCAATAACTATCCTACTCAAAGGAGTTTGTTATTCAAAAAAAAAAAAAAAAACTGATTTTCCTAGGCAAACTTGCTTGATTGAGGGCTAGACAAATTTCAAGGAAACTGTTTTGTGTAACTAAAACCCAAATTTTGTTGTCTCACTCATAATTTTGTCTAACAACATGAATCTTGCTCAATCGAGATTCCTTTTGCAGCACTTGTACTCTTTCTTCTGAACTTGAACTTCAATGACTCAATGCAATTACAATTTAAATGAAATTAAAATACATGGAAACTTGCAATTAAACTGAAACATTTTGATTTTTGACTTGGAATTTGCCAACATTACAAATGGTTGAATGTAAGAAGAACTATTGCCAAGATTACAATTAGTTGAATGTCGTAATAGATGAAGTTAACTGTGAGAATTTCTTCCATAGGGTTAAGTAGGTGAAGAGCTTGGAAGAAGAACTAGTTGATGAATGTAATGCCAAATTCAAAAAAGTATCTAGTGCCAAGATTGATGCCAAATTAGGGGTCTAAATAGCAATTTTTCCATTGGTATCAAAGCATAGGTTCATTGTTTCAAAGATTAATATGGAAGCATCTCCATTAACGCGAATTTTGAAATTGGTATTTAGAGCAGAGGTTTATTGTTGTAGGATTAATATGGAGGCATCTCCTTAAAAAACGATTTTTGGTATAAGTTTTATTATTATTTCTCATTAAATTCCATTATTTAAATACATTCCATTTTATTCCTTTCTTTTTTGTTCTTTTATGATTTACTCATTCCATTTTTACGTTTTTTAAACTCCTAAAACAAAGTGTTAATGGATTTTTGTGAATTTGTGATGCAAGTGTAGCTTCATGGAATTTAGCCACTAAACAGAGACACCGCTTGCGTCCTGTTTTTGTGTGCATAACATGCAAGCTAAACCAAGTGAAAAGCTACCACATATTTATAAAGAGACTTCCATGAAAATTCCATAGACCATAATTGTGTTTTGTTTTGGTTGGTGATGGTGGGTCATGATAATCCGTGAGTGCCCCCTTATATAATTTAACAAGTTCATAGAAGTTTCATTATTATTTCTCCCTGGATTCTATATTGTAATGTAGAGAAGCTTTTCGCAAAGGCAATAATATTGTGTCAAAATAATGGAGTAATTCTCAGTTTAGGATGATAGGCCAAGAATGTATTGACCTCTTGTGATGAATTAACAAATTAATTAGCCAAGTTAATTAATTAATTCAATTAGCATGCAATAGCGTGGTAGCACAAACAAATCACCAAATAACTAAATGTAGCAGAAATTAAATTGACACGGTGATTTATTTACGAATGGAGAAAACCTACACAGCAAAAACCCCACCGGGTGATTTTAAGGTCACCACTCCTGAGAATTCACTATTATCACAACAAGCGGTTACAAGTAAAGGAATTCCAGTACCTTATACCAACCTACAATTGAACTCTTACCCCAATACTCAATTGGACTTGTTCTATAGTGACAATCTCTCCCTTTTATTGCACAGCTCCCAGTACGTGACTAACCAATTCGATGCGCAGATCCCAGTACGCGGCTTACTCACAAAGTTAAGAAAGATGTTGGCTGCAAAGTTCTTTAGTTCATCAACACGATGAAGATCACGAAGCTCTTTGGTTACAAAACCCTACGGTGTACAAACACAACAGCTTCTTCAAGAGAAAGATGAACTAGCACAAATTCTGTCTCCGGTCACAATTTGCATGAACACAACTTTGTTTCACACTTGCGCAACCTTTGACGGCCCTTAAAACAATCCTTATATATGTTTAGGGTTGTGAGAAAAGAAAACTCAAACATGTATTCACGGATTGGATTGAAATCAGTTCTGAAAAATTGAATTTCATAAACCTCAATAGATAGCTTATCTATCGAGCTAACTGTCGAACATCGGGATTCAGCAGCCTTTTAAACCTCGATAGATACTAGTTGTCGAGATAGCTGTCAAGATTTAAAATCTAGCACTTCTTCACTTGTTTCTTGTACAGACTTGCATGATTTCAACACTTAATCTTGAAACCTTATTTCTTGAAGTATTAAATACATCCTAGGTCTACCCAATTACAAGTAAAGTACGTTTTGTCAAAAGATTAGTCAATTCTAATTTGATATATGTTCCTAACATTAAATCACATATGTCCTACCAATCTCCCCATTAGGAAATCCGTGACAAAATCACAACAAACAAATAAACATATGAGAGAAGTCATAAATCACTCAACTCATACTCACTTGTTAAATACAATAAGAGATGGTTATAGATTATGGAGAGTATATGGATTATTATGGATTCCTCACCTATTCCTGAGTAACCAAGAATTATTTGGGAGGGTGAAAATTTATAGACTTGGGTTAACCGTTGCTTCGGGTGGACCTCATATGTCCAATTGTTTTTTCTTTTACTTCAATAAGGGATGTTTATCCTCGAAAAAAACTTAAAAATAAAAATTGTTAAATATACACATAAATAATAAAATAATGTTATTATATATCCTCTCGGCCGGTACAAATTGTTTCGTACCGCTAAGTTTGGGCGGTGTGCTTTGACAGGACACTATCCCACATGAACTGATCATTCAAAGTTTCAAATTAAACTTTTTTTTTTAATTAAAAAATTTTAAAACCTGAAGTTTCAATCCGCAAGTAGTAAAAGATATCAATTGTTCCTGCTGATATAGTGCTATCTCCTATCAGTCCCGTGTAATAAAACTTCTTTTTTTCCTTGTATTATTATTATTATTATTAACTAAATAGTAACTACATCAATGACCTAATATTATCATTTAGCTCACACTTTAACTAAAGGTTAACATATTAGGTGAATTCTAGGTTTATAATTTTAAATATTTCTTACAAATTATATAACCATTGACTAATTAACATATAAATAAATATCTTTATATATTAATCTATGTATATATATAAATATATCAAATTAGTGATAATTTCAAAACGATATAACGATATTAGTTGATATCAAAATATTTTGTTTCTTTGACTAAACTGAAATGACATTTGGTACGGTATTATCTCCCTTATACTAACTACTCAATTGAAGTCTTCCCGCCAAAGTTCTTGTAGCTGAATTGGCACCTCCCCATGCACAAAGTGCTTGGGGGTCTAGGGGGGAAAGGGTTCGAGCTGCGGGGTTAGCAGCATATTGTAATTATTTCTCAAAAAAAAAAAAAAAAAAATTGAAGTCTTCCCAAAGTATTTTTTTCCTAACATAAATAAGGGTGTTGTATGGATGAATACTCTCTCTCTCCCTCTCTCTCTCTCTCTCATTTGAAAGTTGGTGGGGAGGAATTGAAAAATCTCATAGACTGACATTAATTTCCCTTTCAATATATGAAATCACATTAATTCCCTTTCAATATATAGAATCAAAGAGTCCTTTAGGACATCTTTCTTTTTATTGTAAAACCTAATTTTGATAAATATTTATGATGGTGATCTTATTGTAGTTATAGTAGAAACAAAAAGGTAAATATAAGTACAATCACTCTATAAAGAAGTTGTTCCTCAAAAAAAAAAAAAAAAAAACTCTATAAATAAGTTGGTAGATTTTTTACTTTTTTTTCATCTTAAAAAGTCATTTGGTACACTTCATAATCTCCCCTTTATTCCACTCCAACCAAAATTCCAATCATTTTACACTTTAATCAGACCCTCTCAATTTTGTACCCTGATACTGCTTGTTAGAAAGATTACACCCTAAGAAAACTCCAATATAGGGGTTATTATAACGTATAAGGATACCATTTGACTTAAAAGTTTAAAGCTACAACTTTGGCTCCAATTATATTATATTAATCACTTATTTTTATCGTTAGCACTAATGCGGCTTTTCACTACCTAACCAATATAGGTATTAACAAATCCAATAACCTTTGCATATTACAACATCACATTTTCAGGACATTTCTCCGCAATAGTCTCCAGATGGTTAAAGCCAAAAAAAAAAAAATATATATATATATATATATATAGATTAATATATTTATAACTAATATTATGATGGTGACAACTTTATTTATTTTCGAATTGAATGATCATTTCTTATTTTACAAATGCATCTTACAAAATTTGCATAAGAAAATCATCTTGGATGATCCCACGTCAAAAACGTAATCATATTTTGATCACATGTTTGCCTTTTGCTTCCTTTCTTTTAACAACATATCTTGATATTTGCCAATGAAGTTTGTCAAGAATTACTTTTTGAAGAAAAAAATTGGTACATCATTTAGATATCTAGTTCCAAAGAGAAGTTACATGACCATTAGTCACAACTTTTTTCCCTTGGAAACTAAATTACACTTGCCACCTGATTGCTAGGAAAATGCTAACGGGGAACACCACAAGTCCACAAGGATCACAACTATGCCACAAAAAACAGTGATGACCGTGCCTACGCGCACCAAAGACTACGCGTGTACCATGCCTATGAAAGAATAACCTTTCATGGGATTGAAATGATGCCTTTCAGCACTCGTAAAGCCGTGTTCCTTTCTGTAAGTATTACGCGGTAGTATGACCGTGTTGTCTTTGGTAGTCTGTCCACATTGAGAAAGCAACGGTGCTAGTGACAGCACTAGTACAAAGTGATGTGATCAATTTTCTCAGCACTGGTAAAGTGGTGTTCCATCATCTGATTGTGATGCAAGTGCAGCTTCGTGGAAGTTAGCTTCTAAAAGGAGAGAGATACAAAGCTTGTCTATTGTTAGTGTGAGGCATAAGCATAAATAATATTTATCTTGAATTATATAAAACTGACTTGATGAAATTTTCTTATATTTGAGAAAATAACATATAGAATTCATTTTTTTGGGTCCCTAGAATAAATTATTTTGAAGACATGTTTTAAGAATAAACTATGTTTTTTTTTTTTTTTAAGAATATGTGTATATTATTTTGTGTGTTTGAAAACTATTGATCAATTTAATTTTGAAAAAATTTCTGACTTTGCCACCAAATTCAAGGCAATAATCAACAGCTTGCATCATCCTTTGCGAATAAGAAGGCTGTCTGTGCCTGCATCAAGTGAGCAGTCAAGAGAATAAATCCAAATGCCCAAGTAGCCAGGGTTCTTTTGTGGAATTAATCAACCTATACCATTCACTGTTTTACCTAAAGTGGGTTGTTCCAAGTGCTTCCACGGGCTCTTCCATCCTAATACATTCAATCTTTAACTCCATTAATCATACATGTTTCAAGATTTTTTTTTTTTTGGATAAAGTCTCAAGAATTAATTGATTAAAGCTATTTGATACCCAATCAGTTAAAGGATTGGTTGAAATTCGAGTAACCTGCAACATAATAAAACCTCCTCTCACTACAAAAAACGCTAGCTATAGGGGCATTTTTTTAGCCGCATTTACAAAAAACACGGCTATAGCTGCCCTCTAGCCGTGCTTTTTATAAATGAGACTAAAACTATATACTTATAGCCACGTTCTATAAAACGCAACTATAGGGCATTTCTATAACTACGTTTTTAGTGTTTGCAGCGGCGTTTTATTGGGTAAGGCCTATGGCCACGTTTGAAAAACGCAGCTATAGGTCCAGCCGATTTTTTTTTAAAAAGATCTTGTGCCAATATATAACTTATTTTGTTGTAAGCAGGATTATATTCCTAGAGGGCGAATAAAGTTAATGGTATGTTACTGATAGTTGGTACATAAATATTGTATGATATTATAAAACTAAAGTTAGGGGTGTTTTGTCTAATTTAGTGACAAAATCCATCTTCTTAATTAGGAGAATCAAAGTGTAAATTCCCCTCCCCCATTATTATGATTATAAAAAATAAAAAAGTTTTGGGATGTTCTTCAATTTTAAATATTAGGTATTCTTCATAAGGACACAAGGAAAAACGCTAGTCACATTTGCTCTATACTATAAAAAAAACTAATCAAATTAAGGTTCATTGTAATTGTCTAGTGTTGCCAAGCCTGGACCTGGTTTGCGGTCTAACGCGGTTAACTGTGAACTATCCTAAAGGCCGACTTTTTGGGTTACTGTTTAGACCATATGATGTTTGTTGAAATTAGTCAGCACCAGGATTTGAACCTGGTTTTTCTAGGTTGATATATGCATGTCCAACATGTGAATGATGATTAATTTGGTAAGATATAGAAAATTATTATATTTAAACACAATTATGAATTAAATTTAATAGTAAGATCTAGAAAATTATTATATATAAACACAATTTATGAATTAAATTTAATAAAAAAAAGGACACATCATTGGTTTGACCTTAGTTGAACCCCAGTCCAACCTTAAAGAGGTTGAACGTCTCTCTTTTTCAATTCTTTGATCGGTTCAAGTTTCAAAATCATGGTAGTTATTAATAAAGTCCAAATCAACTTAGTATGTGCTTGATGTGAGACTTATCACACAACACACAATTAGTCAATATCCAATTAAATATGAGGCATCACATTTGTAATTGTCAAAATAGCATAAATGAAGAGTTAGTATAGTGTTAAGGTAAGTTTCTCTGACCTAGGTCTGGCGGCGCTAGACTTTGGTTTGTAAACACTGTTTCCTACTTCGTAGGAATTACGTTCCCTCACGTAGTTTACTGCGTTAGGGCTTGGGTTTTTCGCTGCTGTTTGAAAGGAAGGGGAGTAACGCTGCCATGGAGAATCTCGAAGAGGCTTGGACTCGCTTATCACTGTCTGAACAGAGGGTGAAGTTTTCACCTTTGAAAACCAAGTGTGCAAGAAGGAGTATACGCTCGTGGCGAAGTTCTTTACGAAGCGTGCCATCAATATTGACGCCGTTGCGCGTACCCTTAAACCACTGTGGCGGACTAAACAGGATTTTGAGATCCAAGATATGGGCAATCATATTTTGTTGTTTGTTTTTGAGAACGAACTGGATGCTAACCGAGTTTTGCTGGGGGAACCTTGGAGTTTTGATAAGTACTTAGTTGTGCTGCGTAGGTATGAGGACGATAGTTCCCTTCAGCGGCTTAGCTTTGATACCGGAAGTTTTGGGTTCAGGTACATGGTTTACCGGTTCGCCGTATGGTTATGGAGACGGCAGAGAGCCTCTGTAAATTAGTGGGAAAGGTGATTCATTCAAACGATAGATCTGAAACAGAGTGTAGTGATTTTATGCGAATAAGGGTGGAGGTTGATGTGCACAAAACATTGTGCAGAGGGAGGAGAGTTCACTTCTGTCCGGATAAGGAAGGCTAGATGTCGTTTCGGTATGAAAGGTTACCTATATTTTGCCATTGGTGTGGGGTGTTGAATCATGACTCTAAGGAGTGCGACTTGTGGCTTCAAAGTAAGGGCGAGTTGAGAATAGATGCACAAGAGTATGGTTCATGGTTACGAGCTGATACTTCTAGTTTGCTTAGGAAAAAGGTGGTTCGAGTATGTGGTATGGGGGCTTCTAATGCTACTTCAAGCCAAGGGCAGCCAGCAATCGAGAGGCCAGCCATGAACACAAGCACTAAAGTGCCTGATTCGGTGGAGTGACAGCAAGAAGAGCAAAGGGTGTCTGAGTCAAATGTCAGTGTGAATGGCTCAGATTTGGTGGTTCCAACTACAGGTGCTTTATCAAATATTTTGAGTAATGAGGAGGCTTTCCAAACTCACTTGAAGGAAATTGATATGGAATTGGAGGGTCACATGCACACGGATAAGGGATTGCATGAGGGTGGGGCCGATTTTGAAGAAGTAAGACTTTTGGTGGAGGAGTCAAATGTGGCTGATATTAGTACAGGTGGGATGGCAGCTTCTGTTCAACCTAGCTTGGATGTTACTAAGGCCGGTTCTCTAATGGAGCAGGTAGAAGGTTGTCAGCCAATTCACACTGATTTGGTGAAACATGACCAGAATAAGACAGGGACATTATTAGTGGATTTGGGCCAGTTCATTAGTGGACCTGGGCCGAATACCAGAACTTGGAAGAGGCTGCAGGTCCAGACCAAGGTTGTGGGTACAGTAAGTCCAAATGATGTGGAGGTGGGTACTAAACGTAAACATAAGGCAAATCTTAATTTTTCTGAGTGCTCTGAAAATCCTAAGTTGAAGAAAAGGAAGGGAGATGATGAAGTTCTTGTGGTGAGTGATTTATTGAAAAATGAATTTGGATCGGTGGTGGCTGCAAGGCAACACCGCTGGAAGCAATGAGTACTTTAAGTTGGAACTGTCGGGGGCTTGGAAACCACCGCATAGTTCAGGCTCTACGGAGCAACGTGGAGAGAGAAGTTCCCAGCTTAGTTTTCCTTATGGAGACTAAGATTCCTAGAAAGCAACAATATAAGATGAAGGAAATTCAGAATTCCATTGGTTTTACTCAAGGTTTAATTGTACCTAGTGAGGGTCAGAGTGGGGGTTTAGCTCTTCTTTGGAAACCTGAAACTGTTGTTAACATCAGGGGGTATTCGAAGTGGTTTATTGATGCTGAGATCATTTGTAGCAATGGGCAAGGGAGCTGGCACTTCACAGGTTTTTACGGCCAGCCAGATCCTAGTAAGAGGGAGGAGACTTGGCAAATTCTGGAGGCATTTGGACGTAGCAATACATTACCTTGGTTGTGTATTGGGGACTATAATGAGATCCTTAGTAATTCTGAAAAATTGGGAGGACAGCTTAGACCAGAGAGACAAATGAATAGATTTCGGGAAGTTGTGGATGTTTGCCATTTTAGGGATTTGGGGTATACAGGTGCGAGGTATACTTGGTCAAGACATTTTGAGAATGGAGATAGTGTATGGGCCCGATTGGATCGAGCAATGGCTAATGAGTAGTGGATGAGAAAGTTTGCTAATGCTAGAGTGGCCCATATATCAACAGTAGAGTCTGATCATTGCATGCTTTGCCCCCAATGGGGTCGAGACACCAAGAACAGAATGAGAACAGGGAAGTTATTTAGATTTGAAGCTATGTGGCTTCGTGATCCTCGTTGTCCAGAGGTGGTTGGTGAGGCCTGGGAACGTGGTCTTTCATTTTCTTCGGGTTTCCCAATCCACAATTGCCTACAATCTTGTAGGGAGGCTTTGAAACGGTGGAATAAGGTGGAGTTTGGACATGTGGGGCATTGTATTTCGGCTTTACAAGCCAATCTACAACGGTTAGAGCAGCAACCCGAGCTTCATGGTGAGGAAATTCGTAGTGTGAGGAAGGAGTTGGGTTCATGGCTAGACACTGAAGAGGTCATGTGGCAGTAGCATTCTAGGAATATGTACTTGGTGGCTGGTGACAGGAACACTCGGTTTTTTCATGTTAAAGCTTCCAATAGAAATCAGAAAAATTTGATTGAGGGCATGGAGGATAGTTCGGGTACTTGGCAGGACACTCCTGAAGCAATTGAGAGTATTGTTAAAGAATATTTTTCATCGTTACTCACCACTTCCAATCCATCTGATATTGGGAGAGTAGTTGATACAGTGCAGGCAGTGGTTTCTGAGCCTATGAACAGTTTGCTTGGCCGTGACTTTCAGACAATGAAGGTGCAACAAGCTCTTAATCAGATGCATCCTACAATGGCCCCTGGCCCTGATGGTATGCCCCCTCTCTTTTATAAAAAATTTTGGTCTCTTTTTGGTGATTATGTCACACAAGCAGTTTTGGATTTTCTGAATCATGGGATAACTCCACCTAATTTTAATGACACCCATATTGTTCTCATTCCTAAAGTTAAGAATCCCCGTAAAATTACTGAGTATAGGCCTATAAGTCTTTGTAATGTTATTTACAAACTTGCTTCAAAGACTGTAGCTAATAGGCTTAAAACTGTGTTGTCTAGCATTGTTAGTGAAAACCAAAGTTCTTTCACAAATGGTCAATTCATAACTAATAACATTCTTGTAGCATATGAGACTATGCACCATATCAGCCAGAAAAGAACTGGGAAAGTTGGGGAGATGACGTTGAAACTTAATATGAGCAAGGCGTATGATAGGGTGAAGTGGGCTTGTTTGAAAGGTATTATGGAAAAGCTTGGCATTCATAGACGAATGGTGGAGATTATTATGAGATGTGTCAGCACTGTTACTTATTCTGTTAGGATTAATGGGCAACCTAAAGGGCGTATTATTCCTTTTAGAGGTTTACGTCAAGGGGACCCTCTTTCTCCTTACTTATTTTTACTTTATGCTGAGGGTTTATCTGGCTTACTTAGACAACAGGTGGAGAGAGGCAGTATCAAAGGAGTAGCTGTCTGCCGTGGTACTCCTCGTATTTCTCACTTATTTTTTGCAGATGATAGCCTGATATTTTGCCAAGCCACCTTGGAGGAGTGTCAAGTTTTGCAGCAGGTCCTTTCAGTTTATGAATCAGTGTCTGGGCAACAACTGAATAGAAGTAAAACCTCTTTGTTTTTTAGCAGAAATACTCCAAGGCCGATTCAGGAGGAGATACAAAGGAGGTTTGGGGCTCCAGTGATCCGACAGCATGAAAAATATTTGGGGTTACCTTCTCTGGTGGGGCGATCCAAGAGAAATACCTTCAATGATCTTAAGGAGAAGTTGGGGAATAAATTATCTAGCTGGAAGGAGAAGCTTCTGTCAAGTGCAGGCAAAGAAATCTTGATTAAATCAGTAGCCCAAGCTATCCCGGCCTATACTATGAGCTGTTTTAAGCTCCCTGATGCTCTGTGTGATGAACTTGCTGGAATGGTGAGGCGATTTTGGTGGGGGCAACAAGAAAACCATAATAAATTGGCATGGCTAAGCTGGGACAAGATGTGTGCACCAAAAGAGGAAGGAGGTATGGGTTTTCGTGATTTGAAAGCTTTTAACATTGCTTTGCTGGCTAAACAGGGGTGAAGGCTTCAGAATTGTCCAAATTCATTATTTCACCGAGTGTATAAAGCTAAGTATTTTCCGAATGGTGATTTTTTAAATGCGTCGATGGGGAGGCATCCATCATACTCTTGGCGTAGTATTATGGAAGCTCAGAAGGTTGTTCAATTAGGATGTCGCTGGCAGATTGGTAATGGAGGCTTGGTTAGTTTATGGAGAGATAAGTGGTTGCCCTCTTCGCCATCGCACAAGCCTGCAACTGTGCCTCATTTCTTCCCTGATGACGCCTTAGTTTCTGCCCTTATTTATCCAGAGACAGCAACTTGGAAGTCAAATATAATCCATGAGGTTTTTCTTCCTTTCGATGCCAAAACTATTCTTTCTATTCCTCTTAGTCCGTCGCTGCTTGCTGATAGGTTGATTTGGACCTACACTCCTTCAGGCCGGTTCACTGTAAGTAGTGCTTACCGTGTAGCTCGCCAAGCTCGGTGTGATATTCATTAGGGAGAAAGCTCGACCTCACAGCCTGTGGTGTCCTTCTAGCGTTGTATCTGGAAGTTGCCGCTGCCCAACAAAACCAAAGCTTTTGCATGGCGTGCTTGTAGGAATATCTTGCCCACGAAAGCCAATTTGTTTTCTCGGAAAGTAACCCAAGATGATGTTTGTGATGAGTGTGGGACTGCTGTGGAGTCCACGGCTCATGTGCTTTGGCATTGTGCTAAAGCTAAGGAGGTGTGGACAGCTGCGAATATTGATCTCGGTTCAGACGTTGGAGAGGTGAGAGATTTTATTGATCTGGTTTGGTATGCTCGGAATGTGAAACAATGGTCGGTTCAGGACTTGGCTCGGCTATTTTCTGTGGCTTAGGGCATTTGGTCCAATAGAAATGAGATTCGGGTAGGGGGGCCTCGCAAATCGGCTTCTGGTATTGCTGGCTGAACGTTGGAGTTTTTGGAGGAGTTTCAAGCGGCAAACCATTGTATTAAGATCAAGACTCCTGAGGTCGACGTTGGCTGGGCTCTTCCTCAGCAACTGTGGCTTAAAGTCAATGTTGACGGTGCAGTTTTTGAGAGACAGCGAGCTGTGGGTATTGGAGTCGTTATCAGAGATCATCTCGGATTGGTGCGTGCTGCACTGAGCATGAAGATCCACGCTCCTTTGGGTTCTTTGGAGATTGAAGCCAAGGCGATGGAGGAAGGAATGCGTTTTGCTTGGGATCATGGTTTCAGTTCAGCTATCTTTGAAGGCGATTCCATGGTAGTTCATAACTCTCTCACCGGTTCAATCACTTCTCCTGCCAGTATCTGCAATTTGATATCTGGCTCTTTAATTCAAGCTACTCAGTTCAGAGAATGTTCATTTTCTGTTGTGCCAAGGTGTGGTAATAAAGTAGCGCATGGGTTAGCCCAGCATGCTAAAGTTTTATCCGAGTCTGTCATTTGGTTAGAAACTTGTCCTCCTTTTGTGAAGCATTTAGTGACTTCTGATGTAATGTTTTCTTCTTCTTAATAAAACTGTCGTAGTTCATATCAAAAAAAAAAAAAAAATATATATATATATATAGTGTTATATAGTGTGGCCATCAATATAAGCCAACACAAGCCAGGTGGTATCTCTTGTTTCCATTGCATGCGGCAAAAACCTCATAATACGTGGATAAGATCACTTTTCCAACAACTTGGGCTATATGTCAGGGACGGAACCAAGACTTGGCATTAGTGGAGCGGCTCTATTGCTGGCTGTTTGTAGTGGCTCTAGCCTCAAGCTCTATTGCTGCTTAATCGTTGAGTTTTTTTTTTTTTTTTTTTTTTGTGCCTTTGATGCATGCGTCTGCTATTGGGTAAGGACAAATTGGTTTATTGAGCTTAATTTGAGTAAAATTGTTTGATTGAGCTTAATTTTTTTTTAACTTTACTATTGATAATTTTTGTTGTTGGGCTATGTTTTTTGGGTGTGTATATTTTGTTTTAGATTTTAGATCTATAGATTTTTTTTTTTTTTATTGTATTTAAAATGAGAAAAATGCTAGAGTTACAAACACTTTTTACAAATCTATAATGTGGTTACTGGTTATTGGTAAGTAAAAAACTAGTATAAGTGATGGGTCCAAATGCAAATCAATAAGAATTTGCAAACTAAACACTTTATAAAAATATTATAGAAAAGTTTGTAGTTATAACATTACTCTTAAAAAAATAAATAATATTATTAAAGGGGTAGAGTGTAATTTTATAGAACAAAATTGCTAAAATTAGTAACTATGCATATACTAATTTAGAAAAAAAAAAAAAAAATATATATATATATATATATATATATATACAAGTTGCTATGCGCTACACACTTAAATATTTTATTTTACAAAATTTGGGAGAGAATTTTTTTTTTTTATAGAAGATTTTGGGAGAGAATTCAGTTACATTTGCCTTCACATTTCTTTCTTTCTTACCACTACATGAGCAATTAATTTGTTCTTACTCGTTACTAGCATTTTTTATTACTAAGAGCACTAGTATTGATAAAAGTTAATATTTTACCATTTAAAAACCTACTTTATCTACTATATCAACTCACTTTACAATATACGCTACATCTCAGTTTTTATTTTTATATATACAACTTATTAAAATAATATAATTACACAATAAAATACTATAATCTAAAATTTAACTCAAATAATAGAAAAAAGAAAGAATGTTTTTATATTAAAGAATTCTTTCAACCTGCTACAATGGGTTCTTATTTATAAGAACCAATTGTGGCAAGGTTGCAAAACAGTTTGAGTATACCCACTCAGATGTAGTGGAGTTTTTATACTTTTGCGTTGTAAAATAGCAACCGAAGGTTTTTACAACTCCCAATCCTAATGCTCTAATAAACTTAGGCATAACTAATAACAAGTGTGGCAGTGAGTGATTATTATTATTATTGAAACATTTAGTGGTAAAAATATTAATTTAACTAAATTTTCATTCAACCAAAAAAAAAAACTAAATGTTTATAAGAATTAAAAATAAAGAAATAAATAACTGTCAAATAAATAATCAAAGTGACGTATGTGCTGACGCCAGATTTTGTCAGTGCATGTAATATTGATGTCGATATTGTTCCACCACCACGAACTTGCGCTTCATCTTTCTTTAATTTTAGTGGAAACTCCACTTTTTAGTTTTTACTTACTTGTCAAAGATGCTTTGAAGAGGAAGACTTTTTTACCGTGTTTGTCTATAGCTCTGGAAGTATTTAAGTATTTACTAGTGGAAGCACTCCTCTCTCTGTCTCTCTACGTTCACTGCTGTAGGACTCAATTGTCCTTATTGCTTAGAGCATCAGCATTCCGAAATTTCAATTTTACTCTATTTTACCATCTCAAAAAGTCACTTTATCATTATACCATACTATTTTATAATATCTCCAGTATCCCAAACTTTTATTTTACAATACAACACATTAAAATAATATTTCTATGTAATAAAATAATATATCCCAAAATCCAAATAAAAACAAAAACCAAAATCACCTCAACCACTTGCTGCCACTGCCACCACCACCACCACGACGAAGAACATACCCAAACCGAAACCCATGGCCACGCCACCACCCCACGGCAACCCCAGAAACCTCAGCCCCAAAACCCATGGCCACCACCATCACCACGACAACCCCCCACCTTCAGCACCATAAACCCACATATGACCCATAATAAAAACCCCACCCCCTTCCACCACCACGACGGCAACCCCCAACTCCACCACCATGAACCCACAAAAAAAATCCATTCCAAAATCAAATCAAACCAATAGCAAATTCCGAATCCAAAAGATGACCCACAAAAAAAAAAAAAAATCAAGTCAAAATTTACACAAACCGATCTCGTCGTTGCAAACCACACCGGAAACCCATGAACACGCTGCCACAAACCACCATACCACGCCGCCGCATACCCATGAACCCAGAAAACGTACCCAAAAATACCCAGAAATCGCCACCATACCACGCCGATATGACTTCCCCAGTCTCACCTCCACGCTAGACCCACAACCCACGCTAGAATAGCCCATCGTGAGAGAGAGATGTGATGAGAGAGAGACACTGTTGTGGAGAGAGGAATGAGATGAGAAACAAACAAAAGCATAAAGAGAGAGAGAGAGAGAGAGTTAGAAAATGTGAATAAAAAAATATTATATGTTTTAGAATTGTGCTACAGTGCAATTCTACCTTTAGAATTGGTAGAATTGCATTGTAGCACAATTCTAAATATTTTTGCAATAGTCCCTTTTGACAATTCTTGATGCAGTGGTTATTGGGTGCATTAATGCTAAAATTCTCTTAGATATGGCATTTGCAATACCAAATGCAGATGCTCTTAGTCCATCCAACTTGCTTTGCTATTACTGCTCATCTTTGGGAGACTAGGGTTTTCAAAAGGGAAAACGACGACATTGAGGAAGTGGAGGAGAAGAGAGTACAGAGGGTTTTACTTAGTTTTTAGGGCTTTTGAAATGAGGGAATTGAATGAAGTTTGTGTTTGGCGGGTAGGGCTGTAAACGAGCCGAGCTTTGTCGAGTAGTGCATGTTCAGACTTGGCTCGTAAGGAAAAATCAAAAGCTCGAACTTGGCTTGAACTTGTGATAAGTCTAAAAATAGTGTTTGAGCTTGAGTTCATGGAAAAGCCAAAAAGCTTGAGCTTGGCTTGGCTTGGCTTAATTAATTAGTCAAGCCAAACTCGAGCTTAATATCAAGCTCAAACTCGAGCTCAGGTCAAGTTTTTGAGTTTGAGATCTAAAAAAATTACATTATTAAATGCTTAAATCTCTAAAATTAAGAAAAAAGAAAAAGAAAATAGTATACTCATTTTATCATACCTCTAGTTCTACTTATGATTAGCCATTACTCAAATTAATAATTTACATAATTAAATTCATTCATTCATCATTCCTTATCTACAGTTTCAGCAATGATTCAAAATGCAATTTTTACATTCACATTAGATGGTGAAGGACTAGAAAAATACATGTTTGTAACAATTATGAATGAGAAAATATTAACATATTTCATAACTTTACTTTGCATGATTGATAGGGAAGGATCATATGTGGCCTACTTAATTAATTAATTATTTTTAAATGTAACTATAGTCTAAAGTGGTTCTTCTTCTTTTTTTGTTAAAGGAAGGAAAAAATTAAGGTAATATAGGTAGTGGTCTCATGCTGGCAATGTCATTATTAAGATATGTGTAATGAGTATATTTAGCTAACACATATAAACTTATAAATGAGTCTATACTTGAATTATTGTATATCAAGCCTAATAACTCACAAACTTGATTGTGAACATTTTTTTTTTTGCTTGGGCTCGGCTTGTTTATTGAACAAGCCTAAAACTAAGGCTCAAGCTTGGCTTATTTATAAACAAACAAATATGAACAAGTTTTTTATCGAGCCGAGCCTGAGTTGTTCATGATCGGCTTGATTCATTTACAGCCCTATTGGCGGGAGGAATACATAGTTATAGACTAACCAGTGAGGACTGAGTAAGTCAGTGAGATCAAGTGAAAAATAAAAAAATGGAAATAGAACCTTCACCCCACCCTTTATAGTATCTAATTATTTTTTTAAAAAAAAAGTGTTTTTTTTTAAGGAGAAAACATGATATCATAATTTTAACTCAAATTGTGTTTTTAATTCTAAAAAAAAAAAGATTTTACAAATAAGAGTGTCGGGTGATTGACTACTCCCATGAGTTTATACGGTCTCATGTCCCACACGCACCAAATTATTATAGAGAAGAATTCTATAGAAGTAGCCCTAAGATACTGGTAAAAGGTTTCGAATTTTGGATCTCATAGATATCATAAAGCCTTAAGAACAACTAATCCAACCCTTTGAAATTTTAAAACACAATTTTAGCTAACGTGGTATTGTCCATCCATATATGTAACTACCATCGCTCTTTTTTTTTTCTTTACGTTATTCTTTGAATTTTATTTTGAATTTAGTAATGAATATAAACGTTTGATAAGGTATATCTGGGCTTGTCTTGTTAAAATCTTATTGATTAATTTTGTTAATTGGGCTAGTTTTTCAAACATAACAAATTTTATCACTCTGTTCATGCTTCTCTTTTTCGATATACGCAGTTTGAGTTATAGACGTGTAGTACTATACTGTTAGACCCAAAGAAATTGAGTTCAAATTGCTCTGATTTATTTGCATGCATTTGGGGCGTTTGGTTCGTTGTGATATACCCTTGATGTGATGCACATTATGATGATATAATATTAAGTTTTTAGTTTATTTTATTTTTTCTAAAATTATCATAATTGAAAATTACAAAATATATCACATCATCTTAATCTCATCACTTTCCTAAACAATGTAATGTTGTTTTCTTGTATTGATATTACATTAATGTAAGATTACAATAATGTAATATTACGGCGTAAGATAACATCACGACGAATCAAACACCCCCTTGATGTTATACACCATAGAAACGGATTTCCAAATTTGTCCTTTTCCCTTGCAAAAAAAAAAATGTAATCTCTATTTTATGTTTAATGTGGTTTTCTTTATTTTAATTTGGTTTAAAAAATTTTGTCTTCCCTTGCTCCGATTGAATTATAAGTTACCGATTGTTTACCTCTCTATCTAAGCCAGAACTACCCAATATCTCATGAACATAAATACCCATGGAAGTTCATACAAAGTCAATTGTGAAAACCCTTTAGCACAACTGAAAAGTAAAACAAACAAACAGCTCTTATTGAGGAGTGTTTTTGGAAAAGTATAGTTTAGATTTATTTGGGCTGAATATTTGACCAAACTTTGTACAAAATTCCAGGATAATGGAAAAAAGGATGTAGCTTTCTGTGTTTTTGGGCTGGGGAGTTTGCTTTTGAGGTTTTTGGTTGGTTGGAAAATGGCTGTTGTATGGGATTTTGGCTGTGTTTTGTTGTAACTTTGTGAGGCTTTTGGTATGTTAAAAAGGAAGAAGCTTTCTTGTATTTTTTTTTTTTTTTTGTTCTGTCTTTGGGCTGGAAAAAGAATGGATTTTTCTGGGTTGTTTAGGCTCTATTTTTGGAGCTCTAAAGGGTTGGAGACTTGGAGTTGCAGCTATTGAGGCAGGCTGTTTGCAGTTTCGGGTAGGTGAAAAGGAGGGATTTTTCTGGGTATTTTGGGCGTATGCAGGGGAAGGTTTTTGGGTGTTTCTTTGAGAGGCTCATATGATGGTGTTTTATGGTTCTTTGTGAATAAGTTGCTATGGGATTTTTGCTGTACATTTGTGGATGTATTTTCAGTGGGTGTTTTGGGGATTCAGGTAGAGGTTTAAGGTGGATGTTGCAGAGTGAAAGCCCTTAAGGATGGATCCAGCCCTTGGGGACAAAGGGAAATATTTTCTTTGCGTTTTTGCCTCCTTGATGATTCTTCTCTCTCCTTTAGAAAAAAATGAATATATAAGGTCTCGTTAGGGTTTTGGGTACGTGGATAGAAATGAAAGTGAATAAGAATGTGATGTGTTAACTTTGAGGTCACTGGAAATCAACATTTTAATTTCAATAAATCTTGACACACCCATTAAATAAAAGAAATTAACTTGATTTTAAAATAAATCACATGCATGACCTAGTAAAAATAAAGGGACCAAACACGACAAAATAAATTGACCAAAATAAAAATAGGACATGTAATTTAGGAAAATTGGTTAAATTTCTTAATCAATTTTGGTGCGTAATCCTTAATGTCACGCTTGATTAAAAAGACCTAATTTTTGCTTATGAGAAGCCGAATTAAAGAGAATTTCGTGATCTTAAATATAGAACCAAAATTAATCCAATCACATGGTTAAAATTTAATTAAAACTCAACTAAATCTAACCATTCGCATAGAAATTGATGAAAATCAACAAAAAAAAAAAATGGGGTTTGGCTAAAATCATGAAATCCTTTAACTTTAGAGGTAAGACCTCATTAAAATTTAGAGCCGGTCAAAATACGGTATTAACACATGAAATGATATGATATACCAAATGAAATGATATCTGAGATCAAATGATATATCAAATGAAATGAAATGAAATGAAATGGTATCACCTAAATGAAATGATATATCAAATCAACTCTTTAAAATTCTAAATGAATATGATAACTGAGATCAAGCTAGTCATGTAAGTTGGAGACATGACTCCAAGGAAAGAAAAAAAAATCAAAATTCAAAAGTTGAACCATTGCAATGGAAACAACAACTGTGAGAAATAGATAGAAGCAAAAATGGTATGTAAAAAGAACTGATATTTCCTTTAAAATGCTAGGAACATAGAAATGGATAGTATGATCTTCAAGCTCTCAAAAAATCAATTCCCCTTTTTTTAGTACTATGCTGCAACTTACTCCACATCTCTACAAAGCACATTGATGAAGAAAGGGTTCATATCCATATGCATGGTCATTTCAAAAGTTCTAAGAATGCTTTAGCTTTCAGAAGATATACAACAGGTATTTGGAACAGTGATGAGGATTAAGCCATTAAGGTAGAGATAAAGTGAAAATTCAAAGTTCAGAAGAAAATCTATCACTAAAGAGGGAACCTCACCCACCTGAGATTTTAAATTGCACAAAATTCCTTCTTCGAAAATTTGAAAATATCAGCACCTTCAGGTGAGTTAAAAAAGCAATTCGTATAAAAGCTGAAAGTTATCCATGTGTGGAACAACTTCCTCAATAACAAACTCTGCCAGGAAGCCATATCTTCAAGAAAGGTAGCGTAGACGGGTCCAAGCAACAAGCAAATAGTATCTTGAAAATAAGTCCATTTGACTTTCCTACTTATGGCTCAAAACAACATCCACATTCATCTGCATCAACAAAAGTAACATTAATAGTCTTATTAAGGAGGTTAGTCACTTGTTATCAGAGCATAGAGACTTACAGATTTGGCAAGCTCTTTGGCTTTCTCATCATCAAAACCAAGGGAAGCCATGATCTTGTGACCTGCTGAATCTTTTTCCGACCAAATTCCAAGAAGCATATGAGTAGCCGTTATCTCCCCACTTTCACCTGCATTTCAAACCTTAGATATGCAGTAAATATTCCTACTGCCTCAATTTTTACATACTAAACCTTATTGCAAGGAGGTTCATTGAACCACCCTCAATTTCTACATTTCCACCACATACAGGGCTACAAGATTCATAGGCACAATGAATTGAGTCTACAAAACATGGTAATTACATTCTCCCATACTTGAAAGAGCAATGCTAAGGGACAAGTCATAATCACACATAGATACACTATCAATCACAAATATTTGTTACACAAGTAAGCGTTGACAGCATTAAAAGGCATTGGTGAGCAACAAGAGGCAGAGAGGGTAGACAAACTCAAATAGTACACATACATTCCAGGATCTCTGCAATGAAATTAATATCATGGCTCAATTCAGATTATTTGAGTTCCAAAAAATAAGAAAATTAAGGTATATCACAGAGAAATGAGTTATACACAACTTCTTCACTATTGATCGCTAAGAGGAAATATATTACAATGAAAAATAAATGTACATAAAGTTCAAGGAGACAAACTCAACTGTCGTCTAGGAATATCCCAGAAAACAAAGTACTAACAACTCAGACTTTTATTCTCTCCTCAAAGGTATTCTTGCCCCTCGAACATTCATCTGTCTCTCACTCAAAATGTTCCAAAAGATGCAATTAGGCATAACATTTCACACCCTTTCCAAAAAGAACTAGGTTTTCTCCTCCAACACATAAGCAAATCACACACCAGTCTCAGCATCACCCACCCCACACCAAACATCACAAAAGCAAAATTCCACATCTCCACAGCCATCTCACAATGAAGGAGCAAATTATCTACATTTTCCCTTTATTCTTACACATGCAACACCAATACACAATCACAATATTGTGTTTTAAAAGATTATTCACTATTATAATTTTCCCCCCAGCTGCAATCCAAACAAAAATGGGACTCTCATAGGTGTGTTACCTTTCCAAATGGCCTTCCAAGTAAACTTCACTACAAAATTCCCCTCTCAAGGACAAATAGTATGACCAACCAATAAATGGCTCATATCTATTCAACTTCCACCTCAATCTTTCTACTGTGCCATCATGCCTTCTACTTGAATATAATAGCTCAAAGAAGTAAGAATAATTTGTTACACCCCTAACTATAGGGTTTTTTTTTTTTTAAGTATAAGAAACTACTACTTCACGTGCCAGCCAAAAACACAAAGGAGCCTAAAGAATTACAAATAATAACTAATCGTGTACAAAAGTATAAAGACTCCTTGAACTCAACAATGGAATTACTATGAGTAAAATCCGATGCTTGGGACCAGTCAAACAAGGTCCTAATCAACAAAGAGTGCAATTGAGTCACCGAACATTCCACATCTTCAAAACTAAGCTGGTTACATTCCCTCCACAACATCCACATCAGACATAGGGTCTAAAATGCAATTTTTTCTATAATCTATAATTGCTTCCAACATGGCGGTAAACTTTTAGTTTTATACCCTAGGCAAGTTAAAATTGAGTTGATAGACCAAAACTAGTGAGTCCAATAGAATAACGTGACCTTGCAATAGTCTCACTTGCATGTCAATTAAGGTTGTGTTTGGCATTGGCTTAAAAAGCCAGCTTTTTTTACTATTTAGCTTATTTTTGCTACTATTTATGGGTTCCATTGCACTTTTTGGTATAATTCATGGATCCCACTGTACTATTTCAGCTACTTTTTAGCTTTATCTACAGTAATTTAAACAAAAAGTTTTCAGTTTCAACTAAATAAGCTTTTCTCAAACGGACTATAAGTCTCCAATTTAACTTTGAAGTAAAATTCCACAAGGCTGGATATGACTTTCTACTATGATCAATCTCACCTTTAAGAATACCACAAGTTTAATGTTAATTTGCACAATTCATGATATACAGCAACTATCTTTGTACATCATCCTTAGTAAAAGAAAAAAGATCAAGAAAATTTCAAACCATATTTAAAGTTAAAATTTGCAGAAATCACAATACAGCATAATCATAAAATCCAGAAATTTGATAAATAGAATCCCAAGACTACCTGACTTCAATTTCTCAGCAACAGCCCAATCAAGTGCCCTCTGAGCCGGTTCAGTCAATGGAGGATGCTCAGGGCTAAAATTATACATGTCAGATCTTCCAAGTAAGTTGACAGTTTCTTCTCGCACCTTAAAAAGTGTGATTCCATTAGCCCTCAAAAACTTTGCAGCTATACTTGTTCCTGTAAAAGATTAAGAAAAAAAAATTATCAACAAAATATTTCTAGTTCAGCAAAGCATACAGCAGCCAGTAACAGAGGCATGATGTGAGTTCATAAAATGAATTAACTCTTGTACTTCATTAACATTTAACATATGGGGAAGTTTCACCAAAATAGTGAAAATAAAGTAATCCCAGGCTTTTTACAATATAAAATATTTACATTAGAGCATCCAAGAATCAGGGATGCCAATCCTTACAATTTTTTCAGGGCAGATGATGGGCACTTGGTTATTTTCTAACAAGAAGAATTTATTGCTTTTTTCTTATATAAACTAACGGCACAATATATAGACACATGCATGCATGTACATTGTATATAGGGCTGCAAGCTGTAAACGAGCAAAGTCGAGCCGAGTATTAAAAGTTTAGGCTTAATTCATTTAATTTTATTTTGATCATGAGCCGAGCTCAAAGTCATCATCAAACTAGATTACTTGTTCAAACTTGGTTCAATCTCTTGCCAAACAAGCTCGGTTTTGTTCATAAGCTACTTAATTAACTTATTATTTTTCCATATATAATAAACATTGCAACTAAATTTTTTTTATCTCCTTCACAAATCTATGCTAATCATTAATAACTAAATAAATTTTGAAATTGTATATATTGATCTAATTAGATATACTAATTTCATTATGAACTAATAAAAACTAGATTCACTAGCCTTGTAGTGTTAAAATTACACATAATTTTTCTACAAAACTAACTATTTATATTATCAATAAATAAAAATATAATTTGTTATCTTATGAAATTATTTTCAAACTTACAAAATCTATCTCAAGTTTATATAAGTATATTTCATACATGTATACATATAAAAATATAATATTATATATACTTAAACGAAGCCACATATTCACAAGCTTGCTCAAAAACACATTATACTTATCAAAAGAAAAAAAAAAAAAAAAAAAAAAAAACACATTATTATATTTTAGCTTGGCTTGCTTAAGAGTCAAGCCTGAACATGAGTTTGAGCTTGGCTTGTTTGCTAAATAAACAAACAAAAACAAGCTTCAGTTCAATTACAGCCCTAATTGTATATTTCCCCTCTCTACTTCAAATGTTCAGAAAGCAATTGCCACAACAAAAAAGCAAATAAGTGAAGGGTTATTTTGTTATAGCTTCAAATTTAACATGTTCATTCCAAAATGCTGAAGCTTTCTCTATGAAAGCTCATCAAGAGAAAATGCTCTATTTATTAAGAGGACCACACTTCATCATGTGCAGTTTTTTATTATTAAGGGCTTTTTTTTTTTTTTTTTTTTGATAAGTAAATTAAGGACATATTTCTATGGACCATGAATCAGTAGCTCAAAACCATACATCTGAGAGAATGATTTTTTTTTTTTCTGTCCAGATAGCAAATACCTAATGTGGGAAGAAAAGAAGCTACTGGAATTTGTCAGAGAAAATGACTCCATGATTTTTTTTCTTTTTTCCTCTTTTTTGACTTGCAAATCATTCTTTAGCATTCACTTATTTTTTGCAAATGACACTAACTACTAGATGTAGAAGACAACACTTCCTTATTAAAGCCAGCAAAGCAGGATAATTGCAAGAGCAGCTTTTGGTGCTTACCCGGATAATGATTCATATCATCAGAAAATTGCACTTGAATACCCAAAAAAAAAAACAGACAAACCAAAGAACCTCAACAGATGTTTGTTCCAATTAATTGAACTATTCATAAAAAAGAAACCACTATATTTGAAGGGTACTTCACTGCTTTCTATCTGATGTTAGCTCTCGTCTTGGTTAAAAAGTGCAAGGTGTATATCTAATGGCATAGAAAACTAACTTGGATGATCCTAAACAGCATTGACCAGGCTCCATGAAGCAATAATCTCTCAGAGAAAATTTACATAGGCCAAAGTAAGTAAAAGAAAAGAAGAGAGGGGAGGATCAATTGCCAGATATCAAAAGAGAAACAGAGCAAAACATGTAAAATTGTTTGGAAATTTTATTGATATTAACAAGAACTTGAGCTGATCATTTGGACCTTTGAATTTATAAATGTGGATCTTGGACCTATGAATGGTAATGATCCCAAAACTCAAATAAAGAAAAAAGGAAGTGAGCTAGATAAAAAGAGAAGAAACTAGGATAAAAAATAAGGGAAGTGACTTGGACTTTTTTGTTATCAATAACCACAAACCAATTATATACATCAAGTTCAAGTAAATTTTCAGAAGTATTTCATGAACATTTCTTCAAATAGGACTCCAAAATTATCCAAGCTGCCTGAGTTCAGACATGGTACCTGGCTTCTTTGGAGGCTCTCTCAAAGCACACGCAAATGTCAAACAAATTGAGCTCAATAAATTTATAAGCTCCTCATTTTTCTTAGCTGAGATTGTGCATAGCATGACTTGCATCTTTTTTTAGCTAAATATTACTCATATCAAATATATTAGTTGTACATCAAAAGATTAGGATTGCTGAGCAATCACTAATTTGACTTCTAAGATCACATCAATAAGGGAATTCCAGGAATTGACTAAAGTTTGTCTAGAGGGCCTATTAGTGTAATTATATTTATGATCTTATACACATTCACACACAAACAGAGACATATATGACTTATTTGATGTAAAGGTTACGACATTTGGCAATCATCCGAATTCTGTAAGCAGTAGACAAATATTTTCTAGAACTCCAGACAGAAATGCACCACTTACCATCTTGTCAACCTTTTATCGTTTTAAACCATTGGTTATTTCAGTGAAAAAAATAAGCTAAGAATATTGTCATGAGTTTGACTTGAGCTCAAATTCAAGTTCAACCCTTAGCTTCAGCTCATCTAACTATATAGTTAGCAAAGCTGGATTAAAATCAGACCTGTATGTAGCCATTTGGTGGTCAACTCAAGCCTAGCTCAAACACTTTTTCAAGTTAATCAAGTCGAACTTAAGCATGCCCTCAGCTCAGTTCATAAGAAATGTAGCTCTGTTGCCAATTTTTTAAACCTTTTTTTCTTCACCCTTTCAAAATTCTTGAAAATTCACATTCCTAGTCCGTGAATGCAGGTCACACAAGTTTTAGTTTCCATCAACTACGGTTACAACGCAACATTTTTATGAAGAAAACCGTGCTATAAATGCATTCAGGAAGCTAACAAAGCAACTAGATTGAGAAAAAAAAAACAATGCAAGCTAAGAGCAACCTTTAGAGTTTTCAAAAATCACTAACCCTCAACCAAAATCCCCATGAGAAGCGATTCGGTCCCAGTATTCGGATACTTGATCTTCCTCGCCTCCAATTCCGCCATCCCAAACGACTTTATCGCCCGCGCCGACCATCTATTCACATTGCCCCAATCCCAAACAATCACTCACCCAACAGACAAAACAAAAGCTAAACACACATAAATATAAATTGAAATTTCAAACTCACTTTGGGGTTTTCTCAGAAGAAGCCCCTTCTGGTTTCCTGGAAAAAAAGAAAAACAAAAAAGAACCAAACAATTCATTTCCATGAAACCCTATGATAACTCCAACAATACATGCATACATTTACATGATAGAAATTGAGAGAATCTGAAATTACCGAGTTGGGAGGCTGGAGAGGACGGTGGCGATGGGCGGGCGATGCTTGGAAACGAGAGGTTTGGAAGTGGAGGGTTGAATGGAGAGCTTATTTCCGATTAGAGAGCTGACCAAATTGTTATGAGGGTTGAGACGCCATGGAAGAGTGAGAGAAGAAAAATAAGAAGAAGAAGAATCGGAAGTGAGTCGGTGACAAGATTGAGAGATTGGGAGCGCCGAGAGGGTATGGGAAGCCATTTCTGAGTGTTCACTGTGAAATGGAAAAAAACCCTAGCGGATTGGAAATTGGAATGGAACTGGAAGGCCGTTGGGTTCACGCTACTACGGACTTCAGAGAGAGTTTGAATGTGATTGGGTTTTTGGATTTTTTTTTCTTTTTTTCTTTTGGCGGGTTTTGGATTTATGAGTTGGAGTGTGGGAGCAAGCAAGTATAGATAGGACTATAGGAGTTGGAGTGTGGAGTGTGGGAGTCTCTCTCCCGTTCGAACTAGACCGGTATGGTGGCGTTTGTTTCCTTTGAAAATTGGTTACGAACATTGCGTTAGCCTATACTCCAACATTATTTATTTGAGTCCGAATTTGCCAATTTGGTAAAAGGATGCGGTAAGGGATTCCGAGCTTTAGGGTGCGTTTGTTTTGGGTGAAAATGGAAAGCGAAAATGATTTCCATTTTCCCCCAAACCCGCATGTTTGGCTGTCACGGAAAATGATATTTTTCGGAAAATGACTTCCGGTTGACCAATATTTTCACCTTTGACCCGGAAATGATTTTCCACCCTCATTTTCACTTCAAATCATTTCCGGAAAAAGAGAGAGAGAGAAGAGAGAGCCCAGACCAGAGAGAGAGAGAGAGAGAAGAGAGAGCCCAGATCGTGCCGCTCGTCCGACGATCGCACCGCACCGACGAGCGGCGCGATCGATGAGATCGCGCGGTGAGATCGTCGATCGAGCGGCGTGATCGACGATCGACAAGATCACGATCGTCGATCGCGCCGCTCATCAGACGATCACACCGACCTCGCCTCCGCTCAATGTCGCCTTCACCGCGCGATCTCATCTTCTCCTCCGCCGGATTTGATTCATTTTCTTTTGCTGCGTTTTGTTTCTTTTGCCGGATTTGATGCATTTTCTGTAAAAATGTTTGAATGAACCAAACACTGAAATTAATTTTCCGTAAAACGAATTTTGTGACAGCCAAACACATGAAAACGTTTTCCTTTCCGGAAAATAGCATTTCTGGAAAATGGAATATTTTCCGGAAATACTTTTATGCGAACCAAACACAGCCTTAGTTAAAATTTAATAAATTCTACCATACTTGATAACATCTCAATAAATTCATAATTGAGTTGCGATTTTCATTTGGGTATTAGAATTCATTGAGTGTGGTTGTATCTATTCGTTAATGTGTAATATAATGATGTAACATATTGGGATTGGAGGACGTAAAACTTGAGTTTTATACCACGTCCTTGTAGAATTTAATCTCTTTTTTTTTTTTTTTTTTTTTTTTAAGAATCCAAATATAATAAGGATGTACTATAAAACCCTCAATTCACACCCTTCAATCATAGTATGTCACATTGGCATTTTACAAAATAATGAATAGCAGAATAGGTGATATCTCACACAATCGCTACTCGTTGTAGTCTCAAACTCATTTGTTCTATCTTAACTAAACAGTCACCTATATCAGCCTCTCACCAGGTGCCGCCTCCATCGTCCTTGGTGGTGACTCCGACTGAATCGCCTCCTTTCCATGTCTCGTCGATCTCCAAACCCACCATTTCAAACCAACCTACAAATGAAACTCATAACCCAAACCCAACCTTAACCACCTTCTCAAAGTCAAAATCAGTGGTGAGTTTGCTGTCAATTATGGCGATGGTGCTTAACAGCAAAGGAACAAGTTCCTCGAGGTGAGAACATATAATAGGAGAGAGAGAGAGAGAGAGAGAGAGAGAGAGAGAGAGAGAGAGAAAAAAACCTTTTGTTGGAAAAAACTGATTCTGCATCTCATACAAAACTCACAGCGGAAGCAACACAAGAATCTACTTCATTCATAATAGATAACATGTAACCTTGAATTCTAGAATAAAGAAAAGAAAGCGTACCTTGATGCAATAAAATTCAAAAATAAGACTTGAGAATACCTTCAATCTTTATCCCAATTCTACATGGTGCCCAAGATGAGTGGTCACTCAATTAGTTCTTACATACGTTAATTTTCCTTTTTGGAAAAGTGTATTTCCAAAATTCTGTAGAGAAAAACTGTTTTCTCTTCCTTTTAATCATATGTACGTTTTAACTGCCTTGGTAGTTACTTTATTTAATAACTCTTATTAAATAAATAACTGATTATCTAATTGGATTAGCCTTTTGGGCCAACCCAACTGGGTTTAAGTGTGTGGCTTGAGATGGGACCAAAGGGACTAATAATGCTCTAGCTCCAATGGGCCTCAGACTTATCTGTCAACTCTTGACAAATCCAAAATTACCATTAATTATATAACAAGTACCATTATAGAAATATAATTGCACTCTAGGCCTTATTAATAAATTATATCCCAAAACTCTAATATGATATCATTTGACCCCTCCATGAAATATCCATAGTGAATAAAGTCATAATAAACTGTTACTTTGTAAACAACAATTTCATTCCTTGAGTACCTAGTTTAATATTTTAGTTATTCATATTTATGAAATCTAATTTCATAAATATAAATTTTAGTAACTCTTTACTAAAGTAACTAGTCCTGAATAACCAGTTCCCATTAAATTTATCTCAATGGGATATTTCGTGTCTCTATAAAAAGAGGTTTTGAATTTCATCTTGAGAATATGTGTTCCCTCAACATTACGTGTGGTTACCCAACATACTGAGGTTTTGATCGTTAAACTAAATCTCACTCTTGATATGTCAAAGTAACCTACATTTCATGATCGGGTTCACTATCCTCTTAGGATTGAAAGTCTATGAAATTAGAAGTCATGAGATTAATTATTCAAGTGATAGTTGTTAATTGAATAATTAATCTCACAACGGCCTAGTTCAATATGTCTTACACACTTAAGACATATCAACACATCAACTAGAAGTCTCTACTTCCATGATCAAGACGAACCATCTTAGTTGATGAGTTATAGTCTTCGTAGTTGAAACGTTCAATTTCATCACCGACTACAAACTATATTTTGAATTTACAAGGAATTTGTGATTTATATCTTCTGTAACTAAATCATATACAATGCATCTCAAGAACTATGACAATGCCCCATTAGTTCATCTATAAATAGTCTCATATAATTAAACAATTTAATTATTTATAACATGCTAATAAATTGGATTTTAGGGAACAAACCCTAACACATTTAATCCCAAATCGACCCATATCTCATTAATGAAGATGACTGGGATGATTTGCCCACTGTCAAAGTAAAGGTCGTTGCAGTGGGGCTAACGTCAGCAATAATGGGGTCGGCGCTGAGAATGGGTTGCTAATTTAAAGGATTTGATTTTTAGATGCGTATTAGAATTGATTGAGAATGGACAATGTGGTTATGCTTATTTTATATTATGTAATATGATGATGTGACATGTAATATAATTGGAGTGTGTAAAAACTTGAGTTTTATACCACATCTTTATAGATTTTAATATATATTTTTAAAATATAGAAGGGGAATATGTCAATTGATTTATTTTATTTTTTATTTATTTGAGAAACCTGTCAATTGATTTATAAAGTTATTAGTAATTTTTGCTTTTAAATTATAGCAGTTTTGTTAAATAGTATACTGATTGGTATTAAATGTTTAGCAGTGAATCTAGTTATAAATAAGACAGACTTTGATTGGGTTTAGTGCGTACAGTCAAGGCTGACCCTAGACTTAGGCCACTTAGGCCAGGGCACAGGAACCCCTCCTAAAAAAAAGAAAAAAAAGCACACAAATGTGAGGGGCCAATAAAGTTTTATATATATATATATATATAACAAAATAGAACTGTTCATTTTTTTCATCCACTTTTAAGAAGCCCATACAAAAATGGTTGATATTAAAAATGATACAAGTTTTATTACATAGGTCTTATTAATTGTCATGTTACCAATCCAAAAAGTAATTCAAATATTGATTTTTTATTTTTATTTTGTTGGAATGTCACAAATCACATTATTTTCCACATCATTGTGTATGTTTTTTTTAGTAATATTTAAAATAACTTTAGTATTTTACCAAAAAAAATTATAGATTGATAGAAAACGAACCAAATCAATACCTTCTCTATTAAAAAAAAAAAAAACACCATTAAGTAAATAGAAAATGTTAAATTATTACAAATTTTACTACAAAATATTTATAAACTAATGTGGCGAAAATAGGCTAGTGTCACTTGAACAACATAATAAATTGAATGTTTGAATCAATTTACTCTAATTGGTGACACATTAGTATGTAAGACATATGTCATAAAATTTGAAATATCATTAAAATCACTCAAGTGAATTAGTCATATAAAAAAAAAGTAAGAATAATGGATTTGAAATTAAAATTTTATAATACAAAACATTATCTAAATTGATTCTTAATAAACTAAATACTATTATTTAAGTGATATTTAAATACACAAAGGCTCATTTAATTTTTTTCACTTAAAACCTCAAATTACATTGAACCAACCCAACCTCTAGTGTACTGAATATGTTAAGATGGTGATACATGATCAAAAGTGAACAAGCATCATCACCTCAATGGTAAAATAAAAAATATGAAGTTCAAATCCTAGCTTACACAAAAAAATCATTATAACTTATTCAAGCAAAAAGTAAGGGTGAAAAACAAACATATAGACATTTTAGTTGTGACCAAAGAGTATTTTAGTCTTTATCTGTATGTTTAATTACATATTTGGCTGAAATTAAAAACTTTTTAACTGAAAACTGAAAATTGGAAATTTTTTTGTACAATGGGATCCATGAATAGTAATAAAAAGCTCAATGGGACCCATTAATAGTAGTAAAAATAAGCTGAATAGTAAAAAAAACTGGTTTTTTAAGCTAATGCTAAACGCAACCTTATGGTCCGTTTGGATTGAAGGAGAGGGAGGGGGAGTAGAGTAGAGTAGATTTAGCATAAAATTAATTTATTTTTAGCTAACTCTACTCTATTCCTCTCCACTCCCCCTTCTTCCCCCCTCCATCCAAACAGGCCATTAGTGTCCATTTGAAATAGCTTATTTAATTGAAACTGAATTTTTATTTTTTTGAAAGTGTAAAAAAAAGTTAAAAAATAAGCTGAATAGTATAGTAAGACCCATGAATAATATCAAAAAGTGTAGTGGGACCCATGAATAGTAGCAAAAAAAAAAGTTGAAAGTGGAGATAAGCTGAAAAATTCAACATTGGCTTAAAAGTCAGTTTTTTTTACTATTTAGCTTATTTTTGTTATTATTTATGGGACTCATTGCACTTTTTGATACTATTCATGTGTCCTATTGTACTATTTCAGCAACCTTTTAACTTTATTTACAGTACTTTCAGTAAAAAGTTTTCAATTTTAGTTAAATAAACTGTTTTAAATAGACTCTTATAGTCAGCAATTTTTGCCCCATGTTCCAAATGGTCTCTATCCTTTAAAATGTTTCATTTTAGCATTATTATATACTACTAAGTTAGTGTAAAAAACTTTGAGATTTTGTTAAGCAATCAAAATTTAATAAAATTCCATTTAAAGTTTTCATTTAATCAAAATACTCATCCATGAGATTTTTTTTAGATGGCTGCGTTGCTTTCATGTCTTTTTAGTTAAGGACACGTCCCTTTCTCTCTTTTTATTTTTTTGTTGCTAAATCACTTCCTCTCTTCTTCTTTTTTGATACTCCACTTCCTCTCTTTTTTGATAGTAAACTTCAGCCAGAATATACTAGTAATGTAAAGTTTACCCTCCAAAATGGGCTTGTTTCTGTGGAAAAATGGGCAATGTTTAATAAGTATCAACTTGGTACTACTATACACCAATAACTCGAATTCATAAACAATGATTACAATTTACAAGTGCCTTTCCCAGCATATGAACCAAGAAAAAACTTGATAGAAGAAAGTAATAGCTTGGGCGATCGTGAGGGTTGGGCTTGTTTATAATGTGAACAAATTTGAAATTTCCATGTCAAACATAAGTATTAGGAAACATCTCATATTTAAGAATTGATAGCTCTACCATATTATTAAATAAGTAGGTACAATTCACATCTAAGTATTAACTACTATTCTTATTTTTTATTTTTTTTAAAAGCACAACTTGATAAGGTGTGGGATGCCTCTCTTTTTTTCCTCTTCACCTATACTGAAAATGCATAACCACCATGGAAGGCGCCAAGAAAACTTCTAGTCCTGATTTTAAGTAAACAATTTGTAAACGTCTCTCATATTAGCATTGATGCTACATTTAAGCTATATCAACAAAATGAACAAATACAACTCTTTTTTCTTTTTCTTTTTTAAATGAGCGAATACAAAACATATCAAATCTAATAGGTGTCAATGCCTATCAATTTTTATAAAGGAAAATTGTATATAAAAGAAACTCATAATGAGTTTAATTAGTTCAATTTGTAAAGGTTTTTTTTTTTTTGGTGAACAATGGGAGTGGATTCAAATCCACCTATATACAAAAGAAATTCATTGATTTATTGATCTAATGATAAAGAGTAATTATTATAAAATGAACACCATAGTTTTCGAATTCTCATATCATAGATATAAAAAGAAAATAGAAATTGAAAACCTTTATATAGGTACTATAAAGCTTCTAGAATGCAACGAATTATGTATAAGTCCTGTAATTGTTTACGGTTAATATGTAAAGAATAAAGTACTGTTTACCCAAAAAAAAAGAATAAAGTACTTTCCCAACTAAGAAAAAAGAGTTATGACATGTTTAGAATTAACTTAAATAATAAAATTTTGTGTCAAAAAATAATAAATATATCCATTTAAAAAGGAAAAAAAAAAAAAAAAAGGAGAAGGAAAGAAAACAATAAATTACTCTCTAAAAATCCTATATTTTATGATTGATTTCAAATTAAACCTTACAGTTTAATTTTTTTTAAGTAAATAAAAAATTTTAAGACTATTACCAATTAAATCCTAGGATTTTATTTATTTATTTTTAAATTAAACCTTAGTTAAATTCGTCTCAATTAAACTTTCAATCAAATATTCATTATTTTTTAAATTAAACCATAGTTTAAATCCTACATTTTAAAAATCCAAATATTCAATCTGAAACAATCAAAATTATAAAATTTAATGTATGACACAGTCTTAAAATTTTAAAATTTAATATGAAACTTTGACAACCATAAAATTTAATTCAAAATTATCCCAAAAGATCAAGAATAGAATATTTAAAATGTAACTAAAAAAAAAAAAAACCAATAATGTCATGTGCTAGTCATGCTGATGCAGTTATAGGCTAAAAGTCAAAGCACCCGGCACTTGGCACATGATCAAGAGTACAAGCGGCGCACTCTCAATTTGATTGCCCAATGCCCATTGTGAATGAAGTCGAGACGCACATGATCCAATGGGACAAGCTGCGAACCCCCATTAATCAAACGGAGGGTAGGTAGCATTAAATTGCTCCGCCTCCGTAATTGCAACGGCAACGAACAAAGCCACGTAAATACAGCAATTAATAATTGACCCGGATCATTCTCAAAAAGAAAAATAAAAAAATAATTGACCCGGATATATTTAAAAACAAACACATTTATATATATATATATATATTTATATGATTTAGAATCTAATTGAATCTAGACTTTTTGAATTTTGCACTCAATAATTTACTTGTCACAAAAATTAAAAAATTAGATAAAACACATGGTGCAATATTAAACTTCAATTAAAATTTAGTTTATAATCTAATTGAATTTAGACTATTTCATTTTTGTACCTAATAATTTACTTGACACAAATTTAAAAATTAGATGAAAAACGTAGTGCAAAATTATACTCAAATTTAGAATTTAATTAGATTTTCTCTCATGTTATTAATATATATATAGCATTCAACAAAAAAAAAAAAGTTAATCTTCAACAAATGCATATGACCTTTTAAAAAAAAATGCAAACGTTTTTTTTTTTTTTCAAGGACTCTCACTTCCAATTTCAAGTCACTTAGTGGGAGTCATTAATGGGGGTCATAAAAAAAAGGAATAATTGATGGGAGTCATTTTCTAATTTAATTTTCAGGAATTAAATCTTTCTAAACTCACAAGAATGAGTCAATATTTGATTTTGAGGATTACCATTAATAGATTTTTGTTTTTTTGGGTTGAGTACATTAATAGATGATTTTATTGGTTGATATGTCTATGTTTATGTTTTAAATACTAAAACAAAGATTGTTTTCAATGCGACAAAAAGATTAATAACTCTCATAAAAAAAAAAAAGATTAATAACTAGTGTCTATTTTTTGTTTTTTGTTTTTGTTTTTTTTTAAAATAAGAAAGAAAGTAAAAGACACATTTATTTTCAACGTGTAAACAAATTTACAACCATTGTAACCATCTTAAGTTCATTTATTGCTTTCCCAACCTTCGAGGGTTTAATTGCTAATGGGGAATAAAATGAAAAGAGGTTATGCTCGCTTAAGTTCTTTTACAACCTTAACAAAATTTCACAACAAGTCAATGTGTCAATTAATTATCAAAATAAAAGAAAATAAAATTATATGAGACTCACCATCACTCAAAATAAATATGTTATAAAAATGTTGTGATATTTTGTTGTTCTTCTAAACTTATTCTTCTCATTTTGCTACAAAAAGTAATGATTAATTGTTTTTGATAATTCAAATTTACACTAGGAAAAAGAGGAATTGAACCATAAACATATATGTTAGAAGTATTGGGAGGTACTAGTTGAACTGAAAGATTTTTTTTTGATAAAAAAACTAAAAGATTATTGACAAAACATTGATTAATTAATCTAAATAAAAAAGCTAGCCTAAAAAAAGCAGTAAAAGTTAAGGCCATTTCATGGATGAATTAAATAAGGAACTATTTGTACATATAATTTTATCTTTTTTTCTTAAAAGTTACCATAATTTTTAAATAAAGTTTGTGACCTTGTATTAAAATATCGTTTCCTCCAGATTAGGTGCAGGTGCGTTTGCTTTTCACAATTTCTAGAAAATTGAACAAAGAGAAATTCTTTGCTTGTTAAATGAAGGCCAATGATTAATTAAAAGAAAAATAGTTGTAATTCACTCTTGTTTTGTCTTAAAAGCTATCACGCAAAGATGTCTACATCTGTAAAAACACGCGCATAACACGTCGCTATATGAGGACATTGTCTAGTTGATTAATTAAAAGCTCATTTCCCTACTTTGCTATTTATAGATGATATAAATTTTAGATCCTAATTTTCATTGCATCTTTTTCTAATTATTATTTTAATTATTTTTTAAATTTTATACGGACTCTTTTTTTATACACTACTCGTTATTAAAGTTTCACTCTTTTTGTGCTTTCCAATGAATTTTATTTACTTGTAAAAATAAAGACAAAATTTGTCTACAACTCCACTCAATATCTTCATATTATATGTAAATTTTGACAAATCCACAATTGGATTGCATTTTCTTCTTACATCCTTCATGCTTGCAATATTTTTAGAAAATCAAAGATCAATAACTATGTCACCAATCAAATGTTCAAATTTTAAGTTTTTGTAGTTTAAAATTATGCATGAAAAATAAATTTCTTGATCGAATAGTAAATAATATTAAATTAGTATGACATTTGACATGTGTGTTAATTGTTAAGAATATAAAGAACATGTAATCCAATAGTTAATTTTTAAAATATGTAATAATGTTAAGTTGTTTTGTGAGAGTTGTAACCATTTACTACAACTAAGTTTGTAACCAAACTTTATATATATATAAAAAAAGTCTAGAATTTTTTTTTTTGAGAATACTAAGTATTGACACACTAAAGGAAAGTAGAGAAGGTTTTTTAAAGAAACTTACAGTAGTGTATATCCAAATAAAATCAAATGATAATTAAAGATTATTGCGTTATTTGACCGCTTAGGGCTGTTTTGTCATAACATATTATATGTATATATATATATATATTTATAATATAATAGTATCTAAATTTATAATTTGTGTTTTATTATAATTATTGTGCTTTACGATCAATTCAATAAGACATGAATGTTTCATAAAAAAAAATAATAATAAAGACATGATTGAATTTATTTTGGTGTAAGCAATATTAAATTCGAGAATCGAGATCCCTCATCCCTTATTGCGAAGATCATTTAATACCTTTTTTTTTTTGCTGAATTTAATACCTTTTTAAATCTTAATCAGTTAAACTACTAATAACTGTAACGAGATCAGTTAAGCTAATACTACCCACCTTTTTTACACTTTCAAAGGTTAAAGTGATAATTAAAGCAAGGGTACTTTAGTAAATACGCCTCTCTCTCTCTCTCTCTCTCTCTCTCTCTCTCTCTTTCTCTACATAAACATTAGAGTTTCCAACATAAATAAACCTCGCTAATAAACGAAAACTCTCGGAAAAAAACATAGAACACGGAGGGAAAAAAACAAAACCAACAAAGAGGAAAGTTTCATAGAACCGTGTTCACACAAACATTCTTTTTTTTTTTTTTTCCTCGTTCGAATTCGTACGGACAATTAAACCGTGTCTGTATTAAGATTTAAGACTTCGCATTGCTAATTGCTAATCTGGTTTCTCCTAACTCCTCGGCGGCATTTCAAGTTTCTGCGAATTCGATATTTCCGAAGAATTTCACTTCCACGCGTCATTAAGGTTATTGCTTCTTCCTCCATTTCGATTCCTCCTCTAACGTTAACTGTTCGAAATTAATATTCTCTTTTCTTAATATAATATGCTCCATACAATTTTTTTTTTGACGTTGGAAGTGAATTATGTCTCTTTATGTGAGGTTTTTTTGGTTAAAAAAAAATTGAGCAATGTATTAGTCAAAGTTTGATAAGTTTCGGTTATTTTCCAGATTTCTGATATTTCTATTTCCGGAAGTTTTTTTTTTAATTTTTATTTATTTATTTATTTATTTTTTAATTTAAAATTCGTGGTATTTGATGTGTTCTATAGGATCTATGCAAGAAAAAGCGGGTGTTTTGAGAAGCAATTTGCGAAGAGAATTGGAAAGCCAAAAGTCTGTGCGGATTGAGATTTTGGAAAAAACAAGTTTGGTTATGTACCTTCTATGTATGTATGTGTTGTGCATTTAATTGTTTGTCGTGAATTGCTTTGTAGTTAATCTGGTTTTGGAAGCCCCCCCCTCGAGATTTTAGTAATTTTTGTTACTGTACGACTTAGTTTTTGTTTGGAAAAGCTATGACTTGGGCCTCTCCAAAAGACTCTTCTAGGATGGCTGCATATCCGCGCAGTGTTACTTGGATTGTGGTTTCGGTGGGAGGATTGGCATTCTTTTTATTTTTTGCTTCTTGGATTTTAATCTCGTACCCGATTGGTTCCACGGTTCGTTTGTATTTCTATGGTCTTGATAGTTCGCAGAAAGTGGATTTGTCGATCTATCCTGGAAATCAGACTACCACCATTGTTCCACGTGACGATAAGGATGTAAATATAGTTGTTAATAATACACCATCTGAGTCTGATTTACAAGTGCCTGTGGACTCGAATGGGGATGCATCGATGGATAAGAGTAATTTGGCTCCCAAGTCTAATTCACAGGTGCCCATCAGTTTGGTGGATAAGAGTAATTTGGCTCCCGAGTCTAATTCACAGGTGCCCATTAGTTCAACTAGTCCACCGGTTTCTTTGGAGAACAAGGAGATAAAAGATCATACAGCACCTCTTCCTGCATTGTCTCCTGCTTTTACAAAAGAAGAGGATGTCAAGCCTGGTGCTGATCCCTCCAAAGTTACGAAGAGTGTTGAGATTGATGATTCTTTGAGTTTACCAAATAAGTCCAATTCTGTAGATATGGGAACAAATGATACTGCAGCTTCCTCTGATTCCAAATCTGGGGCTGTGCAAAGTTCTTCTAGTCAGTCCCACAATGATACCAAGAATGCGCCAGTTGATAAAGGTAGCTACAAACCTCTTTTTGCTTTGAATCAGTTCTTCAACCACTAGTTTTCCATATGAATTTATTACTAATTATATCATTGTGCTTTTCCTTTTAAGGAATATTATTCTGATTTGTAACTCTTCAGATATTAACTTCTCAGATGTTGGTCTATCATGTATACCTGTTTGCTGAAGTGTAACTTGCTATCATTATTGGGTTTATCCGACAGCTATTTGTTAACTGTTCGCTTATTATGTCTTCACTTGATGCTTCCATTTATTGTAAACTTTCCTGATCTAGTTACAAAATCTTCTTTCATCTAGTAGACAAGATCAAAATTCAACAAATTAGTAATTCTTCCTAGTTAGATAATTATTACCTTGTCCTTCATTATTATTAGTACCATGTCTTTCCTAACATGTTCCTTTCTATATAAATTAATATGAAATGCCTGCCATGAGCTAAATTGTTCCATTGTTGAAAGGTATTACTTTTTCCCTTTTTTTATTTCTCTGTATCTTTTCTTAGCTTTCAGTCTGTATTTTCATTGTCCACTATGCAGGCTGTGATCTCTACCATGGAAGTTGGATTTATGATACAACAGGGCCATTATACACAAACAATACGTGCCCTGTATTGACACAGATGCAGAATTGCCAGGGGAATGGGAGGCCTGACAAGGAGTATGAGAATTGGCGATGGAAGCCCTCTCAGTGTGACGTCCCTCGATTTGATCCAAAGAAATTTCTGGAGTTAATGAGAGGGAAGACACTAGCTTTCATTGGTGATTCAGTTGCTCGAAACCAGATGGAATCAATGCTGTGCATTCTCTGGCAGGCAATCACCTTTTACTTCATATTTAGTCATTTATTAGGAGATTTAAAAAATAATTTTGGCCATTTAAAATTTTGTATTTTTAATTGAAAGTACTTCACTAAGGGTTGGCCACATGGATATATATATATATATATATATATATATATATCTGGACTAATTCCTAGCCACAAACAAGCAGACACACACACCCACCATGCACACCCACACAAACGCAAAGAAAAGAAAAGAAAAATGATGATGTAAACTAAATTTCTAAGCCTAATTCATATCTTGTCCTTGTTTTGTCTTTGTAAGTTTATGTCCTCTTTGGCTCTTGGCCTGAGTCAGTAGTTAAACCCTGTTAGTGTTATATCCTTTTAATGACTGATATTTTAAAATAAATAAAAAACTATTCTATAAATAACTTTATAGGCCTAGTTCATGTTTGATCTGGCCTTGGGCTAACAGCTTTAGTCTCAATTTCGACTTAAATTAATTGCTGCACCCAGTTAATGTTGTATGTTTGTAGTGGCATGTGGAGAAGTAGCCTACTGCTTGAGTATAATGGGAGTAATGGCTAATTATTAGTATGATTTACACTGTGCCTGACCTTGTCTGGGTAATTGCCATTGTTAGTGACTTCCAGGTTAGTTTTTCAGGCTTAGTTTGGACTAAAATATTTAGGCCCATTTTAGGCAGGCAAAATTTTAGGCTCAGTCGCTCAGATTAGTATGTTTACCTCATCTATAAGAGCAAGGTTTACAAGAAAATGTTTTTTTTTATTTGCATCATATTTGATGATTCAGTTTTTAAGTCTGGCAGTAGTTTTTTTTTTTCCCCTCTAATAGAAAATATTATGGAATATTTTCAGGCAGAAGCTCCTATAAACCGAGGGAACCGGAGAATGCAACGGTATTTTTTCAGGTCAACATCTGTAACAATTGCTCGGATATGGTCCTCATGGCTTGTCAAGCAAACATCTGAACCATTTGATTTTGCTCCAGCGGGAGTGACCAAACTACACCTTGATGCCCCTGATGATAACTTCATGGAATTCATTCCAAAGTTTGATGTGATTGTCCTGTCTTCTGGCCACTGGTTTGCCAAGCAATCAGTCTACATCTTGAACAATGAGATTGTGGGCGGGCAGTTGTGGTGGCCTCAAAAGTCTCGGCCTAAAAAGGTTAATAATGTTGATGCATTTGGGATATCTGTTGAGACAATTCTCACTTCTCTTGTTACACACCCAAATTATAAGGGGCTTACCATTGTTCGTTCCTATTCTCCTGATCATTATGAGGGTGGGGCCTGGAATACAGGTGGGTCCTGCACTGGAAAGACAAAGCCACTTGCAGTTGGTGAGTTGGTAGAAAATGGCTTTACAAAAATAATGTATGAAAAACAGGTTTCAGGTTTCAATCGTGCAATTCAGAAGGCAACAAACAAATCAAAGTTGAGGTTGATGGATATCACTGAAGCCTTTGGGTACCGCCATGATGGACATCCAGGACCCTATCGAAACCCTGATCCAAATAAGATCACAAAACGCGGCCCAGATGGAAAGCCCCCACCTCAGGATTGCTTACACTGGTGCATGCCAGGTCCAGTTGATACCTGGAACGAAATTGTGAATGAAATCATTAGGAGAGAATATGAGGGCAATAAGAGCTTTCCATCATGAAGGATGTTCTGTTGCCAAGCAGCCTGCATTGTTGTGTTTCTGTAACTATAAGGACAATTGGTTATGTGAGATATAATTTATATTCAGGGAGGTGGTAAATTTTGTGCATTTGTTCTTTCATTATTTAAAATATATTGTAGAGAAGCTGTTGTAACAGATGGGAGGATTAGCCGCTCGTATATGAGTTTTTCTTCTCTTCTCAATTATTAAGTCCACGTGTACTCTTGGAGAGACTAATTGCTGTTTTGCTTCATGATATATTGTATTGATTTGTGACTTCATCTAGTAGTACAAAGCTTTGCCTAAAAATCATCAGTACTGCCTGGCTATTCCTGAGCATTGGGTAGACAGAGTTACAGGATGCAACTTATGTTGGTGGGTTTGAGCAAGGTAATAAGATAAGCTGATTGTGTCTTCTTTTTGGAATTACATTTAAATGCATTCCAACTCAGGTTTATTGCTGCCTTTTGATGCTCAAGTCAATTTCTGAACTTAGTCCTTTGCACATCCGGCTCTCACAATACTGCATAAGACAAGGCATGGGCAGGTTAGATGAGGAATTTCTTTGTTACATGTATTGCTGTCTACTACAACATTTTCTAACATGTTTTGACAAGATATTCCCTGTGAGTAGGCATGGTCTACATACTATATTTGTATTTGCAAGTAGTCATGAAATTTTCTCTTTCTGGTATATATAATCTTGTAATTTTATCTCGGATGCTTATATTAGATGAAATGCACAATTGAAGTACAATTTATTATTTGTTCTTGTTCTTGTATTTCCTGATCTCAGCAAAGTGATACTGATACCATCTCATAAATCTAATTGTAGTAGTTGCTTTTGCTCATCCTGCTTTTACACATTATTAACTCTTTTCATTTCAATATTGCAAAGACACAAACATATTTTTCTTTTAAACGTTTTTTCCTTCCATATTCATTTTCCCTGCAAATTGGTCTGAGGTCCTGCTACATACTATAGCAAACAAAGCGTATTTTCGATGTGATTGAATTTTCAAGCCAGTTGAACATGGGGATCAATGGAGTGTAGGGGTACTACATGGGTGCAAGTAGTGATTGCTCTTCTATGGATTTATTAATCCTTAATCACTCAAGAAACTTATTAGAATCTGACTGGCTGAAATTTGGTTTAGATCATTAAAGATCTGAAGAAAGCCAAAGGAACTGCCTTTTTGCAACTATTACTGTGAGCCAGTCATAGGATCTGAATTGCCATTCATTTGACAAATATACTATTCCTTTTCTTATTTTAGTTTTAATTGAAAATGTCAAATATATCATTTCAAATAAACAAAAGGAAAATATAAATAAATAAAACCCTCAGCATAAAATACATATAGACACGATTAGTGTAAGCATGATATCGATATTAAGTGCCCGTTTGTTTGCACTTTTCTTTGGCAAAATGTGCTTTTTGAAATCAAATAGATAATATATGCGTTTGGTAAAACTATTAAAAGCGCTTTTTCTAAAAAGTTGATTTTTGAAAATCGAAAAAATTCCACTTTAACACAACACAGCTCGCAAGAGCCTTTTGCAAAAGTCAATGCACATTCATAAATATTACCGTTGAGAGGCTGTCTTCAATTACCAAATTGCCCAAACATTTTAGTGAAAACCCAATTCATCTCACGCCAGATTCCTCTCATCTCATCTTTAGAACAAGCCTCTTCGTGTTGCTACACGATCCTCTTCGTGCTGCTGAGGGTAAAAGTCTCTCTGGCCTCATTCGTCGGCGATCTTCTTCCTCTTCTTCTTCTTTCTTCTTTTTCTTCTTCTTCTTCTTTGTATATATTTTTTTAAAATTTTATTTATGTCTATATCTGATCTGAGAAAACCACCAGGTACCACTGATCTGCTACCAAAAACCACCAAGTACCACCAGAGATTCTGAAATATTTGTTGAAAAATTTTCAAATCTGTGCATGCTTTATTTGTTCTTGCTAATGATCTATTTGTTCTCTTTTGGGTACTGAAAAAATTTGTGAGTACATGCTTTGTATTTTTTCTTTTCTTTTGTGGATATATGCTCTGTCTTTACATGCTCTATATATTTCCATGTTCAAGTCATCTTTTAATTTATGACAAAAAATTGTCTAACCCCTCTTTCTTTGTTCAAGTCACTTTGGATTAAGATCTGATTTAATAAGTTTAAGCACAATATCAAAATTAAGCACTTTTTAATTACTTTTTATTTTCTTCTATGCTAACTCACACTGATCTATCGATAAAATCAACTTACAAAAATGTTTTGAGTAAAAGTCGCCAACTTTTTTTTTTTTTTTTTAATGGAAAAATTAATGGATGCTTTTAGGGTATTGTTTTAGGATTTAAATTTTTTTTTTTTTTGAAAAAAGAAAAAAATTTAACTTTTTTGACTTTTTATATTTTTCATAAAAGTGGTATTTAATTTTTTCTAAAATGACTTTTAACAAATGCCATAAGTGTACTTGTTAACCAAACCCTCCCTTCAATCCGATTCAAATCAAAGACATGAGAAGTTATATATTATCTCCATCTCCAATAATTACTGCTATGGTCATTAATAACTAGTGCCTTAGTACATAATTTGATTGGAGGATTCGTTTGTGTTTGACGATCTATTAAAAACTAACTTTTTGCTTAAATTATTTACTGTTTATGGATCTTATGCTACTTTTTATACCGGCTTTAGTTCAAATAATTTAATTTTCAAATTTTTAAGAATAAGTTAGCTTTTATTTTATGTTTTTGTTTGTTTGTTTGTGGGCTAAAGTGAAGAATGGGAGTCCACAATCCATTGAGTTGGATGGACCGAGCAATGGAGTGTGTACTTTAGATTAGGCAGAGCTGAGGAATGGACAGAGCAATGGAGATTAGGCAGAGCTGAGGAAGCTTCTTGTCTTCTTATCTTTACTACTGAGGTTGCCGCCTTTGCTTGCAGCGCGTGAACTCGTCCTTTTCCCTCTTGTATTCTTTCGCTTGCAAATTGCAATGCACTGGATAGTGGATTCCTCCGTTTTGTCACGGTTCCCATTAAAGTAGTAATTTTTTCGCCTTGTATAAGGTGTAAGGAATAAGGATTGGGCCCAATATAATATTTTAATCTGGTTACTTTTCCCTCTTTTTTAATTTTAATTTTAATTTTTATAGAATTTGATTGATAAATTATATTGTTTGAGGAAGATGACTTAATTCTTGGATATATTTTTTTAAAAAAACATTAGAGAAGTGTCACTTAAGTTACAACATTTTAGGTTATTTGTGGTTGCTTGTTAGAGCATTTGCACCGGTCAATGCAAAATAGAAAAAAAAAAAAAAATACTCAATTTTGTACATCTAAACCCCAAAATCACTCACGTTAGTCAAGTTAAAGATGTGTAAATTTCTAGAGTTGTTACAATAACCGTGTAAGTTTACACTAACACTGTTAATTTTGCATTTAATTTTTTATTTTTTCTTTATCATGAGGGTAAAGGAAGAAAGTGGATGCTAGTTGTTGTATCTTGTATGTGAAGAAAGACGAATAATTTAAAAAATCAAATAAAATTGATATTTTAATGAAATAGAGTGTATAATAAATAGTAATATGATATGGGTGTTTTTGAAAATTAGTTGTGTAAAATGGAAAAAATAGGCTCTTATACTAAAATAAGTAGAAATTTTTGCACAAACTGATGTGAATGCTCTTAGTATGTAAAACAAGTCGTTATATGATAGTCTATGACATCAAGTTGGGAAAGAAAGAGTCACGAAATTAATAATTAAACAGTTTCAATTTAGAAAAAAAGGTTGCACTCAATGACATAAAATTTATTTACCCAAAAAAATAAACATAAAATTGATTTTAAAAATATTTATGGGAAAAATTAATTTAAAATGATATATCATAAAAAGTACAAAAAGAAAAAAAAAAATTATTAAGTAGGTACCTTAATTTTTTTAAAAAAATTAAATTTAAACATTTGGTTGCATTGAAATTAATTATCCTTAAAAAATAACATTGTTTGTGTTTTATTGATCAATACAACTAAGTGTTTGAGTTCAATTAGAGAATCTACTGTATTGCATTTTGCACAAGAATTTGTATCTAAGTTTACCCAAATTTTATTTATTTATTATTTTTTTGAAAAAGTGCTATAGAGTAAAAAAAAAAAAAACTCGACGGCACTTGTTGTCTTGAAATAATTATATGATTATAAGTGTCAATGACTTTTACTCCAAATGGCAACCACACTCTTTGTCATGGACTTGATTCCATGTTCAATAAACTTTGTCTTCAACTATTAAAAACATATAGAAAAAACAAGTAATTTAATGTAGGGATAGCAATATGTGTTCGTGTGTCAGGATCGTGTCGTGTCGACTTATAAGTATTTGACTATATGAATTGACACTAACTCGACATGTTTATTAAACAGATCAAGATTCCTCAATTCTAACACGACTTGTTTATTAAACAGGTCAGTGGTGTTAACCTGTTTATCAGACTTTATTAAAGCGAGAAAAAAAAAAATCTTTGTATCAACCAAATTGATATGAACTATTGAAAACCAAAAAATAAAATTTTTTAATATAAAATTCATAATTAACGAGTAATTTCATCACAAATAATCATTTAAAATTAAAAAAATCTCAATATTACAAATAATGAATAATAATATGTTAAAGAAAATAGCTACAATAACTAATAAGTTTATAAACCTAAAGTTTTGAAGAATATATTGGTAAAATGACATTTAATTATACATGTCAGACGGGTTGATCATGAACACGACACGTTTATTAAACAGGTCAGTCGTGTCAATTCAAATATGACACGAACTTGTTAAGTCTCAACCCATAACCTACTAATTTTGTGTTGTGTCTACGGATCATGTTGAATTTTACCACCCATACATTTATCTTACACATATAGTCATATTTTCAGTCATTTTTACAGATAAGACTATCCAAAGTTTCAAACCCACAAAGTCACGATTAAAGTGACCGTGACAAATTAGCAAAAAAGAAAAAAAAAATGGTGTGGCAATAAATGAACTTTTTTAGCTACCGAAGATAGATGAAGTTTGAATGAGAAAATTAATTCACCACCACAAAGCAGACGAAACCTATGAACTAGGATCTTGCCTACCACGCTCACACACACTCTCAACCAGTCAAAAACACTATCTGATTTTACAAGCCGCAAATAGGTCCCCTCCCACAATCTCCGCTTAGTTGCTGACGTGTCAAAACCACATTAGCCACACCAGCTGTGCAAACTCTGCAACCGTAACAGACAATTTTTTAAGTCTCTCACCTCTCACACTCTCACACTCGCCCTCTCGAGATTTTTGAAATTCAAAAACATCCTCAGAATCTTCAAAATCTCCACAGGGCCACCGGTACATAAATGTACATAAACATCATTAAAAAACAAAATAAAACACAACAACACAAAACCAAATACCAAATCATACAAACGCTCTTCTTCAACGGTCCCTTTTTGCCTTTTTCTCTTTCAAACGGCTATTTCTCTCTCTCTATCGCTTTCTCTTTCTCTCTCTAAAAAATAACACTTTCTAATTCCATCTTCAAACTCCAAATTTCAAATCTCAAATCCCAACACACATTTTTTCCCTCTCAAGAAACCGCTTCAACTTTCCTAGGAAAATAGTATTGTTCTTCCTTGTTCAGGTTTGTTTCCAGATCTTGTTCTTTTGCTTTTGTTTTTTTGTTTTTTTGTTTTTTTTTGCAGCTTCTTATAATCTCTGTTTGGTTACCGAGAAAAGCGAGTACCTCTGTCTAAATTTAGGTAGTTTTCTCTTTGCTTAGGATGCGGAAACTAATAGCGCACACCAATATACTACTTACCTGTTACCCTAATTTTGTTTTCTATTTTTAGATATAATAATACTAATAGAGGCGAGTGGAAAACCTATCTGCTTTGTTGTTTTTTTTTTCGAACACATTTTGTTTTGTTTTTGTTTTTGTTTATCTTTCTCACCTCAGCTTTCTTCATCGATCAAACGGAATGTCCTATGGTTCGTTTTCATCTTTCGATTTTGAATCGTATTTTTTGGCTTTAATTTTGTTGGGTTGAGCTTGATTTGTATTGTTTCTTGATATCAATTTTGTAGAAGGAAGAAGAAGAAGAAGTTGTGATTTAGCGTGTGATTTCTTAGTAATTGAGATTTGAATTAGGGTTTAAGGAAATTGGGAATCGTTAAGTAATTTTGGTGTTTGTATGTGGTGTATGACTTTTTTGTTTGGTAAATATCTTTGTGTTTGTAATCAATTGCTTTGCTTTTTAAAATCTTCCAAGTTTTCTAAAGAGTATGTCTTAACTCTTAAGAATGTTATTTGAAGGATTTGGGTTTTTCAATTAGATGCTCAGTCTGTCTACATAATGTGAAATTAAGAAGGGTGTTGGTCAAAATGCTGAGATTACTTTTGCATTGTAGTGATGGGCTTTGAATTTAAGAGATACTGAATAAACCTGGCTTTGATGGGTGTCTGGCGGCAAGCCACACAGTTGGATTACCATTATGCCTTACTTTGATGTAGTGTATTTGAGAGAAAATGAATAAGTTGGCTTTCATTTTGCACTCTGTAAGAAGAGTATGCAATGAATACATTTCACTGTTAAGTGACAACTGTTATTGTTTCTGGATTACCATTTCAATGGGTACAACTGTTTGCCATGTTTTAATGTAGTGAAGAAACTATTTCTTTTGCTTTCAGAAACATCCATGAATTTGTACATTCCTTCTTTTTCTTTTGTATTTTTAATTGAGAGATGGAGGAGAAAAGTGGGGACTAAATATTGGATAAATTGCAAATCTCTGTTGCAATGTTGACCATGATATATCTTTTATAGTTAATTTGAAAATATACTTTTCCAATTTCTTTGTTATGTTTATTGAGAAATTTTTTTGGCAGTTGCAGTTGCTTCAATATGTCTAATCCTCAAGCTGATCCACTTATGCAAGTGGAAACAACATGTGGATCCCTTCTATATGAACTTCAGGTTCTTTTTGAATTTTTAATGCGCAGCAATTCTTTGCTTTTATTTTATTTTTTTATCTTTTCCCCTTCTGTTACAAAAACAGTTTGAAATAGTCTTGAATGTATTGTTAGCTGAAAATGATTTCTTTCTGATTTATTTTTAAACTCAGATCATTTGGGATGAAGTTGGGGAGTCTGATACTGATAGGGATAAGATGCTACTTGAGCTTGAACAAGAATGTTTAGAAGTATACAGGAGAAAGGTAGATGTGGCAAATCGGTCTAGAGCTCAGCTACGACAGGCAATAGCTGATTCTGAAGCAGACTTAGCTGCCATCTGTTCTGCAATGGGGGAGCGACCAGTACATATTAGGCAGGTTAGAAATGATGAGTACATGATTTATTCTGGTTTGTCTGTTTTGTGAATGACTATACTAGTATTTAATTGCTTATTTTAAACTTTGAGTTTGTTTAACCTAGACTATCCAAAAGGTGAAACAATTAGCATTAGCTAAATTACATTCTTTAAAATTATGAGAAAGTTTGAAGTTACTCATTGGGCTTGATAGGTTAGAACGTGATTTAATTATTTGTACCGAATAAGAAACTTTGAAAGAATAATGTGCAAATAATTGTTTAGTATTAGTATAGTACAGCATGGGTAGAAAATACTTTACAAGATATGAATTTTTTATTTCGATCGGAATTTTTATTGCCTAGGAAATTTGAAGTTTCCTTTCTCTTCCTTTAAAGTTGGGAGTTTTTAAAACAGTGCAATTTACACAATGCCACCCCCTTTTTTTTTCCCAGACTGATCAGAATGCTGGAAGCTTGAAGGAAGAGCTCAGAAGAATTCTTCCACAAGTGGAGGAGATGCGGAAGAGGAAATCAGACAGAAGAAATCAATTCCTAGATGTCCTACAGCAAATACAGGAGATCTCAAATGAGATCCATGGATCCACAGAATACATGTCATCTAAGATAGTTGTAGATGAAAATGATTTGTCCTTGAGAAAGCTTGAAGAATTGCACAGACAACTGCATGATCTTCAAAAAGAGAAGGTTGAATTATTTTCTTAATTCTTTTCTCATTCTCGTTTCTTTGAATTTGGTTGCCTATCATTTCAATGCTCAGTGCTCTTTGCTTACTGGTTATACTTGATCCTCTCTCTTCCCCTGTAGAGTGATCGCCTTAGGCTGGTTCAGGACCACCTGTGTACTGTGAACTCCCTTTGCTCAGTGCTTGGTCTGGATTTCAAGCAGATAGTAACTGAAGTTCATCCCAGTTTAGGTGATTCTGAAGGGTCCAAGAATATAAGTAATGATAAGATTGAGCAGTTGGCTGTTGTGATACAAAAATTGCGAGAGGTTAAACTACAGAGAATGCAGAGGGTAAATAACGGTTCAAATTTCTTTTCAGCCTATGTTTATTTATTTAAATATTTCTTTTTCTTTGATTGAGTGTGGTTATCCTATATGCTTTGGCAGCTTCAAGATCTTGCGTCTACCATGTTGGAGCTCTGGAATCTGATGGATACACCAATTGAAGAACAGCAGATGTTTCAGAATGTTACCTGTAATATAGCTGCTTCAGAACATGAAGTAACTGAACCAAACACTCTTTCTGTGGACTTCATTAATTATGTGAGTTATACATATAAATTTTATTTTGATCATATGTATTTTTATTATTTTGTCCGTTTGTAGAAGTGGATTTGTTTTATGACAAGTAAAATGTGTCATGCAGGTTGAGGCAGAAGTATCCCGGTTAGAAGAGTTGAAGTCAAGCAAAATGAAAGAGCTTGTTCTGAAGAAGAGGTCAGAGCTGGATGAGATTTGTAGAAAGACACACATGGTTCCAGAAGTAGATTGCTCAATGGAATATGCTATCGAAGCTATAGAGTCTGGTATTTGTCTTGCTGATAGTTAGTTATGTCACACTGATACTACCTATACTTTGAGATTCTTGAATGTCTGTATCATCTGTACTGATGCAGGAGCTGTGGATCCTGCTTTTGTCCTTGAGCAAATTGAGCTTCAGATTGGCAGGGTTAAAGAGGAAGCTTTCAGCAGGAAAGAAATACTTGAAAGGGTGGAGAAATGGTTGGATGCATGTGATGAGGAGAGTTGGCTTGAAGAATATAATAGGGTTAAGTGTTTTTATCATATCTTTGTTCATGATTTATTTCTTTCTATCTACACCTTTGCTTAATTGTCATGTTTTGGTGGTTTAGGATGAAAACCGATACAATGCTGGAAGAGGTGCTCATCTTACGCTCAAGCGAGCTGAGAAAGCTCGTGCTTTGGTTAATAAACTTCCAGGTATACTGCATCATGTTGGTTTGCAGCCTGAATTGTGTATAGGATTCCCTAAAATATTCAAACATGACAGGACGAAGCTGAGTCATGAGTCCATAACTATTTAAGCATCCACTTTATCTAAAACTGGGTTCAGAAATTTGGCCAATTTTGGCATAAAGTGATGATTCTTGTATTTTTTTAGTTTGCATAAGTAGAAGCAAAAGGAAAACTTTGAAATATCTTATAATAGTTACAATCATTCTACTCTCTCGGTGTAATATTTTTATTAAGTTTTCTTGTTCAGCATCCTTTTTGTGCCTTTGCTTCTCCACTTCCCTTTCCCCCAACTTTGTTTGCTGCTAACTTCAATTTTCATCTGTCTTGGTTTGCGTACAGCAATGGTTGAAGCACTGGCCTCAAAAACCATGGCATGGGAGAAGGAGAGAGGCGTTGAGTTCACATATGATGGTGTAAGTACTTCCCCTAGATCTCTAAAGGTTAAGTCTTTAAGTAGTTGGTCCCACTTGAATATATATATATATATTTATATATATATATTCTATGTTTTCACTTAATTGCTTCATAAAAATTTATTTGAAAATTTCCCTGTTATTTGCTGTTGTATAGATCCGTCTCTTATCTATGCTTGAAGAGTACACTTTACTACGGCAAGAGAAAGAGCAAGAACGCCGTAGGCAGCGGGTATGAATCTGTTACATCTCCCAATCAAATGCCTTAATTATATATATAACTCTTATTGACCCAGAATTTGGTACTTTTGTCTGGAAAATGTGCCCTGTTATGCTGTTCACAAATTATGTTTCTATTTCAGGACCAGAAGAAGCTCCAAGGACAGCTGATAGCAGAACAAGAGGCACTTTATGGGTCAAAACCAAGCCCTTCGAAAACCCATAGCGTAAAGAAAGCTCCTAGGATGTCAACTGGAGGTGCAAGCAGTAGAAGACTCTCAGTTGGAGGAGCAGTGCATCATACTCCCAAACATGATCCACTTCACTCTACAAAAGCTACTCCTCACTCACGTCCCATTAGGAAGAGTGACCGAGTACACCCAAATGAGCTAATGTATCCTCAAGATGATGGCATCTCAGTTTTATCTGCTGGTAGGTTTTATACTTTAATTTGAGGTACAAATGCACACTTTTACACCTAAAGAACTCTTGGTAGTTATGTCTATATATATGTTTTTCTTTGGAAAAGAGAAAACAGCCATTTATTCTTCAAGGAAGATGGGGATTGTAGTTTCTCCAATAGGGCAAGTTTAATAGGGATTTTCTATTTATGTTTTTCTTTTACGATAGGCTCGGACATTGCTGAGTTGTAGAAGTACTCTTGAGTCTTGATGGCTAACACGGGTAAGGGCGTTTATGAATTAAATGGATGATCATGATTCCATTGTTTGGTCAGAAGTCAGGGCCACATTAGTGTTAATTGTTATGGTAATTCTTTGGTGTGTTCTGTGGTACCTTTGAGAAACACGTTACGAAAGTTTGTACTATTAGTGTTTGTCTTGAGTTTTCCGTTGTTTATGTAGGTAGGAGAGGCTTGGATGTTGCTGGTCTCCCTGTAAAAAAGCACTCATTTGGTAGTAATGCAAGTGTTCGTGAAGTAGAGTCACCTATGGTGCGGATACCATTCTCACCCATCTCTTCCACAACATCGTCAAAAGCCAACAACACAACAAATTTGTCAGATGATATGAACTTGACACATGGTGAGACGACGTTGCAGAAAACGCTTTCAACTAACAATATGCAATTTACTACCCCCACCAAGACTGCTACTACTTCTATGGCAGACGATGAGAATAAAACTCCAAAGGCAATGCCGATTCCTGTCCCCGCAACGCCTTTAACAGTGTCAATCCCAATGCAGACAGCTATGACTCCGGCTCCTCCACCGGTCTCTTTTGGCACCAAGGTAGTTGAAGACCTTCCTGAAGAGATTGAATATTCATTCGAGGAAATTAGAGCTGGTTTTGTGCTTTCCAAAACACATGTAAAGTCGATGATGATACAAGTATGATAAAGCTCTAGGTGGATTTGGATTTAATTTGTTGTTTTAGCCATTCTCTTCACTATTATTCTTTTTGGTCTTTGTGATGGCTAAGTCAATTATAATTGGCTTTTCTGATTTGTATTATACATTGCCTACGAGTACTTACTTGAATGTGGAATATGATGTGAACTTGTCTTCTCCTGTTTAGTTTTCTCTCCCACTGGTGTGCTTAAGTTGCAATATCGTTTGTTCATGCTTTCAGGACAATATCTCCTCCTGTTAATTATTTTGGGTAAAAAAAAAAAAAAAATCGAGGAAAATTCATTTTCGAGCAGTCTGGTTTGTATAGAATTTCCTTCCTGAAATTTGTGTGTTCAAGGAGAATTTAACCTATAGAATAAAAAGTAACATGGAAAATTCATTTTTCCTATTTGTATAAACGTATAAAAGAGGTATTTTCAAATTTTTGACAAAATATTGTTCCTGGTCAAATTTGTACTTTTTTGTTTATTTTATAAAAAAACTTTCTTTGACTCACGCTTCTCAATTTATTGTAAAGAAATAGGCAAAATAATAATTAATTTAACTTTCTAGGTAACCCAAATAGAAAAAAATATGATTTTTTTTTCTCTCTCTTTGCAGATACTGCAAGTCTGCAACCTATAAATATATAAACAAAAATAGTGAAATTTGAAAGGCTTCAATTAATTAAAGATTTGTTGGTTTACAAAGTTTCACAACTACCTAGCACGAATTTACTTCAGCTCTAGTTCAGTTGGTAAGAATTGGCCAATCCCATTCATTTTAAAACATAAAAAAATTGTTGGTCAATCCCAAAAGATGAAGAGACCTTAGAGTAATGCAAAAATAAAATTAAAATGTCTTATTTGGGCGAGTGGGAACAGTCATTGATGGAATTTTTTTTTTAAGCAATTGTTTCCTTGTTTTTTGTTTTTAAAGAAAATTAAATTTCACTTTGGTGAACTTTAAATTATAACTAAAAAAATTTCATCAATTTTCTTATTCTTCAATTCACTCCATTGATTTTATACTCAGTGTAACATGCAAATAAAAATTTCCAATCTACTTTAAAATGACTACTTTAATTTACTAAAAAGAAAAAAAAAACCCACAAAATCCATATGCACATATAGAACTTAAAAAAAAAAAAAAAAATTTCCAATCTACTCTAAAATGACTACTTAATTAACTAAAAAGAAAAAAAAAAACCCACAAAATCTACATGCACATATTTAACTCTCTTTTTTTATTAATTTTATTTTTGAACTCCTATCAAGAAGTGATTTTGGTACTCTAATGTGATTTATTCATTTATATATTTTAAATAGGAAAGGTGGTTGCTGGTGATGGCACTGTTGGACAGGTTCTATATAATTATAATATTAACATGCTTGCTACTTATATAGAGATTGAGAAAAAGAAATTAAAAAAAAAAGAAAAAAAAAAAAAAGAGAGAGCATGAAGTTACAGTGGCATTAACAGTAGATTCCTCCAAATGAGGGGGCGTTTAGTTTAAGTTAAAATTTTCTTTTGTAGTCAAACTTTAATTTAACTGAAAAGACAAAGAAACTTGTCAGTAGTTGGAGAAATGCAATGGCTCTAACGTTAGCTTTACAGCTTTGAAATATTTCTTTTTTAAGCTTTAAAATAAATAAATGCCTATTTAAAAATTAAAAAAAAATTAAAGCTTTTTTTCTTTTTCCCACATTAACATTATTTTTTTTTAAAATATTCAAATTTAGTATCTCTGTCATTTATTAAATTACCTTTATTGAATTTCCAAGACGGACGTGAACCATTTTATTAACCAAAATGTATACTTTGAATATTGCAATTAAAATATTAATTATTAATCAAATTTACAATATTTAATTACATATGTAAATTATTTTTTTATTTTTTTAATTTTTCCGATTTTTTCCACTTTATTTATTTCTCCTCCTTTTCCTGCAAAACCCTAATCCATACTACCACTTTTCATGAATTTCTATGCCAAGAATTTGTGATTTTTACCCTGTAATTCTTGCAATTTTTTTGGTGTAATTCAGTGTCACCTTTGAATTCCTCTGCATTTTCCTGCAATGGCGGAGAATTTTAGCCACTGAACTGTGTGTTGTTTCACACAGAGCAAAACCCAGCTGTAGGAATTTGCAGTTTTGAGCTTTTGATGGTTCAGCACTTGAATTAGGGTTTTAGGTGTTGAGGGAGGGTTTTAGAAGCTTCATTTCCACTGCATTTTTTCTGGGTTTCTTTTATTGTGTTTGAACTCAAACTGGGTTTTGGTTAAACAGAGAAAAGTTTCAAGCTTTTTGAAACTGTTTTCATGTTTCTGGGTTTTTTGAGTTAGAAAAAGTTTGAATCTTTGATGGGTATAGGCTTCAGTGTTTTTAAAAGGGTTTAGGGTTTTAAGCTTTGGAGGGTTTTTCTTAGGGGGTTTTGTTTGTATAAAATTTTGAATATATCTATGGAGGAGAAAGAGAGCTCTGGTTCTGGGGTTGCAGTGAAGGGTGAGGAGGCCCCAGATGGCTTCCGGGTTGCTCCAAGAACTGAAAACCCGACCCAATTAGCAGGGACCCCCACAATTGTGGCTGCTTCACCGGTGAGTGTGGCGGTGCCCAGTACAGAAGGGAAGAAGAAGAGGGGTAGGCCTAGAAAGTATGGTCCTGATGGGGCTGGAGCTAAAGCTGGAGCTGGGGCTGTGGCTGGGGCAAAGGCTGCCTCACTAGCATTGTCACCGATGCCGATTTCATCTTCAATACCTCTTACCGGAGAGTTTTCGGCCTGGAAACGGGGTAGAGGGCGGCCAGTCGACTCGGTCAAGAAGTCACCTAAGTATGAGTATGAAAGCCCAGGTAAGAATTAATATGGATCATGTTCTTCTTGCTATATAAACTTTTTTTTTCCTTCTTTCTATTTTTAGATTTTGAAAATCTTGAAATTTTTAGTCACTGTTAGGCTTTTTTTTTTTTTTTTTTTTTACTGTTACATTTAGGACCATGATCTGTTGGTATTGGTTACTTGGGTTGAGATGAGTCAGAGTTGTGTGTACAATTTTAAGGTACAGAGTGTTTGGTGTTTGCAATGTTGATAATTTGAAAGTTAAGAGCTAGTGGCTAGTGGTTGGTTTTTGTGGTGCATTGTTGGTTATTTGGTGTGCGTTCGATTTCTGCAGTGGAATTTAAGAGGATATGTTTTGGATTTGGTGAGTGGGAGTGGACCCTTATCTCAGATTCCCCTTTAGATCTGGAATTAATGGTAATTGTAAGAAGGAAGGGGTTTTTTTGGGTCAATGTTTTTTTCTCTTCTGGCGAGAATATTGTAGTTCTTGCCTTTTTTTTTTTGACAGGAAGATAGCGTAATCTTAGAAGGAAGTAGAGTGAGAATGATTGAAGGTGCCAGGTTGTTCAATAGGTAAATTCCACTAGTTAGCTGATGTGACTGTGATTGAACTGGTCCTAGCTGAGTAATCAATTCTTAATAACCCGCTTACTTTATTGCAGGATGTATGAAAGCCTCATTAACTAGTCTGAGATAAGAAGGCAAAAGAAAATCAAGAAAATTTAGAGCAAAGATTAAATTGGGGGAAATGATATGGGATTGGCATGTACATACTAAGGGGAGGAAGATGCTGAACAGATAGACTTATTTTTGGTTAATTGTGATAAAGCTACAAATTCAACTCATCATGAAGTTACTTTCTCCATGACACCCATACCTCAAAGATTGGGTTATAATTCAATTGTAAACAATTAATGTACTTTCCCGCCTCGCACATTGAAACATCAATGCTTTCTAAAACTAACTACTAGAAATTTTAATTTAAAGTCCTAACTTGAATTTAATTTTAAACCTAAAATTGATTTAAAGCCCAGAACATATTGAAAAACAGTGGAAACAGTAGGATGAGAGAAGTCATGGATCTCTGTCCAATGATTGTATTGAGCTCTTGTTTAATAATAATGACCAGTTTACCCCAGATAATTATGTAAACTATTTTGAATTCTTTAATATTGTGATATTTAAATCGTGCACAACTTGTAAAAACTAGAATCTCTTTAGAAGCTATCATAAAGGCAAATCCTGTTGTGTATTCAACTAGGTACTAGACTTGGGGGGACTCTTTGTGAATGCAAAAATCTTTGACAAATGATGGTCAATTTCATAATCTTTCTTCACTTATGAAATATAGAGTACTAACTATAGCTGACTGAATGATTAGGATGAATGAGGTGCAAATTATATTTCATTTTGGCTCTAGACCAATTCAAGTTGAACACTAGCATAAAAGTTCCTGGTTGGTTGTGTCTTCGTTTTCTTATTTAATTTTTTGTTCGGGGCTTATTTATGATTTGGATTCTTAATTTCATCCAATTAGTTAGCGCAGCCTTTCTCCCGGCTTTCCTTATAGAGATGAACTGGGAAATCTTCATAGATATTCCATCCATTAGGCTTCTTAAATTGAGACTATCATTTTTCTGGCTTCAACAGTGATAACTTAATGAGAAGCCCCTTTGGTTGTCAATCAAATTGGAAAAATGAGTGTGGAAAGGTAGTTTAGTCGGAATGCTATTTTGATGATTTTGTTAATGTTTGAATAATTATACAGGTTCAGGGGCTAAAATCTAAGTTTTTTGAGTAAAATGAGAGTTCCAGTATGGTTTTACTGATTTTTTTTGCTAAATTTTGTATTGTAGGTGAAAGAATTGCATACTCCGTTGGTGCAAATTTTACACCCCACGTGATCACCGTTAATGCTGGAGAGGTATGCTCTGCTAAATATATGTGAAATTGAATTGCTGTTTTGGTCAGCAAGTGTCTAATTTTTATTTGTTCATTTTCATCATTTGGGCTTTGTTGGATTGTGGTTCTGATTGTTGTTTTGTGCCAATTGGTCTCGTTTGAAATGGGAGGTCATATAAATGGCATGACTTGTTTTACTCCTATATGGACTGATATATATCTTATGTAGGAAGTATTGCTAACACTATGAAAAAAATCTGACTTCCGTCTTAGGAAATCAGTTACCTGACATCCCTATTTGAAATAGTTGTTGAGGGTGACTTCATCTGTTCTTTCCAAATATTTAGTGAACAGTGTATGTTGTACTTCTCTACATTTCTGATATTTGTTCTGGCAGGATGTTACAATGAAGGTCATGTCCTTCTCTCAACAAGGAGCCCGAGCTATATGCATTCTTTCTGCAAATGGTACAATTTCAAATGTTACGCTTCGACAACCTACTTCTTCTGGGGGTACTTTAACATATGAGGTGTGGTCCTATATCCTCCTAAATGATTTTCATATGATTGACATTTTAAGTAATTTCAGGACCAATGAGTATCTTTATTTGCACCTCCATAGCATGCACCATTTTTAGTGGCATGCTATGCTTTTGGTGTTGTATAAATTAGATTGACATAGCTTTAATTTTTACCTATAAAAAAACAGCTTTAGTTCTTGAATTTCTGGATGTTTTTTACCTGATTACTGTATTTAAGAATGCAAGGTCCTCTGTATGTCTGCAGAGCACCGCACTATCGAATATACAAGCTGACTAGGCATGACTTTTGTACTGTTTAATACTTAGATTGTGATCTGGAAGCGTCTTTTGTGTGCCATGTGCAATTTGTGCACCCACCAGATATGTGTTCTGTGGACCACCATATACAAAAGTTGGGGGCTGTGTGCACATGGACTGTGTCTCATTCTAAGTAAAACAGAGTTGAAGCCGAGCCCAAGACCAACATACTCCACTACTCTAGTACCAACATGAAATGTACTCCTAAATTGTACAAGATCATGATAGTTACATTTAGGGCTGTGTAGAAGCTGGGTCTTCTCAGACAGATACTTATCCTTACTGGAATTTCCAAAAAATTAATTACAAATTAAACATTTTGGGCACACTTACCCTTGTCCTTTTTTATCATTCAACCATGGGGATGCTCTCCAGGATGTCTAATTCACATCATGGGCTCAAATTTATTTCTTGGTTTGGTTTAAAAACTTACTTTTAGCTTTGCTATCTCACAAATATTCTTTTTGATATGGATATGAGGAAAAAGAGTAGCCAAACCTATGCTGCTTTTGTAATTATTATCAAGTTAATATATTCATTATCTTGACCATGCAGTTTCTCTCTCCAGGTTCAGGGAATAAATTTAGAATAAGTTATGAATTGAGTCTTCATATTAACAAAAAAGTGTATTCTGGAAAGGTTTTGAAAATATCCCAATCTTGTGGTTTATATTTTTCAAATATGATCTGAAATAGTTTATCTGTTGATCCTTATTTTGTTTAGCATTCATTCAAAAGACACTGATTTATAATCTATTGGGCTTACTTTTAATGCAAGGGCCATAAGTGTGTCTTGCAGGCCTGGTTTACTTTGGGGGTTCAATGGTTGGCTGCCCTGTGAGTCATGAATAAATAAATTAACTGACCCCTTCAATATTACTATTAACTTGGCTAACTTATGAATAGCCTTGTAGCCTAGTGGTTTTTCACTATTTCTCCTCCTTTTATGGTGGAGATCTGATGATCACCTGTGGTGGGAGAAGGATTAATGGGTTCAATGTTATGCAACCGTATGGCCAAGAAAAGCCGATTTTGAGCTTTTAGAGTATTATCCTTTCATATGATGTGGCATTATCACTCTGTAGAAACCATTAAGCTTTTCTGGTTGTTTTTACAGGGTCGTTTTGAGATACTTTCCTTGTGTGGATCATTTATGCCTACTGACAGTGGAGGAACGAAAAGCAGATCTGGTGGGATGAGTGTCTCTTTGGCTGGGCCAGATGGTCGAGTGGTGGGAGGAGGACTTGCTGGTCTATTAGTAGCTGCGGGCCCTGTGCAGGTACATTTATTTCCTTTACAAGAAAAATGAAAGGACAAGGAAAGAAGATTACAGGTCATTTAGTTATTGATGTTGATTTCAATCTGTAAATTCTTTTTATTTTTTATTTTTATGATATATTTAAAATAAGAAATTTTTATTTTTGTCTTGATGTAAAGTAAGTCATGTAGAAGAGTAATGATGACATACAATAACCTCCATAGATAACCTTTCGCTCTTACATAAGAATACTTAGTGGTTATGCCTATATGCCCCAAGTTCAGCTTTAAATTTATGTGTGCATGTCTATGTATATACACACACGCGTGTACAATATTTTGATTTTGTCATTAACTATTTAATTAATTGTGTTTGGATTCCTCTGAGCGGTTTGAATGCATCAGGTTGTTGTGGGCAGTTTTCTACCAGGGCACCAGCAGGAGCAGAAGCCCAAGAAGCAAAGAATTGAACCTACATCAACTATTCCTGCCAGTCCTCGCTATGATGAAGAAACAAGAGGAGTCTATGGGGGAGTAAAGCCTATTCTCACTTCTTCTACGGCCTTTCATGGAGACAATTCAGCTTCTATTAACCCCATTCAGGGCTTTAGGAACTCAGTTGTTGACATTAAGACTTCTATGCCTGAAGAGGGATCTAAAGGCCCCAGCCAGTTGAACTGTGAGGTTTCTTGTTGATCATGTTCGCTTGTTGCATGTTGGTTGTGGCTTGATTGTTTTTGGTGGACACTACAGCATTTAGGCTCACTCAAAATTTGTCTGACACCAATATAAACTTGTTGGCTATTTTGTTCAGGACAAACTAGGATTCAATCTCATGTTGGTTTTAACCCCACGAGTTGTGCTCTTTTCTTATTAGATATTAGGTAGGACTCTTGTTGATTTAGGTCATTCTGTTGCTTTTGTCATCATGTATTTTTCTAGTGTTGTCTTACTCATTGGTGTAGCATTAGATGTATGAAACCTGCTATGTCATTCTATTATTCTGATTGTAGTTCGTTGTATCTGAATGATTGAGTTTAAGTTGATGTTGTTGTGATGGTTTTTAATATGTGTATTTGATAAAATTATAGGTGTCATATTGAAGCATTAAAAAGTCAGTTATTCCCTATTGGATAATGAGTTTACATGCTCGTGTTCCAGAGGGATTTTCTCTAATGTAACAACCATGTCATTTATAAGGATTGAAGTGGTATTTCATATTTGGTCGTTTGCCCATTCAAGATGTTAATGAATTCGAAGTCTTATTCCAATTGACTATCCATTGTTGATTCCAAGTGTGAATTAGAGAGTAAATCTTTAAAGAAAAAGAGCTATTAATTCTTCTCAATATATTATTCTTTCAAATGCCTCACCTCTTTAGACTTAACCTTTTCCAATCTTTGAGCAAATTTTATGCGAGAATAGACAATAGTACTAATGTACTATGACAGGACGAAGCGAAATTTAAATAAAAACATAACTTTCATGCGCAATAAAAAGGATTTGTAAAAAAAAAAATCAAAATCAAAATCCAAAACAGCATTGGAAAAGAAAAGAAAAGAAAAATTTGGACTTCTTAAGCTTGAAAGCAATTACTCTAAAAGACAGTACTCACTAATCACAGGAGAGCCAGCCCGTTCCCCATCAAAATAATGAAAATATTAACTCTACTTCGCGACATTGAGTTGGGGAGAGGCTTTTTATTAGAAGGCAAAACTTATGTATAATTTCTTAAGTGACGTATTTTAGGCTTTCCAATTAAATTTAAATACATGACAATTCAAATTCAAAAGAAAAAAAAAAATTACAGCAATGGATTGATTCCGTATAAGCATGCCTACTAATAAGCGCTACAATTGAATACATTTGTGCCAAATCAATGCAGATTTTTTTATTTTGAGAAAGAGAAAGGAGTCCTTGAAAGTTATTTATTTATTTATTTTATTCTTTTTTGAGAAGAAAGGAGTCCTTGAAAGTAGAAACACAACATGAAAATTATGAAATCCCAGAGCGGTATAATGAGGTAGTGGGCATGCCAAAGGAATAGAACACCACGAGTTTATCACTAGTACCGAGGACCACTTGGAATGATGTTGTGAAAGGGAACGAGCTTTGGTCTACTTCGGTACATTTTTGTCAACTTTGGTCCATTTCGGTACAGAATGGTTTATTTCAGTCCAATTCGGTCCATTTTTTCCAGTTCGGTCCATTCAGTCCAATTCAATCTGTTTTGTTCCACTTTAGTCGATTTGGTCCACTTATGATGATTTGGGGGGAGAGGTTTGTGTAGAAAGGAAAGTTGCTTCATTGACAATTATGTTACATTCTCACGTAATGTTGGTAGCTTTTGAAAAAAAATTACATTTTCTTATATTATTAAAGTTTTGTAATTTTTTTCCCTAATATAAAGGTATGTTTGGTAGACTGTTATAAATATTATAATATAATAGTTATTCATATGATTTAGTTATTTAGTAGTTTTGTTATGTTTTTATTACAGGGAATAATCATTTTTTATGAATAGCTATTCTTTAAAATGAGGAATAACTATTCGTTTCTAAAAAGGGCGTAATAACTATTCCTTAGTATGTGTATTAATTTTTAAAATTAATACTGTAGGGACAAGGGCCCAAAATTATATATTGGGCCTTAGGCCTTGGCCGAGGACGTTGGTTGATCTGAGAACGAATAAACAGTAGTGAAGGTGTTAAGCTCAGAGTCTCGTGGGTAGGTAACAAATGAAAAGGTTGGGGAGGCATGCCGAGGAGGAATGTCACCTCGGATGAACAGAGCAGAAATCAAAGGTATGTCATACCTTTCAAGATGACCTTCTAGGAAGTTCCACTGATAAGGACTTGCATCGTAAACGTACAAGAGGGATGGGAGTTCAGAAATATCTAAAAGAAAAGCTGCTACCACCGCATTGAATGCTCTGTAGCTAACTCTCTGGCTGCATTAATGGGGAAGTGATCTCTGAATAGTGTTCTTCAGCCTTACAGCTACCCCCAAAGACTTCAGGAAGGTGCTGATGGGACAAGGATCAACATAAAGCAATCTACTGTCCACGTGTAGGGTAAGGATGAGAAAGAAGAGATAGTATAAATTAGAGTGAAGATCCTAAGAGGGAGGGATCAAGAAATCAAGAGAGAAATATTGTAGCAATCAGAAATCAAATTTGTAATCAACTTGTGAGAAATATATAAGAATTCATTTCCTCGGATTGTGCCGAGGATGATCTTCTTTAGATTAAATCAATTTATCTTCAGGTTCTTTTCATTTGAGCCCATTGTACTTGTTGTCTAACTCATTTTAGCCCTGTTTTCCAACCCATTCTCTACAAATTCATTGTTTGGGTTATTTGAGCCTAAGTCCATCCATCTTTTGGACTAGGGACTCAAATCTGGTCCTTACAAATACTATTTATAAATAAACAAACTTTCCATATACATATAACAATTATGAAAATAAAAAGTCATTAAAAATAACTATTCTTTCTTTCAAATTTAAAAATATTATTTTTTAGGAAATAAAATTATATGAGTAAGATATTTCTTAAAGTATATCTTAAGTTTTATTTTAATGTTACAATTTAAACAATTTGATTTAAACATTTCATTATCTTTAGGGTTCTATTATCTTGTGTTCCTTGTAATACCTATTCTCATTTCTATGTAATCATAATTACAATCTACCAAATGTGCCCTAAGAAATAAATTTACTTATATCTACTTTTTCTTTAAGCCATTCAAGACGTATAGAAGATAACCATTTGTAAAAAGCACTAGAAACATATTCTAACCACACATTGCATTATTTACAAAATGCATTTGATATCACTAATACCAGTGATGAAATTTATGGTTTTCTCCTAAAAAAAAAATCACATGAAAATTTAGCGAAAAGAACAAAAAACTTGTTTGCTAATATTAACCTTTCGAACTATAACTCTATAAGTATAGAATTGATACATGTATGAGTTTGTTCAGTCTCTCTTCCAAATCTTTGGCAAACCGTTTTTCTCTTTTGCTGTTACCACTTATGAGCCATTCATATCCAACCAAACACAGCAATCTGCAAATTATTGTTTTCAGTTTGAACCACCTTTAGCAACATATAAGATTATTCGATCTCTACCTTTGGATACCATTTTTTCATTTTTGAAGTTTCAGTCCCATATTTACTCTATGGAAATCTTCAACCTTTTCCCTCTAAGCCATCATCCTATGCTTCAAGTCTCGTATGCTTTACTCATAATTTCAAGCATTCCCTTTGCTATATCTGACATCAAGGACAAACACATTGTTGATGACTCCCGAAAAACTTTTGCCTTTCAGAGATTTGGATTCTTAAAAGATGGTCACGCCTTGATTTCAATAAAAGATATCTCATGGAAATCAAAGACTCACAAGGCACAACTAAACCTAAATTCCATGGGATTTTACATTTACAAAAGTACATTTCTGTTCCCAATTATAATGGAGTCCATACGCAACAATGACTCATGCATTTTATCGAGCAAATATGTGCAAGTGTTGTCCACATTTGAAAAGCTCACCACCAACTCATCAGCCTATAATGTTTCCACTGCCATTGATGAACCCGACGAATATATTCTGAGTTTTTGTAATTGCCAACCAGAATTTGAAGTATCAATGTATGTCCACACTGAGATGTACAATTTGAAACATGGCGAAAAGGAGTTCCTTTCTGCAGGCAAAACCAATTTGCCAATCCTCTATTTTCTCTTATTTCTTATATATACAAGTTTTTTCGTTATATGGGTCTTCACATGCATTAAACAAAGACCAATTACTGAAAAAATCCATACAATTATGGGTGCATTACTTCTCTTCAAGATGCTTTCAATGATATCTGCTTTTGAAGACTATATGTACGTGAGAAAAACGGGCACTCCTCATGGTTGGGATATAGCATTTTATGTTTTTGGGTTATTCAAAAGTGTACTGCTTTTTACTGTCATTGTGCTTATAGGCACAGGGTGGTGCTTCCTGAAACCTCACCTACAAGTCCGAGAGAAGAAGGTTTTAATGATAGTAATGCCATTACAGGTTGTTGCGAATATTGCTTATGTTATTCTGAGGGAAAAAGGTCCAACAACGATGGAGTGGTTTATGCTTTACATTACATGGAACCGCACTCTCTTGCTAGTTGATCTAGTCTGCTGTTGTGCCGTTTTTTTCCCAATAATCTGGTCAATTAGAAGCTTACGAGACCCATCCAAAACAGATGGCAAGGCAGCTAGGAATCTTGAAAAACTAAAACTGTTCAAGCAATTCTACATGGTTTTGGTGGGGTACTTGTATTTTACAAGGGTTGCAGTTCCGGCAATTGGTGAAAGGTTGAATTATAGATATGAATGGGTTGGGGATGCCACAGAAGAGTGTGCAAGCTTGGCTTTTTATGTGTTTATTTTCTATAACTTTAAGCCGATTGAAAGGAATCCATACTTGGTGATTGATGAAGAGGAAGAGAATGCGGCAGGCCAGTTGTTGGAAGATGGTACATTAATTTGAACTCTAGGCTTTGAGCTGGTATGTTGTCTCTCCAGGTCTATTCTACACTGGGATGAGATTCACCATTCAAGCTTCTTGAGAAAGAAGACTAAAGATTCATACTTCATCCATGTTGTGGTTTCTTCTTATTTTTTCCAAGTTGTCATGTAGTTACAGAGTGCATTCACTATTTTATTTATAAACAAGAATTGAAAAGTATGTATTTTGTTGTCAAATGAAAGGAGCTGTAAGATAAGACAAAAATATTCCAAAGAAATGGTTGATACATAGTTATTAAATCCCAACCTGATGTTAACCTGGTTTTGTAACCGAGTCATTCAGAGGAGGGAAGACTCTCCCTTAGCGCTTAGGAGTGAATAATTTCTCAATGTACCATGACAAATCTATATATCATATTATATATAATAAAAGTTGGGCTTAGACGCCGTGGTTGCGCCAAGTGGTGGCACCAAATTGTAGAAATTTTCTTAAATTTTTAGATTTTAAGAATAGATATATACATATTTTTTAGATAAATATGACAAATCAGGTAAAAGAAAGTAGTATTTGATTTACAACTATAACAGTTATGTCTATCTAAAATGTTATCAACAAACCCTAAAATCAAAAAATAGATATATATTTTTTTGTCCTTATCTTTTTCTCCTATAATTTCTAAGTTGATAAAAATTTTAACTTTTATGAATTATCAATAATTTTTACTCTCCTTTCTGTCTCCAAGTTTATCAACAACTTTAGATTAGATCATAAAGAATTATTTGATGGAGGCTTATCAACCTGAAATGCTAAAATCATATTTATCTCCAAGAATAATTCAATGAAGGCTAATCAATCTGAAATTTTAAAATCATAAATATCTCCAAATATATCTAGAACTCTTCTATTGCTAGAATTATTCTGAAACTAGAAAACCAAGTTATCTATTTCTATTTAGAAAACTAACGGAGGCTTTTGCATTAGAAGTAGAAATCTATTTCGCCCAAGAGGAGCAAGAAGCACATTGCTTTTTCAAGCGGTCAAACCAACGAATCAATTGGGCCTCTTGGACACATGATACAAAACATCTTTCATGGCTTGCCATGGTTTCAATCTTAGAAAACAATCAGGTGGCACATGAACTTGCCTAGCTTCAGTCATCTATTATATGTATTTTGTTGCAGTTTTTTCAAAGCCTTTTGTACCCTACCTAATCTTTTGAAGTTTGTGCATATATTGTTGATTTTTTTCTCTTGGTCACTTCTTTTATACTCTTTGTATGGATCCCATGCAAGCATGCATAAAATTAAAGTTTAATTTTGTGGTTAGAAGCTTTAGATTTATTTTCTTTATGTGGTGCTCATTACAAGGAAATTTTTTTTTTTTTTTTTAATTCCAGCTATTAAATCAATTCTAAAAGTTTACCCTAATGCTTTGACAATGTTTTAGATAGACACAAATTTTAATTGTTATTATCAACTTTTTTATATATGCACTGTGAGGTCCTATAAAACATATCACAGATGGGGCACATCAGTGAAGATGCAAAGATGGTTGTAACAAGTTTGATAGATTGGAGTTTTCAGCACACATTCTTGCACAGTATTCACAACACAGATTGTTTTAGAGCTTAATTAAAAGATATAATAGATTGTATTGCCCATAATGTTAACTAGGAAGCTACTGCATTTGTTTTAACGGTCTACTATTCTCTTTGTAGTTTAAGTTTTATTCTCTATTGTTTAGCATATTGTATCTCTTCGTAGTTAAAGCTTTATCACCCCTTTGAAAAAACTTATTTAGGTGAACTAGATAGCAAATATCATAGTAAGCAGGTTTTTTTTTTTTTGTGCTACTTATTTTGTTTTGATAATAATTACACAGAGAGGTTGAGATCAAATAATAGAGATTATTGTTCACAGGCCAAAAATGGCCTACTATTGAAAGGTATAACTTATTTTCAATGCTATATTTTCAATTGTGGATGAAAACTTATTACCAATGTCTTAACTCTTAGTTTTTCTCAACCAAAAAAAAAAAAAAAAAAACTTGAAGTATATATCTATATATATACACACACACATCCTCTTTGTTTATTATAATTTTTTGGTAGGGTGAAAATCACTCAAGTTTTGGTGTCTTCTCCCATGCTTTCAAGGACAAAAATTAAATTTTCATGTAAGTCTCTCTTCTTCAAATTCTTAAATGTTTATTAATTTAAATTGTTCTTAATTATTGAATTAATGCTTCCACATAAATATGCTTTCAATCATTTTTTGGATTGTTTTTAATTACTAAATTTAAGGTTTTTCCATTTAAATATTACTTGAGCCTTAAATTTTAGGTATCTCCTTTCATATTAGTTACAAGCTATCTACCATCTTCCATTCAATTATTTTATATATATATATATATATGCCTTTTATAATACATTAGTCTTACACAATATACATTCATTATATAACTTAAAAGTAAAATAATCATTTATTTTTATTATCTATTTTATAGTTTACATATGAATTTTGATTAAACCGTGCATCGCACGGGCATAATACTAGTATATATATATATCTAAAAGCTGAAGCGTAGAGTTTAATGTTGCTGCATTTCTGTTGAGCCACATCAGCGCCACATCATCAACCTATTTTCAATATTTTATCTCTTTATAAATTATTTATCTCTTTATTAATTTGCCACTTTACAATTATACATTCTTTGACATGTACTTACTTTTACCTTTTTATTTCCCCACTACTCTATACCTTAACCTAATTACAATTTCTCCATCTCTTCATCTTCCTTTTATTATGACTCTTTTTCTCCCCAATTTTTTTACTATAAAAATTTGTTATTTTCTATTCCATTCAATCTATATTTTGCTCACACAAAAAGGTGAATTCTCTCTCTCTCTCTCTCTCTCTCTCTCTCTCTCTCTCTTTATATATATATATATATATATATTTATATTCTTTTGGTGGATGTTTAATTCTTTAGATTGATGAATTTTTATGTTTAACTCTACTTTAGGTTGATATGATTTGGTTATATTTTAATTTTTTATCTTTTTAATTTTATTTTCTTTGTTTGTTAATTACATGTTATCCTATGAAATTACAGAATCATTTAATGTTATTCTATTACATAATATGACTTGGATAATTTGGTATTTATAACTATACATTTTCTTTTAAATATTCTTCTACTCATTTTCTTTTATATAATTTTGTTATTTGTCTCATATTCTCTTCCAAAAAAGTGATTGTTCTCTCTCTCTCTCTCTCTCTCTCTATATTATTAATTCTTTCTTGCAACTCTATTTTAGATTGATGAATTTTTTGTTTTTTGTTTTTTTTTTGTGTCTCTTCTTTTGGATGATATACTTTGGTGGTGTGTTTTTTGAGTTATTTATCACATGTACGCTCTATCCCTCTTATAGTTTTGGTTTGAGTTAATTTTTAGATATTTTAGAAGTGAGATGATTATGTATTTGAATGTCCCTATAAATTATTTGAATAATATCAATTGTAAATTTGTGATGAGGTTTGTTTATCATGAAAATCTTCTTAAGAGAATGAGAAATTCAAATAATTAATTTTGGAACTCAAAAATTTTAGTTGTAGAAAAAAAAAAAAAAAACCATAACACCATACACAAGTTTGAATAATATAGATCACTTGAAAAAAGAATACTATTTCTATCTTTTATCTCAAAAAAAAAAAAAATAATGGAATAATATCTGTGGGGTCCAATAAATTGTGGTCCTGGCCCATTCATTCGTTGGGACCCAAGGCCCGAGCCGAGGAAGGTTATAGCCCAGGCTCGGTAGTATAAGTACGAAGTAGCCTTGGGACACAGTCGAGGACGATTCAGTCCTCGGCATGTCCAAGGTCTCACCAAAAGAAAGGGTAAGAATGGTATAAGAACAGCTGGAACAAAATCTAAAATATCTAAGTCAACAGCGAAGGATACGCTGGAAAGTGCAACGACCAGGGAAAGCTGCCCTTACTGCCATTCAATACTCTGCACCTGACAGAGCCATACTCCCCAGCTTTTACAACCACCTCCAACGACTTTGAGTATGGGCTGATGGGGCAAGTATCAGTCCTGAAAAGTCGACCCTACACGTGGACGAAGGATAAGGAACACAAGCTAGTATAAAAGGAGAAGTAAGCAATCCATAGAAGAGGTTGGGAAAAATGGCCAAAACCAGAGCCTCCCAGCCCACCTCTAGGAGAAAGACTCCCAGAGCGTGCACGATTCATTTATGTATGTACACGTTTTATTTATGTATGAACACCCCGGAAAACCACCGACTCGTGATCAAGGCCTAGCCTTTCAAACCCACGCTCTATAAATGATATTATTAGGGCCTATTTACGTGCGAACCCAGTATCGTTCTTGGGTCGTTCCAAATCGTGTCCTTACAATTATTATTTTTAAGAAAACTCAAAATAATAGAATGATATATTTGTAGAGATGAAGAGATGAAAAATAATTTTAAAAATAATATTTCTAGTACGTTTTATAGAATAAATCATACATTATATCATGTTGTAAAATAATTGTATATATTCTCACGTATCACATGAATATGTGACTAGTTGATGATAATCACAAAAACTTAAAACTATTAATGAATGAAAACCATTAACATAATGGATATAATGTCCGACTGTGGATGTGAGTGCGTGGACAAAGCATAGTCTTAAAACTTCTAGTGGTACCTTGATCAAAAATAAAAACATAATGTAAGGAGAAAAAGAAAAAAAAAAAAACTTGTAGTTGTACCAAAGGTCTTGGGCCCAGCATGGGCTCTCACCTTTGGAGAAATGGGCAAAGTGTCAGAATCATTTATTAATGTAAGGAGAAAAAAAAAATGTTAGAAACTTTTCAAGAAGAAAAAAATTATATAATTTTTATTTTATTTTATTTATAGTTTTTTTTATATTTTTCATGAAAATTGTATCAATTTTTTTTTTTTTAAATAGTCCATTAACAAATATTCTAAGTGTATCTATTAACAAGACCCTTAGTGTGCGTTTGGATTTGGATGAAAATTATAAATTATTTTATTATTTAACTTATTTTTACTACCATTCATAAGTTCCACTGTATTTTTTGGTACTATTCATGAGCTCTACTGTGTTATTTCAACTAACTTTTATCTTTATTTACAGTACTTTCAGCAATAAATTTTTAGTTTCAACAAAATAAGTGGTATTCAAACAGACCTTTAGTCAATATAATTATATATTATATTAATTTAAAGATCAGTGTGTTTATTATTTTCTGTACACACGTCACAAAACAACAAAACTCAACTTGAAGGCATGAGGATAATCTTAATTTGTATGTAAGCTGAATCTGATTGGTGGGACGACCACCTGTAAGAGGTTTACCTTAAAAATTCAAGGATGTCACTGCCTACGTCAATGTGCCCTTAATTTCTTTGTACTAAAGAATTAATAATGTGAAAGGGGCTGCGCTACTAGTGGAGGTGATTATTATCATAATGCAATAAACAGTATGATTGATGAGTTCTTTGTTTAATAAAACGGTAAATAGTGATGGTTCTTTGTTAATTTATAGGTGGACTGGTAAATGGATTACTGAACTAATGATCGAATGTGGTCGGGTGTAAGGTAAAGAGCTGTGGAATCATTTTGTCTACCTACAACTAGGAGACTAAGAGGTTGATTTCATTGAGTTACTATACTGTCAAACCTGTTTAGTTAACACAAACTCATGTATTTGGTCTCTGAACTTTGAAATATATTCTCTCTCTTTCATGTAAGTCAACACAAACTTAGTAGCAATTCATGTATTTCAATCTGTAATCTGTTACAGTCATTACCTTTTGCTTTATTTGAATATAACTTGTTCAGGCTATGATTTGAAGTAATATATGGTGCCAATATTCACAGTGTTACATGTCTTATAAGATGATAATTGAATCCTTTATGGTAAACCAGTGAACAATGAGCTCCTTGAGTGCAAATGAAGATTGTCTTGGATGGGCAGCAAGAGATACATCTGGCTTTTTATCACCTTGCAGCTACAACCGCAGGTATATATTTAGTTCAATTTTTTTTAGGGGTGATGGGGTCAGAAATTGCGCAACAATGGGCCTGACGGATTCGGACTCATGGGCCGGCATTAAGGATGGGCCTGGTGCTTAGCATTACTTAAAATACTTGGTATACACGTTTGAAATCCAATGGAATCCTAGAGAGATCAGAATGTCCGCATAGGGAGGATTCTAGAAGATCCGCCTGGATGGAAAGCCCACCCTACGAAGAAGTGCTTGTCCATCACGTTTGGGATTGCTCATAGTAGAATCCTAAAAGGAAAGGACTTCTAGTCCAAGGAAGAGAATCCGACTTTCTATTACTATAAAAGCCCCAATACTCTCACAAACCGAGGTACGCATAATTTACCCTCTCTGGCACTCTAGAGTTGAGAACAATTCTAACTTGACCGTCGGAGGGTATTTGGTCGACACCACACCGGTGCCCACGGCGAGATTACTTTCTTCTTCTTGCAGGTTGCATTGGTGAGCGAGGATTGTGCAAACTCACTGGTGATATTCACGGCATCATCAGTTGGCGCCGTCTGTGGGGAAGCGAAGAAGTTAAAGCCAGATCATCGCCTCCCGGACATAAGAGTTGCATGGTACTCACTCGCTCGATGGCTACCACCAACAACGCGCAAGAGGAGGATCCACCGAGATCTACTGCATTAGAAAGACAGGTCCAGACTCTTATGACGGCAGTAGAACGACTCACAAAGCAAAACCACGATCTGGAGGAGCAGCTACGCCAAAAGGAGGCCGGACCTAACCCTCAGGAGCAAAACCAGGAAGGAAACAGCGCCGAACGAAGGGAGTAGGAGAAGCCAGAGGGCAGCAACGCCCCAAGCCGACCGGAGCGGCAAAACGTGAGCCTTCCGTCTCTCATGGATTTTGCGCCTCCGCCAATCGTCGCGGAGATGCAGGCGATGAAGGAGCAAATGGAGGTCATGATGAACGCCCTCAAGGGGCGAGTATCTTCTGATCTTGATGACTTGGTGAACAGGACAGACTCACCGTTCACCACGCCCGTCAACTCATTCCCACTGCCACAGAAGTTCCGGATGCCCCAGATCGAAAGTTACGACGGGGTCAAAGATCCACTCGATCATCTAGAGACCTTCAAAACACTGATGCACCTTCAGGGTGTACCTGACGAGATTATGTGTAGGGCGTTCCCGACCACGCTGAAGGGTCCAGCGAGAATTTGGTTCAGTAGGTTAACACCGAACTCCATCAATACTTTCAAGGAGTTGAGCGCCCTGTTCACCTCACACTTCATAGGCGGACATCGATACAAAAAGTCCACCGCGTGCTTAATGAACATCAAGCAACGAGAAGACGAAACACTGCGAGCCTACATAACACGTTTCAACAAAGAAGCCCTTTCGATTGATGAAGCTGACGATAAAATACTCGTGGCCGCGTTCACTAGCGGACTGCGGAAGGGTAAGTTCTTGTTTTCCTTGTACAAGAATGACCCAAAAACCATGACGGATGTTCTCTACAGGGCTACTAAGTACATGAATGCAGAAGATGCACTGCTGGCCCGTGAGGAAAGGCCAAAGAAGAGGGAGAGGCAGGAAGACACGAGACAAGATAGGGGACGAAAGGTTGCTAGAACCGGGGATCAACGCGAAGAAAAACGCTCCAGACCCCCCACCGGGAGATTCACCAATTTCACTCCGTTAACCACCCCGATCGACCAGGTCTTGATGCAAATCAAAGATGAAGGAGCTTTGACCTTCCCTGGAAAGTTGAAGGGAGACCCCAACAAAAGACCAAGAGACAAGTATTGTCGCTTTCACCGAGACCACGGGCACGACACATCTAACTGCTACGACCTGAAGCAGCAGATTGAGGCCCTCATCAGGCAGGGGAAGCTACAGAGGTTCGTTAGCAGGGAAAGAACTGATGCACCGGAAGAACGGGCCCCCCGACGAGAAAACGAGCGCCCTAAACCACCCATAGGAGATATCCGAATGATTGTAGGGGGCACGACTGTAGCCGGATCTTCCAAAAAAGCCCGCAAAACTTACCTCAGGATGGTCCACAGTGTCCAACTTACAGGATCCGTACCAAAGATGCCGCGAATGAGTAATCCCGTCATAAACTTTTCAGAAGATGACGCGCGGAGACTTCACCATCCTCATGACGACGCGCTAGTAGTCAGCCTCCAGGTTGGGGACTATAACATGCATCGGGTCCTAGTCGACAACGGCAGCTCAGCCGACATCCTTTACTATCCGGCATTCCAGCAGATGAGAATTGGCAGGGAACAATTGTCCCCAACGAACGCCCCACTCGTAGGATTTGGGGGTACAAAGGTCTTCCCATTGGGCACAATAACGCTAGCTGTGACGGCGGGTGACTATCCTCAGCAGATCACAAAGGAGATAACGTTTCTCGTGGTCGACTGCTCGTCCGCCTATAATGCCATCCTCGGACGACCCACTCTCAATTCTTGGAAAGCGGTAACTTCAACATACCACCTCATGATCAAATTCCCAACGGAGTATGGGGTAGGAGAACTGCGGGGAAATCAAATAGCAGCACGAGAATGCTATATTGCCATGTTAGACATGGAGGATCAGCAGCAGACGATGTGTATCGGGAAGCAGCGAGCATCAGCAGAACCAGTTGAAGAGCTGGAAGAAGTAAGACTTGATGACACACGGCCTGAACGAACAACAAAAATCGGCACACTAGCCAGTTGGCCAACACGGCAGATGATCACGACTTTCCTAAGAAATAACCAAGATGTCTTCGCCTGGAATCATGAAGACATGCCAGGAATCGACCCCTCAGTCATGGTCCACAGATTGAATGTGTCGCCCTCCTTCCCTCCAGTCCGACAAAAGAAGCGAGTCTTCGCCCAGGAACGAGATAGGGCCATAGCTGAAGAAGTTGAGAAGTTACTGAAGGCAGGTTTCATCCGGGAAGTATACTATCCCGACTGGCTGGCGAACGTCGTGATGGTTAAAAAGGCCAACGGAAACTGGAGGATGTGCGTAGATTTCACGGATCTCAACAAGGCTTGCCCCAAAGACAGCTACCCACTCCCACGGATAGATACCCTTGTGGATTCAACTGCAAGACACCAGCTTCTAAGTTTCATGGATGCTTTCTCTGGCTACAACCAGATCATGATGGACGAATCTGACCAGGAGAAAACCTCTTTTGTCACGAGTCAGGGACTATTCTGCTACAAGGTGATGCCTTTTGGACTCAAAAATGCCGGAGCAACATACCAAAGGCTAATGAACAAGATGTTTGCACATCAGATCGGCAGGAATGTTCAGGTTTATGTTGACGACATGTTGGTTAAAAGCATGCACGAAGAGAATCACCTAGACGACCTCAGGGAAACGTTCGATACACTACGATCATTCAACATGAAGCTGAATCCGAACAAATGTGCATTCGGGGTAACAGCGGGGAAGTTCTTGGGTTACATGGTATCCCAAAGAGGGATAGAGGTCAACCCGGAGAAGGTACGGGCAATAATGGAGTTGGAACCACCAAGGACGATAAAGGAGGTCCAAAGCCTAAATGGAAAGATCGCGGCTTTAAACAGGTTCGTCTCAAGGGCAACAGACAGGTGCTTGCCATTTTTCCGCACACTGAGGAAGTCATTTGAGTGGACGGATGAATGCCAAACGGCTTTCAATGAGCTAAAAACCTATCTCTCGTCTCCGCCACTGCTCAGTCCGTCCATACAAGGTGAGAAACTCTACCTTTATTTGGCAGTATCGGGTGCCGCGGTAAGCGCGGCATTGGTGAGGGAGGATGACGGCATTCAGAAACCCGTCTACTTTACAAGCCGCGCACTCCGTGGAGCAGAAGAAAGGTACCCTCTGATGGAAAAATTGGCTTTCGCGTTAGTAATCGCCGCGCGGAGACTTAAGCCATACTTCCAGGCGCATACGATCATTGTCTTAACAGACAAGCCACTGAGGAAAGCCATGGATAGCCCAGAAGCAGCGGGGAGAATGGCCTTATGGGCAATAGAGCTCAGTGAGTTCGATATCCAGTACCGTCCGCGGACGGCCATCAAGGGGCAAGCAGTAGCTGACTTCATCGCCGAATTCACACTCGGGGAGGATCAGCTGATAGAAAACAAGGAACAATGGAGTATCTATACCGACGGATCCTCAAACAGAAGGGCCGGAGGAGCCGGAGTAGTGATTAAAACTCCGCAGGGCGACACGATACAATGCATGATCCGGTTGGATTTCCCGACCACCAACAATGAGGCGGAGTATGAAGCCTTGATAGCAGGCCTAGACCTTGCAGAGGCCGCAGGAGCGAAAAGCATAATTGCCCACTGCGACTCACAAGTGGTAACAAATCAGATCAAAGGCGACTACGAATGCAAAAACGGTAGAATGAGGAGGTATTTGGAAGAAGTGAAGTACCGGACCAACAGCCTCGAAGTCGAATTCTTTCAAATCCCAAGAGAAGAAAACGAATGGGCTGACTACCTAGCAAAAGCTGCATCTGCCGAATTCATGCTGGTTCCTGAACAGGTATTATCATTCGTCCAGATATCACCACTTATCACTGATGGAGCAAATATGCAGGTGGTAAACACTGAGTATAACTGGACCACGCCATTGATCTCCTACCTAAAGGCTGGGGTGTTACCGGAGGAAAAAGGCGCTGCAAGAAAGCTGAAGGTCCAGGCCTCGCGTTTCGTACTGATAAAAGACGTCCTATATAAAAGGGGTTTTTCGCGACCGTATTTAAGGTGTTTATGCCAAGAAGAAGCAGACTACGTGATGAGAGAAATACACGAAGGTATCTGCGGAAACCACTCGGGCGCACGATCACTGGTACACAAAATGATCCGAGCAGGATACTACTGGCCTACAATGATGAAGGATGCACAATCCTATGTCCAATCTTGCGACAGATGCCAAAGGTTTAGCAATCTCATCAGGCAGCCGTCCGAGGAACTAACACCTATGACGGCTCCCTGGCCATTCGCACAATGGGGACTCGATATCATGGGCCCGTTCCCAACGGCTATCCGGCAGCTGAAGTTCTTGGTAGTCGGCATAGACTACTTCACTAAGTGGGTCGAGGCGGAAGCCTTAGCCAAAATAACAGAGAAAAACATCCGGAGCTTCGTCTGGAGAAACATTATATGCAGGTACGGGATACCCAGAGTGCTGGTCTCTGACAACGGTAGGCAATTCGACAACAGCGCGTTCAGAGATTTTTGCTCGGAGCTAGGAATCAAGAATCACTACTCGTCACCCGCACACCCACAGGCAAATGGGCAAGTCGAGGTCACAAACCGGTCCCTGCTCAAAATAATCAAGACCCGTTTGGAAGGGGCAAAGGGAATCTGGCCGGATGAACTACCAAGCGTCCTATGGGCATACAGAACCACAGCAAGAACTCCCACCGGAGAAACACCGTTCCGACTTGCATATGGAGCCGAAGCGGTCATTCCCGCTGAAGTAGGTCTCACAAGCTACAGGGTAGAGAGCTACGACAAAGATAAGAATGAAGAGGCTATGCGCCTCCAGCTTGATCTAGTGGACGAAGTCAGGGCAACAGCGGAGCAGAGGTTGGCGCGTTATCAAAACCTCATGGCGAAACACTACAACAACAAAGTGAGGCACAGAGACTTCCAGGTCGGGGATCTTGTATTACGAAAAGTAATGGGCGCCGCCAAAGATCCTTCACAAGGAAAGCTCGGCCCCAACTGGGAAGGACCCTACAGAATCACGTCATGGCAAAGAAAGGGCACCTACAACCTTGAGACGATCGACGGGCAAAAGCTGCAGCACCCTTGGAACACAGAGCATCTTCGGAAATACTACCAGTAGGAAAAACATGAGGAACCGACGATCTCCAAGATTATTTTATTTTTCAACTACAATTTACAAGCTTTTCTTTCACCTTTGCTACAATCTTTTTGTGCCTTTTTAAGCCCAAGGGGGCAGGTACTTTTGCTAGAATAAATTTTCATTAAAGGAGAATATTCAGACACAACTTCGATCTTCCACATGAATGTTTATTACGAATTAATACAGACAACGGAGTCCAAAAATGGACGGATCACTCAATGAGTGAAAACAGTCCAAAAACGGACGGATCATTATCCACAAAGTGGACGGATCATTATCCACGAAGTGGACGGATCACCAAAAGGGCGAACTACCCTATAGTCCAAAAATGGACGGATCACTCAATGAGTGAAAACAGTCCACAAAGTGGACGGATCATTATCCACAAAGTGGACGGATCACCAAAAGGGCGAACTACCCTATAGTCCAAAAATGGACGGATCACTCAATGAGTGAAAACAGTCCACAAAGTGGACGGATCATTATCCACAAAGTGGACGGATCACTAAAAGGGTGAAACTACCTATAGTCCAAAAATGGACGGATCACTCAATGAGTGAAAACAGTCCACAAAGTGGACGGATCATTATCCTCAAAGTGGACGGATCACCAAAAGGGTGAACTACCTATAGTCCAAAAATGGACGAATCACTCAATAAGTGAAAACAGTCCACAAAGTGGACGGATCATTATCCACAAAGTGGACGGATCATTATCCACATAGTGGACGGATCACCAAAAGGGCAAACTGCCCTATAGAGTCTAAAAATGGACGGATAACTCAATAATTGAAAGTAGTACACAGAAGGGTGAACTACCCAAAATGGACGGATCACTCAATGAGTGAAAACAGTCCACAAAGTGGACGGATCACTATCCACAAAGTGGACGGATCACCAAAAGGGCGAATTGCCCTATAGAGTCCAAAAATGGACGGGTCACTTAATAAGTGAACAGTCCACAAAGTGGACGGATCATTATCCACAAAGTGGACGGATCACCGAATATGTTAAAAACTCCGTAATGTGGACGAATTAAACTATTGGCTAGAAATACTCTCATGTGGACGGGTATGTAAGAAAATGCCAAACAGAAAAAGTGAGCGTAAAAATAAAATAAAAACATTAATACAACGGATAAAAAAGCCCAGATGGGCAACTGTTTAATACAAAATAAAGGGACAGATTGTGTTAAAAAAATAGATTACAAGATAAATATCAGTCTACTTTGTCCAGACCGGCATCTTGAACATCCTTTGACGGGGCCGACTCCCCGTCACCCTGATGCACATCATCACCAAAAAGGTCGTCCGTATTTTCTGAAGCGGCAGGCATAACAGACGTCTGATCCTGATCATTGACGTTTACCATTGATACGTCCAGATCAGGATAGGTTTTTTTGAGCTGACGGAGTGCGTCATCGAAGCCTTGAAGGAATGAACCCCCCAGCTCTCTTAACAAATCGTCGGAGTCTCGGTACTCACGAACAGCATCCTCCTTGGCCTGACGGAGCTTTTCCTTCAAGACCTCTATCTCCTGGTTTTTAGCTTCCAAGACCTTCACAGCTTCCTCCGTCCTCTGTTCAAGATCTTTTCTCTCCTGCTCACATAAGTCAAACTTCTTTTCCATTGTGTACTTCCACTTATGAAGTTGACTGAGTTCATCCTCCGTCTGCTCTGCCTTTGCCCGTACACGTTCCAGGGTCGCCTCTCGGTTTAGACACCGGTCCATTAGGCCCTTCATCATAACCAACGACTGAAACAAACAAAAAAGGGTGTCAAACTGATGCAGAGATAAATTGACGGACTCAAACCAAAACTTAAAAGTTACCTGTGCGACGGCAAAAAGGCCCGTCTCCCCCATAGCTTCCGTCGAGTGATTTCCCAGGTCCTCATAGTCCTCCGAGGAAATAATCGACGTAATCCTCTCCAAAGCAAATTTTGAGTCGTCACGGAGAAGGGGAGGAGGCTTCTCCTGGCTGGTGGACGGAGCCTTCATTAGGCCCTTGCCAACCCCATGCTTAGCTGGGGTGACGGTCTTAGCACCCTCAGCCATCAATCCAACGACGGGCTCCAAAGGTATTTTTTATTGCTTAGATGGACGGTCAGACTTGGACGTCTGTTTTCTTTTCGCCGCCGACACCGTCCCCTTGGGCACGACAACTTCACCCGTCACTTTTTGCTTGACGGCCTGTGACTTAATCAGTGCCCTCCTCTTGGCGTCCTCCATTTCTACGAAATATGACGGATGGAATTATTTGCAAGCATTAAAAAAAAAAAAAAAAAAAAAAAGTTGACGGGCTTACGTCTGTGAATCCTCTCGTCGTATTTAATGGCCTCTTGAGTAGGCTCAGGACCGTCACAGTACCAATGAATTGTTTTTGGATTCACCAATTTGGCCCAAGTCCTTTCTTCCGGCTTAGTCTTTTGGAAAATCTTCTCCAGAAAACTGTACTCGTCAAGGCTAACTTGTGGGCGCCGTCTACCTGCATAGATTGAAGACGGTTAGAAAATCAATGTTAATGGACGGGTATTAGAAGGATTACAAAATGTGACGGGTGCATACGAGATGATTGTATCACTCCCCAAGTTGTGTCGACGGGCATGAACTCCGTCTCCCCTGGATTGTTCATCCACTTGTCACCCTCAAGGAAGAAATAACGGCTCTTCCAGTCTCTATTTGAGTCTGGGGTCTCAAAGATAACCTTCAACAAAGGGCTTCTACAAGCAAAACTATACATCCCCTTTGATCTATCTATCTCATCCGGACGGTAACAATGAAGGAATTCACGAATCGTCAACCTCCTTTCACCGTCCGACATCGCACCATAGAGAATCTCCATCGCTATGAAGACCCTCCAGGCGTTCGGAGATATTTGGGTGACGGACAGTCCCAGATAATGTAAAAGTTCTCTATGGAGTGTACTTAGCGGAAACCGAAGTCCGGCCTTCAGCATCTGCTCGTACACTCCGACACCCTCTACACCTTCATAGTAACACTTCTCCGACACGTAAGGTAGACGGATGGGGATGTAATCTGGAATTTGGAAGTTTGCTTTAAAAGTGCTGAAGTGTCTATCCTTGATGATCGATCTGAAATTATGCACCGTCCATTCTGGTAGCATGATGAACTCCCTAAGTCCATCAGCACCAACGACGGACCCCAGTGCTGGATCCCCGTCCTCATCAGGAGAACCTCCTTCAGCCATCTCCATATCCTCATTTGCTGAGGATGAAGAAGAGGAAGACGGACTCCTATCTTCACCGGGACTCTCCTGGTCTCTTTGACCGGACGGGTATACCTCCTCGTATTCCGTCCCGTCACGAACCACTGACTGGTTACTTGACGCACTAGACATTGCCTACAATTAACGACGAAACCTAAGACTGACGGGTCTAAATGTAATGACGGATGTGTAGGTCGAAACAAATATATAAGCAGGAAATACAACTTCAAAAAAAAAAATGATGAAATGAGAATAAGTACTCACCACACTTGGTGAATTTTAGTTGACGGTCGAGTAATTGACGGATATGGATTCTCGACGGAATGCTCTGACAAAGTTGACGACTCTGCTCTGACAAGCTATTTGGCCAAAAAATGATGGAAATGAAGGAAGAGAGGTGTGTTATATATATAAGTGGTGCACGGAAGACGAAGCGACACTTTGATCCGCTACACCGTCCAATCGATACACGACACGTGGCATACCTCATAAATGTTGACAACCTGTCAACACGCATCAGCAGAGTACCCCTTAGGGAACCGTCAACCTTGTCAAATTTTCAACCGTCATCATAAACAGTACCTGATCGCCATCTCAATTATATATTAACCGTCACCCTAATGATCCGACCACTTAAAATCATGACGGATAATAGGGTGAAGGGGGCAACTGATGGGGTCAGAAATTGCGCAACAATGGGCCTGACGGATTCGGACTCATGGGCCGGCATTAAGGATGGGCCTGGTGCTTAGCATTACTTAAAATACTTGGTATACACGTTTGAAATCCAATGGAATCCTAGAGAGATCAGAATGTCCGCATAGGGAGGATTCTAGAAGATCCGCCTGGATGGAAAGCCCACCCTACGAAGAAGTGCTTGTCCATCACGTTTGGGATTGCTCATAGTAGAATCCTAAAAGGAAAGGACTTCTAGTCCAAGGAAGAGAATCCGACTTTCTATTACTATAAAAGCCCCAATACTCTCACAAACCGAGGTACGCATAATTTACCCTCTCTGGCACTCTAGAGTTGAGAACAATTCTAACTTGACCGTCGGAGGGTATTTGGTCGACACCACACCGGTGCCCATGGCGAGATTACTTTCTTCTTCTTGCAGGTTGCATTGGTGAGCGAGGATTGTGCAAACTCACTGGTGATATTCACGGCATCATCAAGGGGTAAAAAAAAAAAAATGATTACTCATCTTTAAAGATGTTAATGAATTCGAAGTCTTATTCCAATTGACTATACATTGTTGATTCCGAGTGTAAATTAGAGAGTAAATCTTGAAAGAAAAAGAGCTATTGATTCTTCTCAATATGTTATTCTTTCAAATGCCTCACCTCTTTAGACTCAACGTTTTTGAGCAAATTTTTTTTTTTTTTGACAGTTTTTGAGCAAATTTTATGCGAGAATAGACAATAGTACTAATGTACTGTGACAGGACCAAACGAAATTTAAATAAAAACATAACTTTCATGCGCAATAAAAAGAATTTGTAAAAAAAAAAAAAAAACAAAATCCAATACAGCATTGGAAAAGAAAAGAAAAATTCTGACTTCTTAAGCTTGAAAGCAAGTACTCTAAAAGACACTAATCACATGAGAGCCAGCCCATTCCCCATCAAAATAATCAAAATATTAACTCTACTTAGTGAAATTGAGTTGGGGAGAGACTTTTTATTAGAAGGCAAAACTTAGATATAATTTCTTAGGTGACGTACTTTAGGCTTTCCAATCAAATTTAAATACATGACTATTCAACTTCAAAAGAAAAAAAAAAATCACAGCAATGGATTGATTCCGTATAATGCTCTCTCTATAGTCGTGACTGATAAGTGCTACAATTGAATGCATTCGTGCCAAATCAATGCATTTTATTTTGAGAAAGAGAAAGGAGTCCTTGAAATCAGAAACGCAGCTATAGGCCTGCAGTCTATAGCCGCGGTTAATAAATGTGGCTATAGGTCTGACCTTTAGCTGCGATTATAAAAATGCGGTTATAGACCCGCAGGGGCTATATCCTATAGCTGCGTTTTTGAGGTCTATAGTTGTGTTTTTGAAACGTGGATATAGACTCTTTTTGAAACGCGTTTATAACTGCGGTTATAGGCTGCGTTTAAAACGCGGCTATAGGCTTTTTTTAAACAAAAAAAAAAATTCTGAGTTTTTTTCCCCCAAAAAATTCAAAATTCAAATCAACAAAATTAAAAATTAAACACAAATCCAAAAAATTCAAAATCAAACACAATATACTGACAATACAAACACAATATGCTCCAAAATATAAGAACACAAATCCATGAATCTACTCTCTTTCAACAAAACTAACCCAAATTTAACACTAAATCCATTCAAGGAACACAAAAGCACAAGCTTAGAAACACAAAAGAACAAGCTCAAGAACACAAACCCATTTAAACATAAGCACAATATCAGCAACGCAATAGCACAAATTCAAGCACAGATCGATAAAATTCAAAATCAAATAATTCCACTTATGTAAAACCCATACATATAAACACATAAATATTACTCCCAATGCTCATAAATCACATGAGTTTTGTTATTAAAGCTTTGATAAAAAATAACCTCTAGCAAAAGTATAATACCCATAAAAAGATTAGAAATTTTTTACCTCAAATAGTAGAGATGAGTGAGCCTTACAGCCTGCTTGGATTGCCAATTTTGGTAACTCAATTCTCAGTTTCCATAACTCATAACTCAAAAATGGTGGGACCCATAACTCAATATCCGTTTGGCAAACGATAACTTTGTTGCCATTACTCAATTCTCTGATTTTTGAGTTATGAGTTATGGAAACTGAAAACACATTTTGGCTGTTTTTAGTTTCCATAACTCGTAACTCAATGGTATTTCCGTAAATAAACACACATGGAGGGACCCACAGCCGCAACTTTTGACCACCTTTTGATTTTTTTTTTTTTTTTCTCACTGGTTCGGTCTTCAGTTCGGTTTTTTTTTTTTTTTTTATTTATTTTATTTATTTTATTATTTTTTTTTAAGCTTCGGTGAGTTTGGGTACTGAAAAAAAAAAAAAGAAAAGAAAAGAAAAGAAAAGAAAAGAGAAAAAGCTGCACCGGCTGACAGGTATGGACCCACAAATAGTGTGAAAAATATTGAGTGATGGAAATTGGGTGATGATGCCAAACGGGTGTGAAAAATTGAGTGATGAGTGATGAGTGATGAGTGATGGAAATTGAGTGATGGAAATTGAGTGATAAAAAAAGTGAAGCCAAACAGCCCCTTAGCTTTTAGTTTTCAGTGATCCTTACCAGGAAAATGCAGTATATGGTGGTGTAGAGTAGGGCTGTCCACGGGTCGGGCCGGGTTGGGTTTGTGCCCAACCCAGATTCGACCCGACCTTATCGGGTGGGGAATATTTCTACCCACAACCGACCCGAATAACGTTTCAGATCAACCGGGTCGGGTCGTATCGATTTTCGGGTGAGAATCGGTCGGTTTCGGGTTTTCCGATATCGTCGGATTTTGGCCGAAATCTGGCCGGATCTCGTCAGATCTGGCCGAATCTAACGAGATTTGGCCGATAACTCACCGGATCTATGAAAATATGGCTGAGATTTGGCCGAGTTACAGTCGAGCTTACAGGAGTTTGGCCGAGTTTGAGTAGATCTGGGCTAGCTTCTCCGGATTTAAACATATCTGAGTGAGGATTTGAGTAGATCTGAGTAAAGGAAGGCCAAACGTGGCCGGATCGGAGTTTTCGGCCTTCTTTGAGGTTTTGTCAGGCGGGTCGGGTAGCTCGGGTTTTTGAGGACGAAACCCGCCACTCGACCCGCCGAAGTCAGGTTCTGAAGTTTGGGACCCGTCACCGACCCGTCGGAGGTGTCAGTCCAGTCGTGATGGGTCGGTTCCGGTCGGGTTGGTTGGTTCCGACGGGTTCTCGGTTTGCCTGGACAGCCCTAGTGTAGAGTGTACCGGTGGGACAACGAGGGAGAGGATGAGTGCGTGCATTGTGTTGAGAGAAAAAGAAAAGAAAAGAAGAACAAATAAATTGTGCCCGCCAAAGAGTGAAAAGAGATATTTTGAATTGAGTGGTTGGGAGCAAATGGGGTAGGTGGGGGGTCAGGCCATGTTGTGGTTTCTTCTTATTTTTTCCCAGTTGTGATGTAGTTACAGAGTGCATTCACTATTTTATTTGTAAACAAGAATTGAAAAGTATGTATTTCGTTGTCAAATGAAAGGAGCTGTAAGATAACCTGGTTTTGGAACCGAGTCATTGAGAGGAGGGAAGACTCACCCTTAGGAATGAATAATTTCTTGATGTTGCCATGACAAATTATTGTTAATCACAAAAACTTAAAACTATTAATGAATGATAACCATTACCATAATGGATATAGATGTCCGACTGTGTATGTGAGTGCGTGGAGAAAGCATATACTCAAAACTTCTAGTTGTACCTTGAATCCTTTATCAAGAATAAAAAATAATTTCTAGTTGTACCAAATTAAGGTCTTGGGCCCAGCATGGGCTCTCAACTTTGGAGAAATGGGCAAAGTGTCAGAATCATTTATTAATGTAAGGAGAAAAAAAAAAAATATAATTTTTAGAAACTTTTCATAAAAAATTTTATTTATTTATTACATTTTTTTATATTTTTCTTGAAAATTGTATCAATTTTTTTTTTTTAAATGGTCCATTAACAAATATTTTAAGTTTATCCATTAACAAGACCTTTAGTTAATATAATTATGTATTGTATTAATTTAAAGATCATTGTTTTTATTATTACGGACACTCTAATCCACAGTTTTGTACACATGTCACAGAACAACAAAACTCAACTTGAAGTCATGAGCAGGGCCGGCTCAAGGCCTAGGCAAGTTAGGCCTAGGCCTAAGGCCCCACCAAAAAACAAAATTTTTCTTGAGAAAAAAGGCCACACTTTTTACGGTTAAAGGCCCAAATTTTTATAAAATTATATATATTTTCTAAAGGTTGTACATTTTTTTTATTAGTGATGTACAAATTTTACTATTGGCTTACAAATTGCCATGTTATTAATCACAAATAGAACCTTAACTCAATTGAAACCCTAAAATATTTCAAAAAGATGTTGCAAATGTGTTTAATCATCAATTATAGATTAATCTTCCCTAATAGTTTGAGACTTTGATTTTTGTAAACTAATATCCTACAAAACCATACACCAAATAATATCTATCTCTCTCTCTCTTAAAATCAAAATATAAAATTAAAAATTAGATTACAACTTTATTTGACTATGCATCGTCTTATATCCAAAATAAAGTATCTTTTTCAATCGCAATATATTTTTATTCATTTTTATTAATATTTATAATTCAACTATGATATTCAATTCTCTATATGAAATTAACATTAGTCTAGTTGGTATTATTTATGTATTTAATGTATTAAATTAACCTTAATTTGATTAGTATTAAATAATTTTGTTTAATTAATATTTACATATTAAAGGCTCCGCATAAATTTTTCGCCTTAGGCCCCAAATTATGTTGGACCGCCCCTGGTCATGAGGATAATCTTAATTTGTATGTAAGCTAAATTTGATTGGTGGGACGACCACCTAGAAGGTTTTCCTAAGAGTTATATTAACGAGTGTCCTTAGAGCAATGGTTAACAATTCATTTTAAAAAAATTTTGACATAATTTTTATGGAAAATAAAAAAACTGTCAAAACATTAATTACTTTTTTTTTTCTTATAAATTTTTTTATTTAAATGAATTGTTAACTAATACCCTAAGGGCATCTGTTATTATTTCCCTTACCCTAAAAGTTCAAGGATGTCACTGCCTACGTCAATGTGCCCTTAATTTCTTTGTACTAAAGAATTAATAATGTGAAATTTAGTACTATAAATTACTGGGGCTGCGATACCAGTGGTGTGGAGGTGATTATTATCATAATCCAATAAACAATATGATTGATTTGTTCTTTGTTTAATAAAATAGTAATATAGTGATGGTTCTTTGTTAATTTATAGGTGGACTGGTAAATGGATTACTGAACTAATGATTGTATGTAGTCGGGTGTAAGGTAAAGAGCTGTGGAATCATTTTGTCTACCTACAAATAGGAGACTAAGAGGTTGATTTCATTCACCTACTGAACTATCAAACCTGTTTAGTTAGTCTTACGGCTTGGATTGGTCTTTGGTCTTTGAACTTTGAAGTATATTCTCTCTCTTTCATGTAAGTCAACATAAACTTAGTAGCAATTCATGTGTTTCAATCTGTAATCTGTTACAGTCATTACCGTTTGTTTTATTTGAATATAACTTGTTCAGGCTATGATTTGAAGTAATATATGGTGCCAATATTCACTGTGTTACATGTCTTATAAGATGATATTTGATTCCTTTATGGTAAACCAGTGAACAATGAGCTCCTTGAGTGCAAATGAAGATTGTCTTGGATGGGCAGCAAGAGATGCATCTGGCTTTTTATCACCTTACAGCTTCAACCGCAGGTATATATTTAGTTCAATTTTTTTTAGGGGTAAAAAAAAAAGATTACTTGTCTATAAAGGAAGGAAAAAAAGAAGCCTCTATGTTTACACATTATTTATTAAGGAAACACTTGCCCTTCATTGTTTTAACATACAAATCCATCATCTTGAAGGGGGCTATAAAAAAAAATAAAACAAAATTGAAGCCATCTCTGTAACATATTCTGTTCTACTTTCATGAAATGCCCTCACTTCAAATTACTTTTGATGATGGTCCATTTGCCAATTCAAAATATTGGATTTGTTCATGAAAAAGTGTTTAGAAATATCAGTGGAGGCCTCAAACTTTATTGAGCGATCAAACAGGCCTCAAGTGTTTGTTCTCATTTCAACTTTTCTTGAATAATTTTATTTTGAGGGTGCTAAAGTCAGCATTTCTTGATTTGTCTATGCACTAGGTAGTAGCAAAATCATTGCACCTACTTTCTTGACCTTTTCTCAAATGTCAAATAGTTGATGTCATTTTCTAAGAAAAAGAAAAAAATTTCTACTTGCATATTGTTTCTTTGAGCATGCCTTGCAGATCTTATAATCTTGCTTATACCCCCACTTTATATTATTTTAAATCCCAAAAATGTCTTGCCAAGCAAGTTTTTTAGCCAATGACTGATCATATAATGTCCTATGAAGCATGGATTAACAGTCAAGTTCACTCGCATATACATATAATGCAGTAGAACATACTATACTTACAGAATTATATGATGATGGACGATTCCTTTCTTGAGTTACATGCATAAAACAAGCAAAAGAAAAGAAAAACTTTGTTCTTGAATGCACATAGATATCGTCCTCTTTGTACATTATGTCATTTTGTTTAGGTATTTTTATTCTCTTTCATGTTCATAATGGAAATAACTAGATAAAGTTAATGGAAATTATTAAAAATTTCACCTGAAAGTGAATTTCAAATGTTGTTTTCCATTTCATTAGTTGACAATAATGATCCTATGCCTGAGTTCTCATATGATTTTAAGAACCATGATTAATAATGTTTGAAATTTGCATTGCTTGATTGTTAAAAGCAGTTTGTTCTGATCAAGAATTAACTTGGGAAAATTTTCTGATCAGGGCCGTAAGGAGTGATGATGTTTCAATAAAAATTACACACTGTGGAGTTTGTTATGCTGATGTAGCTTGGACCAGGAATGAACATGGGGATTCAAAGTATCCTTTGGTGCCTGGGTAAGTGGACAAACTGTATACTATGAGAAGTTTTAGAATTTTATGAACTGATATAAATGTAATATTTGCACACCAGACATGAGATTGTTGGGATTGTGCAAGAGGTCGGTTCTAATGTTAACCGCTTCAAAGTTGGTGACCACGTTGGAGTAGGAACTTATGTCAATTCATGTAGAGATTGTGAGTATTGTAACGATGAAGAAGAAGTTCATTGCGTAAAAAGACCAGTTTTAACCTTTAATGGGGTGGATGATGATGGTACTATTACAAAAGGAGGATATTCCAGCTATATTGTTGTCCATGATAGGTAAGTATTCTTTGATGCTACTGTATTCTCTTTCTTCATTTTCCTATAGATGCAAAATTCACAATTACATAATAATATAAACCACCCCCACCCAAAAACAAAACCCTGGTTTAAATAAATGTTTCTGCTGGAGGCAATTTGATGTGATAATTGTGACCTTTTAGCTTTATACTCGTGGGATTTGGCAAGTTTTTCACAAATTAAGAATATAAGTTTTGGTCTTGCAGGTACTGCTTCAGGATACCTGATGACTACCCATTGGCTTCAGCAGCTCCTTTGCTTTGTGCTGGAATCACCGTGTACAGTCCCATGATACGCCACAAGATGAACCAACCTGGTAAATCTCTGGGAGTGATTGGACTTGGAGGTCTTGGTCACATGGCAGTGAAGTTTGGGAAGGCGTTTGGGTTGAATGTGACTGTTCTCAGCACTAGCATATCCAAGAAAGAGGAAGCTCTAACTTTGCTTGGTGCAGACAAATTTGTGGTCTCATCTGACCAAGAGCAGATGAAGGTAGATTTACATAAAATTTCTCATAAAGATTTTTTTAATTTTATGAACAAGCTGAATTTATTGAAAAAAACACACGACAACAAGTCTTACAAGTGGCATGGCATGATTTTCCACATCAGTAGGCCCTAATTCAATATCCATTTCTGAATCTGTGGCCATTATTTTAGAAATTGAACCACGAGCGACAGTATCGTACCTTATCATCATTCTCACTCTGATTTTCCAATCCTGATTATAGAGCATCTGTTGCCTTATTAACATTAGCAATATTGAAATTGTTTACCTATCTTTATGGATTGTTGTATTGATTGTTAGCATGCTATATACAGGCCGAGGCTAAGTCATTAGACTTTATAATTGACACAGCAGCTGGTGATCACCCATTTGATCCATACATGTCACTGTTGAAAACTGGTGGTGTTCTGGTCCTAGTGGCATTCCCAAGTGAAGTCAAATTCCATCCTGCAAGCCTTAACATAGGTACTTTCAAAACTGTCAGTTTTGAAGAGTTTAATGCAATTTTAAGAATTCTTTTAGTTGGTGATACCTTTCTAGGCTTGAGTGTAATAATATTGAACAACATTCATTGATCTTTTGACAGGAATGAAAACCGTTTCTGGTAGCGTCACAGGTGGTACAAAGTTGACTCAAGAAATGATAGACTTCTGTGCTGCTCATAAAGTTTACCCAAACATAGAAGTAATTCCAATTCACTATGCAAATGAAGCTCTTGAGAGGCTAATAAAAAGAGATGTGAGGTATCGATTTGTGATCGATATTGAGAACTCCCTGAAATGATACTGCTAAAGGCACAAGGAAAATTCATCTTCTCGACATGGATGTTCATATTTTAGGTTCAGTGAAGGTATTGGATCAAATGCTGAAACTCAAAAGCATAAAGTGATTGGCTCTTCGTGTTTGGATGGTGAGCATTTACTTGTATAAAAGCGTCTGGTGTTGTTCTGCATCATGCAAGTGGTTAACTAGCCTGAAATAAGTAAATTGGCTGTTGATCAGTGGTATTGTGAGGAATGGTTTTACTTGCATACTGGCCTGAAATAAGTGAATGGGTTGTTGAGCAATATTGTGAGTAGTGGTTTAATAAAAATCAGAAGTTTGAACTTATAAATTGTGAACCCTTTTGTATCATAGTCCTGTCACCTGTGCATGTGCTTGTGGGAACAATGTTTTTTTCTTTTTCTTTTTTTTGGTAAAGTAATATCATATTGCGCTACCTTATCCGCCATGTCATTAGTCATATAATTATTTTTTTTCTTATTTATTTTTTATTCCAAAATTTTGTTGACAATATTAAATATATAAATAGATTGACTTTACACATTCATCTTAGTGGTTCACCCCTCTCCCCGTGTATGTGTGTTAAAATATTTAGTATTCTTAAAAGAAAAAATAGTGGGTTAATTCCACATTAGAAAATGAATGCGAGTTAAAGAGGTTTAAAGCCTATGTTGTGTATCCAAGAGTTAGGTCCTTTTGGATATACATCGCTATTAGTTTCTTTAAGACCTTCTCCCTTCTCCTCGTGTGTGTGTTAAAATATTTAGTATTCTAAAAAAAAAAAAAAAAAAAAAAAACTATACGTATAACTTTATCTTGATATATTCATCTATTTTAATTTAGATGTTTATAACTAAAAAATAAAATCAATGAATAATAAAAAACCAAAAACAATGTCTATACATATTTATCTATACTATATATTGAAGTTTTGTAATAAATTTTACAAATCTCTTTTTCCACCACGCCTTTAGCATCCTTTCTTATTTTTTATTTTTTACAATTTTACTTTATTCAACTTTTCATCTTCTTCAACCATTATCTTCTTCTTTCAATCTTTCATCTCCTCCAATCATTGTCTTTTTAAAATTTTCGTTAGATTCATTTTAAAATTTTCTTCATCTTTTTAAATTCTACTGTTTCTAATTTTTCTCAATCATTGTCTTTTTAAATTTTCAACCTTTCATCTTACTTCAACCCTTCCTCTTTCATCTTAATTTTCTTATAAATTTTGTTTTACTTCATTTCTGCCTTTCTCCTCTGTGACTTCCAAGTTTTTCATGACAAAAAAGGTCAATACTCTCTCTCTCTCCCTAATTTTGTTTCTATTTTGGTGGATTCTTTTATTGTTTCAATCATTTTTTTTCCACTAATAGTGTTTTTTTGTTATTATTGATTTAATTTTCTCTTCACATTTGTTTATTATCTTTTTGGCAAATTCGTATCGACTTTTATGCATATTTATGCATTTTGGTATTCTAATTCCCTATCACAAGTTCTTTTTCTTTATTCCACTAGTTTGATTTGATTTGGGTTAATAATTAGTTGTTTTGCATGTTTGAATTTGATTTTTTTTAGTAATCCATTTAGGTGTTAAACTATGAGACTTTGTTGATTTTTTTTTTTTTTTAAAAATCCTTTTGGTTGGAAAAATTTGTAGTTTTTGTAAAAAAAGTACTCTAAATAGTTGTATTAAAAGTATCATATATTGCCACTTATTTAGAAAAAAGTAAAGATTAGTCAAACAAAAATAATTGGATAAATGACATTTTGCCAATTGTATTATTATTATTATTATTATTATTATTATTATTATTATTGTAAGGTCCCGATTTGGGGTCCAGGCCTAACAGGTAAGTGACTCTGGCCCAAAGAATCCAAAACAATGAATTTTTAGAGAAGTGGGTCACAGAACTAGGCCTTGACAGAGTGCATGCTAATGAATGTTGGGCCACGCAATAATCATAAACAGGAAAACCTTCTCTATGTCCGTTTGATGTATGATCCGAGGAGACGTGAGAGATATATCTCAGTCCATGCTTAATGATTCTGGTTTTTCCCTTCTTTCTCTGTCTTAAATTCTTCCCCTTCTTTTTCTCCCTCCCCTTTCTTTGGTGAGTCTTCCCTCTTATATAGCCCCTTTTAAGTCATTAGGACCCTACACTTGTTGATCATCTGTGCCTTCACCTGCGTGCCCGTCCCATCGGACATCTCCCTCGCCTTTCTGTGAGTTGCGGTAGCCAAGGTAACACTGTTCATAAGTCCCTTCCCCATTAATGCGGCCGGAAAAGTAGCTATCATGCATTTAATGCAGCTGCCTGTAGCCTCTCACTTGACCTCATACACTGTCACCCCTCTTACGGGCTTGGGGGACTCATCCCTGTTACCAACATTCGCTGGAGTGAGTTCTCATAGCTGGCAGAAGACATGTTCGAGCCATATTTGATACGTCCGAGGAGACCTTTCTCCTCGGATCGCCCCTTAAATGACTGGACCCACGAAAATTGGGCCTGGGGCCTTTAGCATACCTACACATTCTCCTCGGACACGGTAAATCTTCCCATACTAGGCCCAAGGCCCATTGTATGACCTTGGGCCTCTACCCCTACAATTATTATTATCATTATTATTATTATATTATATAAGGATGTATGTGGAAATTTAATTAGGATATTTTGCTAATAATTGTTTATTTGTAATCTTTTTGGGTGGGCAATTTTGCAATTTCTGCATAGAAAAATAATCTCTATAAATTAACAACAACAAATTGTTTTCCTAATCGGTTCAATTAATCATTGTTAAGCGACGATTGATATGAAATTTTGTTTGCTTGCAAAGCATCTTCATATGGGTATGTTTTGATTCAATATATATTTATGAATGTATTAAGATAAGCAATGTATTCAAGAAGAGAGATCATGATCCTACTTTGTAAATTTCAAAAGAGATAGATTCGTTTGAGATTAAAGATAAATTGAAATTTTTTTTAAAGGTGGTGAAACTCTATTTTTATCATTCATTTCTAACTGTCATCATTGGAAAAGCTTAAATCCCCCTTGTATTCTATCACTAGCAAATTAGCTCATAATATGAGTAAATGAAAATTTTAATATAAAAATAAAGTAAAAAATATATATAATTTTTTATTTATAGAACACAAAATTCATTATTTAATAAAAGAAAGCAATATGACATTGTCTATTTTAGGAAAAAAAATCTTTACTCTTTTTTTTTTTTTTTTTTGGAGCATCCTTACTCTTTGTTAGTTTGGTAAAGGGTTATATTTAAAAATAAAAATAAAACATTTCTTAACTAATAGTTTAATATATTTAAAATTAAATTCACTTATGAAAAAAACGCATTATTACATATTACTAATCCTAATATATATATGATTTTATGAATATTTTTAAAAATAAATTATATATTATATTTAATTACAAATACTAAGATATTCCTGCACATCAATAGAATTGCGACTTTTTATATGTTAAAAATGAAGCATCTAGTAAAAACTGTCATATAGAGACACTTGAGTGCGCTAGGCCGATACAGATAAGAACATGAGATTCATAAAAAATAGATAAGTAATTGAGAGTGGAATGCAATTTTTTGCTGTTGCTTGGGAAGCAGAGAAAACACGTTACCATGGCAAATTACCGTTAATTCCAAAAACTCAAATAGTTAGGAATAGGTGAATTGGATTAAGCATACATCTCTGGTCTGGGAAAAACGCAAAAAAAAAAAAAAAAAGACCAAACTTTTTGTATGTCAAATAATCTAAATTTTAACATTTTTTTTTTTAAAAAAAAAAGGATAACTTTGAGCTTTTTTGTCATCCATTTGATATAAAAATTACAAAACATCACATTTTTTTTATAAATAATATGTAAATAAGTTACCGAAAATTTCAGTACCTAGACGGTAATTAATTAGATCAGATGAATGAATGCCATTACCACAGTGGATATGTGACTTGTGAGTGCATGAAGAAAGCTTCCCCATGAACAACTCCAAGTTGTACTGTTGTAGTAACGATGTTGGGCCCAACATGGGCTCTCCCCTTTAGAGAAATGGGAAAGTAGAGTAAGGGTGAGTTTGGTTCAGCCTTTTGAAGTTAGGCTTTTTGAAAAAATTGAGTTTTTAAAAAGTGCATAATGAAAAAGTGTTTTTTCAAAAAGCTGAGTGTTTGGTAAAAGCGGTTAAAAAGTGCTTTTTGAAAAAGCTGAGTGTTTGGCTATAACTTATAAAAGTCGCGGTTTGAGTTGTAAATTACCAAAAAAAACAATGTATATATAAGAGCATCTCTAGCAAGTTAGGCAAATTTTTGTACTGTTTGGACAATCAACGGTGACATTTACCTTTTACTTACCCACTTTTTTAATCTTTATTTTTTAATCAAATTTATTCTTTTTTAATCTTTATTTTTTCTTTTTCTATTCATTCTCAACAATTATATTTTTCAACAAAAAATGTTACATTCACAATATTTTTTGCAATACTTTCACAAGAATCATAACAAAATCTTATATGGAAAGTTGTTACTAGTTCTAATTTGAACCCACCACTGAAATTATATTTTTACCCACCAATATTAGCTAATTACTTAAAATTTATTGTGAAAATATTGTGGTATTATTTTTAAATTGTGATTTCTTATTCTTTGCCTTTTCTTTCATCCATACGTTTCCTTCTTTTTTTTTTTCTCTTGCATTTTGTCCACCACACATGTATACCCATCATTAGTACATCCTCTCCTTTTTTTTTTGTTTCCTTTACTTCCACTTGATTCCAGAAGCTCTCTCACTCTTTCTTTCTCTAGCTCTCTCATTTTCTACTCTTTTTTTTTTTTTTTTTTTTTTTCTACTTGATTCCATAAATTCTCTAGCTCTCTCTGTGATACGTCTCACATAACCTTGCTTGCCTTTTGGTGTCATTATCTTCAAACACACACAGACACACATGGAGAGAAAGGAGAAATCGCCTTTGCTCCACCACACTGCCACCGCTGCTCCTCCTCCTCACTGCGGAGTGCATGCAACTAGGAGTCATATTGGCTTCTATTTTTTTTCTTTGTTCTTAATTAGTTGTTGTTTCTGATTTTAAATTTGTCAGATCGGCTTCTATTTTTTTTTGTTGATCATTTATTGTTGTTCTAATTTTTATTTTTATTTATATTTATTATTTATTTTTTTATTTATTTTTTCTGTTCTTGATATGCTGTTGTTGTTGTTTTGATTTTAGATTTGTTGTTTAAATTATATCAGTTTTATGAGAGCAAGAATTTTTTTGCTTTTATTGTTGTGGTTTGATTAATTTTAAGATTATGTTTTTGAGTTTGTATTTTGATTATGCTTGAGATTATTGAATGGCAATTTCGTAATTGCCCTATCACCCCAACGGATATATCAAAACGCCCACAGACTTTTGGCAAAAATGGACCTCAGGTGCTCCATTTTGGACTTGCGCGTTCTCTTCACAATTATAAAACGCAACTTTTTCCAAAAAGTTGCGTTTTATACTCACCAAACAGACTTTTGGGCTGGCTGTTGTCAAAACGTGACTTTTTGGGCCCAAAAAGTTTAAACAAACGGGCACTAAGTATGCGTTTGGTACCACTTTTAGAGCCCAAAACACGCGTTTCCAAGCCCAAAACCCAAAATGCATGTTTGATAAGTTATTGCCATTGCGCATTGTCCAAAAGTGGCTTTTTCAAATATGAAGGATTCTTGCGTTTTCATATTGGACCCTTGGAGCTACGATGTGAAAACGCAAATGTGATTTGTAATGTTATCGTTGGTCATTTTAAGTATTTTCCCTAAACTGCCCTTGTTTTTATTTTGAAATCCCAATTTTACCCAGATCTCTACCAAAAAAATATATCGTCATGGAGCTGGAGAAGAATTTCTCTATACTTTATGCTCCCTCCTCATTAATTGCAAGAAGCCCAAAAGAATAATCCCACCGTGTTGGTAGTAATGATTCTTCTTTCTTTTTCTTTCCTCCAAATTTTAACCAACCAACCGCAAAATAGATAGAGAAGGACATGCAAAGAAAATTATTGGTAGAAGACCATACACAGAAGAACGGACAGAAAATACGACAAAATATACATAGAAGGACAAGAACCTCGACTACCAATCTTACTCTCAAATCTCAACATCTGATCTCACTTCTAATTTGGTTTTGGGGTTACAAAGAGAGAGAGGAGTTCGGTTTGGTTCTTGGAAGTTGTTTGATGAAATTAGAGAATATGAGAAGCAGAAAGAATATAATTGTGGATGGGAGAAGATAAAGGCGAAAGAAGATAAGGGTGAAAGAAAGGTGTGGTTGAGAAAAAAAATAAAAGTAAGCAAAAATTAAATAAAAGTAAAAGGTGAACAAATTATCACAACAGTTGAGGTGTCAAATCTTTCATATGTCAAAATAAAATAAAATAAAATAATAAAATATTAAACTAGGATTGACCACAACTAAAAACAAATAGTATTGTGAAAATATTGTCACATTTTATTGTATTTCTAAACTTTTTAAATTAGTGCTATTTTTCTTTAGAAAAAAAAATAGTACTATTGACAAAATATTTTCATAACAATTTCATAATAAAGTTTACGCAGTAAGTTGTTATTAGTTCTCATCTAGACCTACTAGTGACATTATTATTATTTTTATCTACCATTAACAACTTGTCATATAGACTTTATTGTGAAATATTTGTAAAAATGTTGTGTCTATATATAACTTGCATTAAGAGAGGTAATTAAAACATAGAATTCTCTTATATATATATATCTTGTCATTTTTGGTAATTTACAATTTAAACTGCCACTTTTATGAGTGCTAGCTAAACACTCAGTTTTTTCAAAAAACACTTTTTGACAGTTTTTAACAAACACTCTACTTTTTTAACCAAACACTACTTTTTTAAAAAGTGCAATTTGACCGCACTTTTTAAAATCACCACTTTTTAAAAAAACACAGTTTAAAAAAGTTGAACCAAACTCACCCAAGTCTGCTCCCACAACAATTTCCATAACTTTGGTTACAACTTGCCTACATAATGAGTTGAAAGTGACAAGAAAAAAAAGGGTAGATCTATGGGAGCTAACAATTTCACTACTCTCATGTTGTCTCATAAACAAATTATAGCAAAATTGTAGAAATGATTATAGCACTAGACTCACTCATCCGTAGGCTTTCTCTTAATTTTTGTTCTGCTAAGTTTAGTTGGTTTCGGAGATTAGACAATGCAGCAGCACAAGAAACTGCCAAATTCTCTCTAATCTCCTTTCAGTATTTTATTTCAATAATGGTAATCTCCCTCTTGTTATTGAGTCTATTTGTAAGGTGGATTACCTTTCTTGTCCTCTTCAGGTTTAATTTTCTTGCAGATTATCGAAAAGACTCACTCCTGTGGCAGTGGCAAGATCATATATATTTTTAATGAAAAATGTTAAAAAATGCTTTAAGAGTATTGATTTAAAAATTATTTTTAGATCTCCTAAAAAAATTATTTTTTAGAAATATTTTATGAAAAAAATGATAAAACAAATAATTTTTTTAATAACTTTTTATATTTCTTATAAAAGTGGTGTTAATTTTTTTTTGATATGGTTTATTAACTAGAGAAAATTGACTTAGAGCATTCACAGTAAAACATCTAAAAAATTTAGTTTTTAACAACTTAAAACACTACATTATTTATTTTAACAACCCACCTTATAATACACTCTGCAGCAAAAGTTTTATATTAATATTCAACACATTAAAATAATATAAATAACATAATAAAATAATATATCTAACACAATAACCAACAATTACAATCTTCAATACATTGAAATTCTTTTTTTTTTTTAACACTCTATTAAAATATTATTTTTTATTTTGAATTTTCAGCTAATCTACTGTAGCTGAAAGTCAAATACGTTTATTTTTAGCTTCTTTGCTGTAGAAGCTGTTTTAAAGGGATTGGTTGATTGACTTTTTAGTCAATTTAGTAACCTTACTGCTAATGCTTAAGCAACACATGTTAACGTTATCCTTATTTATTACGTATGCAATGATATGTACTTTGTATAATTGTATTTGTATGGAAATTATAGAGCTGATAGATTTTGGCAACATTGCTGAATCTGATTGGTGGGACTGGGTCACTGGGATGGCCACCTAGATGCTTTGCCTACGTCAGTGTCGGGTCAGGTGGCCGTAATTTAAGGTAAGAGACTAAGAGTGTTCAAAATCTTTATTGTAGAGATAAAACAAAAAAAAAAAAAAAAAAATTTTCCGCCCTTGGACAAAGTGCTGTGAAATCATCTTATCTACCTATTTATACTAGACTTTTACAAGAGTTTGTATCCGCGTACTAATAACATATAGCAAATACTATCAAACCTATTAAGTTGTCTTAACTTGGTTTGGGTCTTTGGACTGGAGTAATATTCTCTCTCTCTCATTCTCTGGTAAGCCAACACGAACTGAATAGCAATTCCAATTTATGTGTTTCAATCTGAAATCTGTTACAGGCAGTACCTTTTTATAATATATAGTATACTCAGCCTTTGGCTCTTATTTTATTTTGTTTTCTCTTTTGAAGTAAATATCAGTTGCCAATATTCACAGTTTTGTTATGCTAGAAAGTTAGCGTCCGTTTGGTAATGTTGTTCTAGTAATGTTGTTCTAGTAACGTTGTTTGTATTTTTTGAAAATACGTGTGGGTAAAAAAGTATGTGAAAATACATGTAATGTTGTTTAAACTTTAAACACTGAAAACTGTTTAAAATACACTACAGCCCCTCAATTTTTTGATTTTATTATAATCTAATATTTGATTGCTTTATGGTAAACCAGTGAAAAATGAACTCCTTGAGTGCTAATGAAGATTGCCTTGGATGGGCAGCCAGAGATGCATCTGGCGTTTTATCACCTTACAGCTTCAACCGCAGGTATATAAGAAGCCTCTATGTTTACACATAGTTTATTAAGGAAAAGTTTGGTTGTCCATGAATTTGAACACTGATATTCATTGTTTTAACATACAAATTCATCATCTTGAAGGGGGCTATAAAAAAATAAAAATAAAAAAACGAAATTGAAGCCATTTCTGAAACATAGTCAGCTCTACTTTCACGAAATGTCCTCACTTCAAATTACTTTTGATGATGGTGCGTAAATCTTGAATTGCCAATTCAAAGTATTGGATTTGTTCATGAAAAAGTGTTTAGAAATATGAGTGGAGCCATCAAATTTTATTGAGCGACCAAACAGGCCTCAAGGGTTTGTTCTCATTTCAACTTTTCTTGAATAATTCTATTTTGGGGGTGCTAAAGTCAACATTTCTTGATTTGTCTATGCACTAGGTAGTAGCAAAATCATTGAACCTACTCTTTTGTCAAATGTCAAATAGGTGATGTCATTATTTAAGAAAAAGAATAGTATTTCTACTTGGATTTCAAATGTTGTTTTCCATGTCATTAGTTGATAATAATGATCCTATGCCTGAGTTCTTATATGATTTTGAGAACCCTGATTAATAATGTTTGAATTTGCATTGCTTGATTGTTATATGCTGTTTGTTCTGGTCAAGAATTAACTTGGGAAATTTTCTGATCAGGGCCGTAAGGAGTGATGATGTTTCAATAAAAATTACACACTGGAGTTTGTTATGCTGATGTAATTTGGACCAGGAATGGACTTGGGGATTCAAAGTATCCTTTGGTGCCTGGGTAAGTGGACAAACTGTGTATAATATGAGAAGTTTTAGATTTTTATGAACTGATATAAATGTAATATTTGCATACCAGACATGAGATTGTTGGCATTGTGCAAGAGGTTGGTTCTAATGTTAACCGCTTCAAAGTTGGTGACCACGTTGGAGTAGGACCTTATGTCAATTCATGTAGAGATTGTGAGTACTGTAATGATGAAGAAGAAGTTAATTGCGTAAAAAGACGAGTTTCAACCTTTAATGGGGTGGATGATGATGGTACTATTACAAAAGGAGGATATTCCAGCTATATTGTTGTTCATGATAGGTAAGTATTCTTTGATGCTACTGTATTCTCTTTCTTCATTTTCCTATAGATGCAAATTTCACTATTACATAATAATATGAACCATCCCCACCCAAAAACAAAACCCTGGTTTAAATAAATGTTTCTGCTGAATTTGATAATTTGATGTGATAATTGTGATCGTTTAGCTTTATACTCATGGGATTTGGCAAGTTTTTCACAAATTAAGAATATTAGTTTTGGTCTTGCAGGTACTGCTTCAGGATACCTGATGACTATCCATTGGCTTCAGCAGCTCCTTTGCTTTGTGCTGGAATCACCGTGTACAGTCCCATGATACGCCACAAGATGAACCAACCTGGTAAATCTCTGGGAGTGATTGGACTTGGAGGTCTTGGTCACATGGCAGTGAAGTTTGGGAAGGCGTTTGGGTTGAATGTGACTGTTCTCAGCACTAGCATATCCAAGAAAGAGGAAGCTCTAACTTTGCTTGGTGCAGACAAATTTGTGGTCTCATCTGACCAAGAGCAGATGAAGGTAGATTTACATAAAATTTCTTATAAAGATTTTTTAATTTTATGAACAAGCTGAATTTATTGAAAAAAAAAACACACGACAACAAGTCTTACAAGTGGCATGGCATGATTTTCCACATCAGTAGGCCCTAATTCAATATCCATTTCTGAATCTTGGCCATTATTTAAGAAATTGAACCATGAGCAACAGTATCGTACCTTATCATTATTCTCACTCTGATTTTCCAATCCTGATTATAGAGCATTTGTTGCCCTATTAACATTAGCAATATTGAAATTGTTTACTTATCTTTATGGATTGTTGTATTGATTGTTAGCATGCTATTTACGGGCCGAGGCTAAGTCATTAGACTTTATAATTGACACTGCAGCTGGTGATCACCCATTTGATCCATACATGTCACTGTTGAAAACTGGTGGTGTTCTGGTCCTAGTGGGATTCCCAAGTGAAGTCAAATTCCATCCTGCAAGCCTTAACATAGGTACTTTGAAAACTATCAGTTTTGAAGAGTTTAATGCAATTTTAAGAACTCTTTTAGTTGGTGATAGCTTTCTAGGCTTGAGTGTAATATTGAACAACATTCATTGATCTTTTGACAGGAATGAAAACCGTTTCTGGTAGCAATACAGGTGGTACAAAGTCGACACGAGAAATGATAGACTTCTGTAGTGCTCATAAAATTTACCCAAACATAGAAGTAATTCCAATTCACTATGCAAATGAAGCTCTTGAGAGGCTAATAAAGAGAGACGTGAGGTATCGGTTTGTGATCGATATTGAGAACTCCCTGAAATGATACTGCTAAAAGCACAAGGAAAATTCCTCTTCTCAATATTTATGTTCATATTTTAGGTAGATTGAAGGTATTGGATCAAATGTTGAAACTCTGACAGGTTGTTGAGTGGTATTGTGAGGTGGTTTTACTTGCATACTAGCCTGAAATAAGTGAATGGGTTGTTGAGCAATATTGTGAGGAATGGTTTAATAAAAATTAGAAGTGTGTACTTTTAAATTGTGAACCCTTTTGTATCATAGTCTTGTCACCTGTGCTGTGCAAATGCTTTTGGGAACAAAAAAAAAAATATATATATATATATGGTAAAGTAATATGTAAATTACATCCTCTATGTTTGGGTTGACTCAGATTTTATCCTTGATATATAATATTTTGTTCTTAGTCCAAACGTTTGACATCATTTTTAATAATGGTGTTCTTTTGTTTGTCACTACCCTATTTTCTCTCCCAATTAATCATTGACGTATCTTGAGCATGAAACATGAGACATCTTTTTTTTTATACTATATTTTACCCGATCCATATCTCATATATATAATTGTTGGGAAAAAAATTCTATATAACTGGTAATAAATTTCAGCAAGCACAGCAGAAGCACAAGAACACAAAGATTTACGTGAAAAACCCTTGGTCCATGATGTATGGGCTGGAACCCACGTGTGCCACACACCCAACAATAATATCATCAGGCTTAACTTTTATTGAGCCATATTAGGGTAACATTTTGGTCCACTTCAGTTGTTTCCCTTAAACCTAAAAGAGTAGCCATATCTCTTTTCTCCATTCAATTTTTAGTTCAAACGACTTGTAGTTGTCCTAGCTTCATCAATGTCGATTCAATTTTTTGTGATTGGTCTGCTAGGGCTAGGGTTGAAACGCTTTTGTTATATGCTTTTTTAATTTCCATGGCTTGGTGGGAATGTGTTGATGAAATTCATCTTCTTATTGCTCCTGCCAATTACCACTGGATTCCATGGCCTTGTGTTTTGTTTACTTGTTCTACTTTTACCTTTGAACAACATATATTCCATTTAGCACATCGTAATATTTGAAATCTTATTCATGGTATATCTGGCTTTAGAGGGATTTGAAAAAAGTGATATCTTATTCATTGGTTAGATGATAGGTGCAATTATAGATACTAAAAATGATACGTAGTGTAAGGTTGCAATTTGAAAAATATGGCAACAAGTGGGAGAGTGGCGATTTGAACCCTGGTTTTCCGTTAATGTCACAGAGCTACAAGGCTCTCGGCAATACCATGAAATTTGATGCTTTTACCTTTGAACAACATTTATTCCATTGAGCACATCGTTATATTTGAAATCTTATTCATGGTAGATCTGGCTTTATAGAGGGATTTGAAAAAAGTGATATCTTATTTTTTGGTTAGTGATGGGTGCAATTATAGATATTGAATATGATACGTAGTGTAAGATTGCAATTTGAAAAATATGGCAACAAGTAGGGGAGTGGCGATTTGAACCCTAGTTCTCCGTCGCTGAGCTACAAGGCTCTTGGCAATACCATAAAATTTGATGACCGATAAGACTAGATCTTGCAGTCGTTGACTATACTGACATTTTTTATGACCTGTTAGACACTTAACAAGACAATATACAATGCATTTGGTAGGTGAGTTTGATGTGAATACAGTACACAAATTCCGGATGGTGTACAGAATGTTTATGCCTAGGATGTTTACTGTTATGTTTGGCTTTTAGAGAACTCATTAGTTTACAAATCAGAAGAGAGGATAACATCTTTAATGTATTTCTGAGTATTTCATTTCATAGACAAGACAGTAATAAAAATCAAAGGGTGGTTTTTGTGATTCTAAATTTTTGTTAAGGACTCCTCTTTTTTTGGTCATATCCTTTTTCCAAGCTGTTTGACTTTCATTCATCAAACTGAGTATTCTCAAGTTTTTTGGTTGTAAAATTTTTAGTTCCAGGGGAAATAGTTGTTAAAATTTCTCATGTATAAGCTAAGATGTTCAAACTTTTAAATCTTTTCACTAATTTGACAGGAAACACAGCTTGCTATCACTTAGGGCATGTTTGGTAGACTGTAATAGGCGCTGTAATGTAATAGTTATTCCTATGGTTTAGTTATTCTTTAGTTTGGTTATGTTTTTATTACAAGGAATAATCATTCCTTATGAATAGTTATTCTTCAAAATGATGAATAATTATTCCTCTTTAAAAGGTTGTATTAGCTATTCCTTAGTAAGTGCAATAATTTCAGAACTTAATATATTTCCAAGTAAACAAACTTTCCATATACATCTAATAATTATAAAAATAAAAAATCATAAAAAATAACACATATCTCTCTTAAATTTAAAAATAACAATTTTTAAGGAAATATAATTGTATGAGTAAGAATTTTTCTAAAATAAATGTTAAGATTCATTCTAATGTTATAACTCACAACCAAACTAATGAATAGGTTTACTTATTACATTACAACACATTTTATTCCTAGTAATAAATATTACAATTCCTGTCATAATCCCCATTCAGTGTACCAAACGTACCCTTAGTCAATGGGCTGCTTCAAGAATTTCACTGGTTTAAATCAATCCTATGGATCTTGGTTTGTGGGGGATTATGTTTGTGAAAGTAGATGCTAGATTTTCACTATTACAGTTCAAAATTTGCTTGTAGGAAATTTTAATTTGGAGTAAATTTATTTAGCATCATCAAGTATGTGTTGTGAGATTGCAACCTACCATTATATTTCCTTTGTCTATTGTTACACTTCCTCTTTACATTAAATAAATGCTTTTCTTTTTTCTTTTTTCTTTTAATTATATTGTTCTCATGTTTATGCTAGTTCTGTTATCATAGTCTAGTTAGCAGAATGAAGGTACAATTGAAATTTATAGTGGTTTGGTTTTGATCAGAAACAAAATTCCTCTTCTCATTTTTCCCACTGCTTTAACTTTTTATGATCTCTGTTTCCTAGTGAAAGATCCTGTCCTTATACTTGTTCCTAGCTATTATCTATATGTGTTTATTTTTTCCTAGTTTCTATAACCAAAAAACCAAGCACTATAGAATTACCCAAAAAAAAAAAACCAAGCAGTATAGAATTTATGTGAAAATTTTTCAATTTTGGTTCGAGAAAATTATGGTTTGAATTGAGGTTGACAAGGACCTTTTGTAGATTTGCTTTTTTGACTTTATTTTGATTAGTTGAATAGTAATCTGAAATTTTAATCAATAACCCAAGATTTGCGAGAAGATTTTCCAAGTCAACTTCAACGCAATACTACTTTAAACAATTTTAAGTATCACGACTACTGGTTCTTGGGCAAGTGATGTTTACTCTAATATTAATATTAGAAATTCATTCATAACTAACTTGTCAATACTTATTGTAAAGTTGTGATTTTCAATTATGTATTCTGTTGGCTTTTATTCCGTGCCAAATTTGATTGTAATTTTATTCAATCTTATGTACCCTGTTTTTGTTATGGGAATTTATTATAAGGGTTGTGTGATAGTGAGAGCGAGTGTGAAGACTCAAGCGATTGAAGTAAGGAGGGTTTTCGCGGGTATCTCGCGACTAAGCATCCCGCGAAAAGATGCATGTGCCCTGCACATGACTGGAATGCGAAGAGTCAGTACAGATGGAGATAGTTGTGTCTCGTGAGTATCTCGCGGGTAAGGCCTTCCCGCGAGACACCCACGAGACATTTTGTTCTGCCAAACTGTACTATCTGATACACACTTTCTGCACCTACACTATATATACCCACATTACCCACAAATGTGAAAGAGAGCTTCTGAGAGAAAACCCTAACTAAAACACTTGAGAGTTAGAAATTGTTATACCAACAATTCTCTACACATTTGATTGTGGAATTTCCTCATCTCCTACCTCTCCATTTCCATACCATTGAGAGGTCAATAGCCCAAACACTTACCACACCTTTTGAGAGTGTCCAGTGAGGTTTTGGTGCTGCTGGGAAGTATTGGAAGAAGCCAAGGATGGCAGATGCAACATGGAGCTTGTTGCGGGATCCGGAGAGCTAAACAAGACACGGTTCCGAGAAGCCTTGTTGGAGTAGGAGCTTGGAGGGCTTAGATACAGCGGGTAGATTAGGCTTGGAGGGTCTCTTGCTTACCCATGTATCCCAACTGATTGTCTAGTGGATTGATTACCGCTTGGAGGGCGGCGGAGAGGTTTTTCGTCGAGTTCTTCGGTTTCCTCTTCGATAACACGTCTCGGTGTTTTCTGTGTTTGCATCTCTCTTCCCTACTCTTGTTCATTTCATTTTACTGCTGTGTTGCTTTAAATATGGATTAGAGTAGCTCTCATGTTTGTATGCTTGTGTTTACGCTATTCCGCACTTAGTATTAAGTTAGTGTAAAATCAACCAAGCCGTAATTTGAATCGGGGGTCTAAACAAGCTCTTGAGTTTTCACACATTTCGAGCTTTCAATTGGTATTAGAGCGGGTACACTTGTTTCGGTTTCATTACCTAAGTGTGATCCTTGACTCCTTGTGTGTTTTGCCATGGATAGTGCTTTGTATGCTTCTATGGATATTATTGATAGTAACATGTCATGTGTTTGTGAAAATGCTTCTATGAGTGTTTATCCTCATGATTTTGATGCCATGTTACATGAATCTATGGGTGTTGTTGATATTCCTAACATCAAACTTTTGAAGAAAGATGCTAAGAAGTTTCAAAAGAAGTTGAGCAAGTTATTTTGTGAAAATGATGATTTGATTGCTATGCTTAATGAATCCAACAAATTGGTTGAGAAATATAAGAATCTTGTTGAAATTTCTCTTGAAAAGCTGAAAGAGTTTGAATGTTTGAATATGGACTTGGATGCTAAACTTGTTTTGTCTAACAAACTTGTTAATGATCTTAAATCTGAAAATAAATCTCTTAAGATGCATGCCAAATGTTTGATTGCTGAACCTTCTGTTAAAAAGGATGATAATATTTGTTGCAATCATATTGTGGTACCCGATTTTGTGCCTATTGTGTGTTCTACCTCAAAGGACAAATCGGTGTATATTCCTCCACACAAAAGAAACCAAAAGGTGGAAAGAAAGGCTCTTAAGCCTAAGCCTCTGTGTAGGTCCCATCCTAAGGAATTGAGTGGATCTAAGTTTGTTCCTAATTGCCACCATTGTGGTGTGATCGGTCACATAAGACCTCAATGCCCCAAGTTAAAGAGAAAACAAATTCATGTTGCTAGATCCCTTCCTAAAGGCCTAGTGGACCTAAACCCATTGTTTGTCATCATTGTGGTGCTTTTGGTCATCTTAGACCACATTGTTCTAAGTTTCAAGCTCTTAAAAGAATCAAAAGAAAAGAGAAACTTGAGTTGTTTGGAAGGTGTGCTATGAAAGCAAAACCGGTTTTGGGGGAAAATGATAAGTTGTTAGAAAAAGTTTTTGATGTTCTTACCTCCTTGTCTATATGCATCTCCGGTTCACATTCTTCCAACTCTCGTCTCACTTCTCATGAGACACTTATTCCAAACAATCATTCCGTTTGGATGAGGAAGGGTTCCTATGGTTGAGCTTTTGCTCATTTGGTCCTTAGTCTAATTTTTTCGATCTTTGTAGGACCCTTCATGCATTAAATGCTTCATTGTCATGCATTTGTACATCTTGCATCTCTTTATATACATTGTTCTATTTTTGTTTTTGATCTTACTTTTATGTCTTTATTTTGTGTGTGTAAAAATCCAAAACCACATAAAAAGTGAAAAATTCAAAAAGTTTGATCATATAAGTTTTGAGCACATATCACATGTGAGTTTGGCCTAGTACCTTCATACTAACGGCGTAGTGCATTTACGAGCTTAGCTTGTTATGTATGCACATATATCTTTGTGGGAGAAATCTTGAAAACTATGTGTGATTGTTGTAAATAGATCTTCAGGCTTGTCATGAATGATTGGTCAATAGTCTTGATGGTCTTGATACTTGCATAGACTTGTGCCTATATCTCTTCCCATTTTATTTTTTATGTTTTTGCTATAGAGCTCACCAAATGTGAATCTCCAAATGAAAAGAGATAATGAGCTGCAAAAGCCTGTTGCACATACTAGTATTTGACTAGGAAAAAAGGAAAGCAACTTTTGTATTAAAATGTATGGTGCTTAAAAAGCTAAAGGCTAAATCTAAAAGTTGAAATATCAAAAATTTCAAGCACCAATCTCAAAAAGAGATGTATTGTTCAAAAAATGATCAAATGTTATGATTTGTAAAGAAGCCAAATGAAAAGTTTCAAAAATTTTGTAATCATTTTTGTGGGAGGTCATATATGTTCACTTCTATAATTGAGATAGACCACTCGACTTGTACTAGTTGTGTATGACTTGATTGAATTGACCATTGAAACTTCACTCTAGACTAAGGACTATTCCACATTTGACATACACACACAACACACAAGTCTAATATTCAATGAATATCTATTTCATTTGTGTGATTGTACATGTTCAAATATGATGTGTGTGTGCTCAACCATATGTGGATCAAACCAAAAAGATTTTTGTCCTTTTTGTTTGCTTTTGGAAGTGATTTGTATCATCCATGTTTTTCAAAGTTTTTCAAGTTGTTTTGTGTGAAAAACATGTTTTTTGGGTGTTTTCATGACCCATTTCATGTGTAAGCTCAACTGGGAGTTTAAAGGTCCAAATCTGAAGTTTTTCAACTTTGGACAGAGAGTTTCGCGACTGTTTCGAGAGTATCTCGCGAGTAAGGCTTACCCGCGAAAAATTTCGCTAGTACTTTCGCGAGTAAGCTTCCCGCGAAAATTTCCAAATCAGCTTTTTAAAGGGCATTTCGTGGGACATTCATTTTAAACTTCTCCCATCTTCTCTTAAACCCCTGTTTTAATGTTTCTACATCAAAACCCAACTAAATTCAAGTGTTTTTCATTCCATTAACATCTCAAAGGTAATCTTTAACACTTTTCATTGATTTTGATCCTTAGATTATGTTTTTGGGGGTTTTATGTTCATAGTTGGGATTTTCTCAAATGGGAGTTGGAAAACTTAATTTTTGTCAATCTTTTTTATTGGGCTCTGTTTTAAATGATGATTTGCTTTGGTTGTTGGCCCCTTGTGGCAAAAATAACATGTATTTAGGCAAGATTTTCATATGTTCATGCATTGTTTAACATACATGTGTAGTGTGTGCACTCCAAATGTTTGATAAAATGCCCAAATGACATTTTCTCGTTGTTTTGGACTCCGATGAGTACCAAATTTTGGGGATCACCATAATTATTCATGTTTTGATCATTGGTGGTGTGTTTTATACACTTTGTCTTGTGAGTGCTTATTCATGCATTGGTCATGCATCTTACATGCACACTAGATGCACACTAGATACACATTTACTGCACACACTCTAACACTTGACATGTTTTGCACTTCTCTCATGCTAGTTAAGTCTTTTTAGACCTTTTAGCACTTAACATGTTTTTGTGTCTATGTCATGCCTAGGTTTATATCATATTCCATCATCCTTAACATGTCATGTTTACTTTATACTTTGTAGCATTTTTTTGATATTTTTGTCTTATGTTTGAGCTTCATTTTCTCATTCATCTTGCACCCCTCATGCATCATCTTTTACCCTTATCATATCTTATTTTCTTTCCCACCTTCCTCTTGATTCATTTGTCTATTCGTGACAAAAAGGGGGAGTGTATATTTTCGTCATTTCTATATGACTCTTGTGCACATTCTTAGGGGGAGAAATTCTACCTCATGCACATTCGTAGGGAGAGAAATCCATAGGGGAGATGCATATATCAAGGGGGAGAAGACATTCTTTTATGAGAAAACCTTGTTTTACCTTACGCTTGGTTTCTCGGTGTTTTATGGTGCTTTGTGTTCTATGCTTTATTGCGCAATTTACTTGTTACATTATACTTGTACTTTTATTACTTGCTTTACCTTGAGGGTCTAATATGTTTTGTGCAAGTGTTTCAGGCCACAGGTATATATGTTCCAAGTTCATCACAGCTCCTAAGATTCATAATAGGGGGAGTGATATGATAGGGGGAGAAAGAGAGAAAAGCTTTGTGTTACATTAACTATGTTTGCTTTGCTCATAGTTCATGATTATGCTTAGCTATTTAAAATATTATGTTTGTGACTATCTCAATGCTTATGTAGCATTCTCTTTGTACTTTTAGATATTGCTAAAATGTCTTGAGTACTTCACACTTGTGCCGTGGTAGGATTGTTCCTAGATGCATATACTTCGTGTATTTTGCATTGGTCGTGTGAGTGGACATGCAAGTAATCATAAGTGATTATTTCTTTTTACATGTCCAGATGAACATTTACTTGTTATATGTTCATTGGAGTCATTCTTTAATGACTGCTCTTGTTTGATCAAGTGTTTGTTTGCATGATATCTATTATTTACATACTTGATCGCACTATGCTTGCTCTTGTTCATACCTTGTGTTCAACTTGTCATAAGCTTAATGAAAGTTTTGTTTATGTGTGAGTGTTTCAGGTTACAGGTATAAACTGCAAGTGCTTCACAGTTTCTAGATTAGGTGTGAGTGAGTTTTGCCATTATTCCCAAACTCACGTTTAAGTCTAGAGTCTGTTGTTAGGGGCTTTTGTCACGGAATAGCCAAAGGGGGAGATTGTAAAGTTGTGATTTTCAATTATGTATTCTGTTGGCTTTTATTCCATGCCAAATTTGATTGTAATTTTATTCAATCTTATATACCCTGTTTTTATTGTGGGAATTTATTGTAAGGGTTGTGTGATAGTGAGAGAGAGTCTGAAGACTCAAGCGATTGAAGCAAGGAGGGTTTTCGCGGGAATCTCGCGACTAAGCATCCCGCGAAAAGATGCATGTGCCTTGCACATGACTGGAATGCGAAGAGTCAGTACAGATGGAGATAGCTGTGTCTCGCGAGTATCTCGCGAGTAAGGCCTTCCCGCGAGACATTCTGTTCTGCCAGACCGTACTATCTGATACACACTTTCTGCACCTACACTATATATACCCACATTACCCACAAATGTGAAAGAGAGCTTCTGAGAGAAAACCCTAGCTAAAACACTTGAGAGTTAGAAATTGTTATACCAACAATTCTCTACACATTTGATTGTGGAATTTCCTCATCTCCTACCTCTCCATTTCCATACCATTGAGAGGTCAATAGCTCAAACACTTACCGCACCTTTTGAGAGTGTCCAGTGAGGTTTTGGTGCTGCTGGGAAGCATTGGAAGAAGCCAAGGATGGCAGATGCAACATGGAGCTTGTTGCGGGATCCGAAAAGCTAGACAAGACACGGTTCTGAGAAGCCTTGTTGGAGTAGGAGGTTGGAGGGCTTAGGTACAGCGAGTAGATTAGGCTTGGAGGGTCTCTTGCTTACCCATGTATCCCAACTGATTGTCTAGTAGATCGATTACCGCTTGGAGGGCGGCAGAGAGGTTTTTCGCCGAGTTCTTCGGTTTCCTCTTCGATAACACGTCTCGGTATTATCTGTGTTTGCATCTCTCTTCCCTACTCTTGTTCATTTCATTTTACTGCTGTATTGCTTTAAATATGGATTAGAGTAGCTCTCGTGTTTGTATGCTTGTATTTACGCTATTCCGCACTTAGTATTAAGTTAGTGTAAAATCAACCAAGCCGTAATTTGAATTGGGGGTCTAAACAAGCTCTTGTGTTTTCACACATTTCGAGCTTTCACTTATAGAAATATGATTTTAAATAAAGAATTTCATTTACTGCTGAATGTATGAGTATGAAGCTATTGCTCACATTTGCATAGTGTTTACACTCAGTCTCTTAACCTCGTGCTCACACTAATCATGGGGAGTTATTTGCCGATTAATTTGATCATTTGATTTAGAGGTGAGAGCAGCCAAGATAGCACAAGAAACAATAAGCTTTTTAAGATTTTCTCTTAAAAGAAAAAAACAAAAACAAAAGCAAAAGATTAAGATGCAACAGGCATATGGTGGGAGGATATCCCCCATCTCACCAATGTTTATATTGACAGATGTATAGCCATTTTAATTTCAAGCAATCAAACACTATTTTTCTTTTATTTTTAAAGAAAAATATATACTGAAGTGTTTAGTATACTTTTTATGCACTAGACTTAATACAATGTGGACATGTGATAAGTGTTGAATAGTAGCCATATCGTATTAGATTTAGTACAGAAGACACTAGACCTAAGTCATGTCCATTAAATGGAGGTTGCCCAAAAACAAACATATTATAATCAATTTTAATTTAAACAATCTAATAATAATAATCAAATAATTATTATCCAATTTAAAAATATAGGGTTTAAATTTTTTTTACTTACCTAAAACTCTCTCTCAAATTGATAGATATGGGGTACTACGTAGTTTTTATCTTGGGACGTACCACTTCATGGGATAGTATATTATTTCTTTTTTTTTTTGAAGGGGATGGTATATCTTTTCTTGATAAGTAAGAAGGCATATATTTCAATCTTTTACACTTTAATATACCCACAAGTTCTTAAAAATTGCAACAAGATCTACTCTTTTCACGAAAATTCTCCTTCTGATTATCAGGGGAGGATATCTAGGTGCTAAGCAACCACAAAATCAGCTAGGGATATTTGGTTGTTCCCTTTGTTTCTAATTTAATGCTTTCAGGTCAGGAAATCACTGGACAACAATACCGCGGGCTCTAATCCCCCAAGATTAGTATATATCCCAGCCAGGAGCGTTTACCACAATTGACCAGGTCTCAAGTGGTGTTAGCTTACTTATTGTGAGTATTGTAATGATGAAGAAGTTTATTGCGTAAAAGGATCAGTTTTAACCTTTAATGGGGTGGATGATGATGGTACTATTACAAAAGGAGGATATTCCAGCTATATTGTTGTCCATGATAGGTAAGTATTCTTTTTTTTTTTTTTTTTTTTTGGTGAAAAGGAAAGATTTATAAACTAAACAACTGAAGCAGGAGCAACACTCCTCTCATACAAAAACCCACCATCATCTAAACTCAACAATAGAGCAACGTTTGCTGGGGGGAATCAAAAACAAGAAAATTACAAGGGAGCAGTGCACCCCTCCTAGCTAGTGCATCCGCACATTTGTTAGCTTCTCTATAACAGTGTTGGATTTGAACTCTAGGAATTCTAGCCATACCTTCTCTGCAATCAACAACAAGGTTGTTATTTCCATTTGGGTCGTGGTTCGTACTCCTTAGAAGATTAATTACCAGCATTGCATCCAATTCAATTATCACCGCGGGAAGATTCAGCTCTAAACATAATTGAATTCCATCTCTCAACGCCCACAATTCAGCAGCAACGCTAGTCGTGTTTCCAATAGCTCTCGCATACCCTTTGATCCACTTACCCTCTACATTCCTAATGATGCCTCCTCTACCCGCACGCCCTAGGTTGCCCATTGAAGAACCATCCAAATTGAGTTTAACCCACTGCACCGGGGGTGATGTCCAATGCACCTGAACAATAGTTTTCACTCTAACATTCCTCCCATTCACACCCAAGAAAGCAAACTCGGCTGCCTTAGTGATCACTTCATAGCTATTCAACTTTGGGGGATTGTTGCCTCTGAAGACAACCTTATTCCTATGCAACCAAATACTCCAAACACCAAAAGGAAACATAACATCCCAGTAAATTCCCAAATGAGAGCAAGCATTAGAATTACAATTGGAACGCACCTAGTTCACCAAGGATAAGCCATAAAAGGAATTTAATACAAAAGGAGGAAGAAGAGAATCCCAAACCTGACGAGCCAAAGGGCAGTCTCTCAACATATGGATGATTGATTCAGCTTCATTATTGCAGAGAGGACAGAGATTGGAGATGTTCATACCTTTGGAAGCAAGAGTTTCTCTGACAGGGATACTTAGGTGGCAACATTGCCAAAGAAAACACTTGATTTTTGGAAGTGTAGACGTCTTTCAAACCCAACTACCAGTGTCAAGATTAAAGGTATGGCTACCATCTTCAGTACAAGCAAGCTTATATGCATCTTTCAGGACAAATTCTCCACTTGGGGACAAAAACCAAGAGATGCGGTTTGAGTTAACAGTCGTGAGGGGCATAGGATTTGCTTTAATATCCTGCATTAGAATCGAAGGAAAGTCGAAGGAGATATACCCCAAGTCCCATCGACTCTGTTTAAAGACATCTTTGAGCAGAAGGTTTTCTTCCTCTCTATTAAAAGGCCCGGCAATAAGCTCTCGTAGAGTCCTTTGATTGAACCACTTATCATTCCAAAAGGATAAATTGCTCTCACGACCAGTAATCCACTTGGTGCCTTTGTTAAAACAGATTCCCTTTCCTTAATAGCTTTCCACACAAAAGAGTAGCCTTTAATTCTTCCCACACTAGTCCGGTTCCCAACAAACCTCCTACGATTAATGAATTTCTAAGTCAACACCCGAGCCCATAGGGAATCTTTTTCACGGTGCATACGCCAATTCAGTTTAGCAAGCAAGGCAATAATCTTTTCCTTGGCTACCTGTAATCCAAGACACCTATCTTTTTTGGGCTTCGTAACCTTCTTCCAGCTCACCATATGGATTTTCTTTTTATTTTCAGTAGACCCCCATAAGAAATCTCGATTAAGCTTATCTACACACTTGGAGGATAGAACACTGCATAGTATAACTAGGGATGGCCGCGGTGACAGCTTGCGTGAGCACAAGCCTTCCTGCAAATGAAAGCAGATGGGATTTCCAACTAGCGAGACGGCTTTGGATCCGTTCAATGACAAAACCAAAATCATGAGGGTTCGAGGTATGCTTAATGGGAAATCCTAAATACTTTCCTAGTGTTGGTGTAGACTGGTACCCAAGAGTGCTGCATAATTCCTCACGAGCATCTCTAGAGACATTCGGGGAAAAGAAAACACGAGACTTTTCATCACTCACCTTCTGCCCAGAAAGCACACAGAATGTCTCAATGGCATGTTTTATGATAATACAATTTTTCTGATCAGCCTTAGTAAAAAGAACCAAATCATTTACAAAGAAAAGATGAGAGAATGCTATACCCCCCGGAGTTGATTTAACAGGGTCCCAAAGCTTGGCTTCACACTTCTCAGTAATAAGCGCACCTAGTACTTCCATACACAAAATAAATAGGTAACGGGATAAGGGGTCCCCTTAGCGAATACCCCTAGAAGGCTGAAAATAGTCAAGCCTCCCACCGTTAACTAGCACAAAAATAGAGGAGGTAGACACACAGCTCATAATAAGAGAGATCAGATGATTAGGAAAGTTGAACAACTTCAATGTATCTCGAATAAAGCTCCATTTGAGGCGATTATAAGCCTTTTCCAAATCAATTTTTTCGCCATCAACCCTGTCCTACCTTTCCTCCTTGACATGGAATGCACTATCTCCTGGACTGTTGGGAAATTTAGACCTCGGTTGATAGAATTAACAAGTTTTAAACCCAAGTTGTTAATTAGATTTATTATGAATAAAAGTTGTTAAAACAAACAAACATCAATATCATGTCAAAATCATGCAGCGGAAAAATAAATAAGACAAGATATGATGACCCAGGAAAGCCAATGAAACAAACTAGTTTCACAGTAAAAAACCTGGGGGGGAAACCTTCCCGAAAAGCAATCCACTATAATAAAGAGAAGTTTCAGATCTAGTACAAAACCTTTGTCCCTAGACTCTATAATCCCCGTAGATGAACTCACAGTAGAAACCTTCTACCGCTTTAGAACCTCTGAACTCTTCAATATATGAACGCCACACTTTTTGTTGCACGGATCCCAGTACGTGACTCACTCACTAACTTGAAGAAGATGTTGGCTGCAAAGTTCTTCATTTCATCAACAATGAAGATCAAGAAGCACTTGGTTACAAAACCCTAAGGCGCAAAGACGCAGTAGCTTCTTTCAAAGAGAATAAGGCATCGGTCACCTTTTGCATATGTTCTCCTTGTATTCTCTTCTGTGACGACCTCTAAAATAAGCCTTACACATACATGTCATCATGGGCCGAAAATCAGATCTGAAAATCTGAATTCCCGTAACCTCGATAGATACCTCGATCGATCGAGAATCTATCGAGCTTCATTCATTAAATCTCGATAGATAGCTATCTGTCGAGAAGCTGTAGAGCTATCTGTCCGCAGGTGTCGAGCTATCTGTCCAGCTTTAATGAATAGCTTTTCTTCACTTGTTTCTTGGTCCAATCTTCATGGCTTTAATACTAGACTTGAACAACATGTTTCTTGAAGTATTAAACACATCCTAAATCTATCCAATTACAAGTAAAGTGCATTTTATCAAAGGATTAGCCAATTACATAAATATTAACATATGTTCCTAAAATGAATCACATATGTCCTAGCATGGACTAATATTGCATTGTCAACCCCTTTCTTGCCAGGCACAAACGCAGTTTGGAGGGGAGAGACCAAAGAAGGCAGCAGATGTCTTAAACGACTAACAATAATTTTGGTGACAAGCTTGTAGACTAAATTGCAGAAACGCTGGAAGAAACCCGCATGAAGCCCATTCAGACCAGGCGCCTTATAAGGCTTGAAGGTTTTGAGAGCATCAAAAATCTCACCGTCCATCACCGAAACTTCTAATTTGCCTTTATCCTCATTACCCAATCTGCAATGCTAGCAAGAGGGGACCCAATCTTCAATAGGCACACTAACTTGCGATGAGGAGAACAGGTTAATAAATCCTTGCCTTATGAACTCAGCAACTACAGAATCTCCATTTAGCCAATTCCCCATTCGATCCTTAATGCAAGTAATCTTATTTCTTCTTCTACGGACAAAGGCTGACGTGTGAAAAAAAGCCGTGTTTCTACCTCCATCAATAATCCAGGTGATACGCAACTTCATACTCCAAAATTCTTCTTCAAGGCTCAAAACCTCCGCATATTCAGCCCTTAAACCCCTCTCCAGCTCAATGAGGGAGCTAGTAGGCCTATCCGCAAGCGCAAACTGAATGCCCTTAAGCCTAGCACCAAGTCCCCGCTTCCTGTGGAAGATGTTGCCAAAATGATTCTTATTCCACTCCTTTGCCTCAGCTGCAAAGTTTGTCACTGCAACATCAAAGCTATTAGAAGCACTCCACGTTGCCCTTACCACACTAGGAAGCGAAGGATTAGACAAAGACATTGGCTGGAATCTAAACGGCCGAGGAAATTGCACTCCAACCTCATAATTCAACCTAAGAACAATGGTACAATGGTCCAAATGAGCCCTCTCCAAGTAAGTAACACTCGCTTCCGGATAGATGTTATTCCATTCAGTAGTCACAAACACTCTATCAATTTGCTCCTGAACTAATTGAGTGAGTGGGCGAAGGTTAGACCAGGTGAATCTTGGTCCGGAGAATCCAAGATCAATCATTCTGTAGTTATTTAAGCACTCCTGAAACTTCATAGCTCTGCTCAAATTCACTCTTCTGCCCCCAAATTTCTCCTCACCATCTAGCATTTCATTGAAGTCACCAGCAATAACCCAGGGCAAGAAGTGCAGTCCAGCAACAGTGGAAAGATTTTCCCACAACAGCTTCCTTTCAGCATATTTGGGGCTAGCGTATATAGCTGAAAAAAGCCAAGAAATACCCAAAGTCAAATCCTTAAGCCTGGCCTGAATTTCCTGTTCGGTAGACGATAACTCAATCACTTCAGCCTAGCCTGAATCCCAAAGAACCCACAATCCTCCAGTCAGACCGATATTATTAGCATGAATGGCTCCATCAAAAGGTAATCAATCAGTGATATTTTTGGCCCTAGTACCCCTAACCTTGGTTTTAGTTATAATCAACACAGCAGGGGATAAAGTATGAACTAAATCATGAACAGAATTATTAAATAAGGGGTTAAGAGCACCCCAAAAATTCCAACTAACAATATTCATTTATAATAAATAAAAAGGTAAAAATTTAAATTCAGAGAAGGTGTGAAACACTTCCCTCATCACAGTGCATATCATCACCACCTTGGCCATTCCTACTGTCAGGCTGCACTTGATCTTCATTGTCATCAGAATGAAGAGAATCATCTTCTTCATTGTTCTTCCTGGCTTCCAGTTTAGCTCTCAAAGTTGGATCTATTCTTTTCAAAGAAGCCCTTGAGATATTCACAGCAGCGTCAGACTGCACACCAACCAACTCCCCACTTCGAGCTTGTACCTGAAGCTCAAAGGCTTGCAACAGATTTTTTGTTGGTGAAGACGACATCTCTGCCTCGTCAAAATGAGTTCCGTTTTCAAATCCACTAGATTTGATTGGATTTTTAGAGCCCCTAGCAGTGAACGCATGAAATTCCTATGGAGCCTGATCAGAAATTCTCCATTCCGTCGTCGGCATCCTGGACTTGCTACCAGTCCAGTCAGCTCTTAGGATACCCTTCTCTTTGTTAGACGAGATCTTCAGACCGTCTTTAGCCCCAGCAGAAAACCGGGCTTTTTGCTTACTTTTCAGCCCTCAAGAGTGACCTTTGCTTGGCGCATGGTGTTGTGTCAGTCTAGACTGATCTGCACCGTTGAAAGGAGGAGTGCGATCTGCAAAAGGACCCTTGAAAGCTATATGGGTCACATGATCACGAGTCCCATCACTTCTATCTGCCTCCGAATAAACAAATTTTGGACGAGGGCCAGCTTTCGATGGGCCTTGATATCCAGAAGAGGAAGGTTGGGTGTTTGCCTTTCCAAAATCACTGCTAAATTTCTTTTTTTGTGCAACCAAAACCCACGGCCCAAAGTTATCATTGTTTGGGCAGCTCTTGTCATGAGGCGTGGCCTCTTTTCCCTCCAAAATTTCCCCATTGGCTTCATCCCCACCAGGCAACTCTGAAGTTCTAACTCTGTAAGGACAATTTTCCTCCCTGTGTCCAACACACCCACACGAGAAACAAAGAGAGCTAAGCCCTTCGTACTGAACAGGTTGGGATATACCCCCTACTTTGATGAGCTTGATCAAAGGCCTATCATAACTGATTTGAATGCATAATCTTGCAAACCTGCCTTTTGTTTCAGTTGCTGTGTGCGTATCGATTCGCAAGACCGAACCTATGGCTTTACCAATATCCCGCAAAACAGATGGCTCATAGTACTCTATCGGCAAATTTGGAAGGCGAACCCAAGCTGCAATCGTTGCTACATTTGCCTTAGCAGGATTAAAATTGGTCTCCCAGTTTCGCATGGATAAATAGTGACCGCTCACAAACCATGGACCGTCTTTAAGAGCTCTACCATAATCTTCTTTGGCCGAGAATCTAATAAGAAAAAATCCATCGCCAAGATCAACGCAATCCATTTGCCCTGAAGGCTTCCATAGACTTAGAAGCCTTGTCGACATAACCTGGTAGCCCACCGTCTTCCTGATAACCTTCACAATCAGAGCATTAGACCAATGGGCTCGGATGCTAGCCTTTCTTTCCATCTCATTTTCAAACGCAAAAGCTTGTTCAAAGGCTCCCGGTATCTCCCCCACTAGTTTCTCCCTGTAGGAAAATCCCCCTCCCCTCCCCTCAGTTCTGGGTGAAGCGGGGTGACTTGTCGTTCCCTGGGAATGATTTTCCTTAACCTTCTTAGTGCTCCTTTCCAGTTCCTCATCTTCCTCTCTAGACCATACTGCTGCCTCTTGAGTCATGACCTTTTTAGAATGACTTTTTTTTTTTTTTTTTTTATCATGAAAATTATGACTTTTAATTTCTTTATTTCTCATCCAAAGAAGAAAGAAAAATCCCCATATACTACCGTATTTGAAAAGACATCGTATGTGTGTTGATATAGGTAAGTATTCTTTGATGCTACTGTATTCTCTTTCTTCATTTTTCTATGAATGCAAAATTCACCCGGCCACCCCCCCCCCCCCCCCCCCCAAAAAAAAAAAAAAAACCGGGTTTAAATAAATGTGTCTGTTGAACTTGATAATTTGATGTAATAATTTTGACCTTTTAGCTTTATACTCATGGGATTTGGCAAGTTTTTCACAAATTAAGAATATTAGTTTTGGTCTTGCAGGTACTGCTTCAGGATACCTGATGACTATCCATTGGCTTCAGCAGCTCCTTTGCTTTGTGCTGGAATCACCGTGTACAGTCCCATGATACGCCACAAGATGAACCAACCTGGTAAATCTCTGGGAGTGATTGAACTTGGAGGTCTTGGTCACATGGCAGTGAAGTTTGGGAAGGCGTTTGGGTTGAATGTGACTGTTCTCAGCACTAGCATTTCCAAGAAAGAGGAAGCTCTAACTTTGCTTGGTGCAGACAAATTTGTGGTCTCATCTGACCAAGAGCAGATGAAGGTAGATTTACATAAAACTTCTTATAAAGCTTTTTAATTTTATGAACAAGCTGAATCTATTGAAAAAAAACACACACACACACGACAAGTCTTACAAGCGGCATGGCATGATTTTCCACATCAGTAGGTCCTAATTCATTATCCATCTCTGAATCTGTGGCTATTATTTAAGAAATTGAACCACGAGCAACAGTATCGTACCTTATCGCTCTCACTCTGATTTTCCAACCCTGATTATAGAGCATTTATTGCCTTATTAACATTAGCAATACTGAAATTGTTTACCTATCTTTATGTATTATTGTATTGATTTGTTAGCATGCTATATATCTAGGCCGAGGCTAAGTCATTAGACTTTATAATTGACACAGCAGCTGGTGATCACTCATTTGATCCGTACATGTCACTGTTGAAAACTGGTGGCGTTCTGGCCCTAGTGGCATTCCCAAGTGAAGTCAAATTCCATCCTTTTAGCCTTAACATAGGTACTTTGACAACTTTTAGTTTTGAAACAGTTTAATGCAATTTTAAGAACTCTTTTAGTTGGGGATAGCTTTCTAGGCTTGAGTGTAATATTGAATAACATTCATCGATCTTTTGACAGAAAACCGTTTCTGGTAGCATCACAGGTGGTGCAAAGTTGACTCAAGAAATGACCGACTTCTGTGCTGCTCATAAAGTTTACCCAAACATAGAAGTAATTCCAATTCACTATGCTAATGAAGCTCTTGAGAGGCTAATAAAAAGAGATGTGAGGTATCGATTTGTGATCGATATTGAGAACTCCCTGAAATGATACTGCTAAAGGCACAAGGAAAATTCCTCTTCTCGACATGGATGTTCATATTTTAGGTTCAGTGAAGGTATTGGATCAAATGTTGAAACTCAAAAGCATAAAGTGATTGGCTCTTCGTGGTTGGATGGTGAGCATTTACTTGTATAAAAGCGTCTGGTGTTGATCTTCTGCATCATGCAAGTGGTTAACTAGCCTGAAATAAGTGAATTGGCTGTTGATCAGTGGTATTGTGAGGAATGGTTTTACTTGCATACTAGCCTGAAATAAGTGAATGGGTTGTTGAGCAATATTGTGAGTAGTGGTTTATTAAAAATCTGAAGTGTGAACTTTTAAATTGTGAACCCTTTTGTATCATAGTCCTGTCACCTGTGCATGTACTTGTGGGAACAATGTTTTTTTTTTTTTGGTAAAGTAATATCATGTTGCGCTACCTTATTCGCCACGTCATTAGCCATATAATTATTTTCTTTCTTATTTATTTTTTATTCCAAAATTTTGTTGACAATATAAAATATATAAATAGGTTGACTTTACACATTCATCTTAGTGGTTCTCCCCTCTCCCCGTGTGTGTGTGTTAAAAGATTTAGTATTCTTAAAAGAAAAAATAATGGGTTAATCCCACATTGGAAAATGAGTGCGAGTTAAAAAGGTTTAAAGCCTATGTTGTGTATCCAAGAGTTAGGCCATTTTGGATATACACTACTGATGATGCCGAAAATATCACCAATAGGTCACACAGCACTCGCGACTCAAAGTGGACCTGCACAACAAAATAACAGAAGACCTTAGAGAGCACCAGTGTGGTGCCGGCCAAATACCCTCCGAAGGTCAAGTTAGAATTATTCTCACAACTCTAGAGTGCTAGAGAGAGTAAATTATGCGTACCTTGGTTGGTGAGGGTATTGGGGTTTTTATAGTGGTAGAGGGTTGACCTTTCCTTATTGGATTAGAAGTCTTTTCCTCATAGGAGTCTCTTTAGACGTATTTTGCGAGATCCTTTCCTTGTAGGAGTCTTTTTTATTAACACCAAGTGTGGGGCGCAAGGTATTTCTTTATATATGCAAACGTGGAGACCAAGCAAGGCCACGTCAGGGTCGTCAGCTTCGCCTACTCCCTCGTCAGGGTCGTCAGCTTCGCCTACCCCCATCATCAGGGTTGTCAGCTTCACCTACTCCCTTGTCGGGGTCGTCAGTCTCGTTAGGGTCGTCAACTTTGCCTACTCCCTCGTCGGGGTCATCAGCCTCGTTAGGGTTGTCAGCTTCGCCTACTCCCTCGTCGGGGTCGTCAGCTTCGCAAACTCCCTCGTCGGGGTCGTCAGCCTCGTTAGGGTCGTCAGCTTTGCCTACTCCCTCGTCGGGGTCGTCAGCTTCGCCTACTCCCTCGTCGAGGTCGTCAGCCTCGTTAGAGTCGTCAGCTTCGCCTACTCCCTCGTTGGGGTCGTCAGCCTCGTTAGGGTCGTCAGCTTCGCAAACTCCCTCGTCGGGGTCGTCAGCCTCGTTAGGGTCGTCAGCCTTGTTAGGGTCATCAGCTTCGCCTACTCCCTTCAGCTTAGTAGTGTCAGCTTCCCATTTATGACAAGTTAACCCCGTCTTCCTAAAGCTGTAGACGTCCTAAAGCTATTTGACTACCATTTATGACAAGTGGGTCCGACGGGTCTATTTTGAACGTTACTTCATGATACTATATTCATGAATATTCACATTCACTATTTTACCCTTATCAACTACTGTTAGTTTCTTTAAGACCTTCTCCCTTCTCCTCATGTGTATGTTACGTATAACTTTATCTTGATATATTCATCTACTTTAATTTAGATGTTTATAACTAAAAAATAGAATCAATGAATAATAAAAAAACCAAAAACAATGTCTATACATATTTATCTATACTATATATAATATTGAAGTTTTGCAAAAAATTTTACAAATCTCTTTTTCCACCACGTCATTAGCATCCTTTCTTATTTTTTATTTTTTATAATTTTTGCTTTATTCAACTTTTCATCTTCTTCAACCATTGTCTTCTTCTTTCAATCTTTCATCTCCTCCAATCATTGTCTTTTTAAAATTTTCATTAGGTTCATTTTAAAATTTTCTTCATCTTTTTAAATTCTACCATTTCTAATTTTTCTCAATCATTGTCTTTTTAAATTTTCAACATTTCATCTTACTTCAACCCTTCCTCTTTCATCTTAATTTTCTTATAAATTTTGTTTTACTTCATTTCCGCCTGTCTCCTCTGTTCCTTCCAAGTTTTTCATGACAAAAAAGGTCAATACTCTCTCTCTCTCTCTCCAATTTTGTTTCTATTTTGGTGGATCCTTTTATTGTTTCAATGATTTTTTTTCCACTAATGGTGTTTTTTTGTTATTATTGATTTAATTTTCTCATCACATTTGTTTTTTATCTTTTTGGCAAATTCGTATCGACTTTTATGCATATTTATGCATTTTGGTATTCTAATTCCCTATCACAAGTTCTTTTTCTTTATTCCACTGGTTTGATTTGATTTGGACTAATAATTAGTTGTTTTGCATGTTTGAATTTGATTTTTTTTAGTAATCCATTAAGATGTTAAACTATGAGACTTTGTTGAGTGTTTTTTTTTTTAGTCCTTTTCGTTGGAAAATTTTGTAGTTTTTGTAGAAAAAGTACTCTAAATAGTTGTATTAAAAGTACCATATATTACACCTGCTTGCCATTACTTTTTTGTAACAGCATCCTCTGCCGTGGGCATGTGTCCAAGGTCCCAGCAAAGGGTTCTAGCTTGTGCACAAGTTGGCTTGGGGTATATTGCAATCAAGCCAGTCCTGACTCTCCTACCCCAAAACCATTGGGCTGTAACGTGGCAGGAGACAGTCCAAACTAGAGTTGCAAAAAAGAACCACCACAATTACTAATATATATATATAGTGGTAATTTCGAAACGGTCTAAAACAGTATGCAGAAATAAACCGAAATCGAAATATTCTGTTCCAATAGACAAACCGGAACGGGCACCGAAACGATATTTATAACATTATTGGTTAGTGGTGGGTCTAAATGAAAACAGATAAAAAGCTGGCTGCGTCAACAATTTGTAAAAGTTTTATAAAATAGTTTGCAACTGCAACGTTATTTTATTAACAATTGTATGAAGCAGCACATGGTAACATTATCCTTATTTATTACGTATGCAATGATATATCCTTCATCCTATTTATTACGTATGCAATGATGCACTTTGTATTTGTATGAAAATTATAGAGCTGATAGATTTTGGCAACAGTGCTGAGGAGGTCACTGCCTACGTCAGTGTCGGGTCGGGGTGCCCGTAATTTCCTTCTACTAAAGAAAGAATTAATAACGTGAATTTAGTACTTTAAATTATTGTCAAAATGCAATAAATAATTTAATTGATTGGTTTTTTTTTTTTTGCGCCATTGACCGGTTATTTGTTAAAGAAAATAAAATTGTATTAAAATTTAGTTAAAAAATAGTAGTAATTTAAGGTTACAACTTTACTTAATAAAATAAACATTACTATATATTTTGAAAATCTAATTGTTAAATTGCATATTTTTTACGCTCTTAATACGCATGTCAAATTTTGTGTCAATTGAATATTATTTACAATATAATTTATAAACTTATATTTTATGCATAATTTATTTCTCAAAAAAAAAAATTTATGCATAATTTCAAATTACAAAAATATGCAATTTAAATAACTTATTAATGACATAACTATTAATCTTTAATTTTCTAGAAATTTTGCAAATATAAATATCAATATTCACATCCAATAAAAATATATTGAATAAAGTTGTAATCTTATGCCACAATTAATTTTATAACTAAACTCTATCTTTAGCATTAATGGCCGGTGGATTGGTAAATGGGTTACTGAACTAATGATCGAATGTAGTCGGGTGTAAGATAAAGTTCTGTGAAATCATCTTGTCTACCTATTTATGGGAGACTTTTACAAGAGTTTGAATTCGCGTACTAATACATAGTGATACTATCAAACCTGTTAAAAGTTGTCTTACTTGGTTTGGATCTTTGGATTGGAGTAATATTCTCTCTCCCTCTCTCTCTCTCTCTCTCTGGTAAGTCAACACAAACTGAATAGCAATTCATGTGTTTCAATCTGAATTCTGTCAGACTGTACCTTTTTATGATATATATGGAATACACAGCCTTTGGCTCTTAGTTTATTTTGTTTTATCTTTTGAAGTAAATATGAGTTGCCAATATTCACAGTTTTGTCTTATGCTAGAAAGTCAATTTCTTGATTTTATTATAAGCTGATATTTGATTCCTTTATGGTAAACCAGTGAAAAATGAGCTCCTTGAGTGCAAATGAAGATTGCCTTGGATGGGCAGCAAGAGATGCATCTGGCGTTTTATCACCTTACAGCTTCAACCGCAGGTATATATATAAGAAGCCTCTATGTTTACACAGTTTATTAAGGAAAAGTTTGGTTGTCCATGAATTTGAACACTGACATTCATTGTTTTAACATACAAATAACAAATCCATCATCTTGAAGGGGGCTATAAAAAAAATAAAGCGAAATTGAAGCCATTTCTGTAACATAGTCAGCTCTACTTTCATGAAATGTCCTCACTTCAAATTACTTTTGATGAGGGTACGTAAATCTTGAATTGCCAATTCAAAATATTGGATTTGTCCATGAAAAAGTGTTTAGAAATTGAGTGGAGGCATCAAATTTTATTGAGAGACCAAACAGGCCTCAAGTGTTTGTTCTCATTTCAACTTTTCTTGAATAATTTTATTTTGGGGGTGCTAAAGTCAACATTTCTTGATTTGTCTATGCACTAGGTAGTAGCAAAATCATTGAACCTACTCTTTTGTCAAATTTCAAATAGGTGATGTCATTATTTAAGAAAAAGAACAGAATTTCTACTTGGATTTCAAATGTTGTTTTCCATATCATTAGTTGACAATAATGATCCTATGCCTGAGTTCTTATATGATTTTGAGAACCCCGATTAATAATGTTTGAATTTGCATTGCTTGATTGTTATATGCTGTTTGTTCTGGTCAAGAATTAACTTGGGAAATTTTCTGATCAGGGCCGTAAGGAGTGATGATGTTTCAATAAAAATTACACACTGTGGAGTTTGTTATGCTGATGTAATTTGGACCAGGAATGGACATGGGGATTCAAAGTATCCTTTGGTGCCTGGGTAAGTGGACAAACTGTATACTATGAGAAGTTTTAGATTTTTATGAACTGATATAAATGTAATATTTGCACACCAGACATGAGATTGTTGGCATTGTGCAAGAGGTCGGTTCTAATGTTAACCGCTTCAAAGTTGGTGACCACGTTGGAGTAGGAACTTATGTCAATTCATGTAGAGATTGTGAGTATTGTAACGATGAAGAAGAAGTTCATTGTGTAAAAAGACCAGTTTTAACCTTTAATGGGGTGGATGATGATGGTACTATTACAAAAGGTGGATATTCCAGCCATATTGTTGTCCATGATAGGTAAGTATTCTTTGATGCTACTGTATTCTCTCTTCTCATTTTACTATAGATGCAAAATTCACTATTACATAATAATATAAAGTATAGACCCCCCACCCAAAAACAAAACCCTGGTTTAAATAAATGTTTCTGCTGAATTTGATAATTTGATGTGATAATTGTGACCTTTTAGCTTAATACTCAAGGGATTTGGCAAGTTTTTCACAAATTAAGAATATTAGTTTTGGTCTTGCAGGTACTGCTTCAGGATACCTGATGACTATCCATTGGCTTCAGCAGCTCCTTTGCTTTGTGCTGGAATTACCGTGTACAGTCCCATGATACGCCACAAGATGAACCAACCTGGTAAATCTCTGGGCGTGATTGGACTTGGAGGTCTTGGTCACATGGCAGTGAAGTTTGGGAAGGCGTTTGGGTTGAATGTGACTGTTCTCAGCACTAGCATATCCAAGAAAGAGGAAGCTCTAACTTTGCTGGGTGCAGACAAATTTGTGGTCTCATCTGACCAAGAGCAGATGAAGGTAGATTTACATAAAAGTTCTTATAAAGATTTTTTTAATTTTATGAACAAGCTGAATTTATTGAAAAAAAACACACAACAAGAAGTCTTACAAGCGGCATGGCATGATTTTCCACATCAGTAGGCCCTAATTCAATATCCATTTCTGAATCTGTGGCCATTATCTAAGAAATTGAACCACGAGCAACAGTATCGTACCTTATCATCATTCTCACTCTGATTTTCCAATCCTGATTATAGAGCATTTGTTGCCCTATTAACATTAGCAATATTGAAATTGTTTACCTATCTTTATGGATTGTTGTATTGATAGTTAGCATGCTATTTACAGGCCGAGGCTAAGTCATTAGACTTTATAATTGACACAGCAGCTGGTGATCACCCATTTGATCCCTACATGTCACTGTTGAAAACTGGTGGTGTTTTGGTCCTAGTGGCATTCCCAAGTGAAGTCAAATTCCATCCTGCAAGCCTTAACATAGGTACTTTGAAAACTGTCAGTTTTGAATAGTTTAATGCAATTTTAAGAACTCTTTTTGTTGGTGATAGCTTTCTAGGCTTGAGTGTAATATTGAACAACATTCATTGATCTTTTGACAGGAATGAAAACCGTTTCTGGTAGCGTTACAGGTGGTACAAAGTTGACACAAGAAATGATAAACTTCTGTGATGCTCATAAAATTTACCCAAACATAGAAGTAATTCCAATTCACTATGCAAATGAAGCTCTTGAGAGGCTAATAAAGAGAGACGTGAGGTATCGGTTTGTGATCGATATTGAGAACTCCCTGAAATGATACTGCTAAAGGCACAAGGAAAATTCCTCTTCTCGATATGTGTGTTCATATTTTAGGTACATTGAAGGTATTGGATCAAATGTTGAAACTCTGACAGGTTGTTGAGTGGTATTGTGAGGAATGGTTTTACTTGCATACTAGCCTGAAATAAGTGAAAGGGTTGTTGAGCAATATTGTGAGGAATGGTTTAATAAAAATTAGAAGTGTGAACTTTTAAATTGTGAACCCTTTTGTATCATAGTCCTGTCACCTTTGCAGGTGCTTGTGGGAACAATATATATATATATATATATATATATATATATATATATATATATGTATATATGGTATAGTAATATGTAAATTACACCCTCTTTGTTGGGTTGACTAAGATTTTATCCTTGATATATAATATTTTGATCCAAACGTTTGACATCATTTTTAATAATGTTGTTCTTCTGTTTGTCACTACCCTATTTCCCCCCCCAGAAACTGTACGTTTTTAGACCCCTTAAAACACAATCAGATTAACCTAGTTATTTAATCAAGTGATTACTTAGTCAAATTATCAGATCTAGGTTAACACAAATATATCATATCAATGTAAAGTGCGGAAAACAAAGAACACAAAGATATGATGACCCAGGAAACCAAACCGGTAAAAACCTGGGGAGGATTTAACCTAGCTATCTTCAAGGTAAATCGAATTCACTATGAAAGAATTGAAGTTTACACAATAGCGACTTAGACTACTAACATCCTATTGCTACCTCGAGTAGGAAACTTACTACCACGACCACGTGATAGCTCCGAGCCCACGGACTACTTCTTTCTTAAATTCCCAGCAAGCACAAGCACACCCGCTTGTGTATCTTTAAGCTCTTGAATGCAACAACTGAATGATCACCAAGTTCTTGACATAATCTTAAATCTTGGAAACCCTAAGTATGTGTGAAGGTAACCACCTCTTGATCTCACAAAAGATTCACACACACAGCATAAGGAGCCAACTAAAACGTGGCTAGGGTTTTCCCTTTTATACTTAAGACAAAACATAAAACCCTACACGTCAAACGAGCTTGGGCTAAGTTGGAAAATTCTGCAGAAAAACAATCTGCATGACTTTCAGTCGGTCGAATCTAATTCTCGATCGATCGAGCCAGGCAAATTTAACCAATAAATTCTGCAGTGCACTCGATTCCAACTTTACACATAAACACACTTTGAGCAAGTCTAAAAAAAGACTAAAAGCTATTTTGATCATGGTTTGCCAACATTACAAAATGAAGTTCTAATACATTAGTTCCTAATAACTTAGAACCTAACAAAAACTATATATATTTTCGTTTCCCTTAAACCCAAAAGCGTAGCCATATCTCTTTTCTCCATTCAATTTTTAGTTGTCCTAGCTTCATCGATATTGATTCAATTTTCTGTGATTGGTCTGCTAGGGTTGAAACGCTTTCGTTATATGCTTTTTTAATTTCCTTTGCTTGGTGGGAAGGTGTTGATGAAATTCGTCTTCTTATTGCCCCTGCTAATTACCACTGGATTCCGTGGCCTAGTGTTTTGTTTACTTGTTCTACTTTTACCTTTGAACAACATATATTCCATTGAGCACATTGTAATATTTCAAATTGATAGGCTAAGAATGTATTGACCCCTTTGGTAAGTTAATCAAATTAATTAGCCAAGTAAAATTAATTAGATTCAATTACATGCAATAAGCGTGGTAGCACAAACAAATCACCAGTTAAACTAAATGCAGCGGAAAATAAATTTAACACGGGTGATTTGTTTACGAATGGAGAAAACCACCGAAGCAAAACCCCACCGGGTGAATTTAAGGTCACAACTCCCGAGAATCCACTATTATCAAAACAAGCGGTGACAAGTAAATGAATCCCAGTACCTTATACCAACCTTCAGTTGAACCCTTACCCCAATACCCAATTGGACTTGTAATGTAGTGACAATCTCTCATTTTCAATGCACGGCTCCCAGTACGTGACTAACCAATCGATGCACGGATCCAAGTACGTGACTAACACACCAATGTGAAAAGAATGTTGGCTGCAAAGTTCTTCAGTTCATTCACACGATGAAGATCAAGAAGCTCATTGGTTACAAAACCCTTCGGCGTACAAACGCAGCAACTTCTTCAAGAGAAAGATAAACTAGGGCAAATTGTCTCCGGTCACAATATGCATGAATAAAACTTTTGCATCAAGCCCTTAAAATAATCCTTATATATGTCTAGGGTTGTGAGAAAAGAAACCCTATACAAATACACATGGATATGCGTGAAATCAAATCTGAAAAACTGATTTTCGTAATTCTCGATAGATATGGTTGTCGAGCTTCACGTTTTAAATCTCGATAGATACATCTGTTGAGCTTTAAAATACAATACTTCTTCACTTGTTTCTTGGACAAATTTGCATGACTTCAATACTTTGACTTGAACTCTTATTCCTTGAAGTATTAAACGCATCCTAGATCTACCAAATTAATAGTAAAGTGCGTTTTGTCAAAGGATTAGCCAATTCTAAATGACATATGTTCTTAACATGATTCACATATGTCCTAACACAAATCTTATTCATGGTAGATATGGCTTTAGAGGGATTTGAAAAAAGTGGTATCTTATTTATTGGTTAGATGATGGGTGCAATTATAGATATTGAATGTGATACATAGTGTAAGATTGCAATTTGAAAAATATGGCAACAAGTGGGCGAGTGGCAATTTGAACCCTGGTTCTCTGTTAATGTCGCCAGCTACAAGGCTCTTGGCAATACCATGAAATTCAATGACTGATAAGACTAGATCTTGCCGTTGTTGACTATACTGACATTTTTTATGACCTGTTAGAAACTTAATAAGACAATATACAATGCATATGGTAGGCGAGTTTGATGTGAATACAGTACACAAATTCCTGATGGTGTATAGAATGTGTGTGCCTGGGATGTTTATTGTTATGTTTGGCTTTTAGAGAACTCTTTAGTTTACAAATCAGAAGAGAGGAGAACATCTTTTGTGTATTTCTGAGTATTTCATTTCATAGACAAGGCAGTAATAAAAATCAAAGGGTGGTTTTTGTGATTCTAAATTTTTGTTAAGGACTCCTCTTTTTATGGTCATATCCTTTTTCCAAGCTGTTTAACTTTCATTCATCAAACTGAGTATTCTCACGTTTCTGGCTGTAAAATTTTAGTTCCAGGGGGAATAGTTGTTAACATTTCTCATGTATAAGCTAAGATGTTCAAACTTTTAAATCTTTTCATTAATTTGACAGGAAACACAGCTTGCTATCACTTAGTCAATGGGCTGCTTCAAGAATTGCACTGGTTTAAATAAATCCTATGGATCTTGGTTTGTGGGGGATTATGTTTGTGAAAGTAGATGCTAGATTTTCACGATTACAGTTCAAAATTTGCTTGTAGGAAATTTTAATTTGGAGTGGATATATTTAGCATCATCAAGTATGTGTTGTGAGATTGCAACCTACCATTATATTTCCTTTGTCTATTGTTACACTTCCTCTTTACATTAAATAAATTCTTTTGCTTTTTTTTTTTAATTATATCGTTCTCATGTTTGTGCTAGTTCTGTTATCATAGTCTAGTTAACAGAATGAAGGTACAATTAAAATTTATAGTGGTTTGGTTTTGATCAGAAACAAAAATCTTGTTCTGATTTTTCCCACAGCTTTAACTTTTTATTATCTCTGTTTCCTAGTGAAAGATCTTGTCCTTATACTTGTTCCTAGCTATTAGATCTTATGTGTTTATTTTTTCCTAGTTTCTATAACCAAGAAACCAAGCACTATAGAATTACCAAAAAAAACCAAGCACTATAGAATTTATGTGAAAAGTTTTCAATTTTGCTTCGAGAAAGTTATGGTTTGAATTGAGGTTGACAAGGACCTTTTGTAGATTTGCTTTTCTGACTTTATTTTGATTAGTTGAATGGTAATCTGAATTTTTAATCCATAACCCAAGATTTGCGAGAAGATTTTCCAAGTCAACTTCAACGCAATACTACTTTAAACAATTTTGTTTAGTATCATGACTACTGGTTCTTGGGCAAGTGATGTTTACTCTAATATTAATATTAGGAATTCATTCATAACTAACTCGTCAATACTTCCCCCTCAAAGAATTTAAATAAAGAATTTCATTTACTGCTGAATGTATGAGTATGAAGCTATTGCTCACATTTGCATAGTATTTACACTCAGCCTCTTAACCTCGTGCACTTCACACTAATCATGGGGAGTTATTTGCCGATTAATTTGATCATTTGATTTAGAGGTGAGAGAAGCCAAGATAGCACAAGAAACAATAAGATTTTTTAGATTTTCTCTTAAAAAAAAAAAAAAAAACAAAAACAAAAAGCAAAAGATTAAGATGCAACAGACATGGTGGGAGGATATCCCCCATCTCACCAATGTTTATAGACATATGCATAGCCATTTTAATTTCAGGCAATCAGATACTATTTTTCTTTTATTTTTAAAGAAAAAAAATATACTGAAGTGTTCGGTACTTCCTATGCACTAGACTTAATATGATGTAGACATGTGACAAGTGTTAAACACATGGCCACATCGTATTGGATTCAGTGTACAAGACACTAGACCCAAATTGTGTCCATTAAATGGAGGTTACCCAAAAACAAGCATATTATAATCAATTTTAATTTAAACAATCTAATAAAAATCAGAAGTGAATGGGTTGTTGAGCAATATTGTGAGTAGTGGTTTAATAAAAATCAGAAGTGTGAACTTTTAAATTGTGAACCCTTTTGTATCATAGTCCTGTCACCTGTGCATGTGCTTGTGGGAACAATGTTTTTTTTTTTTTTTTGGTAAACTAATATCATGTTGTGCTACCTTATCTGCCACGTCATTAGCCATATAATTATTTTCTTTCTTATTGATTTTTTATTCCTAAATTTTATTGACATTATTAAATATATAAATAGATTGACTTTACACATTCATCTTAGTGGTTCTCCCCTCTCCCCGTGTATGTGTGTTAAAATATTTAGTATTTTCAAAAGAAAAAATAAAGGGTTAATCTCACATTGGAAAATGAGTGCGAGTTCAAGAGGTTTAAAGCCTGTACTGTGTATCCAAGAGTTGGACTCTTCTGGATATAACCATTGTCAATTTCTTTAAGACCTTTTTCCCTCTTCTTATGTGTGTGTGTGTTAAAATATTTAGTATTCTCAAAAAAAAAAAAAAAAAACTTTACATATAACTTTATCTTTATATATTCATCTACTTTAATTTAGATGTTTATAACTAAAAAATAAAATCAATGAATAATAAAAAACCAAAAACAATGTCTATAAATATTGTGGGGAGTGGAGCAGTCTCTACTCGGGCCTTAAGTCCAAAAAGTTACTGGGCCACCAGAAAGCAGTTGGGCCTAACCAGTGTGATGAAAGGAAGGCTCAAAGGATGATAATCCATAAGAGCAAAGAATGATAATCCATAAGAGGGTTGAAAGTTGGACCGTCCTTGATGTTGAAGACAAGGTTGAATACCATGGTTAGCCCGTTCCCGCCAAAAAGGAGGGTGTTAGATTATCTGAGGCATGTAGGGTTGTCCAGCGGTTTACTAACCCACCCAAACAGAACGGGTCCGACCAACCCGAAGCCCAACAGGTCAACCTGAAACCCATGGTCGGTCGGATTCGGGTCTATCTCTTAAAAAAATCGACAATTCGAGTCGGGTAACAGGTTAAAGAATTAAAACCCGGTATTACCCAACCAGACTGATGGTTTCAAATTTATAAAATAAAAAAAAAATTGGTTATTTCTAAAACACGTGAAGACTAAAGAGAGAAAAGTACTGATTGGACTAAAGAGTGATGGGACTAAAAGGCTAAAAGCACTAAACTTACACAGTTTCCATGCAAAAGAAAATCTTCATCAGAAGATTTAGAACGGCTAAACTTCAAATCAAAATCAGATTTCCACTTCCCCATGGCCATGGCCATGATGGGTCCTCCTTACTCGGCTTAGCCTCAAGGTTTCAAGACTCTCAACCCTCATCTCTCTCTCTTATAAATCAGTCTTCTTTGAGTTCTCTCCGTTCTCTCTACTCTCTAGCCTCTCTAGCCTCAAGGGTTGATTTCAAAATCTCTCTTTTTTATTTTGAAACAAACAAAGTCCTTTACATCAAAATCTTTCTTCACTCCACTGGAGCAAACCTTAGTTGCTGGTTGTTGCTGCCGCTGCCTCACACCACACCTGACACCGCTGCTTCACTTTGTTCCCACCATCAGTCTTCTCAGCCTCTCATTCTCGGCTTCCTAGTCTCAGATCAGGTAAATTTTCTTCATTTTTCATCCCTCTTTTTCTGTATTTTGTGTTTGTGATATGGGTTTATCATTTTGTTCAATTTTTTTTTTTTTTTTTTTTTTTTATAAGTAATAAGAATCATATGAAAAGCAACTTAAGGGATCTTGTTCAAATGATTTAAAACTTAAAAGCTCAATCTGCTTTGTCAAGCTTTGCTAGAAGGCTGAGAATATTGAGACGTGAAGCTTATTAGAAATAAAATAGAAAAGGCACAAAATAAATTGAGAGAGCTGATTCAACTGCATTTGTAAATCAAACAAAAAAATCTCACCTTTCTAGAGCATCCCGTGTAGGATTTCCATTTTTGGTATAGTTATAGGGGCCATTTTCTGTTGCCGAAGGCTGCATAACAGAGTATTAAAGACCATTTGAGTTGGAAAAATAGTTGAGGCAATCCAGATATTATAAAAGGTAGATAAATGAAGATTAGGGACCAAAACTGACCATGAGATTGGATTCAAAGATGAAACCCTAATTTTTTTGATTTGGTTTGTTGGGTCAAAGACTTGATTTATCACTTTTCAAAGATGGAACCTCTAATTTGAGTATGTTTGTTTGTGTTATCATTTTTCAAAGACTTGAGTTATCACTTTTCTGAATGAGTTTTGTGTTTATTTTCATGTTTACTCTTTACAGATAGACATTATAATTAGTTTGATTCATTATTTTAGTGTGCTCTGAGTGTGATTTGTATCTGCCCTGTTTTATTCCTTGTTTTGTTTTTTTTCTATGATCAATATACTTGTATCTTCACTGTAAAAAGAAGAAGAAGATGAACCCCTATTTTAAAAAGATGAAATCCAAACACATTTTTATTTTCTTATCTGCCTGTTTTATTCCTTGTTTTGTTTGTTTTTTGTTTGTTTGTTTGTTTGTTTTTTTTTGTTTTCCTATGATCAATATACTTGTATCTTCACTGCATAAAAAAAGAAAAAAGAAAAAAAGAAGGTGAACCCCTATTTTAAAAAGATGAAATCCAAACACATTCTTATTTTCTTATCTGATTGTATTTTATTGTTTATTTGTTTGATTAATTTTGCTTTCCTAACTTAAAAATGTGAAATCCTAATTTTATACAAAAGTTGAAAGTTGTTCAAGTAGGCTACTCTTTTTGCTTCTGTTGTTTCTCTTTTAACTTCTTGTTATTGTTTGTTTGTTACTTTTGTCGTTATTTTTGTTGTCGCTTTGACATGTTGTTGTTGTTGTATCACTTGTGTGTGTTCTTGTTACTGGGTTAGTAGTATCATTGTTATGGTAGTTTGCTGATGCTTAAATTTGATGTTTTTAGGTTATGGAACCCTCTAATGATGCACCCCCTTCCTAAACAACACCCGCTACCCAAGTTGAACCCACTGCCTAAGCTGAACCTGTTGCCACTCCAACTAATGTTGAGGCACTTCTACCTAAACCTAATGGTAAAGCCAAGGTGAGTGAGATAGCTGCTAATTGTGGTAATATTAGGAAAAAGCCTACTGCTTGGGATCATTTTGAAAAAATAAAGATTAGTGAGGGTCAATTTAAGGCTATTTGCCATTATTGCCAAAAAAATTATCGTGCTAATAGTAAGGGCCATGGTACTACTAATTTATTGAATCATGTGCCAAACTATGTTAAGAACCCTAATAGAGATGCACTTAAAGTGCAACAAACCTAAGCATTTGAACCCAAAGTGAATGGGGAGGAAGGGTTTCAGCTTGTGCCAACAACCTTTACTGTTGAGGCTTCTAGGAAGACACTCGCTGAAATGATTATAATAGATGAGTTGCCTTTTAGGTTTGTTGAAGGATATGGGTTTCAAAGATATTCAACTACCATACAACCTAAGTTGCAAATTAGGGATATCCCATCTCGTCAAACTGTAGCTAGGGATGTGATTGGCATTTATGGTGTTGAGAGAGAGAAACTAAGGGAAGCCTTGAAAGGTTGTAGGGCGTGCCTTACTACGGACATATGGATTAGTATTCAAAATCTGAATTATATGTCCCTCACATGTCATTTTATTGATGATGATTGGAACTTGCATAAGAGAATTCTGAATTTTTGTCAAGTTGAAGACCATAAGGGGGAGACTATAGGTAGAAAGATTGAGATGTGTTTGCGTGAGTGGGGTGTTGATGGCATATCCACCTTGACAGTGGATAATGCTTCCTTTAATGGTGCTACCATTAATTTTTACAAACAATAACTAAAGATTGGAAGGGGACTGTTTTAGAACATGAGTTCTTGCACATGAGGTGTTGTGCACATATCTTAAATCTGATTGTAGGTGATGGTTTGAAAGAAATTGATGCATCCATTGCTAGGGTGCGTGAAGTGGTGAGGTATGTGAAGTCCTCACCAAAAAGAAATCAAACTTTTTTTATGGAGAGATTAGGTATTGAATCCAAGTGTTTACTAAGTCTAGACGTACCTACTAGATGGAACTCTACCTACCTCATGTTAGATACTGCTGAAAAATTTGAGAAAGTGTTCCTAAGAATGGACTTTGAGGATGATAGCTATTCTTCATACTTTATGAACAAGGAAAATAGTGGTGGTTTGGGATCTCCTTGTGGGGCTGATTTTCAAAATTGTAGGACGTTTGTGGGTTTCTTGAAACTTTTTTACTATGCAACAAAGAAGTTCTCCGGTTCTTTGTATGTTACTTCAAATACCTTCTTTGATGAGATGTTTGTGATTCAAGAGAATATTGCTCATTTAATTAAATCTCAAAATCATCTCTTGAAAAATATGGCAACTAAAATGAAAGCTAAATTTGAAAAGTATTAGGGGAAAGGGGATAAAATTAATCAACTTTTATATGTGGTTGAGGTTCTTGATCCAAGAAAGAAAATAAGGTTTTTGAAATTTTCTTTTTCTGAAATTTATGGGGATGAAGTGGCTGATGAGATGGTTGATTTGGTGAGGAAGACCATGGATAGGTTGTATGATTATTACTCTTGTGTTAATTCACCAAATGTGGCAATACCAAGTGAGAGTGAGAGGACACACATAGAAGGTGATACAATTGGTTGTACTGATCCATATGCGATGGTTAATTCTCGATATGAGTGTTTCTTAGAGGCTGAGAAGTCTATAAGGTGTAGCAATGAGATTGAAAAATATTTGGCTGAAAATTGTGAAAGTAGAAGGGATGTGAAATTTGAGATTTTGGGGTGGTGGAAAACCAATTTAGATAGGTACCAAGTGCTGTCCAAAATGGCCAGGGATGTGCTAGCTGTACTTGTTTCTACAGTTGCTTCTGAATTGGCATTTAGTACCGAAGGGCGAATCCTTGATCCATTTCAAAGTTCACTCTCTCTTCTCATGGTTCAAAATCTTGTTTGTGCTCAAAACTGGCTGCAAGCCCATGTCCCAATTTCTTTTCGCAAGTCAAAGGACGAGATGGAGGCCTTAGAGGATGAATTTCATGACTTAGGTAATATGTTTAACTTCCAAACTTCTTGTCTATTAAGTGTTATTAAATGTGTCATATACTTGAGCAAAATTTAATCTATTGCCTCAATGTTTTCTTTTCTAGTTTTGAATCAAGCAACAACAGCAGCAAGTTCTAGTTCTTGCTCAAGCAAAGGTGGTACCCGTACCACAATTAGTATTGATGAATGATCATTGACCATGTATGTTTCTGCCCTTGTAATTTTTGTTGATATTGGTTACTTCTCTTTTGGTCATTCTGCAGTTTTTGTTCTTTGTCTTTATATATTATTGATAAATATTTTTTCCGTTTGTATTGTAGGAGGAAGGAAGGTCACATTTTGTATAGGAGACAATTTTTTGGATATATTTTGGAAGCTTTTTTGGACAAATGTATAGCTTTTCTAACTATACATGAACTCTTGCTTATAGGAAGGAAAACTTAGCATCTATGTAGGCTTTCCTTTCTATAAGTTACGGACTTGTTAACTATAGATAATGGAGTAGTTCTTTACCACTTTAGGAAAGCTATTTTTTGGAAATACTTATAGTATTTCATAATTGTAACTAATTATATATATTGCTGGGAATATTGCCTACTGCCTTGGTGGTTTACTGCCTTACAGACTTGTGCAGTAACTGCCTTCTTTGCTCCCTCTATGGCTTACTATATATATATATATATATATATATATGGAATTATGAAGATGTTCTAGTATTTGTAGCAGTGCTTGCTGCTATGTGGTTTTGGAATATTACTTGATGTGTGGAATGGTTGGCAGGTTTAATGTATTTAGATTGACTTTTATATGCTTGAGTTTTCTTGAGGCAGTTTTGAGGTACTGCCCAGTGCCTAGGCCTTTAGGCTTAGGCAATTTGGAAATATTTGTTGTAATGTGTGGATGATTAACAGGTGGTAAAAAAATTGGTATTTTGTGCGTTTTTATTTGTTTGATTAATGCCCAGGTTTTACTTGCTATTTATATTTAACAGGTGGTAAAAAATGATATTTTGTGTGTTTTTAATTGTTTGCTATTGTGCCCAGGTTTTACTTTGTATTTTTTTTGTTCCCAAATGTCAATATGTGGGTTTTGGGAAGTATAAATTTGGACTGATATTGCTTCAAGCAGAGCATGAAGGCCCATTTTAAAAGAAATGAAGTAAAAAAGAGGCCCAATCTAATATGATAAGATTCAAAAACTTTTTAAATCCTTGTAATTTAGAAAGCCCAATAATATTGGCCAAAAAGGCCCAGAAAAATTAAATCCATGAAAATCTACAAATTTGGCCCAATATGTGGTCCAAACCCACCAAATCGTTGAATCTAACCTGCCCCAACCGATGACCCGACTCAGCGAGTCCGACCCGTATTTCAAGTGAGTGCAGGTCAATTTTCCAGCAACCCGACCAAATCAGGTCGAGTGCGGGTTGGACCCAAACCTAGGCCGACTCGACCTGTGGACAGCCCTAAAGGCATGTAGTGTGGATAATCAAGGCGTGACCTCTGGAAGACACTAATAACTACGGGAAACATCTTGAAGGTGCAAGAAGGAAGAAGATCTTTACCTCCGCATTTATGAGGGAGTTTTTACCTAACCTTTGCCGCATTAAGTGCACATAAGACAGCCTAAACAATACACATAACCCCTGGGCAGTCAGAGTTCCAAGATAAGAAGGTAAAAAATAGATAAAGTAAGGGAGAAATATCCCTGAAACTCCAGATGGGAACAGAACAGCTGAAATGATAAGACCAATGATTGAAGCTATAAAAAGGGGGAGAGAGGCAAAAGAAGGGGGATCAGAAAAAGGGGAGAAAGAAAAATCCTACGGAAGAAAAAAAAGAAAGAGAAAGAGAAAGAGAGAAACACTAAGAGTGGCACTACGGGAGTACACTTTAGAGTTTGTAATAGTAATAGTAACATATTAATGGTGAAAGAATCCCATTGCTTGTGTTTCCCATTGTAGAGTGTTTATTCCCTGTTATTTGTTTGTACTTGGATTGTGTGTATCCTTATAGTAAATCTCGAGGAGTGCACTTCGGGGGCAAATTTCAATGTCCCTACACATATTTATCTATACTAGATATAATATTGAAGTTTTGCAATAAATTTTACAAATCTCTTTTTCCACCACGTCATTAGCATCCTTTCTTATTTTTTATTTTTTACAATTTTTACTTTATTCAACTTTTCATCTTCTTCAACCAGTGTCTTCTACTTTCAATCTTTCATCTCCTCTTATCATTGTCTTTTTAAAAATTTTCATTAGATTCATTTTAAAATTTTCTTCATCTTTTTAAATTCTACTGTTTCTAGATTTTCTCAATCATTATCTTTTTAAATTTTCAACCTTTCATCTACTTCAACCCTTCCTCTTTCATCTTAATTTTCTTATAAATTTTGTTTTACTTCATTTCCGCCTTTCTCCTCTGTTTCTTCCAAGTTGTTCATGACAAAAAAGGTCACTACTCTCTCTCTCTCTCTCTCTCTCCAATTTTGTTTCTATTTTGGTGGATTCTTTTATTATTTCAATAATTTTTTTCCACAAATGGTGTTTTTTTTTTTTGTTGTTTTTGATTTAATTTTCTCATCAAATTTGTTTATCTTTTTGGCAAATTCGTATCGACTTTTATGCATATTTATGTATTTTGGTATTCTAATTCCCAATCACAAGTTCTTTTTCTTTGTTCCACTGGTTTGATTTGATTTGGGTTAATAATTAGTTGTTTTGCATGTTTGAATTTGATTTTTTTAGTAATCTATTTAGATGTTAAATTATGAGACTTTATTATTAAAAGTACCATATATTGCCACTTATTTAGACAAAAGTAAAGATTAGTCAAACAAAAATAATTGGATGAATGAAATTTTGCCAATTGTATTATTATTATTATTATTAGGGATAATTACAGAAAACCCACCTGAGGTTTGGCCCGTTTGCGCTTTGCCTACCCGTGGTTCAAAACTTATCACTTTGCCCACCTAAACTTCAATCCGTTACCCATCTGTTACCCACCTCTCCCTTTGCCGTTAGAAAAACATATTTTTAAGGAAAAACAAACATAACAAAGATCAAAAAGTTAGGGTTTTTTATTGCTTAAGAACTTCTCAAGCATTGATGTGCATTGTGGCCTACTCTTTTGCCTTTTTCCACTACCTCTTAAAAGTTAAAACTCCCCCACTCTCCCTCCACCCACCACGATGGAAGGGATCCCACCGCCGCCGCCGCCACCACCACCATCCACCACTCTTCTTGGCAAATACAAACTGGGAAAATTACTAGGCCATGGCACCTTTGCCAAGGTCTACCAGGCCCAGTCCCTAAAGGACGACACCTCTGTGGCCGTCAAAATCATCGACAAGTCAAAAACCGTTGACGCCGCAATGGAACCTTGGATAATCCGAGAGGTGTTAGCCATGAAACGACTCCACGACCATCCAAACATCCTTAAAATCCACGAAGTCATGGCCACGAAGACCAAGATCTATCTCGTGGTCGAACTCGCCACCGGTGGCGAGCTCTTCTCCAAAATCTCGCGTCGAGGCAAACTCGCCGAGCCAGCCGCGCGCCGATACTTTCACCAGCTCGTCTCTGCTCTAAGCTTCTGTCACAAAAACGGCGTCGCTCACCGCGATGTGAAGCCGTAGAATATCCTGTTGGACAAAGACGGAAACCTCAAAGTCTCCGACTTCGGTCTCTCGGCTTTGCCCGAACAGCTCAAAAATGGCTTGCTTCATACGGCTTGTAGGACCCCGGCTTATACGGCTCCCGAGGTTGTCTGTCGGCGGTGCGGCTACGATGGGTCGAAAGCCGACGCGTGGTCTTGTGGGGTTATTCTCTTTGTGTTTCTCGCAGGTTATCTTCCGTTCGATGACAGTAACATTGTTACGATGTACAAGAAAATCCATCGACGAGAATATCGGTTCCCAGATTGGTTTTCACATCAATGTTCTGAATTTGAGAGAAAAGGGTGTAAGGGAAGTGGAGATTGTTGGCATTGGAGTGTGGAGGAGAGGCTGATTGCGCCATTGAGGGTGTGGGTTGATGGATAGGATTGGAAGGAAGTGGGGTTTGGGGAAAGTGGTGCGGATTTGAATTTGAATTTGAATTCAAGTTTGACTTCTGGTTCTGGGAGTGATGGTGAAGATTATGGGATTGAGAAACCAGGTTGGGAAAGAAACCAGGCCAGTTTTGACAATGTTGTCCTTGTCCTTGTTGTTTTTGTTGTTATTTGCTTCGATATATCTTTTGTTTAACATGGAGATTGGTTAAAATTCATTTTGCATTGAGAAAATTTGTTCTCATAGAATTTCTTAAGCAATAAAAAACCCTAACTTTTTGATCTTTGTTATGTTTGTTTTTCCTTAAAAATATGTTTTTCTAACGGCAAAGGGAGAGGTGGGTAATGGATGGGTAACGGATTGAAGTTCAGGTGGGCAAAGTGATAAGTTTTGAACCACGGGTAGGCAAAGCGCAAACGGGCCAAACCTCAGGTGGGTTTGCTGTAATTATCCCTTATTATTATTATTATATAAGGATGCATGTAGAAACTTAATTAGGATATTTTGCTAATAACTACTTATTTGTAATCTTTTTGGGTGGGCTATTTTGTAGTTTCTGCAGAGAAAAATAATCTCTATAGATTAACAACAACAAATTGTTTTCCTAATTGGTCCAATTAATCGTTGTTAAGTGACGATTGATATGAAATTTTGTTTGCTTGCAAAGCATCTTCATATGGGTATGCTTTGATTCAGAATATATATATATATATATATATATATATATATATATATGAATGTATTATGATAAGCAATGTATTCAAGAAGAGAGATCATGATCCTACTTTGTGAATTTCAAAAGAGATAGATTCGTTTGAGATTAAAGATAAATTGAAATTTTTTTTTAATGGTGGGAAAATTCTATTTTTTCATTCATTTCTAACTATCATCATTGGAAAAGCTTAAATCCCCCTTATATTTTATCACTAGCAAATTAGCTCATAATATGAGTAGATAAAAATTTTAATATAAAAGGAAAGTAAAATATATACATATATATATTTTATTTTATTTATAAAGAACACAAAATTCATTATTTAAGAAAAGAAAGCAATATTACATTGTCTATTTTAGGAAAAAAAAATCCTTACTCTTTTTTGGTTTGGTAAAGGGTTATATTTAAAAAAAATAAATAAAACATTTCTTAACTAATACTCCTAGTTTAAAATATTTAAAATTAAATTCACTTATGAAAAAAACGCATTATTACAGATTACTAATCCTAATATATGATTTTATGAATATTTTTAAAAATAAATTATATATTATATTTAATTACAAATACTAAGATATTCCTGCACATCGATAGAATTGCGACTTTTTATATGTTAAAAATGAAGCATCTAGTAAAAACTGTCATACAGAGACACTTGAGTGCACTAGGCCGATGCAAATAAGAACATGAGATTCATAAAAAATAGATAAGTAATTGAGAGTGGAATGCAATTTTTCGCTGTTGCTTGGGAAGCAGAGAGAACACGTTACCATGACAAATTACCGTTAATTCCAAAAATTCAAACAGTTAGGAATAGGTGAATTGGATTAAGCGTACGCCTCTGGTTTGGGGAAAACACAAAAAAACAAACTTTTTATATGTCAAATAATCTAATTTTTAACATTTTTTTTTTAAAAAAAGATTAACTTTTAGCTTTTTTGTCATCCATTTAATATAAAAATTACCAAAAATCATATTTTTTAATAAATAATATGTAATAAGTTACCGAAAATTTCAGTACCTAGACGGTCATCAGATCAGATGAATGAACGCCACTACCACAGTGGATATGTGACTCGTGAGTGCATGAAGAAAGCTTCCCCATGAAGAACTCCAAGTTGTATTGTTGTAGACTTGTAGTAACGATGTTGGGCCCAGCATCTCCCTTTTGGAGAAATGGGAAAGTGGCAGTGGCAGGAGTAAGTGTGCATTTGGTACCACTTTCAGAGCCCAAAATGCACGTTTTCAAGCTCAAAACCTAAAATGTGTGTTTTGTAAATTATTGTCATCGCGCATTGTTCAAAAGTGGCTTTTTCAAATACAAAGGATTCTTGCGTTTTCATATTGGACCCTTGGAGCTATAATGCAAAAACGCAAATATAATTTGTAATGTTACCGTTGGTCATTTTAAGTATTTTCCATAAACTGCCCTTGTTTTTATTTTGAAATCCCAATTCTACCCAGATCTCTACCAAAAAAAAAAAATCATCATGGAGTTGGAGAAGAATTTCTCTATGCTTTATGCTCCCTCCTCATTAATTGCAAGAAGCCCAAAAGAATAATCCCACCATGCTGGTAGTAATGGTTCTTCTTTCTTTTCCTTTCCTCCAAATTTTAACCAACCAACCACAAAATAGATAAAGAAAGACATGCAAAGAAAATTATTGGTAGAAGAACATACACCGAAGAACGGATGGAAAATACGACAAAATAAACACAGAAGGACAAGAACCTCTACTACCGATCTCACTCTCAAATCTCAACATCTGATCTCACTTCCAATTTGGTTTTGGGGTTACAAAGAGAGAGAGGAGTTTGATTTGGTTCCTAGAAGTTGTTTGATGAAATTAGAGAAAAGGAGAAGCAGAAAGAAAATAATTATGCATGGGAGAAGATAAAGGCGAAAGAAGATAAGGGTGAAAGAAAGATGTGGTTGAGGAAAAAATAAAAGTAAACAAAAATTAAATAAAAGTAAAAGGTGAACAAATTATCACAACAATTGAGGTCAAATCTTTGATATGTCAAAATATAATTGATGAAGTATGAAAATCAGTAGGCTGAAATACATCGAGCTACGATAATGGCTGTGTATCCTGAAAAGAAAGAAAGCACTGTCAAAGGTGACCGATGTGACCCGACCAAGGACCCTCCAACGGTTAAGTCAGTTTTCTATCTAGGAAACAAGGAAAGAAAATAGTGAATGGTTAGAACTTACCTTGGGTGAATGGAATTTTCTCCTTTTATAGAGAGTTAGACGTGGTTCTACTTGTTTGGATCCACCAACATCATGGGTAATTTTGATGGTTGACAAAGAAAATGGGTCACATAGGGCGTTGTATGTGGAATTCCTTCCACGTATCATGCAACGTGTCGTATTTTGCTCATGTGAATCTAATGGAGGATTTTCCACAAAATTCACTAAGTATGATTCACTCGTCTATATACATGTCGTCTGTAGATACACTCATCTATGGAAAGCTACCTTCATCGCATGACTTGGCTGTTCATGGACGAGCACCTTTATGTCTTTTGTTCTTGGACGAGCTAATGTAACTTCTTCAGTGTTTTGGACGACGACACAAGGATGAATAACACTTGGTGCTCATCCTCATCAGTTGCCCCCTTGTCCTTGTGTTGTCTGTCAGTCAGAATTTTTTTTTTTTTTTTTGAATTTTCAAATTTCTGAATTTTTGAATTTCGTATTCAATTGTTGACACGTGGCGCAATCTTGAGATAAATCAATCATGTCGTTTTGTCTTCTGAGAAAAGTGCCACGTGTCTTTTCTGATTGATCACGTCGTTTCCTATGACTAGCTTTGTCACCTATAAATAGTGGAATTCCTCTCCTACCCCTTCACATTTCCAATATTTTCTTCTCTGACATTTGTCGTCCAGCACCTCATCTAGAAGTCTTCTTGCATCCTTTGGCCTTCTTCGTTTAGAGCCAGGTATCTTCTCCATCTCGTCTTTAGGTTTTCCTTTAGTTTTTCAAAATTTCTGAAATCATAGTATCCTCGTCTAGCAACAGTGATAATAGGGAGATAGACAAGTACCATGATAGTACTAGTGATAGTTGTTTTAGTAGTAATAGTGGCAGTAGAAGTAGTGGTAGTAGTAGTAGTAGTAGTGGAGGAGGAAATACTACGGACGAGTAGTATACATCCGGAGTTCTTGTGGTTCCTTTGGAAGTTCTTCGGGAAAAGCTTAGGACGAGGGTTGCTTTAGGATCACGTGTTGGTACCTCCACCAGCGCTCCTTTGTCCACCACCAGATGAGGTAGAAACCGTCTATAATTGTGTTGTAGGTGTCTCTTCTAAGACGGATGAAAGAAGACTTACCTCTCTTAGAAATTGGTACCAAATTCTAGACAAACTTAATCCTGGATTACCCGTCCGTGGCGAGTGGTGTTGTGATCCTCGTCTTAGAGTAGGTATTTATGAGGCCTACCTTTTGGGGGGACTTAGGTTGCCTCTCAATGCCTTTGCCAGAGAATTACTTACTAGGTTAGGTTTAGGAATTTGCCAGCTTAACCCCAATGCATGGAGGCTTATCGTCTCTATGCAGGTTTTATGGAGAGATGTGTTTGAGGGGGATCGTCCTCTTACTATGGACGAGTTCCTCTATTGCTACAAACCTTCTGAAATCAATCAGTCCCTGGGTTTTTATCAATTCTCGACCAGGGGTATAAATTGTAGATTAATAAGGTCCCTTCTTTCGTCTGATAGGAACTAGAAGATGGAGTTCTTCTTCGTCTCTAGTTTTTGGGCTGGGAACCCTATTGAGGTATGTAGGGATCCATTTCCCCCTTATACTGGAGAAATAGGGAACCTTCGTCCAGAAGGTATGCTTCTTTTTCACTCAATATTTTCTATTTTGTTTTTTGTATTCGTCTAAACCCTTTTTTTTTTTTTAGCTGTCAGACGACCTTCCTTAAGTAGGTTTTATCTCCAGCATGTCCAGCAGGCTCATCTATTTGCTGATAGAAGCTTTCATTCCCTGGTCACTCTTCAGCGTCTTGCAACTTGAGGACTCGGACCTGAACCATCCCCTGAAGCTTTAGCCCACGAGCTTACCACCTGCAGACATAAGTTTTTACTTAGAAATTTTTTTTTTCTTATTTGTTTTAACGAAGCTCTAATATTCTTCTTCTTTGCAGGGATAGCAACCATGAAAGAAAATAAGGGAAAGGGCTTAATGGATGAGGAGACCATGCCAAAGACCCAATCTCAGCCTCATCCTACTGCTGGAGACAAGAGAAAGATCTTGTCCAAGACGATTGACTTGAGAGACCTTCCTAGTCGTCAAGGTCATAAGAAGGCGAAACATGGGTTATCCGAGTCTAGGGTCCTCAAGCCAGGTCCTGCTACCCCTCCTGCCTCCCAACAACCATCCATCCAAACTCATGACTTGGATTCATCTGTCCCTGCTAGAGTCACTCCGTCTGTTGTACCTACCTCATCTCAGCCTTCCAGAAGAGCTCCCATGAACCTTCTTGAGAATGAGGATCTTGCTTGGGAAAGGTTTAAAAAGGTTGTGACCGATGAGGACATGGCTGTGTGTTATGACATGTTCTTGAAAGAATTTGAACACTCTGTTGTTCATGATCTCTTCAAGGTATGTTTTCATTATTTTTGTTCTCACTTCATCTTGTCATATTTCACATCTCTCGTCTAATCAATTTCTTCAATCAATTGCGTATGTAGGCCATGTCAAAGTTCATAGCAGCATCCAGGCAGGCTATAGAGATGGACTAGGAAAGGATCAGACTAGAGTCAATGATTCGTGAGGTGCAGGCTGATTGTAGGGATAGAGTTGAGGTAGTAGCTAAGGCCATGAATGGTGTCAAGGAGTTGAAAAACCTCGTCAAAGAGCTTAAAGTAGATGCCGTCGAGAAGGATACCCGTCTTGACCATCTTCAAAAGAGGAACAACGAGCTTCATGTCCTTCTTGAGAAGGCCCAGGGAGATGCTGTTAAGGATTTTAGAGCGTCCAGTGAGTTCACTGACCTTTTGGACAAGAACTATGCTGCTAGTTTTGAGGACTTCTGCATGGACGCCATGGAACGCTTCCCTAATGTTGACTTAGCCCTATCAAGCTCAATATTGATGCTGCAAGCTCTCTCCTCCAGACGAGTTCTGAGGACATCAATGTTGAAGACGATGCCACAACTCAGCCTGCTCAAGACGACCCTACCCTCGGAGAAAATCCTCCTCAGTAAATGGATGTTGAAGCTCTTATCTCATAATAGTTTGTTTATTATTTGTTTGTTTTTTTTATGAGGTTCGTTGTTTTGGACCATTTAAATTTATCTAAGTACATTTAACTCGTCCATTTTTTAGACGAGCATTGATACAATTGCCTTTTTAGGCTTAACTTTATATGGGTTTTTGGATGATGGTTGTCCACCCTTTTTTATTTATGAATGTTTTTATTCATATTGACATTGTTGATTTTAATTCCAAGTATTTTCCGTCTATATTTAGGACTTTGTTTTGGAAAATATTTATATGTTTCCTCGTCCTTAGACTTATCTTTGGAATTCTACTTGGTTGTTCCCGTCCATTATTGGAATCATATAATTGGTTGGACATGTCATCCATGGAATGTCGCATGCATGCTTTTCTTTTGTCTCTGATCCTTTTTGGACAAGTTTTATTGGGGAATTTGTTCTTTCCCTTGACCATTGTCTTTTATGACAATTTGCTTCCTTTTTTTTTTTTAAAGATAGCTTATGACAAGACATTCTCTACGTCCAGAGATTTTAATCGTCTGTCATTTTACTTGGATGTTGATTTTTCAAAATTATAAACACTCAAGTTAGAAATTCAAGCTGCTTTATATACAATTTCTGTACACAGCATCGTCCATGGACATACAACATCTGTACATAGCATCGTCCATGGACACTAAGGACATAGTATATAGCATCGTCCAAATTTCTCATCCATGCTAATACTTAGTCCTTTTTTAGGGAATTCAAATTACTTTATGTACAAAGGGACTTAGTTCATAACGTCATCCATAGCACATGCCAGTAGCTAGTGCTTTTTAAGGAATTCAAATACTTAAAAACATAACACACTGTTTTAAAACATAAATACTAAAAACATAATATAAACAAACTTCTTTAATCTCATCCATGCTAACCTTCCTGACGAGTTGTCTTCCCTTTACTAGTAGTACTTCCTCAAATGCTCTACATTCCATGGGTGCTCCAGCTTTCGTCCATCCAGGGCTTCCAAGTAGTATGATCCTCACCTTTTGGAATTGATAACTCTGTATGGTCCTTCCCAGTTAGATCCCAGCTTTCCATGGGCAGGGTCCTTAGTGGCTAAGGATACCCTTTTTAGGACGAGGTCTCCAATGTTAAAGTGCCTTGGCTTTACCAACGCATCGTGGTACTTAGTCATCAGATTCTTGTAGCGTGCCACCCTTTGTTCTGCATCCATCCTTACCTTGTCAATGAGATCAAGGTTTAGACGGAGCTATTTTTCATTCTCCTCTTCTTTATAATAGGCCACCCTGTAGCTAGTTAATCCAACTTCTGCTGGTATCACTGCATCACTTCCATATGCTAGCTTAAAGGGAGTTTCACTAGTAGGAGTCCTCACTGTCGTCCTATATGCCCAAAGGACACTAGGTAATTCATCTGACCATATCCCTTTTGCCCCCTCAAGCCGAGTCTTGATGATCTTCAGCAAGGATCGGTTTGCAACTTCAGCTTGTTCGTTGGCCTATAGGTGGGCAGGCGAGCAATAGTGATTCCTGATTCCTAACTGCTTACAGAATTCCCTAAAAGGTGTATTGTCAAACTGTAGTCCATTGTCTGAAACAAGCACCCTCGGGATTCCGAAGCAGCAAATGATATTCTTCCAAACGAAACTTCTGACATTCTGCCGAGTGATATTCGCCAAGGGCTCTGCTTCCACCCATTTGGTGAAATAATCAATTCCTACCACTAAGAACTTCATTTGTCTCATCCCCATGGAAAAGGGACCAAGGATGTCAAGTTCCCACTGGGAAAAAGGCCATGGAGCCACCATTGGGGTAAGATACTCTGATGGTCATCTAGGGATGTTGTTGTAGCATTGGCACTTATCACACACTTTTACATAAGCTTTGGCATCTACTTGCATGGTCGGCTAGTAATATCCTGCACGGACTATCTTATGGACTAATGATCTAGCCCCTGAATGATTTCCACAAGCTCCTTCATGGACGTCCCTCAAGACTTAATGAGACTCGTTTGGCATCAAACACCTCAAGTATGACTGAGAAAAACCCCTTTTATACAACAACTAGTCCATGAGGACAAATTTCGAAGCCTGTATTCTTAGCTTCCTTGCTTCTTCTCTGTCGTCATGGAGTACTCCGTCTTTGAGATAAGACACAATCGAGGTGGTCAAGTTGACAACCCCATCTATCTGATTCACTTCCATAACTTCTACGCTTGGAACATACTGGATTTTAACTTGTTCATCGACCATCTCATCCAAAGATGCCTTCTTGGCTAAGACGTCAGCTTCTGTATTCTCTTCCCTTGGAATTTGCTGAAATTAGGCTGTTGTAAAGCCTTTCACACACTGCTTCACTTTTTCCAAGTACTTTTTCATTCATTCTTCTCTAGCTTCACACGTCCCATTTACTTGTCCTATCACCAGCTATGAATCTCCATGGACGAGGATCGATTCCGCCCCAAGTGATTTGGCCAATTCCAAACCCTGAAGTAAGGCTTCATATTCAGCTTTGTTATTGGTTGTTTGGAATTGTAGACAGACGGCGTACTCCAAATGATCTCCTTCTGGTGTTTTTAAAATGATCACAATTCCTCCTGCATGCTGTATGGACGATCCATCAACATGGACAACACACTGCGTTGCCCCCTAGTCTCCATCTTGTTGATTGCTGGCAGGATTAAATTCAGCAATGAAATCTACAAGGACTTGCGCTTTTATTGCTTCTCTTGGTTTATACCTCACATCAAATTCACTAAGTTCCACTGCCCACTAGATTAACCGTCCAACAGGTTCCAATTTATTCATAGCTTTCTTCAATAGATGATTTGTAAAGATGTTGATTACATGAGCTTGGAAATAAGGTTTGAGCTTCCTTGCTGCTGTGAATAGTGAAAATGCTAACTTCTCCATTGGTGGATACCGTCCTTCAGCTCTTCTCAAAGCTTTGCTAGTGTAGTAAACGGGCTTCTGTACCTTTCCTCCTCCCTAATCAAGGCTGAGTTTATTGCATAGGGGGATACTGTTAGGTAAAGATACAATTCTTCCCCTAGTTTAGATGGGCTCAGCAGTGGGGTTGAGGTAAGATAAGTCTTCAAGTCTTCAAAGGCTCGTTAACACTCGTCCGTCCACTCGAATGCCTTCCTTAATATTCTAAAAAATGGTAAATACTTGTCAGTGGCTTTGAAAACAAACCTGCTAAGGGCCGCCACTCGTCCAGTGAGGCTCTGGACGTCTTTAATGTTCTTTGGGGGCTCCATTTTCATAATTGCTTGGATCTTATCATGGTTTGCCTCAATGCCTCTTTGTGAAACCATAAAACCAAGGAATTTCTCTGATGCAACTCCGAAAGCACATTTGCTTAGGTTCAGCTTCATCTTGTATCGCCTAAATGTATCAAAGGTCTCTTGAAGGTCATCCAGATGCCGATTCTCCTCTGCACTCTTCACCAACATGTCATCCACGTATACTTCAACGTTTCGCCCAATTTGTGGACGAAACATGTGGTTGACTAACCTCTGATAGGTGGCTCCTGCATTTTTCAACCCCAACGACATGACTTTATAACAGAACAAACCTTGGCTTGTGATGAAGGATGTTTTCTCCTGGTCCACCTCGTCAATCTTGATCTGGTTGTACCCCGAGAACGCGTCCATAAAACTCAACAGTTGATGTCCAGCTGTTGAGTCTACCAACTGATCAATGTGTGGAAGAGGATAACTATCTTAGGGCATGCTTTGTTTAAATCTGTGAAATCTACACACATTCTCCATTTGCTATTAGCTTTCTTAACCATCACTACATTAGCTAACCAGTCAAGGTAGTAGATTTCGCGAATGAATTCCGTAGTGATTAACTTATGAACTTCTTCTTTGATGGCATTGTCTCGTTCTGGGGCAAACACTCTCTTTTTCTAATGAACAAGTTTGTAAGACGAGGACACATTTAGACAATGGGTGATCACACCTGGATCTATCCCAGGCATGTCTTCATGGCTCCAAGCAAAAACGTCTGTGCTTCGTCTAAGGAACTTCACAAGATCTTGCTTCTCTTCCCTCATACTTGTCCCAATTCTAGTGAATTTTTCCGAGTTAGCCTTGTCTAAAGGCACCTCTTCTAACACTTCAATCGGTTTAGCTAGCACTCTCCTCTCTTCAATGTTCATTGTCTGCATTTGCTCGTCCATGGCAAGCATCGCTAAGTAACACTCTCTAGCAGCTAACTGATCTCTTTGTACTTCTCCAATGCCATACTCTATTGGGAACTTCACAGACAGGTGGTAAATGGACGTTGTGGCTCTCCAACTATTCAGAGTTGGTCATCCAATGATAGCATTATATGAAGATGAACAATCCACAACAAGGAAATTCACTTCCTTATTGATTTGTCATGGATAAGAGCCGACCACAACTGGTAGGGAAATTGTACCCAATGATAAAACCTTCATTCCTCCAAATCCGATTAATGGCACATTCACTGGACGAAGTAACTCCTTGTTAATCCTCATTTGCTAAAAGGCTGGATAATAAAGGATGTTTGTTGAACTCCCATTGTCTACTAACACCTTTCTGGTCATATAATTTGCAATCGTCAAGGTGATGACAATCACATCGTCATGAGGATGGTGCAATTGTCTGGCATCCTCATTTGTGAAAATAATATCTGGCTCGTCTTCTCTAATCATCCTTGGTGGTCATCTGGACAGTTGAACATTTTAGACGACCCACAAATAAGTCTTCCTAGTTTTGGATGAGCTTCCTGTAAACATGCCCCCCATAATCATCTTTATTTCTCTAAACGGTGGACGTACTGGTTCCTCTATTTTGCCTTTCCTTGGTTGTCTCTCGTCCTTATGATCTCGTCCAAGAAAATTTTTCAATTTTCCTTGTTTGATAAGAACTTCAATCTGTTGCTTCAAGTCATAACATTCATCTATATCATGCCCATGATCGCGATGAAAGCGACAATACATGCTTTTGTTCCTCTTGCTGGGATCTCCCTTCATTCTTTCTGGCCATTTCAAAGATGGATCATCCTTTATCTACATCAACACCTAATCAAGCGAAGTATTCAGAGGAGTGTAGTTGGAATATCGTCCTGAGGACGACCCTGCCTTCTTGCTTTCCTGGTCTCTTTTCTCCCCCACTTTGGCTTTATTTGGACGAGGACCTTGCTCCGAGTGGTGTACATAACTGTTCTCTAGCCGTTCACCTCTCTTCTTCTTCTTGGCAATAATGGCGTCCTCTGCGTTCATGAAGCTTTGGGCTGGGTGTATGAACTCAGCCATCATCTGTGGCTCACGATTATATAGATTATGAATGAATAAGTCTAAACTAACTCCATTTTAGAAGGCTGCCAAGAGAATTTTATCGTCCATCTCATCTACCAACAAGGCTCTCTATTGAAACGGCTTATAAATGAGTGAAAACTCTAATTCTCTCCCTGCTCTATGCTCAACAGACTGAACGAGGAATGCTTCTGCCTTTGTCCACCTACAAAGTTGTTGACGAATAGTTTGCTTAACTCCTGGAACGAAGTTATGGTATTTGGTGGTAACTTTCCAAACCATACTCTAGCCGGTCCCTTCAAGGTTGTAGGAAAGGCTCTGCACATAATTTCATCTAGAACACCTTGTAGATGCATGGTTGTTTTGAACGTGGCAATGTGATCACAAGGGTCATGTGTCCTATCGTATGAGTCTAGGGTGGGCATTTTGAACTTAGAAGGCAAGGGATGGCTGGTGATGGACGCAGTGAAGGGAGAATTTGTTCTATGGACAAGGTCATCCACATGGTTAACTCTTCTCATGGATCCTTCATTTCCTCCATAGCTCTTTTCATCTGGTCCATTTCTCTCTCCAAATGTGGTACCCTACAAGTGACAATACCCCTAGACTGGTCTCCTTTAGCATTGTTCTCAACACCTTCACATCCTAAGTTCTGGCCTCATTCTCCACCACGTTGTTGACATTGCCTATTAACTTCCCTAGTTAACTCTTGGTTTTGTTGTGTCAGCTCTACCATCACTACTGCCATGGACTGTAACTGTTGTTGAACGGTCATAGGGGGTGGTAGTGCACGGTTTGGGTGACTGGAGGCGTTTCCATTCTCCTGGTGCCCTGGACTGGTAGCCATTGACCTAGTCTAAACCATGTAGCCTTTTTGTCTTGGAAAACAAAAAAGTTAATAGTTAGAAACTTTTTCTTATCTTATTCCCCACAGATTGCACCAATTGATGAAGTACGAAAATCAGTAGGTTGAAATACTTCGGGCTACGGTAATGGCTGTGTATCCTAAAAAGAAAGAAAGCACTGTCAAAGGTGACCGGTGTGACCTGGCCAAGGACCCTCCGACGGTTAAGTCAATTTTCTCTCTATGATACAAGGAAAGAAAATAGTGAATGGTTAGAACTTACCTTGGGTGAATGGAATTTTCTCCTTTTATAGAGAGTTAGACATGGGTCTACTTGTTTGGATCCACCACCATCATGGATAATGTTGGTGGTTGACAAAGAAAATGGGTTACATGGGGTGTTGTATGTGGAATTTCTTCCACGTATCATGCAATGTGTCATATTTTGCTCATGTGAATCTAATGGAGGATTTTCCACAAAATTCACTAAGTATGATTCACTCGTCGATATACATGTCGTCTGTAGATACACTCGTCTATGGAAAGCTTCCTTCATCGCATGACTTGGTTGTTCATGGACGAGCACCATTATGTCTTTTGTTCTTGGACGAGCTGATGTAACTTCTTCGGTGTTTTGGACGAGGACACAATGACGAATAACACTTGGTGCTCATCCTCATCAAAAATTAAATAAATTAATAAAATATTAGACTAGGATTGACCACAACTAAAAACAAATAGTATTGTGAAAATATTGTCACATTTTATTTCTAAACTTTTTAAATTAGTGCTATTTTTCTTTAGAAAAAAAAAAATAGTGCTATTGACAAAATATTTTCATACCAATTTCATAATAAAGTTTACGCAGTAAATTGTTATTGGTTCTCATCTGGACCTATTAGTGACATTATTTTTTTTTTATCTACCATTAACAACTTGTCATATAAACTTTATTGTGAAATTTTTGTAAAATGTTGTGTCCATAACTTGCATTAAGAGAGGTAATTAAAACAAAGAATTCTCTTTCATATAAATATATATATATATATATATATATATATATATATCTTGTCCTTTTTGGTAATTTCTAACTCAAACTGCCACTTTTATTAGTGCTAACTAAACACTCAACTTTTTCAAAAAACACTTTTTGACAGTTTTTACAAAATACTCTACTTTTTTAAAAAGCGCAATTTTACCGTACTTTTTAAACCCACCACTTTTTAAAAAAGCACAGTTTGAAAAAGCTGAACCAAACTCACCCAAGTCTACTCCCACGGACAAAATGGGCTTCTGCCCTTTTCGGGCAAATTAATTAACCTTTTGCCCTTCTTTTTAAATTAAATAGGGAAATACCCCTCTTTTGAAAATCGAGTTTTTCAAAATCGATTTAAACCCTATAGTGACGTTTTCAAGGACCTATAGTGATGTTTATAAGGACCTATAGTGGCGTTTTGTAACTTGATATCCATGAAATCGAGTTATAGACAATTTTATTGCCTATAACTCAATTTCATGGATATCAATTGCCTATAACTCGATTTCATGGATATCAAGTTATAAAACGTCACTATAGGTTCTTAAAACGTCACTATAGGTCCTTAAAAACGTCACTATAGGGCTCCAAAAATTTTTTTTTTTTTTAACTCAATTTTGATAAACTTGATTTCCAAAAGAGGGGCATTTCCCTATTTAGTTTGGGAAGAAGGGCAAAAGACTAATTAATTTGCCCAAAAAGGGCAAAAGCCCATTTTGTCCCTACTCCCACAACAATTTCCATAACTTTAGTTACAACTTGCCTACGTAATGAGTTGTAAGTGACAGGAAAAAAAAATGGTAGATCTATGGGAGCTAACAATTTCACTACTCACAAGTCGTCTCATAAACAAATTATGGCAAAATTGTAGAAATGATTATGGCACTAGACTCACTCATCCGTAGGCTTTCTCTTAGTTTTTGCCTTCTAAGTTTAGTTGATTTCAGAGATTGGACAATGCAGTAGCACATGAAACTGCCAAATTCTCTCTAATCTCCTTTCAGTCTTTTATTTCAATAATGGTAATCTCCCTCTTGTTATTGAGTCTATTTGTAAGGTGGATTACCTTTCTTGTCCTCTTTAGGTTTAATTTTATTTTAGATTATCAAAAAGACTCACTCCTGTGGCAGGGGCAAGATCATATATATTTTTAATGAAAAATGTTAAAAAAATGCTTTAAGAGTATTGATTTAAAAATTATTTTTAGAATCTTCTAAAAAAAAGAACTATTTTTAGAACTATTTTATGAAAAAAATGATAAAACAAATAATTTTTTTAATAATTTTTTATATTTCTTATAAAAGTGGTGTTAAAATTTTTTTTGATATGGTTTATTAACTAGAGAAAATTGATTTAGAGCATTCACAATAAAGCATCTAAAAAATTTAGTTTTTAGTAACTCAAAACACTACTTTATTTATTTTAGCAATCCACTTTAAAATACACTCTACAGTAAAGGTTTTATATTAATATTCAACACAATAAAATAATATATCTACAGTAAAATAATATTATTCAACACAATAATATAAATAACACAATAAAATAATATATCTAACACAATAACCGACTACAACCATCTATACATTAAAAAAAAAAATTAACACTATATTAAAATATTATTTTTTGTTTTGAGTTTTGAGCTAAGTTGAATTGCTCTAAATAGTAATCTACTGTAGCTGAAGTCAAATACTTTTATTTTTAGCTTCTTTGCTGTAGAAGCGGTTTTAAAGGGATTGGCTGATTGACTTTTTAGTCAATCAACCAATCCATGTTAACGTTATCCTTATTTATTACGTATGCAATGATGTACTTTTGTATTTGTATGGAAACTGTAGAGCTGATAGATTTTGGCAACATTGCTGAATCTGATTGGTGGGAAATTGACTTAAGCAGTACATGTTAACATTATCCCTATTTATTACGTATGCAATGATTTATCCTTCATTCTATTTATTACGCATGCAATGATATGTACTTCGTATTTGTATGGAAATTATAGAGCTGATAGATTTTGGCAACATTCCTGAATCTGATTGATGGGACTGGGATGGCCACCTAGATGCATTGCCTTAAATAGCTCGAGAAGGTCATTGCCTACGCCAGTGTCGGGTCAGGTGGCCGAAATTTCTTTCGGCTAGGCGTGCGTTCCGCTTCAAATTAAAAAATCAGTTTATTTTACAATTTAATTTTTTTTACTATTTATAAACCTCATTATATTTTTTGATACTATTTATAGATCTCACTGTATTATTTTTCAGCAAAATAAGTAAATCCCTAACAGACCCTAAAAAGAAGGGATTTACTAACGTGGGCTTAGGGCATATATTAGTAAACTATTTTAGAAATTTTTATGAAAAAACGAAAAAGCAATTAGTTGTTTTGACAACTTTTTCAATTCTTCATAAAAAAATTTCCAAAATTGATGGTTAACTAGACCCAAGAAAGAATTAGGGCCCATTTGGTAAGAGATTTCTAGTAACGCTGTTTAAGTATTGTGGAAATACGTGTGAGTTTAAAAGTGTTGTAAAAATATATGTTATGATATTTAAACACTAAAAACTATTGGTTAAATATCAGTACCAAACAAGCCCTTAATAACGTGAATTTAGTACTTTAAATTATTGTCGAAATGTAATAAATAATTTGACTGATTGGTTTATATTTTGGATCATGTTAACGGGTATCCCTAGTATAATTGTTAATGAATTATTTTAAGAAAGTCTTTAAACCACTTTTATGAAAAATTAAAAAAAAACTATCAAAATATTATTATTATTTTTTTAATAATAACTTTCTTAAAATGGTTCACTAACAAATATCTTTAAAGTATTCGATAACTTGTCTCTTTTATTTTTAGAGGTAGGGTTTTAAGAAATCTCAAACTTTTTATTCAATGACAAATGAGTTTATCAATTGAGTTGAGCTAATTGAACCGAATTGATTGGTTATTTGTTGAAGGAAATTGTATTATATTAATGGGTTCTTTCTTAATTTATACAAGGTGGATTGGTAAATGGGTTACTGAACTAATGATCAAATGTAGGCGGGTGCAAGATAAAGTTAGTGGCAACTCCAAGAATTTTTTTTAGGGGGTCAATAATGTGGAGCTAGGAATTTGTTGGTGGGGGATAGGCGAGTAAAAAATAAGATGAACAATTTTTTTTTTGTTTAGTTTGTTTTTCTGTATATATAACTTCCACGTTATATACAATACAACTATATTGTACAATAATCTAAAAAGTTATTAACAATTTAAAGATCGTTAAGAGAACAATCATTGGACGCATAAACAAATAGAATTAAAATACTAATCATATATATTTAACAAATTAATAATAACTTATTATATTTATAAGTTATATCAATTGAATAAAAAAAAAATATAGAATAAATAAGAAGAGTGTTGATAACCATTTTCGCAACACATTTTCTACAAGCCCGATTCAACCAAGCCCGACTTCCTTGAGGACTCAATTTATGTATTACATTTTTTTTTATTCTTTTAAGCATTGCCCAAGCCCATGTGACTTATTGGGGGAAATTGAGGAAGTGTGGTTTGGAGGGTATGGGTGGGTTCCTTTCAGACCTTTTGCATGAGCCCAACACATACGTGCTACCAAGTGGGCAAGGGACACTGGTAGCACCTTAGGCTCATGGAGGAGGTCTTGTACCCAAAATTTCCACCCCAAAATAGCTTTTATGCTCTGGGTGACTGTGGCCCAACTTTTCTACTATACCATTTTTTGCCTAAAACACATAGCTGACCATAAGTGGCTAGCCTAGTCTACTGCGACAACCAAATGCAATCTCCAAGGACCTGCCATGTCTAGGATACATTAGCCCATGAATTTAGGCTACTTTATTTCCCAAATTATGCAAAAAGCAAAGTATCCCTCTTACCCAATTAAATCAAATCTGGCCATAACTTCTTTGATTCATACCTTAGGGCTCAAAGCCTCTTCTATTGACCAAAAATAGTCATTTAGAGCATCCCAAGTTCAATACATAAGGCCTCAATCAGATTCAAAATCAACTAACCACGTTCTACCCACATACCTGAAACTTCAGAGCAAAAACTCATTCAGCCAGTTAACAATCTCACAATTCTGAAGCTTGGAGGTGGAAATATGGGTACAGGAGAACCTTCCCTCTCTTCCTCACAACCTCTCTCAATTTACTCTTCTCGCTAACTGTGGGTCGAAGTTTTAGACCTATTGAACCACGTTTTCCCTATAAAGCTAAAACTTGAGAGCAAAAACCCACTGAGCCAGGAAACATTCTCACAATTCTGAACCTTAGGGGTGGAAATATGGGTACAAGGGAACCTTCTCTCTCTTCCTCACAACCTCTCTCAATTTCCTCTTCTCGGTAACTGTGGGTCGAAGTTTCAAACCTGTTATGTTTTTATACTTTTTCTACATTTTTGTTATTAGCATTTTGATTTCTCTCTTGTTAAAGCACCATTAGCCTTTGTTTTCTATACATTGTGAATTTTGGGCTAGATTCTCCACAAATAAACACTTCTAAAGAACCCAAGGGGAGATTTGGGCCATTCTCGCATTTTTGGCCCTCGTCGCAAAAACGTCCCCGACAAAGAGTAACACACTTAGGAGTAGGGTTGAGAGTGTTGAATTACCGATTGTCCCAAGAGCTTAATTAAACTACTGAGATATGATAAATTTAATCATTTAACCACATACTTCTAACAAAGAGTAGCGTGAAACTAAAAAAAAATAATACTCCAGTAATAAATATTTGCTTTTGAAGTGAATGGTTAAAACTCGGTCACTCTCTTTGAATTGGAGTAAGCAGTAAAATATTTCTTGGACTTAGAAATGTGTAGACCACTTATCAAACTACTTGATTGGACATAGAGAAAAACTAAGAAAACATAAAAACTAAGGATCATATTCAAACTTATTTCAATTGAGCTTAACAAAAAATTTAAGGTAAGAGTGTTCAAAATCTTTATTGTAGAGATAAAACAAAAAAAAATAAAAATAAAAATCAGTATCTAATCTAATCTAATCAATATATATATAAAACTGAAACTTTTGAAGCTTCCACAATTTTCCACATCATCACTATTTTTTTTTTAATTCTTTTTATTTTATTTATTTAAGTTAAATTTTTTTAAAAGAGAATTAGCCCCGACTATTCTATATCTCTCCCGACTCCCCTCCCAACGCAGAAGAACTCTGTCTCTCTTTAAATCTCTAACCTTCCCCCAAATCCTTAACCTCACGCATGAAATCCTAACGCTATCACGCAGAAAGAGACCTAATGCAGAAGCACTCCATCTCTCACTCTAAATCTCTAACCTCTATGGGCTATGGCATTCCTACTACAACGTTTTCAAATATATTGATTGGATTGGCTCAATATATTCCGAGAATGGTCTGGATCGAGACGTAACACCGAAATCCAATCCAGCATAAGCCAAGGAGGAGCAGAATGGGCGATGATTGTTGTGAACCTTTGCCATAGTCCCAAGGTAAGTTTAATTTATTAGCAAATTTGTAATTAAGCATATTCAGATTAGGGTTGGGTTTTTTTTGTTTCTTTTATCTCTGTTTTGTTTTTTCTTTGCCACAGTCCGTTGGTGCGAAGAAGGGGCTGGGGCTGGGGCTGAGGTTGCCTTTCTCGAAGTGGAGGAGGAGCCAAAGTGAAAGCGATGATTTCTCTAAACCATTGTAATTAAGCATATTTAGATCAGGGTTAGGTTTTTTGTTTTTTTTTTTTATCTCTATTTTGTTTTTTGTTTCTTTTATCTCTGTTTTGTTTTCTTTGTTTTGCTTTGTTGTGTTGGGTTTTTTGCTTTGTTGTGTAGGCAATAATATACATCTAAATCCATGTAAAAGGCAAAAGATAGCTAAAGTTAAAGATCATTCTCATTGATGTTCACTTTCATCATGTGTTGTTTCTCTTACACGTACACAAGGTGTTTGATAAAATTCCTATGTGATTTTTTTTTTTTGTTCTAGAAGTCATAATACATGGAGAGTGGTAAGGAGGAAGATAAGTAGGGAATGTGATGCTGTGTTGTTGATTTAATAACCAAACTTACCTGTTTATGTGGTAACAAAAATACAAAGGTACCTACAAAAACCTCATTCCATGTTTTCAATTTTTAGGCACAAAGGAGCTTTGAGCCATATTGTAAATAGAAGGTGAAACATATCCTTTTATTTAACTTCAAAACCAAACTTACCTGTTTATGTGGTATCAAAAATACATAGGTACCTACAAAAATCCCATTCCATGTTTTCAATTTTTATGCACAATGGAGCTTTAAAGTTGTCTTTTAATTTATTTAAAATATTGATTGAGTAGTTCTTTAAATTTGTGTTTCATACATTTAATGGATAATTGAGGATGTTAAAGATTTGATTCTTCATTTTAATTTAAACTTAAGTTTAATTTCTATTTTTCATTATGTAATTTAATGTTTCATATCAACAATTAATGAGGAAGAGAAAAAGAATAGTTTACATTCATATACAATAGCTTTCCCGTGCATCGCACGGGTTAGCGACTAGTACTATATATAATAGCAGAAGCTTTTAAAAAAGTGCTGCCACGTTAGGAAAAATGCCCTCTTAAAATGTTGCCACGTATATAGTTTTTCATTTAAAAAACCGTACGGTGCGTTTAGAAGACACACTTTCATCAAACGTGTATCTATATAAAAACACCAAGCCACCTATTAAAAAATTAAAAAAAAAGGGATAATTACAGCAAACCCACCTGAGGTTTGGCCCGTTTTCGCTTTGCCTACCCGTGGTTCAAAACTTATCACTTTGCCCACCTGAGGTGCCTTCCGTTAGAGATCTATTACCCACCTCTCCCTTTGCCGTTAGAAAAACACATTTTTAGAGAAAAACAAACATAACAAAGATCAAAAAGTTAGGGTTTTTTATTGCTTAAGAACTTCGCCTTAAAACTGCATAACTCAAACTCTCTCTCTTTCTTATGAATCAAATCAAAGGAAGAAGAAAAGGAGAGAGAGAGATCTGTGAGTGTTGTAATCTCTAAACTCTAAATCTATCATTTGTTATGACAAAAGAGAGAGATAAAGAGAGTTCTTGGAGTCGGAGTCTTAGGAGAGTAATAAAAGAAAAGAAGTTGAACATCAACGCGATCGTGCCTTCAACTTCTGGAACCCACGGTGGCCGATCACCCGGTTTAGGCGAACCGCCACCACCTCCGCCTCCAGGTGGGCCGCCACGTGGAGGACCTAGAGCTGGACCCTTCTTCAACGACCACAAAACCCTTCTTCAACGACCGCAACTCCGGCGACGTCGCCATCCGCCTCTTCTTCGAACTCTCCCCCTTCGACTCCTCCCCCACCACCATTCCCACCTCCACCTCCACCTCCACCTCCACCTCCACCAACACCAACGAAAACAGCATATACGAAGGCATCCAGACTCAGATCTACCTCCACTCCCATGTCCTCCACCGCTCCAAATACTTCTCCGCCCTCTTATCCGACCGCTGGCAAACCCAAACCCTAACCCAATCCCAATCCCAATCCCAAAACCAAACCCAAAAACCGTTAAAACTCAATCTAGGTATCCCACCGACCCCTACCTCACTCCAATCTTACAGAACCGTCCTCCAACTCCTCTACACTCCCGATCTCTCCAACTCAATCGATTCCATCTCCACGGCTCTCGATCTCCTCCCAATCGCCCTCAAACTCCTCTTCGAAGATCTCGTCAAATCGTGCGTCACTTATCTCGAGTCCGTGCCGTGGACCGAGGCCGAGGAGCAGCGAGTTCTGACCATCGTCCCTTTATTGAAACAGGACGAGAGCCAAGAGCTCCTCTCTCAGCTCTCGCCTCCTACCGAACCCGAAGAAATGCTGCACTCTCTGGTCTCGTCCGCGATCAACAAGTACCCGAACATGGCTAGTGGGTTTTGAGAGAAGGAAGAGGAAATATGAGTGGTGGTGGTGCCGGAGATGGAGGGAATGACGAGGGTAGTGTGGAAATTACGGGAGGAAAGGTGGGTGCAAAGCTCCATGCAAGGGTGAAGGATTGAATACATGTTTGAATAACCAATGGACAAGAGAATAGCAATACTGTTGGTTTGTGTTTTGTTCTAAAAGAAGTTCTTAAGCAAAAAAAAAATCCCTAACTTTTTGATCTTTGTTATGTTTGTTTTTCTCTAAAAATGTGTTTTTCTAACGGCAAAGGGAGAGGTGGGTAACAGATCTCTAACGGAAGGCACCTCAGGTGGGCAAAGTGATAAGTTTTGAACCACGGGTAGGCAAAGCGAAAACGGGCCAAACCTCAGGTGGGTTTGCTGTAATTATCCCTAAAAAAAAAAAAAAAAACGCAAACCCTAAAACGCTCTAACTTCCGTTTCTCCTCTTTCAGATACTCTCTCCTTTCGCTTCCTTTTGATTTTCTTAACACCGATGCTTACAATACAAAGATAGAGAAGGAGGAAAAAATAAACCTTGCGAGTCAGAGATGAGAAGAAGACAGACGTTGAGAGAACTACCACCGGTAAGTTTTTTTTTTTTTTTTTTTTCATTCTTTCTTAGATCTGGGTATGGGTATGAAATATGAATTAGTTTTGAGAAATTTGGTTGGATTGATTTTAATTTAGGTATTTGGGTTACATTAGGTTTTGATTTGATTTTTTGAAATTTGGGGTTATATATGATTTAGGTTTGGAGAGGGCAAAAACAGAGAAATAAGAGAGAACAAGAGTTTGTTATTCAGAAAGAGTAGAAACCTTTATCGGTAATTGTTTTTTTTTTTTTTTAAATATTGCTTTAAACGTTTGAGTTGATTTAGTATTAGGTTTGGGTATTTAATTGAATTGATTTTGATTCAATATCTGTCTTCCTTTTTTTCTTTTTCCCCTTAAACTACACTCTTAGATACCATTTAGAGGACAGAAAAACAGCGAGTCAGAGATTGAAGAAGTTTGATTTTTTTAATTTGATTTTGATTGTCAATTTGTCAATTTGATTTTTTTTTTTTTTCAATTAGTTTGTTCTGGGAATAGGAACAATTAAATAGGAATGTTGATTGAAATCACTAGCAAACAAATAACTTGCAGAGAATGACTTAGTTTTGGTTGATTAGTAGTTTGGATTTGTTTTGATTAACGTATTTGGAATCCATTTATATATATATATATATATATATATATATATTAATATGGGCATGTTGTTCCTTTGGGAAGGTTTCCGTGTAAATTTTAAGGATTTCTCTGTTTTTTGGCATTGATAAAGATTACTGATATAGACGCTCTTATGCTACGAGCGCATCAACTTTTATATGTTTATCCAAGTCAATGATATGGACATGCAGCACCATGACAAAGATAAGATAATCATGGCCTTTTATGAATCAAGTTCTAATTCAATAAAAAACAATATATCACATGTATTAATCACAGCACACACGAATAAATCTAATACTTATGCAGAAAAAATTACTGCAAAATTTTTAATATGAAGAAAAGAACTTTTCTTTCATTCTAAAACACAATTAACACATTAGTGCTGTTTTGTTCTCAAAGCAAATTGACCTGTAAAATTGTTATGATTTCATTAATTTTTTTCCCACCTTTTCCCAGCAGCCAAATAGATTGTTAGAGTTCTCTTTTCTCTTTTTTTTTAGGCTATGCTTTGTAGCGAATTTGGCTTATTTGTGTTTGTATAGTTTTACAATTCAGACTGCCTCTAAGATTACATATAGTCTTAGTTTTGCGAAATTTGAGTTTCTATTAGTCATATTTCTATAACTACTAAATTTAAGTCCAAACCGAGTTTTATATATATGGTTTGTGGTCTCTAGCATTTTTTCCTACAAAACAAATACATATGTATAGTTTTAAGTTTGACTAAACCATGTTTCAATAGATTTTCATACTATACGTATTTTTTTAATTTATAAATTGACATTTAATGTAATTTTTCTCTTTAGTTAAATATGGATGATAGAAAGGTTATAGCGAATGTGAAGATGAGAGACATACTTTGGTTTATGGTGGTTGACTATTTCACCAATTACATGTTGGTGCATACACATGTATAGAAGGAAATCTATTTATGTGGGTGAGGTTGAACCAACATATATTGAAGACTGAATTATATAATGGATTGAATGGTGTGATTAGAATCCTAACTTTGAATAAGAAAAATCTTTGAAGAGGAATGAGTCTAACTTATTACTAAAAATTTTATGATATTATGATTTTGTTTAGCTATTTTATAGAGTTATCTTAGAAGTTTTATCATATCATGTTTATATTATTAGATTATGATAGTAGTAGGTTTAAGCAATAAGTGAAAATTGTAGTACCATACTAATAGAAATTATTTATAATTCTTTGATTCTATACCTATAATTAAAGGATTTTACATATTTTTCCATAATTAATTTTTTTCCCCATATTATATGCTTAATAATCAATGTTGTTTGTTCTCTAGAATTGGTTTTTTTTTTTAATTTTGCTTTCTCTTTCATTGTATTTGATAGATAGTATACCTACAAAAAACATAAATGAGTGTCTTGAGTTCATTGTCTTCTCATACATAACCATCTATTGAATGGATAGAGTATGGAGAATATGTGTCTAAAATTAATGAGAAAATTTGTGGTTTATATGTATTTATGATTTTTCTTTTTTTCTTTTTTTTTTTTAGTTTCTTATCAAGCTTCTAAGATACATTTACTTTGTGCAGTATATAAATGTTGGGGTTGAACGGAATCTACAAAGGTCTATATTTATTCCTCACAAAAGGGACATGATAGGCGGAAAATAAAAAGGGGAAACGATATTTGACTGATTGGAAGGGAGCAGGAACAAAAAGAACAACTGAGATATGAAATGAGCTGATGCTAAATTAGCATTTTCAAATGCACTTGGTTGGATTGTTTTAGATTTAGATTATTTGAGTTAGATTTGGTTTTAATGGGTTTAAAATAAATTTTGTTTTGAGTATTTGTATTAGATTTGGGTTAAATTAGTTTTTGGTATCTGCCTATGGTGTCTGTAATTAGATTTGTAAATGGAGATATGTGTTGAGTGTTTAGTACGTCGTAAAAGTGTATTTAAATATTATTAAAAAAAATTCTTTTCTAATAAATGTAAATAAAAAGGTTTCCGCACATAGTGCGGGTTAAAAAGCTAGTATATATAAAAGCAGAGACCTTATGTGGGAGAGCATCGAGTTCTGCCAAATGGCACATTCATTGAGCCTCTCTCATTTAAGCTTCCACCTCATCAAATTTTACATTTATGTAAAAATTTTAGTTTGTTAAATGTGTCAATGAAGTGAATACACATTAATTATCTATAAGTATGCAATATATATATATATATATATATAAGAATTTTATATGGTTTAAAAAAATTATATAAGAAAGAAAAAACATCACGTGAGAGACCATGCGATTTTGTCATGTGGCGCTTTGTAAGAGTAATTTTTCATTTAGCTTTACACCTCAACTTCTTTACATATTTTGGATTATAATAAAATTCTATTAATAGGATATCACTATTTTCACTTAGTGTTTAATTTACCACGATCATACTTCAACAACATAAACGTAACATCATAAATTTTAGGTGATATTTTCATAAGCCAACTAAACATTTACATGAAATTACAAATTTTTTAGGCTAACTCCAAGCCAATGTAGAAACAAAAATCATGATTAAAAATTTCAGCAAAAAAAAAAAATGATTAAACAAACAATCAACTTATTACACCCCTTTTTTTTTTGAGAAGATATTACACCACATAATAACTAATTTCTAATTTATATAACTTTTTCTCTATAATTTAAATTCTCCATCCCCTTCATTTTGTATTATATCATTAATTTAACAAAAATCTCTTCATGTTATCGCAACATTAATTCATGTTATTACTTTAAATATTTTGGATATTCTATATAAGTTTTTCACGTAACAACTTAAAGCATTATCTGTGTATCGCACGGGACCATGGCTAGTTTATTTTAATGCCTCAAAAGATATGAGCTAAGATGTAAACGACAATTCTTGCCATTTGCTTACTAATTACTTCCCCCCACCCCCCTTAAATTCAGTAATAAGTAATTACCTCTTTAATAAAAATGGCATTTTATAGATTAATTGAATAAAAGAATAGTTCTTCTACAAACACAATTTTTAGTCTTTTACTATAACTTGCTAAAGTGGCCGAGACTTTCTCATAATAAAAAGGTATAAGTCCACCTAACCTAATATTATGATAATATTATTAGAATTTACAAAGGATTTTTTTAATAAAAGAAATTACAAAGTATTGTATGTTCTTTTTAAAATTTAAGCCTTAAAGAATTTCTTAATAAAGCGGTTTCAAATTTGTATTCATGTATGAGTCCGAATTTGGTAAAGATAGGGTGTAAAATCCATGTTTTACACCATTCAATAAAAGATTGTCACATCGGCTATTTACTTAAAACTCAATACATCATATCACACATAATAACATCTCAATAAAAGCACAATTAAGTTAAATTTTCAAATGGGTATTATAATTGATTGAGTATGGTTATGCCTATTTTTTAATATGTAATATGATGATGTGACATGTTAAGATTCGAGGGGGTAAAACTTAGGTTTTACACCGCATCCTTATTGAATTTAATCTCTTCATATATATGCCATTCTTAATTATTTATTAAGAGTTTCTTGAATGTCATTTTAAAAGGGAAAATTTCCTTGACTTTTCTAAGGTTTTTTTTTTTTTTTTATATAAATATTTTAGTATACTCATCTTTCCTCTAATTTGGAATAGGACACTTCATTTTTTTTTTAAAGTAAACAATTTACACTAACCTGTCTTGTATAATTAAAAAGAGACATTAAAAAATCTTGAATTTCTTATTTTATCCTCCTACTTAAACTATTATTCACACCCCCTATAATAAGAAATTTGAGATTTTTTAAAACTCTTTTTTTTTTTTGGGAATTTTTAAAACCTTTTTTCCAGCCATCTAAGGAAGGTCAATGTATATAGTTTACCGTAAAAGAGGTGAGTATAATTATAGGAAATCGTAGAAGTGGAATGCAATTTTCCCCATTTTTAAAAGAATTTATAAATATTTCTTTTCTCCACCTTTTTTTTTTTTTTTTAAGAAACAAACACGCACACACAAGGGAGAGGGAAAGGGGTTCTAACACAAAAGCACACCACAACTCCACTCAAAAGTCATGGTAACTTTTAAGGGAGGGTGGGGCAAGTTATACTACACACAATACTTTCTTAAGTAATGTGGGACAATTACCCATTCTTTTTTTTTTTTAGAAACAAACACACACACGCACAAGGGAGAGGGAAAGAGGTTCTAATACAAAGACACACCATAACTTCACTCAAAAACCATAATAACTTTTAAGGGAGGGTAGGGCAAGTTATAATCTTTTCTCCACCTAATTGGCATTAAGAGTGCGTTTGGATTGCGCTGAAAACTAGCGCGTTTGCGTTTTTCAGTTTTTTTTTTTTTTTTTTTTACGCGTTTTTTAGATTTTCGGTTACTGTTCAATGAACAGTAACCACAAATTTTGACTTTTCAAACTTTTTTCAGCCAATCAGTGCACATCGTGTACTATTCACGGACCCACAAATTTCACTTTTCAGCAACTTTTTCATTAAAAATTGGTCCCACGGTACTATTCACACATTTAAAAATTATTTTCCTACAGTATTTTTCAGTTTTCAGTTTCAGTTTTCAGTTTTCAGCGGTATCCAAACGGACCCTAAGTATATTAAATTAATATCCCCAATTAATACTAAGTAAAAGTATACCAAAGCAAAGATAGCGGGAACAAATGACAAGGACCGGCCTCAAAAAAAAAAAAAAAAAAAAAAAAAAAGAAAGAGACTAGGACCAAATCAAATCAAAGGCTCTTTGGTAGGTAGTCCTAATCAAAACTTAAAGAAAACAAAATCATAAATTCATGGATTCTATCTAATAGGTCACTTGATCTGCAGGTTATGACTTATGAGCCAAAGCATTTAGTGTTAGTTTGGATTGCGCTGAAAACGTTTTTTAGCTCGTTTGAGATTTCTATCACAGGTCCTCTCTCTCTTTCCTGTTGTTTTGATTTAATTCTTGTTTGAGCTAATACTTAGTTAAAAAAGTTTAGTTGTATTCTAGATATTCTAGATATTCTAGAGGAGAAAATTCTAAAAAGAAAATGAAGTTGTTGAAAAAAATAGCATAATCCAAAATCTAAAACTAAAAACCTAAATTAGGAAAATATAACGCACTATAACATAATTTAAAGGAATATGAACCACCTAAAAATTGGATAAATATCAATCAAATACAACCAAAAATAATAGAATGATATATTTGTATTTGTAGAGATATTGAGATGAAAAATAATTTTAGAAATTATTTAATTTTTGAAAAGTACTATGTCTATAACGTTTTCACAAGTCATAGTTGGTAAGTTGTTATCGGTTTTAATTAAAACCTACACTAAAATTATTTTTTTGCCAACCAATAATAATCAATAACAATTTACAACGTATGATTTGTTATGAAAATGTTGTGAAATTATTTTCGACATAACATTTCTCTTAATTTTTTGGTAGAACAAATTATTTTCAACAAATTTAGGAAAACAAATTATATTTATATCAAAATTATAAAATAATTATCTATTCTCATGCATTGCGTGGATCTACGACTAGTTACTGTTAATCACAAAAACTTAAAACTATTAATGAATGAAAACCATTACCATAATGGATATAGCCTCCGTTTGGAAAGCGCGTTTTACACGTTTCCCAGCGGAAGCGTTTTTTGTATGGGTCCTGTGCACTGTTTACGAAACCTACAAGTACGAAATTCAGCAACTTTTTTTAAAAAACTGGATCCCACGATACTATTTACACATTTAGAAATTATTTTGCTACAGTATTTTCAATTTTCAGTAATAAACAGTATCTAAACGAACCCATAATGTCCAAACGTGGATGTGAATGCATGGAGAAAGCATAGCCTTAAAACTTTTAGTTGTACCTTGATCAAAAAATTAAAAAAAATAAAAAAAATTCCTAGTTGTACCAAAGGTCTTGGGCCCAGTATGGGCTCTCACCTTTGGAGAAATGGGCAAAGTGTCATAATCATTTATTAATATAAGGAGAAAGTTAACTGATGTCAGCATAAATATTTTTAGAAACTTTTCGTGAAGAAGAAAAAATATAGTTTTTATTTTATTTATCTATTTTATTATATTTTTCATAAAAATTGTATCAAATTTTTTTTTAGAATAGTCCATTAATAAATTCTATTAACAGGACCCTTAGATAATATAATTATGTATTATATTAATTTGAAGACCAGTGTGTTTATTATTACCGACACTCATCCACACAGTTTGTACACACGTCAGTCGTCACAAAACAACAAAACTTGACTTGAAGTCATGCGTATAACCTTCATTTGTATACTGTATGTAAGCTGAATCTGATTGGTGGGACGACCACCTGGAAGGTTTACCTTCAAAGTTCAAGGATGTCACTGCCTACGTCAATGTGCCCTTACTGGGCCTGCGCTACCAGTGGAGGTGATTATTATCATAATGCAATAAACAATATGATTGATTTGTTCTTTGTTTAATAAAATGGTAATATAGTGATGGTTCTTTTTGTTAATTTATAGGTGGACTAGTAAATGGATTACTGAACTAATGATCGAATGTAGTCGGGTGTAAGGTAAAGAGCTGTGGAATCATTTTGTCTACCTACAAATAGGAGACTAATAAGAGGTTGATTTCATTGAGTTACTAAACTATCAAACCTATTTAGTTAGGGTCTGTTTGGATAGAACTTATTTTGCTGAAACTGAAAACTGAAAACACTGTAGCAAAATAATTTTTAAATGTGTGAATAGTACCGTGGGACCCATTTTTAATGAAAAAGTGGCTGAAAAGTGAAATTTGTGGGTCCGTGAACAGTGCACGAATACACTGTTCTGGGTCAAAAGTTGCGGCTACTGTTCATAACAGTGATGAACAGTAGCGTTTTACTACTGAAACGTGTGTCCACAAAAAAAAAAAAAAAAAGCTGAAACGTAAACATGAAACGCAGTTTCAGTGGATCCAAACAGATACTTAGTCTTACTTGGATTGGTCTTTGAACTTTGAAGTATATTCTCTTTCTCTTTCATGTAAGTCAACACAAACTTAGTAGCAATTCATGTATTTCAATCTGTGATCTACTAGTCATTACCCTTTTTTTTTTTTGAATACAGTTCAGGCTATGATTTGAAGTGATATATGGTGCCAATATTCAGTGTGTTAAATGTCTTAGAGCATCCACAGCAGATGTTGCAAAAAAAATGTCATTTTACCACACCAAAGACTTACTTTATTATTTTACCACATCATTTTATAACATCCCATTTATCAGATGTTTTATCATTCAATTCTATACATTAAAATAATATAAACAACACAATAAAATAATATAAACAACACAATAAAATAATATATCTAACACAATAAATAACAACCACAACACTGCTGCCGCCGCCGCCACCACCACCACCGTGGCAGCCACAATCCATTGCAAAAAAAAAAACTAAAAACAAAACCACCACCACAACCACCGTCATCAACAACCCACCATAAAACCCATTAAAAACAAAGCAACACCCACTAGCACAGCAACTCAAACTAAGAAAACACAGCAACTCAAACCCAGAAAACACGACCAAAACCCACTAGCATTGGCAACCCAAACCCACGAAACTACTAGCACCGCCAACCCAAAGCCACGAATCCACTTGCACCGGCAACCCACGATCAAGATCTCACCTCACCTCAACGTCGATGCCCACAATCAAGATCTCAACGTCGATGCCCACGATCGTGACGAACACTCCAATCTCACCTCAACGTCGGTGCCCACGTCGATTCCGATCGGCAATGACGATGACGATGCCCAGAGAGATCGGCGATGACGATGCAAAATGCAACCGGTGAGAGATCGGTGATGATGGATCGACGATGACGATCAGCGATGACAGATCAAGATCAACAATTTATAAGAGAAAGGGAATCGATGAGAGGGAACCGGTGAGAGAGAACAGAGGTGAGAGAGAAGAGAAAAGAATAAACTAAAGAGAGAGGAGAGAGAAAAGAGAATAAAAAAATATTAATCAGTTATACCATTTCCGTCCGTACAATGGCAAATATGCAACGGCATTGTTCATATGTGGCAAAAATTATGGCATTTGGAACATCTGATAAAAGGGAGTTTTTGGTGTTTGGTATGTCAAATGTGCCAAATATTTGGCATTTGGCACATTTACCACATCTAGTGTGGATGCTCTTATAAGATGATATTTGATTCATTTATGGTAAATTACATATTTTTTTACGTTCTTAATACATCTGTCAAATTTTGTGTCAAAAGGATATTATTTACGATATAATTTATAAATTTATTTTTTATGATCTATAAACTTATATTTTATGCATAATTTCAAACTACAAAAACATGCAATTTAAACAATTTATTGATGACATAGTTATTAATCTTTAATTTTCTAAAAATTTTGCAACCATGAAGAATGTAAGAAAAAGATGTAATCCAATAGTGAATTTGTCAAAATTCACTTCCAATAAAAAGATATTGGGCAAAGTTATAACATTATACCACAACTAATTTTATAGTTAAACTCTATCATTGTATTAATGGCTTCTTCTTAATTTTATACAGGGTGGATTGGTAAATGGGTTACTGAACTAATGATCGAATGTAGTCGGGTGTAAGATAAAGTTCTGTGAAATCATCTTGTCTACCGATTTATAGGAGACTTTTACGATAGTTTGAATCCGCGTACTAATACATAGTGATACTATCAAACCTATTAAAAGTTGACTTACTTGGTTTGGATCTTTGGACTGGAGTAATATTCTCTCTCTCTCTCTCTCTCTCTCTGGTAAGCCAACACAAACTGAATAGCAATTCATGTGTTTCAATCTGAAATCTGTCAGACAGTACCTTTTTATGATATATATGGTATACACAGCCGTTGGCTCTTATTTTACTTTGTTTTATCTTTTGAAGTAAATATGAGTTGCCAATATTCACAGTTTTGTCTTATGCTAGAAAGTCAATTTCTTGATTTTATTATAAGCTGATATTTGATTCCTTTATGGTAAACCAGTGAAAAATGAGCTCCTTGATTGCAAATGAAGATTGCCTTGGATGGGCAGCAAGAGATGCATCTGGCGTTTTATCACCTTACAACTTCAACCGCAGGTATATATATAAGAAGCCTCTATGTTTACTCATAGTTTATTAAGGAAAAGTTTGGCTGTCCATGAATTTGAACACTGATATTCATTGTTTTAACATACAAATCCATCATCTTGAAGGGGGCTATAAAAAAAATAAAGCGAAATTGAAGCCATTTCTGTAACATATTCAGCTCTACTTTCATGAAATGTCCTCACTTCAAATTTCTTTTGATGATGGTACGTAAATCTTGAATTGCCAATTCAAAGTATTGGATTTGTTCATGAAAAAGTGTTTAGAAATATGAGTGGAGCCATCAAATTTTATTGAGCGACCAAACAGGCCTCATAGTGTTTGTTCTCATTTCAACTTTTCTTGAATAATTTTATTTTGGGGGTGCTGAAGTCAACATTTCTTGATTTGACTATGCACTAGGTAGTAGCAAAATCATTGAACCTACTCTTTTGTCAAATGTCAAATAGGTAATGTCATTTTTTAAGAAAAAGAATAGAATTTCTACTTGGATTTCAAATGTTGTATTCCATATCATTAGTTGACAATAATGATCCTATGCCTGAGTTCTTATATGATTTTGAGAACCATGATTAATAATGTTTGAATTTGCATTGCTAGATTGTTATATGCTGCTTGTTCTGGTCAAGAATTAACTTGGGAAAATTTTCTGATCAGGGCCGTAAGGAGTGATGATGTTTCAATAAAATTACACACTGTGGAGTCTGTTATGCTGATGTAGCTTGTACCAGGAATGAACATGGGGATTCAAAGTATCCTTTGGTGCCTGGGTAAGTGGACAAACTGTATACTATGAGAAGTTTTAGATTTTTATGAACTGATATAAATGTAATATTTGCACACCAGACATGAGATTGTTGGCATTGTGCAAGAGGTCGGTTCTAATGTTAACCGCTTCAAAGTTGGTGACCACGTTGGAGTAGGAACTTATGTCAATTCATGTAGAGATTGTGAGTATTGTAACGATGAAGAAGAAGTTCATTGCGTAAAAATACCAGTTTTAACCTTTAATGGGGTGGATGATGATGGTACTATTACAAAAGGAGGATATTCCAGCTATATTGTTGTCCATGATAGGTAAGTATTCTTTGATGCTACTGTATTCTCTCTCTTCATTTTACTATAGATGCAAAATTCACTATTACATAATAATATAAAGTATAAACCCCCCACCCAAAAACAAAACCCTGGTTTAAATAAATGTTTCTGCTGAATTTGATAATTTGATGTGATAATTGTGACCTTTTAGCTTTATACTCAAGGGATTTGGCAAGTTTTTCACAAATTAAGAATATTAGTTTTGGTCTTGCAGGTACTGCTTCAGGATACCTGATGACTATCCATTGGCTTCAGCAGCTCCTTTGCTTTGTGCTGGAATTACCGTGTACAGTCCCATGATACGCCACAAGATGAACCAAGCTGGTAAATCTCTGGGCGTGATTGGACTTGGAGGTCTTGGTCACATGGCAGTGAAGTTTGGGAAGGCGTTTGGGTTGAATGTGACTGTTCTCAGCACTAGCATATCCAAGAAAGAGGAAGCTCTAACTTTGCTGGGTGCAGACAAATTTGTGGTCTCATCTGACCAAGAGCAGATGAAGGTAGATTTACATAAAAGTTCTTATAAAGATTTTTTAATTTTATGAGCAAGCTGAATTTATTGACAAAAAAACACACAACAAGAAGTCTTACAAGCGGCATGGCATGATTTTCCACATCAGTAGGCCCTAATTCAATATCCATTTCTGAATCTGTGGCCATTATTTAAGAAATTGAACCACGAGCAACAGTATCGTACCTTATCATCATTCTCACTCTGATTTTCCAATCCTGATTATAGAGCATTTGTTGCCCTATTAACATTAGCAATATTGAAATTGTTTACCTATCTTTATGGATTGTTGTATTGATAGTTAGCATGCTATTTACAGGCCGAGGCTAAGTCATTAGACTTTATAATTGACACAGCAGCTGGTGATCACCCATTTGATCCCTACATGTCACTGTTGAAAACTGGTGGTGTTTTGGTCCTAGTGGGATTCCCAAGTGAAGTCAAATTCCATCCTGCAAGCCTTAACATAGGTTCTTTGAAAACTGTCAGTTTTGAAGAGTTTAATGCAATTTTAAGAACTCTTTTTGTTGGTGATAGCTTTCTAGGCTTGAGTGTAATATTGAACAACATTCATTGATCTTTTGACAGGAATGAAAACCGTTTCTGGTAGCGTTGCAGGTGGTACAAAGTTGACACAAGAAATGATAAACTTCTGTGATGCTCATAAAATTTACCCAAACATAGAAGTAATTCCAATTCACTATGCAAATGAAGCTCTTGAGAGGCTAATAAAGAGAGACGTGAGGTATCGGTTTGTGATCGATATTGAGAACTCCCTGAAATGATACTGCTAAAGGCACAAGGAAAATTCCTCTTCTCGATATGTATGTTCATATTTTAGGTACATTGAAGGTATTGGATCAAATGTTGAAACTCTGACAGGTTGTTGAGTGGTATTGTGAGGAATGGTTTTACTTGCATACTAGCCTGAAATAAGTGAAAGGGTTGTTGAGCAATATTGTGAGGAATGGTTTAATAAAAATGAGAAGTGTGAACTTTTAAATTGTGAACCCTTTTGTATCATAGTCCTGTCACCTTTGCAGGTGCTTGTGGGAACAATATATATATATATATATATATGGTATAGTAATATGTAAATTACACCCTCTTTGTTGGGTTGACTCAGATTTTATCCTTGATATATAATATTTTGATCTTAGTCCAAACGTTTGACATCATTTTTAATAATGTTGTTCTTCTGTTCGTCACTGCCCTATTTCCCCCCAATTAATCATGAGGTATCTTGAGCACGAAACATGAGACATCTTTTTTTTATACTATATTTTACCCAATCTATATCTCATCTATATAATATCTTCAAGCTTAAACATAACATTTATTGTTGTTACATTTTTGTTGAGCCATATCAGAGTAGCATTTCAGTCCACTTCAGTCAATTCGATGCAGAAACTATATATATTTTTGTTTCCCTTAAATCCAAAAGAGTAGCCATATCTCTTTTCTCCATTCAATTTTTGGTTCAAACGACTTGTAGTTGTTCTAGCTTCATCAATGTCGATTCAATTTTTTTGCGATTGGTCTGCTAGGGCCAGGGTTGAAACGCTTTTGTTATATGCTTTTTTAATTTCCATGGCTTGGTGGGAAGGTGTTGATGAAATTCATCTTCTTATTGCTCCTGCCAATTAACACTGGATTCCGTGGCCTTGTCACTTGTGTATCGTTTACTTCTTCTACTTTTACCTCTGAAAAACATATATTCCATTGGGTACATCGTAATATTTGAAATCTTATTCATGGTAAAGGCTTTAGAGGGATTTGAAAAAAGTGGTATCTTATTTATTGGTTAGATGATGGGTGCAGTTATAGATACTGAATATGATAAGTAGTGTAAGATAACAATTTGAAAAATATGGCAACAGGTGGGGGAGTGGCGATTTGGACCCTGGTTTTCCGTTAATGTCGCCAAGCTACAAGGCTCTGGGCAATACCATGAAATTTGATGACTGATAAGACTAGATCTTGCAGTCGTTGACTATACCGACATTTTTTATGACCTGTTAGACACTTAATAAGACAATATACAATGCATTTGGTAGGTGAGTTTGATGTGAATACAGTACACAAATTCCGGATGGTGTACAGACTACAGAATGTTTATGCCTAGGATGTTTACTGTTATGTTTGGCTTTTAGAGAACTCTTTAGTTTACAAATCAGAAGAGAGGACAACATCTTTCATGTATTTCTGAGTATTTCATTTCATAGACAAGGCAGTAATAAAAATCAAAGGGTGGTTTTTGTGATTCTAAATTTTTGTTAGGGACTCCTCTTTTTTTGGTCATATCCTTTTTCCAAGCTGTTTGACTTTTATTCATCAAACTGAGTATTCTCACGTTTTTTGGCTGTAAAATTTTTAGTTCCAGGGGAAATAGTTGTTAAAATTTCTCATGTATAAGCTAAGATGTTCGAACTTTTAAATCTTTTCACTTAGTCAATGGGCTGCTTCAAGAATTTCACTGGTTTAAATCAATTCTATGGATCTTGGTTTGTGGGGGATTATGTTTGTGAAAGTAGATGCTAGATTCTCACGATTACAGTTCAAAATTTGCTTGTAGGAAATTTTAATTTGGAGTGGATATGTTTAGCATCATCAAGTACGTGTTGTGAGATTGCAACCTACCATTATATTTCCTTGTTCTATTGCTACACTTCCTCTTTACATTAAACTAGTCGTAGACCCGCACATTGCGCATAATAATATTATTGTTTTAGTTATTATTGTTTAATAGTTGGTTTTTCATTTTCTTTCAAGTTAATATATTGACTTTTAAAAAATATACAATCTAATATATTAATTCAACAACAATAATAATTGTGGGGCCGGGGAGCTTATGATCCGGCCCACGCTCTATTAGGGCTCAGGGTCCATGCCGAGGAGGTTATGTGCCGAGGACAAATGGGGAAAGGCCGGTGTGTCTAGTAGAACAGCCGAGGATGACCCTGTCCTCGGCACTACAGGACTTCAAGGGGAATAGCAACGTCTCGATGATGGCTATCCCCAAAAAAGCCCCCAGAAGGAGATACGAATAGAATGGGACCCACGTTGGAGGTACGGTGCGAAACTGGTTCAGGATAAATACGTCCTCTCCGCATTAAATGCACCCACCAGCGTCCTGAACGTGTTAATGAGAGAAGACCCCTGGTCAGGGTGACTTCGATCATCGCAACTAACAGAAAGTAAGATGGGACAGTCGATGGGACGGGTACAGAAGTTAGCACCTGCCGAACCAACAAGTGGAGGGCTAAGATCAACCAAGAAGGGCTATATAATGTGAAGGTTAACGCACTAAAGGAGGAGGCTGGGAAAAATGGCCAAAACCAGAGCCTCCCAGCCCACCTCTAGGAGAAAGACTCCCAGAGCGTGCACGATTTATTCATGTATGAACACGTTTTATTTATGTATGAACACCACAGAATACCACTGACTTGTAATCAAGGCCTAGCCTTTCAAACTCACGCTCTATAAATGATATTGTTTGGGCCTTTTTACGTGCGAACCCAGTATCGTTTTGGGTCATTCCAAATCGTGTCCTTACAATAATAATAATGTTGAATAAAATAATATGAGAAGAAAAAAAGTAAAAATAAAAGATATAACAATAAACACCAAATTAATTATCTTTAAATAAATACCAAATTATTTAAATCATATTATGTAATATTATAATATTACATTCTTATATACTATCTTTAATTGTTTACAATGCAATATGATAAAATTTAACAACCAAAGAGAAAGAAAGAAAAAAAAAAAACCAATTAAATCACATCAACCTAAAGTAGAGTTCTAAAAAACACAAAAAATTCTCAACCTAAAGCAGAGATGCAAAATATATATATATATATATATATATCACCAAAAATTGAGAGAGAGAGAGAGAGAGAGAGAGAGAGACAAAAAAAATTGTGAAGAAAAATTATGCATATAATGGAAAAGAGAATGCCAAATTTATACTAAAAGGATAACAATAAGAAGAAACAAAATAAAGGGAAAGATGAAAAGTGATATTAAGAGAAAGGGTAGTGGGAAGATGAAAATGTAAAGGGAAAGAGAAAGGTTGGAGAAAGGGTAGTGGGAAGATGAAAATGTAAAGGGAAAGAGAAAGGTTGGAGAAAGTGTAAATGTTAAAAAAAGTGAGTACAATTTAATTTATTTAAATTTAAATAAAATATTATATGTTTTGTAAGGACACGTTTTGTAGCCCAAATCCAATGTGTAAAGGGATATAGGCCCAATGAGCCCAGCACAATAAATTTATAGAGAGTGGGTTGGAGAACTAGGTCTTAATGTGTTGGATAACGGATAGAATAGGTTTGAAAGATAATCAGACAAAAGCCAGAAAGATTGATCTAAATAAATTCACTATCGGCCCGGTCTGAGGAGGTCAGTTCTAGTATATGTTAATTGGGAACAATTATAAAATCAATTTAGATTGCTACAGTGCTTTCTTTTATCATTTTCTTTCCCATTACTCATAGAGGGTCTCTTACATTATATAGTTCATTTCGGACTATCTTGATCCTACACTTGTTGATCATTTGAGCCCCTACTTGAGTGTCTGTCCCATCAGACATCCTCTCTGGTTTTTTGTGAGTTGTGGTAGTCAAGGCAGCACTGTTCAGGGGTCTTCTCCACATAAATGCGGCCAGAAAAGTAGTTTCAATACATTCAATGCGGTGGCAGCAGTTTTATCTCAAATATTTCCTAGTTCCTATCCTTCCAGTATGTTCGTGATGCCCGCCCTTAGCAGTGGAGTTTCCTGGAAGGTCACTTTGAATGATAGGACATGTATTCGATCTGCGCTTGGCTTATCCGAGGAGATATTCCTCCTTGAAACATCTTTCCCAACCTTTCCACTAGAATATTACCTGAGTGGACTCTGAACTCAATACTCTCATAATTGTTTATTCGTCCTCAGACCAATCAACGTCCTCGGACAAAGCCCAATATACGATTTTGGGCCCTTACCCCTACATGTTTAATTGAAAAAAAAGAAAATATAAATAATTTAATTATATGGAGAATGTGATTGAGTTTAAATATTGAATAAAATAAGATGAAAAGATTAAAAAAGTAAAAATATAATATATATAACACTAAACACCATATTACCTAAATCATGTTATGTAATAAAATAATATATATTATATTCTTATATATTATCTTTTTTAATTTTTTTATAACGTAATAGTATAATATTTAACAATCAAAGAGAACAAAAAAAACTTAAAACACACAACTAAATCGTACCAACCCAACGTAGAGTTATAACAAACACAAAAATTTATCAACTTAAGCAGAGATGCAAGAAAATTTAAAAAAAAAAAAAAATACTCCAAAAATTATTGTGTGTGTGAGAGAGAGAGAGAGGGAGGGAGAAACAACCTTTCTGTGATGGAAAACTATGCAAAGAATGGAAGAGAGAATAACAAATTTATAGAAGATGGTGTAAATATGAAGAGACAAAATAAAGGAAGATGAATGGAAAGATGAATAGTGACATTAAGATTGAGAGTAGTGGGGAGATGAAAAGGTAAGGGAGAGAAAGATGAAGAGACAAAACAAAGAAAGATGAAAAGTGATATTAAGGTTGAGGGTAGTGGAGAGATGAAAAGGTAAAGGCATGAGAAAGGTTGGAGAAAGTGCAATTATTAAAAAAAAGTAAATGTTAAAAAATAATTATAAGAAAATTGGAAAGAAGAATGATAATGACGTGGATGCTGATGTGACTCAACGTGAGTACAGTAACATTAAACATTACGCTTCAACTTTTAGTAATATATAGATAAGTGTTTTTATTTTTCTTTTTAATTATTTTGTTCTCATGTTTATGCTAGTTCTGTTATCATAGTCTAGTTAACAGAATGAAGGTACTATTGAAATTTATAGTGGTTTGATTTTGATCAGAAACAAAAATCTCAGATTTTTCCCACTGCTTTTAACTTTTTATTTTCTCTGTTTCCTAGTGAAAGATCCTGTCCTTAATACTTGTTCCTAGCTATTATCTATATGTGTTTATTTTTTCCTAGTTTCTATAACCAAGAAACCAAGCACTAAAGAATTACCAAAAAAAAAAAAAAACCAAGCAGTATAGAATTTATGTCCAAAGTTTTCAATTTTGCTTAGAGAAAGTTATGGTTTGAATTGAGGTTGACAAGGACCCTCTGTAGATTTTCTTTTCTGACTTTATTTTGATTAGTTGAATAGAAATCTGAAATTTTATCCATAACCAAAGATTTGCGAGAAGATTTTCCAAGCCAACTTCAACGCAATACTACTTTAAACATTTTGTTTGTTAAGTATCATGACTGCTAGTTCTTGGGCAAGTGATGTTTACTCTAAAATATTAATATTAGAAATTCATTCATAACTAACTTGTCAATACTAATAGGAATATGATTTTAAATAAAGAATTTCATTTACTGCTGAATGTATGAGTATGAAGCTATTGCTCACATTTGCATAGTGTTTACACTCAGCCTCTTAACCTCGTGCTCACACTAATCATGGGGAGTTATTTGCCGATTAATTTGATCATTTGATTTAGAGGTGAGAGCAGCCAAGATAGCACAAGAAACAATAAGATTTTTAAGATTTTCTCTTCGAAGAAAAAAACAAAAACAAAAGCAAAAGCAAAAGATTAAGATGCAACAGACATATGGTGGGAGGATATCCCCCATCTCACCAATGTTTATATTGACAGATGTATAGCCATTTTAATTTCAAGCAATGAAACACTATTTTTCTTTTAATTTTAAATAAAAATATATACTGAAATGTTCGGTACTTCTTATGCACTACACTTAATACAATGTGGACATGTGACAAGTGTTGAACACGTGGCCACGTTGTATTGAATTTAGTTCACAAGACACTAGACCCAAGTCATGTCTGTTAAATGAAGGTTACCCAAAAACAAGCATATTATAATCAATTTTAGTTTAAACAATCTAATAATAATAATCAAATAATTATTATACAGTTTTAAAATATAGGGTTTAATTTTTTTTTTTTTTTTTTTTTTTTACTTACCTAAAACTCTCAAATTGATAGATTTGGGGTACTACATAGTTTTTGTCCTGGGACGTACCACTTCATGGGATAGTATATTTTTTCTTTTTCTTTTCTTTTCTTCTTTTATTTATTTTTTTTTTTTTTGAAGGGGATAGCATATCTTTTTTTTTTATAAGAAGGCATATATTTCAATCTTTTACACTTTAATATTCCCACAAGTTCTTAAAAAATGCAACAAGATCTACTCTTTTCACGAAAATTCTCATTCTGATTATCAGGGGAGGATATCTAGGTGCTAAGCAACCACAAAATCAGCTTAGGCTATTTGGTTGTTCCTTTTGTTTCTAATTTAATGCTTTCAGGTCAGGAAATCACTGGACAAAAATACCGCAGGCTCTAATCCCCCAAGATTAGTATATATCCCAGCCAGGAGCGTTTACCACAATTGACCAGGTCTCAAGTGGTGTTAGCTTACTTATTGTGAGAGAGAGAGAATATAGAAAGCAGGTCACCTAATCTCATCACGCACAAAGATAGTGCAGTTAGCATGAGCTAATATCTTACAGCACTAAAATGGTGGAGTTAGCATGTACTGTAAGTTAGTAGCTAATTTTTTCTATATATTTGGTACAAACTGGTATACTTCTATAGGGGGCATAGATCCAATACCAAAATGGTAGAGAAAGAATCGATAGAAAACTCGAACACAAAGCAGCTTCGGCAACCACCTTCTGTCCCTTTTCTTTGGGAAGTGAGGCCAGGAATACCTAAAAGAGACTGGAAGCCCGAGGCTTCTTCAGTTAAACCAGTTCCAAAACCTCCAGTCAAACTCGTTGCCTCAGTGCCCTTCTTGTGGGAGGAAAAGCCAGGCACACCGCTGCCCTCATTTTCACAACCACCACAAGATTCAGTAACTCTAACCCCACCAGCAAATCTCATCAGCTTCCCTTCGCCTTCAGTGTACTCTCACAGCTATAGTGATGATTCATTTGAAGCAGATGTCGAAACATTCGGTTTTGAGACAGATGATACATTCAGCTCACCTCCCTCTCTCTTAGCAAATTGCCTTGTGTCAGTAACAGCAATTTCTACTGCTGTTCCAGTAGAGAAAATTTCAGCAGAGGAATATAAAAGTGGCGAGCTGGAATCTCCTTCCTCACCAGCTTCCGAAACAGACAGTAGTACAAGCAGCTATGCAACTGGCACTGCAAGCCTTGTAGGGGCTCCTTTCTTGGAATGCCTCTTTCCACTGTTGCCACCCACTTCTGGCTTTCTCAACAAGGTTGGATGTTTGGAAAATGACTGCCAGGCTCCACTGGAACCAAAAAGTAAACATAATGATCGTCAAAGCAATAGCAGTGTCATGGTAAGGAAGGCCCCAACACTTGGAGAGCTGATAATGATGAGCAGGAGGAGGAGTTTGCAGAGAAAGGCTGCTCAAATGAGAAAACAGAATCTATCAATGGTAAAATTCAAGCTCTTGCTTCCTATTTGCTTGTCTCTAACTACCTGAAACTATATCTGGGCATTAGCCTACTAAAGAACAATTGGTAGGTATAATTAACAGCCATCTACCATTAATTAAAATGAGAACAAAAAATAGAAAGCGGAATTATACATATGAAGTTGATTTCTATTGACAACAAAATAATAAAACAAATGTCATATTTCTAATTATCTGTCATTTTGCATAAGGAATGTGAAAACAGCTTTTAATCTTGCCTGAATGCAACTATGACAGGATTTGACGAAGAACAGAGCATTTGGATGCTGCATCTTCATATCTGGCAGCAAGATGATGGAAGGATTACACAGGAAGGGAATGCACTTGCCAAGACTGAAACTGATGTAGAAGAAATTCTATATGCTTTGTGGAAAAAGAAAATTCTGCAGTCAATTCCCACCATATAGTTCCCTCTTAAAATCATTGTAGTTTTTGTTTCCGGGACTTGAGGCTGTAAACAATTTACAAAATCTGCAATGTATCAAGATTTCAAACTCTATCAGAACTCCAAGAGAGACAACATCAAATTCATGATCAATGAGAAGCCGTCCATGTCTACAACCCTTTCCGAAACAATTGAGAAATTTACTTCTAATAGAACATGGCAATCAGCACATTCATAGTAATTTAACTTGAAATTTTACAAGTTACAGCAACTTTCCTGATCCGTTCTATAACTATAACAACATCCTCTTGGGATAAAGTAGTAAAACAACACCGGAACCATCCTGGTTCTATGCAATGACAAGCAGACCCAGGAGTTACATTGATCTTAGCAACATTCAACAGCTTGTCCCATAATTCAAGTTCCCCTTTCTCACTATAAGAGCTAATTAAACCACTCATATCAGCCCAACAGTATAAACCAGCACAACTCTGTGCACACTTGATTCCTAATTGTTTTAAACCTTCCACAAACAGATCATGCATTTCCCGTATCCTCTTCTTGTTGGTCTCAATGTATTCCTGAATGAATCTGGTATCTGAAACCATTGAAATTAGTAGCCGCTGGGTTGGAGCAGAAATGGAAGAAAACCTTGTTAACTTTTTAGCAGCAACTAAAACGCTCTCATTAAAGGAATAGATAACCCCCACTCTAAATCCGGGAAGAGCGAGGTCTTTCGACAGACCATATACTATATGAATTCTGTTTTTGTCGATATCTTCCATGTCAAGAATTTCAGCCATGCTCACAAACTCCTCACTTCCATACATAGACCCCGCAAATATTTCATCAGAGACAATATGGATATTCTTCTCTCGGGCAAAGTCCAATAGATTGTACAGGGTTTCCCGTGGTAGCAAATTGCCAACAGGATTTGAAGGATTGGCGATGAGAATCCCACGAACTTTAATTCCTCGTTTTCTTGTCTGATTAAATGCTTGATCAAGAGCAGTGATACTTATAATGAAGTTGTCAGTGCTACGACAGTGAACTGGTATTAGTTCCACTCCAGTTCGCCATCTCATATCCCTGTCAAAACTGCAGATCATATTCTTAATTAACTTCCACAGTACATTTGAGCATCAAGAAATCAAAGAAGGGGGTGTTTCTTAGCGATTCAACAAACGGTTTTATTCACAGAAACTTACCCAGGATAATAAGGTGTGGGGACAAGAAATGCATTTCCAGGGTCTGCCAAGCAGAAACATAGTATCTCAAGAGCAGGAGTTGCCCCAGCCGTTAACACCATCTGCGATGGGTCAAACGAGACAGCTCTTCCCATGACCTGAGACATGAAATCTGCCATAGCCTGCAAAGTCCAGGAAAAAATAAATAAATAAATAATAAAAATAACAACACAGATAAATTATCACTAACCCAAGAGCTTAAGCTGTTGGTAAACGATAAATTTAATCATTTAACCATTATTCTAACAAACACAAACTCAATTCCTATCTCCAATTACACAATTGATTGGTCACTTGTGTACAGAAATACAACAGTCATTATGAATGTCACCACCAGTAAAATACATGGACATGAAATTTTTTTTTTTTTTTTTTAAATAACATAGAGAACCTTTCTAAAGAAGAGCCCTTTGGACTCGCCTCTAGCCAATAAAACCTATGACCAACTGACCCCACATTGCCAGGTAATCTAGAGGCATTCATCTTTGACGGGTCAAGTAATTTATGCTCATGCAATCCAAAAGCAAAATGCATGGACAAAAAATAAATGAAAAAAAAAAAAAAATTATCACTAATCTAAGCTTCTTCTTTTTTAATTGTTGTTCAATAATCAAAGCTTATTTGCATTTATTATAAATCTAAACAAGCAAAAGTGTACATGGCATTCAAGAAACTGCATGAATAAAAGGCAATTCACTTTTACCACTTTAAACTCCATCAATCCATCGGACGGTTGGTACGGCGCGATTCCACTAATACTCAAACCACCACCGTCCCTTCCCATTACTGAGTCCTTCGTATTCTCCGAAAGCCATTTCTCAATCAAATCAAAACACAGCTACAATACAATCACCAAAAACAAAAGAATAACCATTACCACAAAAACAATTAATCAAAAAAAGGTCAAAACAGTAAAATACTGACTCTGTTTTCGGACAAGCCGAGCTGGATAATTCCATTCGGATTATCCAACCTGTCGTACGGATCCCCCAAAACTCTATCCAACCCGATATAATACGGCGAGTCGTTCGGTTTGGCAATCGAGCTGGCCCGAGAGGAGACCTGGACGGGTCCAATGGAGCCCCGAGTGGACAAATTGGATCGAGACGAGGAGCGCTGGAGGTCGGAGAGGTTAGACGAGGATTGAGAAGGGGAAGTAGGGTTGGAACCGGGTTTGGGAGAACGGTGCCGTTTGAGGTAGAGCTGGAAGAAGTAGAAGAGAGCGCAGGGGATTAGAGAGCCCAAGATTAGGCCACCTCGGCCTTGAACGACGCCTTGTAGAGGCACTATGAGTCGCATGGCGGTGGCTCCTCCTCCGGTGGGGTTTCGGGTTTCTGATTCGGATTCGTGGGTTCGGGCTCGAGGTCGGGTCATGGGCTTTTGGCGGGAGATTGGCTGGCCCGCCGGTCAAATGAAAAAATATATTTTTGAGAAGTCTCCTCGAGTAGTCCGTCAGGGTGGAAAGTTTGGTTGCTTTAGGGAGTCGGTGTTGGGAGGCAGTGACAGATAGACAAATGAGAGACAAAAAGAGAAGAGTTTGGTTTGGGAGTGTGTGTTTTTTTATGAGAGAGAAGAGAGAAGAGAGGGAAGGATTCGATTTGGTTGGTTTTGGATTTTCTAGTGTTTTTTTTTTATATATATATATAAATTTTAATAATGCCAGATGTTCACCAACATAAGCTTTGTAATTTTTAATTTTTAATAATTTATATATATTGTAAAAATTTAGAATAAAGTTAAATTACAAAATTGATTGTAACTTAAAGGTTACAACTTTATTCAATAAAATAAATATTATTACATATTTTAAAAATTTAACCGTTGAATTGCATATTTTTTAAGCTCTTGATACACATGTCAAATTTCATGTCAATCGAATATTATTTACTATATGATCTATAAGCTTATATTTTATGCATAATTTTAAATTATAAAAACTTATCATTTAAACAATTTATTGATGATATAGCTATTGATTTTTAATTTTCTAGAAATTTTGCAAGCATGGAGGATATAAGAAGAAGATGTAATCCAATGATGCATTTGTCAAAATTCACCTCCAATAAAAAAATATTGAGTAAAGTTGTAATTTTAGGGTACAACCAATTTTGTAACTAAACTATATCCAAAAATTTATATATACACACATGGACGGAGCTATATGTGGACTAGGGGGGCAATGGCCCCCCTAAATATTTAAAAAAAAAATGTTAGTATATTTATAGGTATTAATTTTAGCAATTTTGTTCAATAAAATTACACTTTGCCTCCCTTAACAATGCCATCAATTCTTTTAAAAGTAATGTTATAGTTACAAACTTTTTTACAATATTTTTACAAACCATTGAGATAGCAAATTTTTATTATTTCATACACTTGCATAACTTTTTACTTACCAATAACTACTCACCACAATTATAATTTGTAAAAATTTTGTAGTTTTAGCATTTTCTACCTTTTAAAGGCCATAAAAATTAATATATTAAATCTAAAACAAAATATACAAGCATAAAAAATTAGCCTAACAACAAAAATTAAGCCCAATTAACATATTTTACCCAAAAGAAACATGGTCCTTTAAAAAGTTTTAAACAAAAATCTTTAATGGTAAGATAGTAGAGTCAAAAGCCAGAGTCGCCACACGCAGCGAGTAGCAAAGCCGCTCCCTTGACTCTAAGTCTTGGTTCCATTTATCTATGTATTTTTCATTGGAAATACATTGACAAAAAATTGTTACAATATATCGTTAGTTATTCAAACATGTGGTGTATGCTTTATGATAATTGTTTAATATTAGATCAAGACACTAATTAGATTTTGGTATAAACAATGATTAAACTATGTATCTCTTATTCAATGCTAAGATAAAATGCATTACTTAATTTGACATATTGTAAGAACCACGCCATAATGAGATCAAATGAAAAACAATGTGATGACTCAACCATCAACATATAACCCTTTAGATCTCGAAAATTTTATGTTCATCACTTGTTTATTTAAGGCATAAAAACAAGAAAACTAAAACAAAATTGAAATGCATCTTTATTTCATCAAATTTAAGATTACATGGAATGAGAATGAAAAATATAAAATTACAAGACTTTGTCTAATAGTTACAACATAATAAAATTTACATGACCTTAGCTCCTAGTCTCATTTAAAATAGTGAGTGTGCACTAACTTAGGAACCGGAGAGGTTGAGACCAGGCATTTATACTAGCGTCTTTCCAACCTACTTTCTTCTTCTTCTTCTTTTTTAGGAACACATCCAACGTACTTTTTTGTCGGTATTTATTGCCCATGGCAACCATACTATAGACAGGTTCATTGTAATAATTTATTATACATATAACTATATAAAAAGAATTGTGTGTAAAAAAAAAAAAACAATTAAACATGCAAAATTTTGATCTCTCCCAACTATTGAATTTAAATAATATAAAATCTAATCTAATCTTACTCGACCGTAAGAAGAGTTTGCACGCTAGTAACTTACTTGTGACTTGTGACTTGTGATTGTATCAACAAGAAAATCTTCAACAACATTGGTTTGATTGGTCCCACTAAACTAAATCAACCAAAGGGCAATTTTCACCTCTCTATTTTATTTTTGACTAATAGGTTATGAAATAGTCTTTTCTCCTTATAGAGTTGCGAAAGATATAATGTTAACGAATTTTATCTTGTTTTATATACTAGTTGGTATGTGAATTCTGAAATGTGAGTGAAGGCCTATGACATGGGTTTTTTTTTTTTTTTTTTTAATGAACGAAAAATGGGTAGGGGGGCGACCAATGTGGCAATCCTACCTGGACATGACTATAGTAGCACCCTACCAGCTAGGTTCGAAGCTCTACTGAGGTGCAGGGGGACCACGATGAGAGAGGTAACTCAAGTGAGTCTATATTTGAATTTGAACCTTGGACCTCACACTCAGCGCATTTTGTGCATCACCCAAGAACACTAGACCACACCCTTCGATGGTCTATGACATGGGTTTTTGTAATTTCACTTGAGAGATAAATAATAGAAATAACAAGAGAGAGAGAGAGAGAGAGAGAGAGAGAGAGAGAGAGAGAGAGAGAGAGAGAGAGAGAGAGAGAGAGAGAGGTTTACCGTAAAAAATGAAACAAAATGTGTATGCAAAATTTACAGTCTTGGTTGAATGACATGAAAAATTTTACTGAATAAAACCCAAAAAAAAAGAGGAATTGGATCCTAACAATCTCTGCCTTGGGCTAAATGCCCTGAGTCACGAAAGCTGCAATATGGACGTGGGTCCAATCTAATTACAAATACTTGTCCATTGGCCCAAATTGTGAATTTCCCTCTGGGCTGGTTATTGGAGGGAAATTTTACTATTTTACATATAGAAGTATAGAATACAAATCATCCTCAAAAAAAAGAGAGTATAGAATACAAATCTATCCGATTTTCAGTATTCCATTTAATTCTCCACCAAAAATAATATATAATGTGTCTTTTTTTTTCTTTTCATTTTAAAATTTGGTTACTTTATGAACAATGGCGGAACCAAAAAATTTCTTTGGGGAGGCCTTGATTGACCTTAATTTTATGGATGTGTTATTATTATATATGTACATGTTCTTATATTTTTGAAATTATATAAATAAATATTTTTTTCTTAAATCACGTATCATATGATCAATGATTTATAAGCCATGTGAAAAGTATAAATAAATAAATAAAACACTTTCTTTAATATTTACTAATGACATATTAGACAAATGTTGTGATTAAGTCAGTTCTAATATATATCATCTAATAACATACATTTTGAGACAATTATGACTTGATTTTTTTTGGAAGTTATTTATAGATATGCTTAGAGCATTCACATTAAATATGTCAAAATATATAACATTTAAGATCTCAAAACACTACTTTATCTATTTTAACACTCCACTTTATAATACACCAAACATCAAAAGTTTTATTTTTTTTTACCACTTCATTAAAATATTATTTATTTATTATTTATAATTCTTTTTTTTTTCTCCATGAGACATCTCTTTCTCTCTTTCTCTGTGTGTATCTCTCTTCTCCAAGCAAAAACAACCAACCTACCCCACATGGCCACCGCCAGCCACCACCCACTCAATGTAACCACCCAAGCCACCACCCACAACCAACCACCAAATCAATCAACCCACACCCACCAAAGAGAGATTTCACCAAAGAGAGATCGAGAACCTACGACCTCAACACCCAGCAACCCATGGCCTCAACACACGGCACAACCCACAACCAACCACCGAATCAACCCAAACCCACAAATCAACTCAGCACCCACAAATCAATCCACACCATGGAATCAACCTAGCATCTACAAATCAACCCACACCCACAACCAGCAAACCTTGATCAACCTAACCACCACCAGAGCGTCTCGTGTTCAACGTGGCATTGGTAGTGGAAGCTACGTTCAGGGAACACATCCACGACACATTTGACGAGGCCTTTGGAAAAACAGCGATGGCGGCACCGTCCTCGTCGTCGCGTCGCTCATCGTTGTTGAAGTGGAGATCGAGAGTCAAAAAGAGACGGAGAGGCATAGAGAAAGAGAAAGAGAGAGGAAAGCAGTGGAGAGAGGCACTGCACAAGAGAGAGAAAAAGAAAAATAATACGTAACAAAAAAAACTCTAACAACTTGCTACAGTAGGGTGTCAAAGATGACACCCTACTATAGTAAATATGAAAAAATTTTAAGAATAGCATGCTTGATGTAGATGATATTTTAAGGGGATGAGAGCTAAAATTAGGATTTAGCATTTTTCACATCTTTGATGTGAATGCTCTTAGAGTAACAAGAATATAAACACAACAACAATAAAGCTTTAGTTCCAAATTTTCTGAAATTAGTTATTGATCCTAAATAGATTATTCATGATTAGCTACATGTATTCTTTTCCTCCATTATATTCTATTTGAAGTCATTATCTTTGTTATTTCTTTAATTGGCATGTATTTTTTACCAATTATACTCTAAGTGCTATTTTACTTCTTCTTCTTCTTCTTCTTTTTAAGAAGAAGTGCTATTTTACTTTAAGATTACTTGTAAATATACCAATATATATTAGCATAAGGAACTTAAAAAAAAAAAAAAAAAAAAGCCTCCATGTGGCTTTGCCACCATTTATGAGGGGGAAAAAAGGGTGTATGACAAGTTACAATTGGTTAAACATAGAATGAAATGCTAAGAATGTGATAGAGTATTTTTGTTTTGTAGGTCTCTTGCTTTGGATATGGTAACAACTAATTTTTTTTGTCTGAGAATAATTCTCACTAGATATACCATGGTGATGCTGATAGCCAGCTTGCCCAACAATATTAATAAATTGATTAATCATGTTATTATTTATAGTCAAATTAACATTTGTAGTTTTGTACTAGCCACCAACTCATATTTCATAAATAAGATTGAAATGAGACTAGAGCAGTCTCCAATGAAAAAAAAAAAAAAAAAAAAAACAACAACAACAACAACATCCATTTTTAGGGATGGCAACCAGATATGGCAAGATCAAATCATGGATACTCTCTTTTTTGAGGTTGGAAAAATTGCATAGAGACAAAGTGAAGTAAGTAGGGATGGGACATGCATGGTGGAGACAATTGACACTTATGAAAATAAGCTAAATATAATAAAGGAGGAGAGACGACATTAAGGGTCTGTTTGGATACCGCTTATTTTGTTAAAATTGAAAATTTATTGCTAAAAGTACTGTAAATAAGGTAAAAGTTAGCTGAAATAGTACAATGGGGCCTATGAATAGTACCAAAAAGTGCAATGGGATCATGAATAGTAGTAAAAATAAGCTAAATAATGAAATAATTTTCATTTTTCATTGGTATCTAAACGGAAACTAAGTGTATGTTTGGATTACGATGAAAACTTTAGCATTTGGCATTTTTCTGCAATCGGCGTCTGTCAATGGGTCCCGTGCACTGTTCACGGGACCCACAAACCTCTTTTTTCAACAAAATTTTCATTAAAACTGGGTCCCACAGCACTATTCACACATTTAAAAATTATTTTACTACAGTATTTTCAATTTTCAGTTTTCAATAATAAGCGGTATCCAAACAGATCCTACTTATAGTTGAGGATATATATATATTGTTACACTTGACTTTAACTTTAAATAATATTACACTGTTTTTTTTATAAAAAATTTATTAAATGTAAATTTTGAGAAATTCATGGATTGATTATATATATTTTTTTATTTGATCCCTCAATGCTAGCTAAATTTCAAGATTCCTTCCAGGATTTCCGGGCAGGGCATTCTTTTCAACTCGATGCCTTTCTAAACGTATATTCCTTCGTGTAGGTAAAAACTATAAAGGAAGGAAAGAATATGCAACGTGGAGTAGTACTGTTTAATAATGATTTCATGATTTTTTAACATAAAAAGGTAAAAGTAAAAGCAATGGCTGTAGATTGAAGAACATATTCTAATTATTACAAACTTTCAAAATAATGATGACAAAAGATGATTCAAAGTTGATGAATTATCTTTTATGGTACATATTAAAATATTACTCAAAGTTTTAGGTTGTCTTCCCTTTTATGGTACATGAATGCTTTGAGTCCAAATCTTCTGTCTCACTTTTCCTACTCCGCTATATACTCCACAAATAAAAACATGCCACATGTCTATCTAATTTATTAAATACTAAATTTATGCCTTTTGTTATTTCAATTACCTAAATATGATGAGTTATTTATTTATTTATTTTAGGAAATTGAAATAATAGAAGGCATAAATTTATCATTTAATAAATTAGATGGACATGTGGCATGTTTTTATTTGTGGAGTATATAGTAGAGCAGTAAGAGTGAGATAGAAGATTTGAACTCGAATGCTTTCTCCAGTTGTGCATGTGTAATTTGAAACTAAATAAGGAACAAAAACAAAGAATTATGTCTCTCTCTTTTTTCTTTTTTTGCTTAGCAAAAAAACTGATTAAGAGATACTCCCTCCGTCCCAAATTATTTGAAATTTTTTTTAAATGAAATCTAAAAAAATACTCCTAACTATTGCCATCCGTTTGTTGGGATTTTTTTTTTCTTTTTAAATGATCCTAAAGACAAAGCAAGGATGTAATCGAAAAATGATAAATTGCAAATTACATCCCTAAAGTTTGGGGTTGTTTGAATTTTGCATCCTAAAGTTTTAGAATTTGGATTTCATCCGTGGAGTTTAGGGATGTTTAGATTTTATACCATAAATTTTAGAATTTGGATTTTACCCCCTAAATTTTAGGGGCGTTTGAATTTTAAATCCCTAAAGTTTGGGGTGTTTATATTTTATACCCTAAATTTTCAAAATTTGAGGGTATTAAATCCAAACACTCCCAAACTTTAGGGGGCAAAATCCAAGTTCTAAAACGTCAGAGTGTAAAATCTAAACAATCCCAAACTTCAGGGGGTAAATTCTAAATTCTGAAATTTCAAAGTATAAAATCCAAACATTCCAAACTTTAGGAGTGTAATTTGCAATTTACACATAGAAAAATTAGTAAACTAGTGGCTTCTAATTTTAGAAACAAGACGATAATTTGGGACATCATAAAATAGATAAGGATTAACAATTTAGGACGGAACAAGTAGTATGACTTATTGAACAACATTTCCTAGTATATCTATTCAATTTTAAGGAATTGATAAACACACCCCAATTGATTGAAAAAACTTTATTTGGCGCTTTTAAAGTTGTGATCAATTACCTTTAGATTTTGAATTTGCATGGAGCGTGGACCTTTCATATCACTTGCTAAAAAACAAGCACTTCTTTCTTACTAAACCTTGTAAGGATTTGACATTAATGGAGGAGTGGGCAATTTCAAGAAACAGAGAACATAGGACTAGGAAAAAACGCCGAAGGAGCACAACTCACCGTACATAATTACGTGTATAGGGCCATGTTTTTTTCTTTTTTTCCGAAACAGACAAATAAGTATAGCCAAAAATGACAATCGCTTTATCTAAAAACTTTTTTATGTTCAGTTTAAATTTCAAAAAGCTTGCAATATTTGAGCTGTAGCTGTTTGTTTGATTTCTCTACAATCCAATCATGCTAACAAAATTTGATATGATAGATGGTAATTTGGACAATGTATATGAAATTTATCTGTTCACATTCTCTCTGTTTGGACAGTATATTTTACAAGCAGATTTAGTTTATTTGACGTTTAGTTTTGAGTATTAGGTGTTGAAATTTGGTTAATCAAGATATGGTTATACACTTATACTTAGGGGAAAAAAATTAACTTTAAAAAACCATACACAATCAAATAAGCTAAAAAGGTAAAAAGGTTAATGAAAAATCTGATAGCAAACAAAATATATATCGATAGTTAATTATAGTAGCTTTAAAAAACATAGAAAAGTAAAGTAAAGTTAGGCTTTAAAAAACTAATGTAACTCCGAAAACTAATGTGGCCTTTAAAAAAAAATATAGCTTTCACATCATAATCTCTTCAAAGTCAAGTTAATTGACATTGATAACTGTGTAGTCCACAGCCGGAGTACCTTTTTTATCTTCAAAGATTTTCACACTTGAAGTGGAATTCATTATAGGAGTGTGAGATATAGGTGGCAGGTCTAATTTAAGAAAAAAAATTACCATGCATCAAGTTCATGTATCTCCCCTTTAATGTGGGGTCCACCCCATGTGAAGGGGATACATGCACTCGATGTGTATGTAATACCACCTCCTCGTTTAGTAAGTTTTCCAACCTAATACCAATCCGACCCTAATGACAATAATAGGGGTTTGAAAATTTTCAATTTTTTAGTCATATAACTTATTTAAGTGATATACGTAGATAGTTTTATAAATTAGCATGTAATGAGTTAGAGAAAATTCCTCCAAACTAATTTGGAAGAAAAGTTATCATAAAAACTATGAGTTTATAATGGATTAGAGCTTGTTTGGGTCACCAAGTTTTTGTTTTTTGTTTTCAAATGTAGAAAATTGTTTTCTAAAAATTGTATTTGAAACTAATTATCTAGGACAATTTTACCCATTTTTTGTTTTGGCACTTGTTTTCTCATATAGCTGTTTTTTTGTTTCCCTTTGCACTATTTCACTCTTTTTTTTCCCCTCAATTTCTTTAATAAAAAAATAAAAAAAATCACAACCACCCTACTTTAGTTGCCAACATGCATGGCCCCACTTGATTTCATTTTTCACAAAATGGCATTGAACTCTTTCTTTTTCTTTTCTTTTTTCTTTCCTTATTCTTTTTTTGCATCCTAAAAAGACCCAAAATGGCAAAATGTGTATTCAGTTTTTTGTTCAGTATTGTAGAATATGGATTCAGTTTTTAGAAAACTAAAAACAATACCTTACTGGTGGGGCCCATAGTTTTTAGAAACTAAAAACAAAAAACACCCTGAATACAATAGAACCAAACAGCCTTTTAAGTTTTTTTAAATATAAATAAGAAGAATTTGGAATAAAATTTCAAAAATTTAATATAATTTGTGCACCACCACCACTAAGTTAATAGCCTTTTGTTCATTAAAATATGACATTCGTCTAAATACCAAGGGCACAATAGTCATAAAAATGAGAAGCGTTATCCACCCATAATTTTGGAGGAAGATTATAAACAGTTCCCAGAATACATAGATAATAACCCATAATTTTGGAGGAAAATTATAGACAATTTCTAGAATACAATAATATCATACTCTCCCATCTCGTACTCGAACGATAAGCGGAACATTATAATAGGTGAGAGAGAGGGAACACAATATTCCTGCACATTCTCTCTAAATTAGGGTTTTGGAAAACAGAAAGGGGGTGACCCCACCTCCACCGTTTTAAAAAGTGGGACCCATCAAAAATTTGGGCGCTATAAATATAAAGTGCCCACAGAAACGAACAACAGTTCATCGCACACACACTTCATTCATCCTCTTCCTCTCATCTCATGCATGTATGTATGTTTAAAAAAAACACCAACCGAAATTCTCGGCTCTCGCTCCGTTAACTCCAACCAAAAAAAAAAAAAGAAAAAATCAGGGATTTCGATTTTCCATCCAATCACAACTCTATTTTCCCCCCCAACTCACTCACTTTCCCGGAAAAATATATAAAAACAGAGAATTGCCGGGAAAGTTTGAGAGAGAGAGAGAGGAAGAAACTTCTTTTTTTTTTTTTTCCGATTTTATGGAGGTTTGAAGGGAATGATCGAAACTTTCTCTCTCGCTAGCTCAGAAAGAGAGAGAAAGTGAGGGAAAATCGTTAAACCAATGGTGCTTGTTTCGCTGTTTCTCCTGGAACAGTGAAAAACCAGAGCTTTTTCTTTCTTCGAATCTCTATAAAATAAATTTTTTTTTTTAATAATTTAAGGGAAAAAAATAGTTACGATATCAATTGGCTGGTTTCTGTGAATCGAAAAAAAAAAATGGAGGAAGAAGAATGCTTGGAGGAGTTTGTTATGGAACCTTTTGTTGGTGGTGAAGAAATGGATCTCAATTACGAGTTCGATGCGCCTCGGTTCCACGACTTCACTCTGCCTGAGACGGATTTGGAGGCCTTCGAAGCCGGCCGCTGGTTCGATTCCACGAAAACTTACCCCCCTTCGCGTAAGCATTTCCGTCTGTAAATTATATATTTTCATATATATGACCGCTAATATAATTTATTTTGATTAAAACAACGTCACTTTAATGTTTTATCTTTGACATTAATACCATTTTTATTATGCAATAATCATAATTAATCATAAGGTCGGGTTGGGTATATGGTAGACTTATTGTATGTAAATTTGTAATCGTAAATTTAATATCTTTAACTATGAAGTGGGGAAGTTGTGAAAAAATGAATGGGAGTCTTTAGTACCGTACTGGTGACAGTGACAATTCATCGTCTACCTCAATGGGCATCATCAATTTTATTTCACATGTCACTTTTTTTGTTTGGGTGCTTACATAGTTATGATCAATCATAGTATCATGTCATGTCATGTGGTTTAGTCTGCTTCAAAGTTTTTAATTTTTTTTTTATTAATTTCTAGCTTTCATGATAAAGTTGAACTGGGAAAAAGGAGGTCTTGTGGAAATTATGACTTCCTCTGATAAATTGAGAAATGATGAACGCATGAATTATATTGGGAATGATTCTGATAGTTGCACAACTCCCAAAGTTTCTGCAACCGATGATAATAACAAAGGTATCAATTTACTCAATTCTTTAACTTCATCTTTTCCTGTGATTATCATTATGAATAAAATCAATGTGGTTATTAGTCTCAATTTTTAATCATTATCTATGATTGAGAAACTTTTGAGCATTTTCATGCTGAACATGGTTATGAAATTCTGGGCCACAATCATATGATAAGTTTAGCAATAAAATTACCATTTCTTGGCATCAATAGTTATGAGTTTTTGAGATAATGGTTAGTTAGCCCTGGGTCAAATTTAAAACAAAATATTCTAATTACAATCGTGATAAAGTGATTAATGGAGATTGATTGTTCTAGGATGTTAACCTCTTAGCATTTGATTTGGTCGATAAATCTTTTTGTTATCCTTATCATAGGAAGTTAGAAAAAGATTTTTTTTTCCCCATTTTTGAACAAGTTATGAAATTACCATAGAGGCAATATTTTTTTTTTTTTGGACAAAATTTAACCACAAAATTAGTTGTAGTTTAAGACTACAACCTTACTTAATAAAATAATTATTACTACATATTTTGAAAATCTAATTGTTGAGTTGTATGATCTTTACGCTTTCAATACACATATCAAATTTTGTGTTAATTGGATATTATTACTATATGATCTATAAGCTTATATTTTATGCATAATTTTAAATTATAAAAACTTACAATTTAAACAATTTATTGATGACATAGCTATTGATCTTCAATTTTCTAAAAATTTTGCAAGCACAAAGTATATAAGAAGAAGATTTAAATTAATGGTGGATTTGTCAAAATTCACCTCCAATAAAAAAATATTGAGTAAGGTTATAGCCTAAAGCTAAAACCAATTTTGTAAATAAGCTTTATCTTTTTTTTTTTTTTTCCAACATTCAGAATTTTTTATCCCTCATATGGTCCATGCAAGTCTCTTTGTTTTGCTCGTTGGTGGGAGGTAGGAAATCCGAAAACCGGCTAAAGGTTCTTCCTCCAATATGAGGGGATTCCCCACTTTTTGTTTTGTTTTTTTTCTTTGGCTTCTAAAGGGATAAATGAAGAATCAAGTGGTCCAGAAAATGTGTGTTGTAGCTTTCAGTTTTAATTTAAGTACAACTGGATCCATGTTATTTCTGCACTCATGTAATCACATGAAAACAATAGAGGATTGTTTTATTCTATGAGCCAATCTTTTAGTGACTCATATTATTCTAGTGTTCTATTTTTTACCTTTATATATATATATATAAGAGCCCCTGGTTTGAGTAATTATTGCTGTTGTTGTTGTTTTTTTTTTTTTTTTTTAATTTTTAACTTGAGTCCCTTCTAAAAGTAGAATGGATTTTTGGCAATACATGGTAATGACCAACAACTCATATTGCAGTACTGCATAGTCCAATTGTTTTTTTTTTTCGGGTGGTGGTGAACAAAATTTAATTTAATAAGTCACTACAGGAAGCTATAAAATATAAATTGAATGCCATCTAAATCTAATGTGACTCTTAAGTAGCACTTATATATATACAAAATAAAAAATAAAAATCTAATGCGACTCTATATAATAAATAATTTTATGTAATTGCACATCAAATGCAATTTCTGTTTACTGCATCAAAAGATGCTTGTTTCAGTATTTTTGGCCCATATATGTGTGGATATCTGGTATATGTCAGTTGTGTATCTAGAATGCCAATTTTGCACTGCATTTTAGGTTCTTTTAACCTTTTTATCATACCCATTTTTTATCTATCTATAACACATGCAGTTTTGTTATCATCTTCATTGTATTCTCAAAGTCCAAATTATTTAATTACTTGCAGCCTTTGAGAGAAGTAATTCCCTCCCTTTCAAGAATCTTGCTTTGATTAGGTCAAGAGTTTTGTAACTCAACTGGTTGGCATATCTTAGTGTTTTAAGACATCTAGGGTTCAAATCCCTTCGCCCCCATTGTAACTATTGAATTATCAAAAAAACCCTGGTTTGATCAAAAAGTTCTTTTGCTTTTCACAATAGAGGTTCATGTACATGGAATGTTTTTTTTTCCCCCACCCTTCCGTGGAAGGAGACTTATTTTAGTGAGAGCTTTGTAACACTGGTGTGTATATATATATGGTTAAACTTGCATTTGGGCAGTGAAAATCAAGTGCTAATATGTATGATGCCCTGTTGGTAACTGATGACAAATACTCAACCATATATTATGCTAGGTTTGAATTGTATTATAAGGATTCCTTTATTCCCTTAATCCAAACTTGAGTCCCAAACACTTATATTTACCAATATAGTGGTGCATGGTTGCAAGAGGTCTAATGGGAAAGTCATCAGCATCTTACCAATAGGAAGTTGAACTTGCACCACAAGCAATGGCAAAGGTGCTTTCATATTATTTAGCTTGTGCATGAATTTAATTCTGTTGCTATAGAATTCACTCTTTAAGTTTTTGTTGACAAATTATTACAGAAGTACTTATTCACCAATATGATTGCATGTCCTCCACAGATTCATTTAGCAGTGCTCAAATGGCCCAAGCTAGTCCAAAATCTAAAACAAACTCCCCTGTCAAGTCAACTAGGAGTTCAACTTTAATGAAACCAACAGCAAGTCATTTGGCCAAGCAGAACAAACCTAGGTTTCAGAAGAAGTTAGAGAATATTGATGAAAAGGGTTCAGGGAGCTTTCCTGTGATTGACAACCAAGCTACAAAAAGGCAGAAGTTGGAGGCTGGTTACTTACAGAAGGTACACTAGAATTTGTTAATTCGGTATTTTGATGCCTTTGATCTGTCTATAACTGTCATTATAGTCATGAGTTCTGGAGCATTTGTATGTGTAAACTACATCTTCAAACTGAAGGTTTTACAATTATGTTAGACTCCTTTTCAGGCCAGAAACAGAATTCAATTTTAATTATTTTAAAGATTGACATAAGTAAAACATCGTCTTAGTAATACACAGATGCTTCAATCTGGATTGAACCTGAGAGATTTGTACATCATTCACTTCACTGAAGGTCATTTTCATTTGCAAAAATGTAATGATCTGTTTCAAATGTATGTTGACTCTCTAGATAATTTTCCATGGTAAGTTGTAGCGAAGGAAATACTAAGATTTGTAAGAATAGTTCTGGATCTCCGAAACACTGCCTGCAACATGAATATGTAGGGACTGGTGAGACTATATTGTAGATGACACAATGCTTCTGTTAACTCTTTATTTTTCCCCCTTTTCTCACATCCATTTATTAGTTATACAACATGGGATGCGTAGCATCTTGTGTTGATTCTTTTGATATTTATCTGGAAATGCACGGTTCTGATTGTACCTCTTAGTTTTTGGATTTTCGAAGTTTAAGCTTGCTAAACTAGTAAGATGTCTTTAGAATTTGGTTATATACAATATTCAGTATTTTTTTTCCTGGTAGAATAAAGTATTCAATAGTTAACACTAATCTCTCATATGATAATCTTAAGAGCTTTCCTTAATTTTGCAAAGCAGGTTGCTCACCTGAAGCATCAAGCTCTTTTGCTTCACAAGGTACCTAAAAAGGTATGCTACATATGTCAGGGAGTATATGCCCATGCTTAAATTATTATCACCCTTTCACTAAACATATCTTGTTTAACACGTTTCTTTAGTAAACACTATTTTTGTCAATGCTTTCTGTATCATCTGTAGATTGGCTAAATTATTTTGAGTTGTTATTGCAGGTTGCAACCATTGATGTTAACTATGTGCATACTAGACTTAAAGTTACTATTCCTAGAGAACCTGATCTGGCAACAGCACGTAGGGCCCAAATACATAGGTATGGTCATTTCTTTTAAGATTGTGATTGTGAATATATACATCTTGAGGTTGAAATACCAAAATATGCATAATGAGTCGATGCCCTGTTGAATGTTCTGAACTGCAGGTCTAAGATCAACACAGGGTTGGGTGAACATGCAGAATCAAATACCCATAGCTTCAAAGCGCACCCCTTGAACAGAAAAGTTGGTACTTTTCAGTTTATTAAGTCGATTCTTGTTGAGTTTTGGGGGAATTTTACATTTCTGAAGAAATCTAATATGATATATGTAAGGCACAACACATGATCTTGTTAACACATGGCTCTTGGGCTTTGCAGATTCTCGAGGCTCCTTCATTGCTTCCTCCTAAAAAGAAAATATCACAGCTGCAAGAGTTTCAAGTAATTAGCAAACAAGTTTATTTGCTGTGTCTTTTTATAATGGGTACTTTTTTGAAATATCTTGACAACATTCAATTGCTTTGTAGGTGTTTCACCTGAAGACCTCAGAGAGGACTATGCAACACACATCCAGTAATGTAGGTCATAAAGATGATCATTTCCACAATATGTTCTTATATTCTCCAATATCAGAAGCTAATAATCTCTTCATTGCAGGTGGGGAGCATAGCTAATTTTAAATTTATTTCACAATATGAAGCCATGGACGGTAAAAGGTAAAAATGTCGAAAATTTTATCATCTTTTTGTTCAAAGTTGAAGATTTTGCATTCGTATCCTCTCTAGTGTGAAGTGTTTGTAATAATACGTCATAGTTTATTGCTGTTCCTTGTGACTTGATCCACATTTCTGAGCTTTTTAATTTCTTTTTGGTCATAATATTTTTTCCAAGAATCTGAAGTTCATTTTTCTTATGCAATGAACAATCACATAGAATATCTGATTTTTGAGCTCAATTATTTTTCCTCTTCCTATATGATGTTCTTCATACATGCAAGCATTTCATACTCATTTATACAATATCTTCCTATCAGATGCTTATGGTTTTATGCTTAATTTTCAACCATAGGCTAAATGCTTTAAGCCAGGAGAAATGCAAAACAATCAACAAATCTAAAACTCACCCTATTACTAATAAGGTAATTTCATTAATAACATTTGGAAGCCCTTTATTGAGATTTTTATTGTTGGTGATAACCGTTTGTGAGCCATGTTGCACCCAATACAGATACTTTCAAGAAAAGAGGAAGTTGGTGTCTTTCGAAATTCCAAACAAGAAACCACAGTCCCAAGGGTAACTTAATACAAAATCCTTTATGCACAGCTCTTTATATTAATGGTTTAGTATTTCTGAAGTTATTCCTTCTTTTAACATTTGGCTTATGCTTCCTATTAGGAACTCAGTTTTTCAACCGATAAGAGGTTTCCAGTCGAGCCACCGATAGAATTATTAAGTAAGGTATGAATAAATTGGGGTATTTTGTGATTTATTCTTAGTCTCCTTTTAGAGTGGATTTATGCCTATTGTATTGTCAGGTAATTTTTGCATAGATCTGTATCTTGTTTTCAATTATGCAATTTATAAATTCCTTATGTGTCATATAAATATGCCTACTAATATGCTGTCATAATTGCCAGCTCTCCCTAGCATCTGATGCCCAGCTCAATGGGAAATCTCCGTCAAGAAGTCCTCTGCCAACTAAGGTTAGTTTCTTCATCCTTTGCTTGTTGGAAGACAGAAATTGCAAAGTTTATTTTGTGTTCTTACTAATACATGAGTGTTTTGATTGCTCTAATTAAGGATTCAAAAGAGAACACACCAAAACCTTTTAAAGCACGCAAGGTATGTTTGTGTGGCTACTTACGACATTAGCTAGCATTTTGTAGTTTCTATTAATCCAAAATTATAGCGAAACCTAGTATTTATGACTAGAAATAATTATATTAAAGTTTCATTATCTGTTTTAATGCTCATGGTTTCATTACATCCAAGTTGTAGGTGATAAATTTGTTCGAAGAAAAATTGCAGAGTTTGGGTGGTAAGCAGTATCAATGTGGGAGTTACAGGATGATTCCTGAAGTTGGACCACAATTGTACATTAACAGGTAGCACTTGGTTCTAAATTAGTTTGAATTGAAGTACACCTTGTTATTTGTTCAGTCTTATTGTATGGAACATTGATTCTTTTCAAAAATCATGCAGCTTTTTTTTTTTTTTTTTTTTTTGAGTTTAATTAATGTATATAAGTAATAATTTATTCTATACATGGAACCAGGGAAATCAGATTACGTTCATGGTAAGAATAGGGGTTATATTATTTTTACAAAGTTAATAACTATCCTCTTTCTTTTTTCTTTTAAAAATAATAATAATAATTCATTAATTACAACAATGGGGAGGGGAAAATTGAACCGTGGTTCTTTTAATAAAAAATAACAAGCTATGCCACGGACCTACAAAGCTCTTGGCAATAACTTTCTTTTAGGAACCTGAAATTAAGCAACAAAAATATGATGTCCACCTTAACACTGCAAGTGACACTGTATGTTCCCTTCCCTTCTTTGTCCTTATGAAATGAGGAGTTTTTTTTGGGTCTTTATAGATTTTTTTTTTTTTTTTTTTTTTTTTTGGGTGGGGGTAAAGAAATTTGGAAAAGGAAAAACAGGCTTTCAGTCATGCTATAGATGTTGTGAAAAATAAGATTGGTTATTAGAAATTATTTAGACAAATATTTTTTTAAATGCATTTGTTTTATTATGTTTCCTATTTTTGTACTGCTATGAATCATGTTAATCTCTTGTGATTTATGTCCAACTGAATTCTTATGCAGAAAGTCTAGGGTTATAACAAAATTTCACAATATTTTCACAACACCCTTATTTTGAGTTGCGGTGATCTTGCTTTATATATATTTTTTACATATGTTGGGTTGACAATTCAAATTGTTATGAAATTTTATTGTGCCCGTTAAAGAACTGGTTGGTATTACTTATGAGTTATGACCTTCATATCACAGGAGCACAGACATATGCTGAGAACAAGAGCATGAAGATGCCCTACCATTTTTTATGTCAATGCTTTACCCAAGCATTGCATAACAATGTGGACCTTGTACTCCATCAAATTCCAGGGAAGATGCCCTTACCAGCCAAAAATTTCAGGGTCTATAGTTGATAGCAGCTTTTTGTGCTTTCTCAGTTGTACTATGGTTGATAACAAATTTTTTGTGCGTTATCAGTTGTAGCGAATGAAATAATAAATCCATTTTTTCCAGTTGTAGCTTTCTTAATAAAATTAGCAGAGACCAGCAGTGTACAGCGTTCTAGTATCTTCCCTAGTTTTTGGTCTTATCAAAAGCTTTATGTGGCAGATTGCAATGCAGAAAAAGCCTGAGAAATATAGAGAACAATTCATGTTTTTCCTCTCGGTAATATCTCCAAATTTTCTTTTTTTTTTGAGAGGAACTCCAAATTTTCTTGTCATATAATAGGTTTGAGCGTCAAATATGTACACATTTTACTATCAATTTTCTATTTTGGAAGTCAATGGGGTTGTATAGAATATATGATTGTACATTAGGATGTTGTGTCGTGCCATAGAACCAAACCTTTCACAGGTGTTAGACCACCAATTATCAGCACTCCTACAAATGGGCCTCATAGAAACCCATAGGCTTCGTACTGCTATGGTTCCACATGTAGTATATATACGAGTCCTGACCTTTTTTTATTCAACATTTTTTTAACAATGCTCACCAGCCGGTTAAGCATCAATAATAGAAGAGTGGAAAAATACTCGTGAACCTGTCTCAGAGAAGCAGAATCTTACAGGTTCAGCTAAATCATGTGAAACTATTGAATGACAAAAGCATTTAAAGGGCTCTAACTGCATACATTAATTACACTAGAACATAGACTAGCTGACACCTGGTACTTAAACAAAATAAGTGTACCTACAGATAGTCAGGGCTTTGATTGTACAAAAAGGCTGGAGATTTAGCTGTTCAAAACTTAGTCTGATCTGTTGTATATAGAACTTAATACATTAACATTAAAATAGTTGGTAAAATGTTGTGGAACCTAGTCAGCTGGGCATAATAATCTAGTTGGAAGAGAACTAAGCCCATCAAAATCAAAACTTGGGATTTCCCCTTGTTCCATCCTACTTCTTTTTTGTTCTTTCTGTTTCTGTTATAATGGATGCCAAAAAGACTGAAACGTAAACTTCCTTCAAAGGGTGTTCTTGGATATAACTTCACCAAACTGAACAAGCCACTGAGCATCAGATGAATTGTTGTTCTGAACTTGCTGCTGCTGCATTTTTGATTGTTGCTGTCCTTTGTCAATCACAAATTGAGCATAGTCAATGGTCTTCGGTGGATCAAGACAGGCTTTTCTGGGAGGCGCCGGAAGCAGGGAGACCAAGACCCTTGTAACCTCATGCATGGTTGGCCTCTCAGATGGGTTACGCTTCGTGCACAGGAGAGCAAGTTGGAAGGTCTTCCTGACATGGGATAAATCCATGCATGTTACAGAAACCTCAGGGTCAACAGCCTCCATTACTGTGTTATTATCTGCCTTTGACAATATCTGAGAATATAACTCAATCAAGTTAAAAAGAAAGATGAAAAAATTTAAGACCAAAATCAACTACGTCAATCTAAATTAATGTTTAAGATCCGTTAAGATTCAGAGCCTCTAACACAAGTTGGAAAAATGTATTTCATCCATAGACCAAAGTAAAACAACTCAAGCATAAACTTTGAGAACAGGAAACAGACCAGTTGATGCAAGTTTGACTCATTGTCCACTGCCTTCTTCCCAGTCAGTAGCTCCAGAAGAACAACACCAAAGCTATAAACATCCGATTTCTCATTGAGCCGGGAAGTTCGGGCATACTCTGGGTCAATGTAGCCTATAGTTCCAAGAACATAAGTGGATGCATGAGTTTTGGTGGTAGAGATGCATTTGGCAATCCCAAAATCAGAGAGACGAGGCTCAAAATTCTCATCCAACAGGATATTTGAGGACTTTACATCCCTGTGTATAATACGGGGGTTGCAGTCATGATGAAGATAGGAAAGTCCCTGAGCAGCCCCAACTGCTATTCTCAATCGTGTCTCCCAATCAAGTTTTACCTTCTTTGATGATCCTGTCATGTATGTCAGCTCAAAACAATCAGGCAGTGCCAGTTCCAATTAATTAATTAAAAATTGAAATAAATAAACTAGTAAATAGGTGATTTTCAATTGTGTCAAGAGTTACTTCCCTAAAAAAGCTGTAAAAACCGAAATCTCAAAACAGTTAACAGTATTCAATCTCACAGTTTATCACCCAAACAAAATCTGACCATTTGGCTGTTTATTAAATTAGTTACCACCTTAAGTTTTATTTTATAAACGTAATTCTACACCCAATCAAAGCATCAACTATAACTTCCTGTGTTCCACAAATTAAAGAACATGACAGCATTCCTTTGCACCAAAACTTTTGATATTAACATAATGAAAACAAACAACAGTTCAGGCAAGCAACTAACCATGAAGCATATCCCATAGAGAACCGTTCACCATGTAGTCATAGAAGAGGAGGTTCCCATAGGGAGACAGTGCATAACCATGCAAGCTGACCACGTTCCTGTGTCTGATGCTACCAATGGTTTCAAGCTCAGTCTCAAATTCTCGCAAGTTGTTAGGATACTGGTTGTAAAGTCGCTTAATTGCAATGGGTCGGGAATTCTTCAAAACACACTTGTATACTGTGCTAGAGGCACCATAGCCTATGATATACTTCTCACTTAAATTCTCAGTGATTCTCATTATATCATCAAAGGTGTGAATAGCCATATCCATGCGAAGAATTACCATTTTAGGGGGACCTGGCAAGGAAAGAAGCACATTAGGATACAGAGTTAAAGACATGCAATATAACCCACTCCTTAACAAGTCGATTTAGCATTACAAAGAATGTATTACCTTGCCCTGTTCCAGTAGATCCCTTTGTCAAATGCTTTGGTTGGTTGGATTTGTAAATAGCAACAATTACCATAGACAATAATGCGATGAGGCCCAGAGTCAGAGAAATAACAGCAGCTCTAGAGAAAAGTGCTGGGGTAGAGAAAAATATATTGCAATATTAGGATAAAATTCCAACAGCCAATCCCATGACATGAACAAAAGTCTGTGATCATTATGTATATAATGGTAGCAGAATCTGATAGATACGTAACAAAATCACACCAATAGAAACGAGCAAGTACCTCTAGATTTTGGCATGTAAGGTCCACATATTGATCCCAACCAGTTGCCACACAATAAAGGATTTCCAATGAAGCTGATATAAACGTACACAAGTCAATACAAGAGCCTACATGAATGTAGACAACAATTATTTCCCATACCTGTCTGCTGAAAACCGTGAGAAGTTCCACATAGGAGGTACAATGCCTGATAAGTTGTTGTAAGAGACATTCCTAAAATATTTGGGAATTGAGCATTAGAGCAATCCTCACAAGTTACATGAAAAAACATGTTTAGTAACAGGAGATTCAACTTACAAAGTGGCTAGACTGAAACAATTTGTTAGTTGATCAGGAATTTCTCCACACAAGTTGTTGTTGTTCAGAATCCTACCATAAGATATTATCAAAAGGAAAATGACATCAACATGAAATCCAGATATATGCTAGGTACAAAACCTCATCAAATTAGGAAGGGTCAGCAGACGGGATGATACTTACAGAGTGACAATATTTTGCAACTGCCCAAACTCTGGAGGAATGCTACCAGAAAGGTTATTGAATGACATATCACTACAAAATTAAGGCAAAAATATAAAATGTGATGGCTTAAGAATACTCGGACAAATACACCCATATGTCTGATTAACTCACATAATTTGTATGCTTCTGAGGTTCACAAATTCTGCTGGTATAGGCCCATCAAGACAATTGCCACTTAAATTCCTGACCATAAATTTTCATCAACGACATTATGTGCCATGATATCATGGTAAACCAATGACTCCAGAAAGAATAAACAAAAACAAATATATAAAAGGGGGAGGGGGGGGGGGCCTAAATTACAGACTTACAGGGTGAGAAGATGCTCAAGATCACCAACAGAAGCTGGAATTGGACCAGAGAAATTATTTCCTGAGAGATCCCTGCCAACATGGAAATTTGAGAAGCCTAAGCTTAGATGGACTCCAACTAACGTAACAAACTTCATTATGACACTTACAGTGTATCGAGATTAATAATATGCCCCAGCTGAACAGGAACCCAGCCTTTGAAATCATTTGCAGATATATTTCTGCAGGTCCAGAATATTTTTCTTAGATCAGTCTACAGGAAACATGTACAACTAAATCATAACTTATTATTTTGATTTCAATGAGCCATCACTTACAGATAGGTCAAACTCTCTAGATTGCGGAAACCCAATGGGATCGATCCATTTAAGCGATTACCATGTACATTGCTTCAGAGAGAGGATACAAAACCAGACACATTACAAGTTAATGTGCATAGAGTAGGGGAAAAATAATAGATAAAAACAAGAAATTGATGACATACATCATTACAATAAATTTGATGTCTTACAATTGATTCAATGCTGTGCAAGAGCTGATATTGGATGGAATGGGTCCTTCTAGCTCATTGTTGGCAAGATTCCTGAGGCATTGTAAAACGAAGAAATTAACAACAGAAAATTGTTGAAAATGACAAAAGAACAGACAATAGTAACAAATACGCACAACTCAAATAACTGTTCCAGCTTTCCTAGTTCAGCCGGAATCTGCCCATCTAGTTTGTTATCATTCAATTGCCTGCAAATACTCCGGGTTCAGTACACAAGAAAAAATATAACAAAATGATCTTAAAGATTAGTGTGGTGGGATATATCTCACAAGTAGCTGAGCTTTGACATGTTGCCAAGCTCTGGAGGAATTGGCCCGGTAAGCTTGTTGCCATGGAGATATCTGGTGAAACAGGTGTCAAATACATAAAATCCCTTGGTAAATTAGTTTCCATTTCAGGCAACAGGAACTCACAGTTTTCCAGTGTATGACAAGTTGCCAAGTATTGGTGGTATGGGCCCAACAAGTTGATTCTCACTCAAATCCCTACAAAGAGTAGATATAAAATACGCAACTCTTTAAAATTTAGGCTGAAGATACTCGTAACAGCCACATGAAAAGAACTTCAATTAAAATATCATGGCAAAAACAAAACAGGAAGAAAAAATTCTTTAAATTGTAAGCAATAACATGCATACGTACAGGACAGCCAGGGCCTGCATTAAACCAATCACCTCTGGAATCCTCCCCGTTAGCATATTTCCCTGCAGGGACCTAAAACACAAGACAAGATTGCTGAGAAGTGCCCCAATGGTTTTGAGTGCCCCAATAAACTAACTCTCATCTCAGAAATTGTACAGTTCCTTGTGTGATTGAAATTGATAAAATTCTAGTCTGGCAGGAAACTTACAACGTTGCCACTTGTAGGAATCCAATATTGAACGGAATCTCACCAGTGATTTGATTGTAGGAAATGTCCCTGAAATTACCAACGCAAATTAAAAATTTATAAAAACCTACACTGCATATAAAGGGAAATGAAAAATTACATAAGTAATGAGACTTACAGGATTTCAAAGCTTGTACAGTTCCCAATGCTGTCTGGGATTGTGCCAGTTAGATTATTGCCTCTAACATCACTAGAAACAAAATAAGAAAGTTCCAAGTTCATGATCAAAGAAAATTTCAAACAGATGGAAAACAATGCAAAGTGAACACAAGACAGAATTTGAGCACTCACAAATACCACAGGCCAGTTAATTGACACATATCAGGCGAGAGTGTTCCAGTCAATGCATTGCCACGTAACCCACTGCAAACACAATTTGAACCAAATGATTGAAAAGTTATAGGCTTCTACCGTCTGATAATATACTCTTCAAACATAACAGGACCAAAACATCAAAGAATACCGTCCCCCTTTCACCATAACATAATGCAGATGGTAGGATGGTCTAATTGAATCCCTTAGTGAGGACTCCAGTACTTACAGATATTGCAGTACTTCATTCCAATATAGAAGTCTTGGGATGTCCCCCGTAAGCTGATTCCGGGCAAGATCACTAAATATAAAAATACCAAAAGAAAAGCTAGTTCTATCAGCAGAAATGAATATGCAATGATGATCTTAATACATGACCAATTAGGAGATTAACATCATAGAAAATTACTGCATTCTAACAGCCACTGGGAGCATATAAACTTGAACACATGACAATCAAGAGAAGCTTACAGGGTCTTGAGGTTCGGTATCTGAGTTAATATCGAAGGAATAGGACCAGTGAGCTGATTGTTCTTCAAACTCCTACATGCAGGGAATTGGCTTTAGTTCTTACAACAAAAACATCTCTGTGAAATATAACATGCGGAAAGGCAATGTATTAGCAAAAACTTACAGAAACTCAAGCTGCTTAAGCTTAGATATCGAAAAAGGTATGTCCCCATACAGCAAATTATCAGACAGCTCCCTACATTCAGAGTAAATTTATTTATTTTTAAATCTATCAAAAGTACAATGCTTTCAAAGTTTTGTGTAGTCATATCCCTGAAAAGGGATAAAAAAAAGAGACAGAAATTATACAGATGCACAAGAGAACCACAGTTTCCAATTTCATCTGGGATTTGACCAGTTAGCTTATTCCCTTGAAAGTCTCTGCAATTTTTCCAAGTACATAACACAAGTAATGGTCATTTATATGAAAACTGTACAGAAGCATCACAAACTTTAAAAAAATATTTAAAAACAGAAGTGCCATAAGTCAAAAACATACACGGATACAAGATTTCTCAAATCTCCAATGGCTGGTGAAATCTCTCCACCCAGGTTCAAATTAGACAAATTCCTTCAACAATGTAACAGAAACCTTCGAATTAAACAAACCCATTTGACACTAACATTTTAACAATAAGAATAAAGGATAAAAAAAATGCAACAGTATAGCTCATCGGAGTTTTAGTGCCAAAAGAAAGAGCGTGGGTATTAGGAAGAGAAGTATACAGAGAAAGCACAGAGAATCTGGAATTGTCGCAAAAGACACCTCGCCAGGAACAGAAATCTTGGTTGTGCAAGTCATCCCAGTCAAGCAAAACATTTGCTACGTTGCTCAGCGAGGCCTTTATCGACATTAAGGCTTTGCCTACATAAATTACATCCACACCATTTATGTATTAGAATGAGAGTACGTGTGCGTGTTCACTTACCAAAATAAATACGCATACAGTGATATTATCTGATAATATGGTTCTGGGACAAGCAAAAGAATAAAACTTTGCATATAAAGAAAGAAGTCTCTTTTCGTAATTCCGTTTTTGGACCCTGTTTGGATGGTGGGAAAATGTGGAAAAGCAAGGACCAAGAACAACAGGGCAAGTGATGGCACTCATTGACTTTGGTCAATATGAGTTGAAAATGCTCCAAGAGAAGCACAGACACGCAGTGAGGTTTCAAAAAACTCATTGGTTTTTTTTGTTTTGTTCCTTGTTTGGAAGCAAGGAATCAGAGAATCACAAAGCATAAGCCATTAATGGTTTTTCAAGGCCAAAAACAACAACTTGGACTTCATAGTTGGAAGCTTCTTATTATAGCTTCTTTGGGCTACAAAACAAGCTTCAACCATAGAAAATTTTTGGCAAAAAGAGAAAACAAAACAAAACAATGCTCGAAGTTCAAACACACACACACAAAAAAAAAAAAAAAAGAGCTACCTTGGTCATCAAGTGGTGAAACATTGGGACATAGACAAAACAGAAGCACCATTATCAAGCACAAACACAAAGACAGCTCCTTCTTGCTTCTCCACTCCAACAACACCCATTTCTCCATATTGTGTCCAGAGCAAAAATGAGTGAGAGAGAATGAACAAGAAGAAGGTGTTTTGAGATAATAAACTGAAGATGATATAGAGTTCTACTATTGTTTGTATGACGGAGAGAGAGAGAGAGACAGAGATAGAGCAGGCGTTTAGCGTGAACTGTAAGGAACACAGTTAATGAGTCTGGCTGGGAAGAGTGTGTGTACTGTAGATAGAGAAATTGTGTAGGAGAGAGGAGCTAGAAAGAGAGATTTGAGAGATGTAAACGGCGGTGAAGCGACGTTAAATTGAGAAAAGAAAGAGAGAACGAGACACACACAGCGGCCGTCATTCGTACTCTCCGTTTCCCAATGTTGTTGCATTTTTCGACAGGCTAGCAATTGTTCACTGGTACTCCCACGCGCAACATGTTTTGGAAAGTAACCGCGTGCATTTTTCAGAACCCTCTGCTATTGCATTTATATATATATTAATTTAAGTTTGGGTTAATTTTGATTTTGTTCTTAATTGATAGAAAACTGTTGGTAAAATTACAATTGTCAATTTTTTATTTAAAAAATGTAATTCTTACAAGGTGTGGAATGTAAATAATTAGTGTGCATTTGGGTTTCTATTAAAGCTCGCATTTTGCTTAAAATTCTATACTATTTGTAAGTTTGGCGATAAAAAAGCCTATTTTTCAACTTATGCAGCTAATTTTTTCACACAGTCAAGTACTGTTTTTGGCCCAAAAAAACTAAGGTTAAGTATTGTTTGTGTTCTTGCTCTTTATTTTTAACTCATTTTTTTTATTATTGTAGGTCTCACTCTACTTTTTTTTGTTAATAGTATTCTCAACAAGCAAATAATCAGCTTATTTTATTTAATTTTCAGTTTTTATTTTTAGTACTTTTAATAAAACACTAGATAAGTTATTCTCAATTAAAGATTAAGAAAATCCATATTTCTAGAAAAATGGGATTGAGTTGGAATTCAAATATCCATAGATATTTGTCATTGTGTGATTTGCAATAAAAAATGGGAATAAATTTTCCAACATTCTTAAAAATCCTAAAACTTTACTCCGACAAAACATCCCCTTAAGATTTTTAAATTTTGAGATATACCTTTAACATGACATATCTTTTTTATCTAAGCCATTTAGTTGATGTACCGTGATGAGGTGTCTCTTAAGAACCTACTCAACTTAAAATGACATAATTAAATGAATTCAAACATTAAAAATTTTGTGGGGTAAAATCAAAATACCACCAAGTTTAAGGGTTTAAATTGAAAAAGAATATCGATAAATTGCAATTTGCCCCGAAATTTATGGTCTAAAATGATATAGTTTTGAATGAAAAAAATGTCACTATTTTGAGCTTAGTTAGCTCTTAATGGATACCTCATTAGTCATTACAATGCATTAATGGAATAACTTAAATCCAATATTTAAAGTCTTAGGAGAAAATATCGAACAAAGTTTCTTTTAAAACTAATTTGGAGAGAAACTTTTCAAACTTCTCATATATCTCATTTTTTTTGTGAATTTTGAAAATCTAACCGTTGAATTTCATGTTCCTTATGTTCTTAACATGCATATCAAATTTCGTTCAAATTGGATATTATTTGTTATTCGATTAATAAACTTATTTTTTATACACAATTTTAGATTATAAAAATTTGAAATTTTAACATTTGTTTGATAAGATAGCAATTGATTTTTGATCTTTTTGAAATTTTACATGCATAAAGAATATAATAAGAACATACAACCTAACTGTTAAATTTTTAAAATTCACACTCAATATAAAGAATTTGTAAAGTTTCTATCCAAACTTTGTTCTAATCAAAATTATCTTCTTTCTTTTTATTATTATTATTTTTTTAATATAAGAAAGCTGCCTATGGCTTTAGTTATTGACACGCGCTTTATTGTATGGCCGTGAATAGCGTCGTACGAGGAGATATGTGTAATAGACTTATAGCGTGGCAATGACAAAAGGTGGCGTAGGATAGGGACTGTAATTGTAAATTGTTGGAACGAATTAACGAGACTGGAAAAAGGCTGTTTCCACTCCCTTGATGAAAGGAAAAAGAAAATAAAGAAGATATGTGTTTTGGTAAAAGAAGAAAGAGAAATGAAATAAATAAAATGTATTTTACATTTTTAATCCCTTTAACTTAAAAAAAAAAATATATATATATATATATATAAATGTAATTTTATACAAGTAAAATCTTTTTAAAAGAATAAAAATCTGTTTGGGATCCACTTATTTTATTGAAACTGAAAATTTTTTGCTAAAAATACGGTAAATAAAAGTAAAAGTTAGCTGAAATAATACAGTGAGACCCATTAATAGTACCAAAAAGTACAGTGAGACCCATTAATAATAGCAAAAATAAACTGAATAGTAAAATAAGTAGGCAAAAATAGTTTTTACCAAACGGAAACTTAGAATAATTTTATGGATTTTGATAGAAAATTAAAAATAAAAATTAAGTAGAATTTGTGGAAGTATTTTCTCTCTATAGTAAAAATAAAAATTAAGTAGGATTTTATTTTCTCTCCACATTTTAGTAAATTATTTTAGGTAATTTTTTATGAAAATGTAATTAATTATTTTGACAATTTTTTGAAATTTTATAAAAAAATTCAACATAAATGGTTAATGTATTTTATTAACCAACATGTCGTTTGTTTTTTTTTTTTTTTTCCTGCTTCCATGCATAATTTTTTTTTTTTTTTGTCTTTTTATTATTATTATACTGTATCTTGGTGGGGAAGTGATAAAACATAATGGATCACATAAAAAAGGGTTTCCCGAGTTCCTAAAATGACCACAAGAATCGTGCTTCTGTTTCTGTTTTTATGCAACCGACCATAAAACTAGGACTAGAACTTCTATTACAAGAAAACCTCATTTCAGGATATATTGGTCCACTTCACTTGCTGCTCACTACTCACATATTGCTCTTTTTTTCACAATTCAAGGACCACATTGCCCTGACTCCTCTTTACATCCACACATATTTATTCGTGAGAGAAGTTTATGATATTTCTGATGCTCTCTGTGGATGTTCAAAATTGTAGTTAATTTTGATACCTTTAGGTCAAGATAGTTGGGATTCAACTCATTAATATAACTCACTCTAACTGAAGTTCAATGAGCTACACAATGATAGGTGGTGGACTGTGGTTATATTAGCAGCTAGCAAAACACCATTCACCTGTTTTGAGACTTGGAAACAAACATTGTAGATATCCTTTTTGCTAGGCCTTATCCATTGTGCCAAACCAAACCCACCTTATAGTTTCTCAAAAAAAAAAAAAAAAACCCACCTTATAAAATAATGACTGAAAATATGGACTATAAAAATGGGTAAGTAAACTGAGTGATTCATAGCCCCAAAAGAAAAAGACCCTAAAGTGACATAAATCTTGGTCAACAGAGAGCAACAAGTTTGACGAAAAAATTGACACACAGTCTTACATAGAAATGGTAGGGCATTAAATTAGTAAACAAAAAGAAGCAGCTCTCTTTGCAGGAATCAAATAAATATGGGTTGCTAATTCAACAATAATTTAAAACCAATGGACCTGTCTAGATTTTAGGATGTGGGTAGTTTTAACAATCAAATAAAACCAATATTTCATCACATATATAGGCCGACCTAATTGATCATAATACACCCTAGCTTAGCTTGAAAAATTAAAGTGTTGTTAGGGTAGATCCAAAAATAATGGAAGCAACTATTTATAATTATGCACAAAACTGTACCTGTTATGTCAGCTCCATTATAATTGAGCTCTCTCTCATATTCATCATCCATCTTAGTCTAGTATAGATGGTCCCCTAGTGCAAAATGTGATTCGCGTGAACACGCGCATGTTGTTATAACTCGTTCTTTTATACCAGTCCTTCTATTGCCTATTGGTTCCTGCAAAAATTTACCAGTAGTTTCTTGCAGTACTTTGTCTTGTAGGGTTTTGTTTTTTTTACCATACTTTACGTAACAAGGTAGAGATTTTTGGAAGGAAGGAAATGAATAAAAACACAAACATAAAAGGGTCGGTCCGGTCGGAAAAAGACCAGGATCATTGTCTGAAACTTGCAGCACTTTCAGCACTTTAGTAACAAGCAGGTTAGCTCGTATAAAGCTGCTCATACCACTTCAATTTTTAGGTAAGAGATAACGCTATTTTACTTTTACTTTATAGTAATTTTCTTTGTCCGTTGAGTCAGTAAAAATACAGTGTCTTTTTTTACATTTGCCGAAAGCGCAATGGTGCTATCGCTTACAAGATTCTCAAACGGGTTAATGGGCTGCTTTCCTTTCCAAAGCGATGAGTGCCTTTATTATTTGCCGAGAATAGTAAAGGGTGTACTTTAATTTTTTTTTTTTGAGAAAGGGGTGTACTTTAATTTATATTAAAAGACCCATAGAAAAAATTATATAAGATCAAAGGAAAAAATTGAGGTTCTGTTTATTATTTTTTATTTAATTAAAAAATACATTTTTATCTCATGAGAAAAAAGTTATATGACAAAATCTTAAGAAATGAACCTAAGAACAGCACTTGAGATATTCTATCTAAGTCTTAGCCTTTAACCAATAGCCTAATTTCAAGTACTTTTCCAAAATATCAACACTACAGTTTATGATATTCATAAAAAAAAATAAAAAATAAAAAAATAACTAATTTGTATTCGACTACGGTTTAACAGTTTTTACCATTTTTTTTTTATCAAAAAAACCCAGTTTTATATCGCAATTTTTAAAACTACAACTTTTTCAAAAATTACATATCAAAAAGCTGGACCAAACTTACATTTAGTAGTTATGTTACTCCTTGTATCATGACTCCCACCATACGCAGCCAGTAGGATGTATGGGATATTTGACATTAAATGTATTTAAAGTTTGTCTCAAGAGTGGGCTCGAATTGAATCTCGTGGATAAACTTAGATCCCTTTGTATATGTCCAACAACGGTCTTGACTGCATGCTCACAGTAATTGCATTGTGACTATTATATTTGCACAATAAAGTGCTAGGGTATCAAATGATAAATGGATAACAACCATAGATGGAGAATGAAGTAAAAAACTTGGAGGAGTACTGGGGGATCTTTTAGACAATATTAAGTGTCGGTTGTACTTATGAACCAAAATAAATATTATCTAAAAATATTGGTAGTACTACCTGATATTAGCCCAAACCTCGTTGATAAGTTTTGTATTTTACTCGAAATATAAAAGGAAAAAGACTAGACCAACGTGAGGAATGTGAATGTTATACACGCTTTGAGGAATGTGAATGTTATACATGTTTTAGTCACATTATTGGTAAAACAAGAACTACTCCTACATAAAATGGTGGATATGGCACAAGTAGCCTTTGTTGCAAATAGGTGGATTGAGATGGTAGTGATTGAAAATACTAGATTAACAAACACAATTCATAAAACTAATATCATTTTAATGAGGTGGAGCCCATAATCTGACATAAATTTTATTTATTTATTTATTTTTGATAAGTTTTATTTGTCATGACAATAAAAACATTTTTGAAAGCATGGGGACTAAAGTGAATAGTTTTAAAATATATTGATGATTTTGAAATAAATATAAAAATTTGATGACAAAATATACAATTTAACCACATGCATATTGAATCATGAACATAAAAATAATCGAGAATATGATGCCTAGAAACTTGTATGCTCGAGCATTTAAGTATATATCAAATTTAGTCTGATTAATACCTTGACAAGATTCTTATATATGGCCTTAAAAAAAAAAAAAAAAAAGATGATTATATTTGGTTTATTCACGCGAACCTTATAGAAATAATCTAATCTCTCCAAAATATTATTAAATTTGCAAATAGAATGTCAAGGGCTTTACCCATGATTTTTATGTGGCTTGATACAAATCAATAATATGAGAATTAAGTCAAATTGGTATGCACATGTACAATCACATTTTCCAATATTAGGAATCAAAGTTCAATTGCATTGGCAGAAATTCACCCAAGAAAAAAAAAAAAGAGTAAGCATGATAACACAACAATTTTCACAATTTTACCGCAATGTGACTTGTGAGTGTAAAAATTGTTATGATAATAAACTTACTCATTACCCAAAAAAAAATCTTAGAAATGCAAGTTGACCATTTTATTTAAAAAAAGTAATAGAGATAATTACAATTTGCCCACCTGTGGTTTGCTTCTAATTCTATGTGTCCACCCGTGGTTTAAATTTTAACACTTTGCCCACCTGTAATTCTCACCGTTACCCAGCCGTAACCCACCTCTCCCATTTCTGTTACTCTAACACAGAAAAAGTAAAAAACAGAACCCCACACGGATCAAAACTCACTCTCTCCCAAAACTCACTCACTCCCATCCAACCCAACGAAGATCCACAACAAAATCCACATAGATCGAAGATGCAAGCACATGGGACGTAAGTACTAACAAATCAAGATCCTCATAAGCAAGGTACCCATTGAGATATACATTGAAGTACAGCAAGTTAAGTGCACGACTAACAATATCACATAAATGCAATCGAACCAAGTATTGAGCACCACCTGAACCCACTGGAAAATTCCAAGTGATGTTAAACCCTGAATCCAAATTTGTGTTTTCCCTATTCATTTCTTGGGCAGTCATATACACAGCATCAGGCCCAATCTCTTGACTTGCACCTCCAGGTTTTTGTTTTGAAATTTAAATTTCAAACCCTCTAATTTTGATGAGAAAAATCACTTCAAATGCGTCTAAATTGTATATGAAGGTTAATAATTTGAATTTATTTTTTCTTTATTTCTTGTGGGTATTTTTTTTTGGCTTAAATTAGAAGTCAATTTGAAATTCAGAATTCTGGATCTTATTTTATTTTTGGGTCAGTTCTTACTTATTGGTTATTTTTGGCTTAAATTAAAAACCACTTCAAATGGTTTGTAAATTGTGCAGGAGGATTAATAACCTGAAGTTTCTTTTTTTATTTTTTGTGGGTATTTGCTTAAATTAGAAAATTATTTTGAAATTCAGAAATTTGGATGTTTTTTCATTTCTGGGTCTGATTCTCACTTGTTGGTTATTGGGGTTTTTTTTTTTTTTTTTTTTTTTTTTCTTTTTCTTGGATTTAATTTGGTTTTGTTGCTTCAGATTTACTAAGTTGTTTGAAGAAGCACTTGACATGTACTAGCATTGCATTGTATAGGGTCTTCGTTGGGTTGGATGGGAGTGAGTGAGTTTTGATCTGTGTGGAGTTCTGTTTTTTATCTTTTCTGTGTTAGAGTAACTGAAATTGGAGAAGTGGGTTACGGTTGGGTAACGATGAGAATCACAGGTGGCAAAGTGTCAAAATTTAAACCACAGGTGGGCACATTTTGTCCCAATTAGTTTTTTTTTTTTTAGAAAGTTTCAACCTATGATGTCCGCTCTCTATCATCAGACCAAGATACCAATCGATTTTTAGTGTAAGCGATGATTAAACCCAAAATCTCTTAGACAATGAGTTTTAATTAATAAAATATTAAATTTATCATTTTTTATTTATCATTTACAACTTGTCACGTGAGAAATTGTAATAAAAACAGTGCAATAATTGTTCCAGTAACATTTTTCTTTTTAAAAATAAAATTTTTCGGTTGTAAATTTAAATTTTTGGAACGTATTTGCAGGTATTAATGCGCAATAAGAGCAAAGACAGCAAATCAGTAATCATAACACGTCAATAATGTGAAAAGACTCACCTGTCTCTTCTCTTCTATCCTCCTCTCAATCCAAAAACGCTGTACTAAAAAGTCGATTTTCAATAAGTTTGGTTTGGGCAACCGAGACACTCGCAACAAGTCGCATCAGATCAGCAACAATCTTAATTAAAAAAATCCCCATTATTAAAAGCCAAAATCCAGGTGGCAAAAATGGCAGTGTTTGGGGGCACTTAGCCCAATAAACATAATAGCATAAAAAAAGTGACACATGAGTCGTGAGTTTATGCATGGAGCTTTATGCAGAGCAGAGGTAGCTAGGTGGTGTGATAGAGACCGAGAAGGCTTAGGTAGGCACAGCGAATAGGTCTGTACCCACATTTCATAAAGCACAACCGGCGACTTCTACGCCTGTAGCCGCCGTCAGCTCCTGTTTTGCTGATGTGGCCCCAATGCTGAGTCCGTGTCCAGCTTTTAGTATGCCTTTAATTTTTAATTTTTATGTACTACGTTTTTTACTTTTTTATTTTTATATATGTTTTTTTCTCACTTGTACTATTTTTTTTAAGGGCTCTACTTAAACAGCGTGTGCAGTTGAAATTGTTAGTAAAAATTTTTGACATTATTTTTATGAAAAATATAAAAATTAATAAAAATTTATATATATTTATTTTTTCATAAAAATATTTTATAAATTAATGTTCACATAACATTAGTTAACTTGTCCCTTATTTTAAATTTATGATTTTTATTTTTTTAAGTTAATTTTTAACTTTTTGTCTTATTAGTTAACTTGTCTTCAATTTTTAACATTATTTTCATAGAAAATATAAAAACTAATAAAAAAATTAATTACATTTTTTCATAAAAAAAATTTAAAAATATTTTTTAAACCAATGTCCTTATAACACTAGTTAACTTGTCCCTTATTTTAAATATATGATTTTTAGTTTTTTTTTTAAAGTTAATTTTTAACTTTTTAAAATTTCTAATTTTCAACCCCTCCCCAAATTCATACTTATAAAGCATTAGCATTAAATGTATCAATCACTAAATTCTAAATTTTTAGCATTTAACAGACCAAACACCAAAAATCATATTTTATGAGATGTGGCAAATCTCAATTTCTTTTTTAAAACATGCTATGGTAGAAGGGTGTTGTGGGTGCCCGAGAACCGAAGATGGATCTGAAGAGTTGTAGTATGACTGTGGGAATGTCACAGTCTACAGGCCCGAGGAGGAAAGACGCCCGAGGAAAGGAGGAAATGAGTCAAAGTACTCTAAGGGACTCCAAGTGGGAGCGAGAGTCTGAAGAGAGAGAGAGTTAGTGGTTATAGGGGAAGTTTCTAACTTGGAGTAGCTTGTCGCCCCCGCATTAAATGGTGGACAACAATTTTAGCAGCTGCATTAATGAGGAAATTACTTGAACAGTGCAAGTCACAGCTAAGCAAGCTCCTTCCACCATCTTCTTCAAATGTAGAAAAAGACAAGTGTCATGAGAGGAAGCTAGTTAGGTAGGGATGGATGGTTGAGATATAAAGAAATGAGAAGTATATAAGAAAATGAGGGTTTTACAGAAAAAGGGATCTCAAAACACAAGTATCTAGAAAAAAAAAAAAACAGAAGTACTAAACAAAGACCAGAAGAATATAGAGAGAGAAGAGTGAACAGTGTAGCTTTTTGTATAATCTTAGCCTCCTCGGGCAAGTTTGTGGAGGGATATATGCTCTTCTATTATATAAAACTAACTTTTTCTTCTCTATCTTCGTCCTCGGTCAGAGCCTCCTCTTGTTATTCGTTTCCCTCTCATACAAATTTTATTGATTTGGGCTAAGGTTGAACTGTACAACTCACTATTCTAAGTGGGCTTGGGCCGCAATATCTTCTGGTCCTTACAGGTGCCATGTTGTAAACAAATATTTTTTTATTTTTTATACTAGAGAGAGAAAAAAGAGAAAGATATTTTTTGGTTTAGATAAATTAAATGATTTTTTATTGGTTGTTTATATTATTAAAAGGTAAAAATGCAAATTGGACTCTTCAAGTTTGATTGAAATTTATTTCAAACCTCTAACTTTACTTTGTTCAATTTAGTCCTTTAAATTTAAAATTTATTCAATTCAAGCTTTTTGTCCAATTTCATCAAAAAAAAAAATTATTAAGCATGCAATTAACTAATTAAATTAAAATTAAAAAAAAAATCTCACACAAAAAATCTATAAAATATTTTTATTAATTTTATAGATTCTTTTTATTTGATAAATATTTTTTATTGGTAATTTTTTAAATCAAATTTGACATAATAACTTAATTGAATAAATTTGAAACATAGAGATCTCAATTGAATGAAAGTAAAATTAGATGATTGAAATTAATTTATTATTCTATTGTGTTGTAATGTTAGAATTTTTTTGTTTTTAATATAAGGTGCATCATAAAAATGCTATATTAAAGTAATAAAAGTAAATTTTTGTGGCTTTAAAAAAAAAAAAAAAAGTAAATTTTTGTGTGTTATATTATCATTCGTGACAGCGCATCCCCATTGACAGGGGGACCATCTCAAATCAAGGCATTTAATATTCGAGTCTTCACTCTTCACAAAAGGTTGAATTGATCATGATAGATGATCGTAGTATGGTATAGATATCGTCCTTTTTTGTGGGATTTGAGATTTACTATCATTTTATGTACTTTTTCAAATCTGAATTTTTATTTTTATTTTTATTTTTAAATTCTTGAATAAAGCTAGGTGTCTTTACTAGTTTATTATTATTATTATTTTTTGTGGGAAAAAGCTGGCTTTCGTAATGATTGTGTGAGTTTTATTTTTTATTATTTTTGAAGGGTTGAGTGAGATTCTAGTTTCCCATATACTAACATTTTGTTGCTACAATGCTACCTCTTGGATTGATCTGAATTGGTTTCAGTTTCCAATGGCACTGGTTCGGGTAAACTAAAAAAATATCATTAGTTAATATTTATATCCTTTTTACATTTTTGGCTGTTGCATAAGGTTTCACTCTTATTGTTATTTGAAGGATAGCACATTCGTCTAGTCAATTTATGTACTGCAATGCAAGTTTCCCCTTTATTGAGAGATAATAATTAATAAAGGAGGGGCCGAAGGGGGAGATGGTTTAAAGTTTAAACTAAAGAAATATAAGACACATGCATGATACAATTACCCCAAGAGTTAAAAAGAAAGTTATATAATTTAGCCAAAAAAAAGAAAGAAAGAAAGTTATATATGAATAAGCATATAATTTTTTTTCATAAAAATTTAACGTTTGTGAATATAAAATAATGAGAAATATGATTTTATCAAAAAAGAAGAAGAGAAGAAGGTATATATTCCATTCCACAAATTGTTACAACTACACATTTTTTATCCTTTAATGCAACTTGGGATCGAATCTCACCTACAAGTAAAAGAAACAAATCGATATTTTAATTTGTCAATAAAAAACCATAAAATTTTGTTTGGTACATCAAGACAAAGAAAAACTCTAAGGAGGCTGAGGAATAGATTGTGCGGCAAAGCCTCCCCAAAGGCATCAAAAGCAACTAAATTCCTCATGTCTTCAGGGACAGAGGACAAAAGCACAAAATCGGAGTCCATAGTGATTCCCCGTTTGGCCATGGCATCAGCACACCTGTTCCCTTCTCTGAAGGTGGGCACAATCTTGTAGTCATGGATCTGAGAGCAGTAGAGACCTGCAATCATCCACAATGGACATCAGACGAGGTTTGATTCTAGAATCATTAGCAAAAAAGGAGACAACCAGCTACACATCTATCGGGGGCGGTTTTTTGCACGTAGCCACGTGCCTTTGGAGGTGTGACTTTGCTAAGCTCGGATTTGTTTTGGGGAGGTTAACCCGGAACTTGACATTGGGCCGCATAGACCAATGGCTTCCGGTGTATTTTTAAGCCTACAAAATAGGTAAACCCAAAATCTTAGAATCATGATAATGGTTGAAATAAATAAATAATATACTTATCATGATAGCTTTAATTAAATGGTGAGTTGATACATTATTATTATGTTTATTAAGTGATGTTCAATATTAGAAAATAATTAATTAGGTATCAAATGTTCAATAATGGGATGAGTCCAATAGTCCATGTCTAGTTGCTGTTCATGGTTCATGTTCAACATAATAAGGTATGTCCGGCAACGGTCCATGTCCAAATAATATATGTCCAATGGTAGTTCATGTCCAAAAAATATGTGTCCAAGGGTGGTTCATGTCCAAATAATATATGTGCAACAGTGGTAGATCAATTTATTAATATGTATGTTCATTGATGAAGTATTAGTGAGATCATGTTCATTAAATAGTGAGATGACATTAAAATAGCTTGCATTCAGCAGTAAAATGGTAATGAATGAAATATACTTAATAATATAAAGTTGAAGATAAAATATAATGACTCATCTTCATATTTTGCAGCTCCAGCCGTAGCATCAGTGGACTTAGCATTTCAGCAACCTTCATATTCAAAAGGGAAAAATGGGTGCAACTGGAGGGAGAGAGAACATGTGCAACCGTGTGCATCGGTTGGTTAAGTTTGTCCCCTTAATCATGCACTTAAATGATTTTCCCCATATAATGCTCTTTTAGTTTTTAGTCAAGTATGAGTGATATTGTCTTTCATAAGGATAGCTTTAAGTATTAGAAATGTATGTCTTCAATGAGAAAGATTTTAATATGAAGTCTTTGTACCTTTTAAGAGAAAGACCTTAGTATTGATGTTCATATGCCTCCCATGAGAGAGGGCTTTTGTGATGTGTTATTGGAAGAGTATTTTGATATGTTTTGAGATATGTAGAGATGGTAAGAAAAAAAAATATATATATATATATATATATATATATATTGTGAGATATGGTATTTGTAATGTGTATGGGAACTATATATAGATACTTTATTGGACATGGATCTTGTATATGTATACTATGTGAGACATAAAGTTTAAAGATATATGAGGAGTATGTATGGGTATTTTATGAGGAATGTGTTTGTAAAATATATGGAAGTGTAAGATAGATGATATGAAAGTTAAATATAGTAAATAGATGAGATTATAAATGCTGCTGGAGTGGTTTTTTGTGTTATGTCATGGGTTATGTTGCTTTCTAAAAAGGGAGATTTTGTATGTGAAATAAAGAATGAGATGAAGATGTGTTTTTGGGCAGCAAAATGATGAAGTTTCAGAGTATTGAAGTGTGGGAGAGATGGATAGTGTGTAATGGTGTGGTGTAATAGGTGTGATGTAATGGTGTCATCTAGGAAGAGATATTTTTGTAAGGGAGCTGGAGAAGTATAGGAGAGTTTAGAGATATATGTTGTAAAGTGAAGTTTCAAAATCTTGGGGATGAGAGAGAGAGAGAGAGATCAGAGAGGGGCCCCTTGGGGTGTGTGGCTTGGTCCTCTTTATATAGAGCCAAGCTATGTAACTTGATCAGAACTAGTTGAAGGGAAACTTTAGCAAATTAGGAAAAATCTTTGACAAAATAAGTGGTCTTTTGTTTTTTGGACAAAAGAAGAAAGCTAGGGACCTTAAGGTTGATGGAGCTGCTGTCACAGCTGTCAATCATAACTGTCACAGCTGGCTGATGACATCTGAAATGAGATCTTTTGCTTGGAGGGAAAATATTTGGCATTAAGTTCAAGGTTTGGCTAAAAATGGTAAGATAAGCCTTATTCTATTTCTGGTATCACAGCTGGAGCCACTGCAGAAAGTGCTGGAGCTGTTACAGCTTCTGCAGGAGCTGTTACAGCTTTTGTAGAAGTTGTTTCTACTTCTGCTGGAACTGTCTGTAGCTTCCGTTAGAGCTATTTGCAGCTTCTGTTGAAGCTGTTTCTGCAAAAGAGCTTCTGCTGGAGCTGCTGTTGGTATTTTTGTCTAAGTTTCTTCTCTTGGAAAAATTATATGTTTAGTCCATATATAATTTTGGTAAGTAATAGACTAATTGGTTGATATTTGATGAAATTTTAGAGATGTAATTATGGTCTTTTTGTATCTTAATCAAATCTTTGAAAGTAAGGAGAGCATTTTAATGCTAGATATGAGATATTAATATATATTTAGCCATATATTTGGAATTGATTTAGATGATAATAATATAATTGATATGAAATACTTATATTATATGATGAATATTAATTTTTATGTAAAGAGCATGGAGACTTTTATCATTTTAAGTGTTATGTGATATGAGAGGTTTAGCAAATGTTACCTATTGCACACTGACCCATCAGAGTTCAGGGAATTGGGGAAGACATGTCAAGCAACATGCTTTCTTTTATCAACTTTGAACCACTGGAGCTTTACTGAATATACTTCTTGGCCTTCCAAACCACGACTCCCAAAATTCCCCCGATGAGACTTATGAGCTTGGATCACGAGCCAAAAATGAGATAATGTGCCATGAGCTTGAACCATGGGCTTTGACGCCTTTTTGTGTAAATATAGGCTCTTTTAGGTTTTAAAAGAGGTTTTTCCAAAATCCATGATAAAGTTGACATGGTGCGGGTTGCCAATGAAACGAAGCCACGTGGTGTGAAAAATTTGTCCTCAACAACATCTAACTCCACGACAACATTTGGGGAATCCCATAGAGACAACAATAGATAGACCAGCCTTAAGACCCCACAGCTCAGCTACGACACTCGTGGCATTTCCCACTTTATGAGCATATCCACAAATCCAAGTTCCATTTTGATAACAGATTAAGCCACCAAAACCCGATGCACCTGGGTTGCCAAGAGAGGACCCATCCATGTTTAACTTGACCCAACCAGCATCGGCCTTTTTCCAAGAGACCATCATAGAATGGGAAGGTCGATGGTCAAGGCCAGAATTTGAGATAGCAAAAAATTCTGATGCTTTGAAGACACATGCGCTAATATCAATGTCCATGTAGGCATTACTAGAATTAGGTTCAAAAACTCGCTTATATTTGTGAAGCTAGATAGCCTAGATTCCAAAAAAAAAAAAAGTGTTTCAAGGAATTTTAAACCGATGTGCCAAGGCTTTAGACTTGGTATTATGGTGGATCCAATCCATCAGGGGACAGGAGAAGGATGAAATACAATCACTTGGAATGCTAAGTCTGTTCCATAAAGTAACTAAAAATTGGCAATCTTTTAGAAGGTGACTAATGGACTCCAATTCAATACCACATCTCGGACAAACGAGAGAGATCTCAATTCCTCTATAAGCAAGGATTTCGTTGAACTTTAGGCTATTATGGGCATAAAGCCAGAGAAAGGATTTAATTCTAGGGGGGCATTAGTCTTCCACACCCAATAATGTGCCCAAGCCTCCCTTTCTGCCGGGCCACTTTCCTCCTCAGCAACAAGGTAAGCATCCCTACTATTAAACTCGCCATCCAGGAAATTCACCCAAATTCTTTCATCCGCTCTTGCACTATGATGGTTGATGGGAATAGCTTTAAGCTTTGCAAGAACATAAGGGGGCAAAACAAAAGGCACTACTCTTTCATCAACCACTCCATTGCCCAGCAAAAGATCTTTAACAACCAGCTCCTCATCTTGAGGCTTGATAGGGCCTTCAATAAGAGATCTTAGAGAGTACCCCCCCAATAAAATAAAATAAAAAACCATAATTATTGTGAATAGATTTTGTTAAACTAACTTAAGATAATTAGACCGAATCCCCGGAAAGAGATATAGTATAAAGTTTATGCACATATGGTCCAACCTAACCTTTGTAGATTCATATATGTAGAATCTATAAATTATCGATGTGGGTGCTTGAGGACCAAGGATGGATCTGAAGAGTTGCAATATAATTGTAGGGATGTCACGATCCACGGACCCGAGAAGAGGAAAAGATGAGTCAAAGTACTCTGAAGCATTCCAAGTGGGAGTGAGAATCAGAAGAGAGAGAGAGAGAATCAGTGGTCATAGGGGAAATCTCTAGTTTAGAGTAGCATGTCGCCTCTGCATTAAATGGTGGACAATAGCTTTATCAACTGCATTGATGAGGAAGTGACCTGAACAATGTAAGTCACAGCTAAGCAGACTCCTTCCACCACCTTCTTCAAATGTAAAAAGTAACAAGTGTCATGAGAGGAGGGGTGTTAGGTAAGGATGGATGGTTGAGATAAGAAAAGGGAGGAGTATATAAGAAAAGGGAGGTGGACAGAGTGAAGGGGGACGGAAGGATCAAGAGACAAAAAGAAAGAAAACAAGAAGAACACTAAGAGATAAGAGAGTGAACAATGATAATTCTTATGTAAGTGTGGTCTCCTTGGGCCAATTCGTAGAAAAAAAAACGATTCATCCATTCAATAAAATCAGCCCTTTCTTCCTTATTTTTCTCATCGGGTAGAGTCTCCCTTAGTTGTTTGTTTCCCTCTCTCTTAAATTCATTGTTTTGGGCCATGGATAGACCGATCCAGCCACTATTCTAAGTGGGCCTGGACTGCTAGTTTCTCTGGTCCTTACAATCTAGATGTTTTGATTAAGAAAAAATTTCTCTCCAAACTAGTTTGATTTGGAGAGAAACCTTCAAACTCCACCTATATTTATTTATTGGATGTGAAATTTGAAAATCTATCCGTTGAATTGTATATTCTTATTATATTATTTATGCTTACAATTTTTCAAAAAGATAAAAGATCAATAGCTGTGTCATAATAACATGTTTAAATTTCAAGTTTTTGTGGTATAAAATTTTGCACAAAAAATAAGTTTATTGATTGAATAGTAAATAATATTAGTTTTGAACAAAATTTGACATGCATGTCAAAAACATTAAAAAAAAAAAATGTAATCTAATAGTTAAATTTTCAAAATTTACGTTCAGTAAAAATATATAAGACAAGTTTACATTGTGTTTGGAGTGGAAAGAAGAGAAGGGAAGGGAAAAGAAACGGAGGGAAGTGATTGTTTTTCTACTGTTTGGTTGGAAGAAATGGAGGGAAGGGAAAATAAATTAAATCCGCTAGGCTCACCATTTTCAATCCGCCCATACCAGGCAAAAATGGAGAGAAAAGTTTTGGAAATTACAATTTTACCTATTGTTAAGGTACTTTTTTTTTTATTACACCTAATTTTATTAAGTACCACCTATTCACTTTCAAATACACACACCTTATTATATTTAAAGCCCAAGAATACTTATACTTGGTAATATTTGAAAAGCCCATGATTCAAGTCCATGACAAAACAATTTTATCAATGGAATTCAAATCTATAATCAAAGCCCATGATTCAAACCCATGCTGATTCATTCATTCAAAGCTCAATTCTCATTGGCAACATCAAAGCCCAATTCTTGTTGGCAATATCAAAACCCAATTTTCATTGCCACTACTTCATCAAAAAGAAAAGAGTCCAAGATTATCAACACTTGGTAAAGAAAAAATATCATGTTAAAATGTTACCGTAGCAAAAAAAAAAGGACCATGGCAATAATCTTATGAAGAAACTCATTGAGAGCTATCTTGAAGATTATGTTCTCGTATTATAAACCCGTGAAATTCATGGACATCATTTGCATCGCGACATCCGTAATATACACCTTCAACACCCATGGTAAACATTCAAAGCCACAAGATCATCATTTAAGTCATGATGCGATTATTAGAAACCAGGAACATTATTTGCAACATAAAATTCGTCAAAGTAAATATTATTTACAAAAGTATTTTGAAACTTGTCCTATTGTTTCAAACATTACAACAAATTGCCCAAAGGCCCATTGCAAGTATTTATGAAAAACCCAAAAATGTTTACTAATAAAAGTCCATGAGGAATGAAAACCCATGGCAATATGTGCACACAACCCAGCCCATGAGAGCAAGCCCAAGCAAAAAGCACCAGCAGGAGGCAAATGAGAACAACCCTTGTTCATTCCTAACCAAAAAGAGTAACTAAGGACTCATACAAGGAAACCAAGCCTTTGAGAATGGACTAAAGGTTGTCCCATCAGTTTTCTGTCACCCTCTACCTGACGTGAACAGTGCCCAAGGGCTATCATATCAGCTCGAGTCTAAAGAATGATGGAACTCCATCATCTTCTTCAAGACTACACCTCCAGCAGAAAGGGAGCTGAAACCAAATTATTCAAACTCCAACAAATTGATGTCAAAAATACTAAAAATGTTCAAGATGTGATTTATGTGCCAAGCCCATGAATCCTAAGGGGAAAAATTGGGAACACGTGGTTTGGAGGGCATAAAGGGATCTCCAGTGGAACCCCCTGAAGTAGACTATAACTTAACACCTGGCTTAGGGTGTTAAATCTTACTTCTCAAGGGTTCGAATCTCAGTTGCAGCATTAGGATTCGCTCTTGATACACACTTCAAATCACAATAATCAAGCTTAGTCTCAAGAATCCTGGCATTTAATGCAAAATGCTCTAAAATCCCATCATTACCCAAAAAAAAGCAAAACAACCCCTAAAATGGATTTTCCTACTTCTGATAAAAAATCCGGGAAAGATTGACTCTGATTCATCACCTCTGAGTGGTCATACGTTTTTTGGACCCTTGTCAATAAATGCTTCTCTAAAAACTCCATTATAAAAGCACAAGCAAACTAACTAAAAAACCAACTTAGCCACCCCTCTGAGACTCTGAAATTCGTTGGCCATTTTTACTAGTGGTTCAGCTCTCTTCTAGCTCACCATCCATCACCTTTAACCTACATCCATCTAGTCCTAGATATTCTTCTCCCCCCTTACACTACCACAACTCATAAATGTCTTCTAGTGAGTCACAAACAGTCCATTACTCATAAAAGACTCCAGTCTCAGCATCTCTCCCATACCACTCACTCAAAAAACAAACCTCATTCTGCTCGTCCATGCCTTATAAACACACACTCACCAAAATTTTAGCTAAATATTTCCTGCATTGAGCTGGGGATCTTTCTCTCCCTTCACACCATGCCAATTAATCCTCCTTTTCTTTTTCCTATGGAACCTTTGATGTTTATTAATCCTCCTTTTCTTTTTCCTATGGAACCTTTGATGTTTACTTTTTATTTTACTGTAGAAGGATATGATGTATTCATAACGATCGAACTCTTCCCTCACATTAATCTAATGATGGTTGAAAGCACAATAAATTCCTCTTGAACGAGACACATAAGGACCTAAAATTTGCTTAAATTTATCTAATTATTGATTGCTGGATAATGTAATTTTACCCTTGTTGTTGGACAATTTATCTCTTTGGACTTAAGTGAAATATTACCCTTACCGCTGAAGAATTTATTTCCCTTGGATTATCAAAACAGGACCACTAATGTACTAACTAAGTATTGTAAAGTGTTTTTTTTTTTATTTTTTATTATTGGGCTTTTGTTGCTGATTTGTTAAATGCAGCCTTTTGTTTCCTTACTTGGGTAGGCTTGTCATCACACCGATAGCCTTTGGGTGTCATCTCAAGAGCCCATAGTTGAGTTTCGGTTTGGTTTCCCAACATCTCATTCAGGGGCATCAATTTTCCTCTTCAACACCTATTAGCCTTTTACTCACTTGTCCACTTCACAAGGGTATAAAGGTAATAAACACATTTTTCTTCTTTAGCAAACCAAACAAATAAAAGATGGGTAATGTTAATGGGTGTCCTTAGGGCAATGGTTAATAAATCATTTAGGAAAAGTTTTTATATTACTTTTATGAGAAATTGAAAAAACTATCAAAACATAATTATTTTTTAGTTATTTTTCTTTTTCCATAATTTTTTTTTTTTTTTTTATAAAATGGGTCATTAACAAATACCCTTAGAGCATTCGTTAACTTTTTCCCTAAATAAAAGATATTTAACAACTTCTTTTCCCTTCCTCTCTCTGCTTCCAAACATATACAAAGGAAACATTTTCTTTATCATTTTTTTCCCCTCAATCCTTTCTTTCATTTTCTCTTCCTCCATTTGCAACCAAATACAGTGTTAGAGTTGTTTCTCAAAAAAAAAAAAAAAAACAATGTTAGAGTTTGGAAAGAAACTCCCTCCTTGAAAACACAAAAATGACTAAGAATAGTAGATTTGCAAGATTAGTTAAGTTATAAAAATGACTAATTAGTTGAGTTATAAAATTATGGATCATTCTAATGGGTGTCCTTAGAATAATAGTTAACAATCCATTTTAGAAAAATGTTGACACCACTTTTATAGAAAATGAAAAAAACTGTCAAAATATTAATTACTTTTTTTATTTTTTCCCATAAAACTTTATTTAAATAGATTGTTAACCTCTAAAGGTATCTGTTAGCATTTGCCTAAAACTAATGACTAATTAGTTGAGTTATAAAACTTTTGTATTTTTCAAGATAAGAATAGTGGTCAAACCTATTCATCAAAAATAGAATAGTGGTCAAACCAACGTTGAAGGTGGTCAAACCAACGTTGAAGGTAGTCAAACGAGGAAGAGTTTGGTTTGGTCCAGTTGCAATGCGACGAAATGGATTTTCTGGGGCCCACAAAATATGGTTGAGAAATTGAAAATGGGGATTGATTGCACCCATCATAGGACCCGTGACGGCTATGCTACTATATATTTCTCTGCTCTGCTCTATAAATATTACTTCACTGTTCTTCAATTATATACCATCATAACTTTATTTATTGATATGCAATGTGATGTGAAATTCTTAATAATATTAATAATAATTATTTATTATGGTGCTGTACTCCAATGATGCCCACGTTTTATATTTCATTATTATTATATACTTTTCAGTTTGTATAAGGTCAGACTTTGGAGTAAACTCTCAGACCCAGACACCCAGTTTAAATGGAAGATGATTTGGGAACACATCCCTATACTGCGTGTGAGCAGTGAGCACTCCGGGAATGTTTGGATTTAGTATAATAAAACCATGTTATTTCAATTTATTTTCATTTTTCAATAATTCAAAAGTTGGGGAGAAATTTGATTTATAGACACAGACCTGTCGAAATAGTTTTATAGACATGTAAGTTGAAAATACCAAAAAAAAACATCAATTGAACTATAAAATTTTTGACATTTAAGTTTATAATTTTAATTTTTCATATTATTAATCTGTAAATTGTATCAAAATTTGATTTTTAATTTAAAAATTACCTTGTTGGATATACACGCATTGATAAAGTCCCACATTTTTCTTTTTGGAAACCAAAGCGTTCATTGAATTTTGAACCAAAGGCACGGAGGGGATTCCTCCAACCAAACCAACTCATCCTCGATATTTCTAGCATAACGAGCTAACGCGCAAGCCATTGAATTTGCTGTTCGAGGAACACAATTCATAGTTAAGTTGCCTATCCTTGTTGCAATGCAATTAATGTCTTCATACAGGTGTCCCACATTAAACATTAATAATAAAGACAAGTGGTTAATATAATATAATTGGACCAAAACTTATAATATGGGATTAAACTTTTAAATTACAGTGTTCCCCATATAATCTTATATTACTTTCCAGTTTCCAACATATCTTAATAAAGGTGTGATTTTCTTAAAAAATAAAAAGAAAATAAAGGTGTGATAACTCATTCCCAAAAAAAAAAAAGGAAAAAGAAAAAGAAAAAGAAAAAGAAAAAAAGAGAGGTGTGATAACTATCTTTGTACAAAAGACGTTAATTGGGCTGCACAAGCCTAACCTTCAAGTATTCAGGCTGGGCTTCTCTGTAGCCCAACCCGTATATGATTCAAACATTAACTACAAGTGCAAAGCACACCTTTTGAAACCAACAAATATATATATATATATATATATAGTCAACAATTTATTAATTTATATGCCTTTTTATTATTGTAAGGACTGAAATTGTATTGACCCCAAAAAAGAAATGGGCTCAACGTTGACGGTTCACACAATAAATTTGTAGAGAGTGAGTTGAAAAGCTAGGCCTTAGCGGGCGGGCAATTGTTAGTCATGGTAGTCATGGCAGTTGTGCAGAGATGAATCTGAGCTTATTCGAGGAGATTTTATCTTTGGCGCAGTTTGGGCGACTCCTGCTCTTGGGCTTCGGGGGGAGTCCCTCCTTTTCTGGATTGTCTCTTCCTCCTTTTATACTAGCTTTTACTCTCCCTTGAATGTCCACGTGTAGGTTGAGATTCATAGGGTTGATATTTGTCCCATCAGCCCATACCCAAAGTGGTTGGGAGTGGTTGTGAAGGCTGAAAAGCATGGCTCTGTCAGGTGCAGAGTACTTAATTGCAGTAATGGCAGCCTTTCCTTTGTTCTTTGTTGTTCTAGTACTTTTCCTATTTGGTGGAATGACCCAGGGTGTCATCATCAGGACCGAGTCGCTCCCTTTGTCCTCGGCTATAGTTATGGCCGAGGAGGGTCCTTCCTTTGGCCGTGGAGGATCCTTCCTCGGATAGGGCCTTAGGCCCAACATGGACATTGGCATGGACTTCTCGGTTTTATACCCCCCACAATTATATTTATATATAGTTTAATGTTAGTTATGAAAAAAAAGATATGAAAATATATACTGTATTAAGTTTGCATTTAAATTATTATTATTTTTTGTGGGGACAAAAACATAATATCTAGAAAGTTTTTTTGAATGTTCTTGATAAAGACAACCAATTTATGAAATGTGGGAGGCAGAAATCCACAATAGGATAATTAAACAGGTAATCAAAGATAGAGACAACTGAATCACAACTTTATATATATGGAAAGGGTTTTCTCGAGGTGGGTATAAGGATTTAGAGGGATGAACACTTAAGAATAACTCTTCTCACTTTCTCTCTCTAGTTACTCTCTCAATTTTTCTAAACCCCACTCTTGTTGCCCTCCTCTTCCTTTTATATCCAGCCCTCTCCCTGTCCACCTGTTCTGCTCTTAGCCGAATTTTAGGGGATACTTATCCCATCAATACCTCCTCCTGCAATTTCTTGATCATGAAGGTAGACTTTTAAGGGTGTTCTTAATGTTCAGGCAAGTCAATTAGCATTTAATGTGGTTGACATTAGAAGAAAATGATCTTAAATGTGGAGGTGATTATTACATTGGGCTTTACATTTTTCTTAACTTGCTCCTTGGTAAAGCGGATAATAAAGGAGCTCTTGGTTAAACAAGTGGCGGATCCTCGATTCGAGCCACGTGCTTCTTGGGAAGAGGGCTCCACGAATTACCTCGATAATGAGCCCAACTGACCCCCTTCCTACGGGAGGCTCATTCATCCCTTCTCAGTTCTCGGCCAAGCCTACTTTGCGGATGAGATTTCTGTTCCTCAAGGTCCTCTCTCCCTTGGTTAGGGTCTTCAGGCAAGACTCAGGTCCACTCTCCCACATTTTTTAATAGAAAGTTGATCGTAAACTCATAAAAGGTGGTATAATTTAAAAACAAATGTGTGGTTTTCTTTGTAATTGAAGTAATATTATCTTTACATCCACTAGTAATATGCATCAATCATAATCTTGAGATATAGTATATATTTATTTATTTATTTTGATAATTGAGATATCTATATATTTATTTTGTTGTTAGCGATTTACCCCTCTAGGGCCCATATGTCGCAAACAGTTATTAATCTTTGGTTGAAAGTTTCGAGGATACACCATGAAAAAAAGAAAAAAAAATTGAATAATCAACATCCAGCTGTGTGAACACAGCTTTTCTTTTTTCTTTTTTTTTTTGGGATGAATCAAGACTTTATTAAACAACAACTGGCAAAATTTACCAAATAGTAGATTTTTAGAAAAATTTTTGTTACATAGCATGCAGATGAAACATTTTAGTTAGTTGGACTGTTTTTGAAAATCGAGTTTAACAAAATCTTGTTCCAACTCTTAGATGAAGTCTGAAATGGACCAAAAAAAAAAAAAAAAAAAAAAGTGGAACTCGAGTCTAAGAAACTTGAGTTCCATTTGTACAGAAATCGAGTTTGAAAAACCTTGGAATTGAAACTCGAGTTCCATTTTTTTTTTTTGAAAATAGTCTAACTAACTAAAATGTTTGACGCGCATACTATTCACCAAAATTTTTTCTAAAATCAGTCTAATAGCAAATTTTGCCCAACTAAACAATACAACGAGCTTCCTTCTTGATAAAATCATCAAAACAGGAAGGACAACTACCCAACACAAAAGAACCAAAAACTTTAACTTGGCCTGGTTTCCATTTTGGGTAGATAGCTCGTGATTCTGCTTCTGTAAACTGCAATCAATCAAAGTTCAGAGCTGCTGATTCTGCAACAAAATCTTATTGCACAATGGTAGTTTCTACTCTGATTTATCATTGTTTTAATTATTGACTTTGTTTTTGTTTATTCTTTTTAACTGGATATGAAATAGAGTATGAAAGAATACTAAAACCGTATTTTGTGTTTGAGCAAATTACACGTATCCCAGTTGTCAAATTATAGTCACAAGTAAAAATTCTATACTAGTTTATGCAGGGAGGGAGAAATTATGTGCTTGTTTAATGTGTGTCAGTGTGTGCAACTCACTACTCAGCAACAAGAACAGAAAGTAAAAATTCTGGGGAAGGGTAACACTAACACACTTGTTATATTGAGAGAATTCTATAATACTTTTGTGGGATTTTAGGATGTCATCAATTATGTTATACGTGACCCAGAATTTGTGGGTGTGGTTAAGTGGTGTATGCAATATTGCTGAATCAGTTTTGTTTTTCATGAACATTCACTTATTACCCAGAAGAGGAAAATCCCATCTTCAAAAAACATCCATGTATGTTCTTTTGACCAACATATGGCTGGCTTCTAAGTGTATATCGTTACCCGGATAAGAGAAGTGATAGAATATCTAATGTAAGATATCAGTAATGGGTACATGAATTCGAACTTCTAGGAATGAGTTAGTGAGTGAAGTTTAGAGATTCCTTTAGTGGATTTGAGGTTTAGGACAATCTTGTCAATATAAAGTACAATTGTAAGAAAAAGAAGTTAACTGGATTTGAGGTTTAGGTCTCCCTATTGGAATGAATTAAGCTGATATTCTTGTTTCAGAGCACTTTTTAGTGAGATCAAGGATGCATAAATGTGGGTTTCATTTTTTCCCCACCCAATCACTTTCTCTTTTTCTCCTTTTATGATCTCCCATTACTTTTGATATTCAAGGAGGCTATGGTTGCTGATCACTTTTATAGAAATTCAATTGAACTGTGAGGAAGGCCTCAAAGAACGCACCATTGAAAGATCCCTACTGTCTTCCTTTGGTTTTGTCTTCATTTTTTCCCCTCTTTTCCTTTTGAGTTATTTCATCAAATCACTATAAGGTTAGCAAGAGTATAGTTCCCATCTATAAAGTTTGTATCACTAATTCCCTTTTTTGACAAATAAACCTTCTTCTGAAGGAAGGGGAGAACTATTAATTTTCTGCTGTCCTGTGATATATGTACTTCTATGTTTCGCTCTCGAGGCCACCACATTCTCTACTCAAAGTGTGCATTTCTCTTTAAGAATCTAGTGTGACATGAATGGACCTCAATCACCAGTAACCTTGCATAACGTATTTTGTCAATACAAGCAAGAAAGCTAGGGAAGACAGTAAGTGTTTGTGGGTGTGAAGAAACTTATCAAAAGAAAAGAAATCAATGGTTATCTTCAAAAGGTTATGTTAAATGAGGACTAGTGTATAGCAATTGACAACCTTAACATTCATGTTTATGATATATTTTGCTATTCCTCTTCAAGCTTCAAGAAATCAATATTTTGCTATTCCTTTTATCAAATTGCCACTTGGATTTCCTCATTCCACCACCAAGTCTCTTTAGTTGGTTAGCTCACACATCGTTTAGATTCTTCATATACTTCTTAACCGCTCTTTTAATACAACTAGCCATTTCATTCAAAATCTTATTAAAGTTTTCTTAGTTTTATGAAGTTTGAAATGGTTGGTCAAGTCTTATGACTGCTGCATTAAAGAGGAGCAGTTTGATTCGACTTTAGGGCGGCATATGGGCAAGGGAAGGCAAAAAAGATGGAATGAAATGAGATAAACACGATGGCCTAGAGGTAAGGTGGAAATGGCCCTAGATGGAGTTGTCAGCCAATTGCGGATTAATTGGTCGATTTCAAATAGTTATGACAGAAGACTTTGTTGAGTTTATGAGTGATGTGGTGCCTGTGGCATTGTTAAAACTTAAAACCATAGTGCTCTATAAAGGCTCATTGGTCGTTTTGGAGCCTTCATAGTTGGAAAGTCATCACAACTGATAACTAGAATCATTTTATGACACTTGGACTTTCATTCTGGCAAAACTCTAAGCTTCAGACAAATTTTGGGTGTTTTTGGAGCCTTCGTGGTAGGAAAGTCATCCGGACTGATGACTGGAATCATTTTATGATATTTAAACTTTAATTCTAGCAAAAATAAAGCTTCAAAAGAATTTTGGGTGTCACTCTGGTTGTCTGTTGAAAGTATACTATGTTCCAATTATGGAGTGGTGTTTTTAAAATTTTCAGAACACATGGAAATGGAGTGATGCTGATGGGATAGTGTAGTAAGTAATGGAATTTCAAACACTAAACTTTTGTGTTATGATCTTATAGTGAACAATAGTTTGATTGAGGTATTAAAAATCTTTTGATATATAGTTATACACTGACATGGTAATAATGCTCTATACATTTATCTTACATTTATCTGCCCATCTCCTAAACTTTCTTATGTTACTGCCTTCTGAAACTGCCAATCCAATCCCACTCCTTCCTCCACACCCAACGCCTACATAATACAATCTCCATTTATCTACATTACCCTTCATCTGAATCAGACATGGGGATCCCACTCCTTTGTTATCCCATCCATCTTCTTCCGAAGGCTTAAGAACAGGGTCTTCTTGAAGCCTCTTCCAATTCGTCAGCCCATCTGGGGATACTGCAAGCCCAATACAACTTATTCCATCTGCAGAAACTCCCTCATATGCCATCAAATAGTTTCCTTCTTTGCAGTTTCTCACCACACAAGCATTCTTGACCCCAAGCTCATCAAAAGAACCTTTTGCTCCCCCTCCAATGATCTTCCCCAGTTTCACCCATCTGATTCCATCTCTGGATCTTGCAATTCCAAGAGCATATTGTCCATTTTCCACATCATATGAATGATAATACATCCTGAAGTCATTGTTGCTGTGCACTACAACGTGAGGTGCAGCAATAAACAAAGAATCCCACTCCTTGTCTGATCCCACATCTAACAAAGCTCCACTGTGATGGTCCCCTTCAATTCTGGCCCAGTGCCTGCCATCTTGACTACATGCCAGCCCTGGCAGTGACTTGAAAATTTTGCCAATCTTATGACTTTTGTCTTTCTTGTCTCCACCATGGACTCTTTCTGGGTTCTGTAAAATGTTTGGAGCTCCTGGTAAGTTAACTTCTTCAGAACTATATCCTGTGTAATAAAGCCAGTAAACAGCGCTGTACATTTGGCTGCACAAAATAACCATCTCAGAAGGCCTGATACTATCTGTGTCAAAAGCCCACCAATTCTTGCTGCAATTCATCACCAAACCTGCATCCTCGGATGATCTAACATGCTCTTCTTCTCTATCCCAATGGATTCCGTCGCTTGAAACTGCTAATCCTATGGACTCGGAAGTGTTGTTAATATCAGACCTTCCATGGTACCACATGTACCACCTTTCCTCATTGTCTCCAAGGTATCTTTTCACAACTGGTGAGCCAATCTCTGCACTATCCCAGCAGTTTTTGGGACCCAAGTCATGCACCAGACCTCTAGAATAAGTAGATGCTAGTGCTTGATTTGGTGTAGTAATTGCCAAATGTTGAGATTTTGAACTTGAATCCCGTTCAATGGCAGGATTCTTATTTGTTGCATTGTTGCTGTCAATGCCTGGTTTTGTGGAGCACCGAGTGAGAAAGAAGATGCTGTTTTTAAACTTAGGACATGGACCTCTTTGGTGGCCTGAAAAGCTGCTACATGAAGATGTGCCAGAGGCATAGAGAGCAAGTGTTTGTTGAGTAGAAGGCCATAAAGGTTGGATTAGATATGTTGTGTTCAGCATTCTTCCTGCAGAATACTATGCAACTGCTGCTGTGCTGTAAACAGTGGGCAAAAAGAAATTGGATTGATATGAAAGGCAGAATCAGATGCAAATTAAGCGGTGCCACATTCATATGGATTTTATATGAAGAAAAGAATATCATTTTGGGCTATTTGAAAATTTACCCCAAGATTTTCTGTATCTGTAAATAGATCCTCTCATAATGTGAATTTATTCAAATACATCATTGTGACCTCTGGAGCTTGCATGAGATTACTTGCTAACCCATTTTAAATTCAAAGTATATAGGGTTAGGAAACAAACACGAATACAGATATGAGTACGGGTATGGGTATGACACAACATTTTCTAAAAAAATAGGACACAGAAATATATTTTTAGTTATATTTTCTATATATTGTTAAACATTTATATTTTTTTTATAAATGTTAAGTATATATTAATTTAAGAGTAATAATGGATAATAAAGTGTATCCAAACTATTAAATGATGTTTAGAAATCAAATACAAACCAAGAATAAGAATATTTATTATTTTTCATATGCACTGTTGCTTTTTTTTTTTTTTTTTGCTCTAAAATAGAATTCTATTTTAACCTAATCTAAGGTTTCGTTTGGGAGGAGGGAATGAAATGGAATTAATATTTTTAAAATATTCTTCCCTGTCCTAAAAACCCTTTAATATCAGCCGTTAAAAAATAAAAAATAAAAAAAATCTGTCATTTTTGCACTCTACTGCTCACGTTGTTATTGCCCATTCCCTGCAAAGCGAAGCTGCTGCTATTCATCAAATTTTCGGTGAGACACCAATTGTCTGCCAGTCTTTCTTTTCTTTGTCTGCCATTCTTTGCAATTTTCGGTTACTGCTCACAAGTCTTTCTTTTTCTTTTTCTTTGTTTGCTAGTTTTTTATATTGACTACAAATATTAGGTGGGTTTTTCAAGTCTTACTTTGTCTTTTCTAGCCATGAGGATTCTGCCATGAAGAGTGATATATATTGTCTTTTATATTACTTTGTGTGTAGTATTTTATATTGGCAGAGTGGGATTTCTTGGCCAATTTTAGATTTTTTTTATATGTGTGTGAAACTCCCTTCTAGAGATTTGAACTACGACCCTTATTCCCTCACATTCCACAAACGCTTATATTTGTGGAGTGACCATCACGCCAATGGTGCGTAGTGGTATATGCACTGTTGCTATTAAAACATGAATGCTCTTTTTTTTTTTTGGTGGTGAAAAGGTATTCAATTCATCTTGTTCTCATGTTCCGGCTGTGTTCCACAAATTTTTTTTTTTTAATAAAATGACACAACTGGGACACACATGCGAAAGTGTCTCAGGCGTGTCGAGTGTTTGACATGGGTACAACACCTTAAATGAAGTATCTGTGCTTCATAGATATAGGGTAAATAAAATTCTTTAATTTGTTTGTTTCAACTTTCAACATTAGCATTTTCTGGAAAATGAATTATTTTCCAAAAAGTATTTTCTAAAAAACTATTTTATTTTTTTAGGTTTGGTAGTGACCTTAAAATGAGTTGGAAAATTAGCTCTTGACTTCTCTTATTTAGTTTCGCGTGATATAAAGTAGTTTTCTAGAAAATTTCAATGGAAAACAACTCTATTTTATGCTATGCTAAATAAGGGAACTATGGAAGTTAAAATATTATTTTCCTTTGACCCATCTTTTTTTCCCCCTAATACTACCAAATACAAGAAAATGTAGAAAATAATCTTCACATATGGTTTTTTATTGAAACAAACGAAGCTTTGGGTAAATTGCATCTTCAATATGAGATCACTTGATAAGCATGTGAAAATTAAGGTTTGATAGGATGGAAAATTTGGTAATTGAGAATGTGGGATGTTTCAACTAATCACATAATTTAGGGGTATGATTGCTCAAATTTATAGTTTAGAGGGACGTTGCAAATACCCTAGGGTTGGAAAGTGAGTTGCCATTTTAACATTGTACTAAGGGCAAATATTGTAGAAAATTTAGATTCTGTGAAGTTAATCGAAAATTCCAAATGCTAGGGGTTTATTCTGAAATAGAAGACATTCACCTGTATGTTTAGGAAAAACACAATTCCAAAAATTTGTCAATCTCTCTCCTTGTACTTGTCCTCCTATCTGCTTTTCTTCCCTTCCCCCTATTTTTCCCCAGTTGATAATATTGGTTGATAATATTGGTTGCTTCTACCTGTCAAATGTCCAAGGCAAGACCTTTGTTTGGGTTGACTCAATTAGATCAATCTGTTTAGTTGAAATATAATATTGTTAACAAGATGTTTTGCTTGGTATGAAAATCGTTTCACATGTCTTTAGACCTCGTGTGAACTAATAGCACCAATATCAGCTTGATTTTTCTTCTCTCTTCCCTTTTTTTCTGTAATAAGAGAAGAATCTCATTGTATAATGCTGAAGAGAGACAACAAAATTTGAAGTGGACAAGATATACAAAGAGATCACATATTCACATGCCATGTGTTATTGTCCTCTTCAAATTTTGTTTACTATTTTACCTTGGTCTTGCTTTAAATTAGGAAACAAATTATGAGACAAGGATCACATGCTATGTTTAATCAATAATCTGTTGAACTATATTCATGTCAACGTTTCTAGAGTACTGGACTATTTACAACTAGAAATAACTCAATTCATGATTTTTCTTGACAAGATTTGGTCTCTCTCTGTGAAATTAGTTACTCTGGACCAGATGTGCTTGCACACGTTTTGTGAGTGGAAATAATATAATCCTCACATCAAACTTTTCTGGGCCTTGTACTCTTCTAATGAACCCTTGACTTAGGGTTGAGGAATGATGTTCAAACTTCAACCTAACTTTCATAAATACAGCTATGGAAGGATGGGTAAAGAAATTATTGATTGAGATTGTCGATATCCAAAAGATTTGTGCTCCTGTAACACGACTTGATGGCCACGGCAAATATTAGTCTACCTCACGGTTTATATAATGTACGATATGCTTGTGAAATCTGTTATGTTATATCCACGTTTCATTTGTCACAAAAGAATATCCCTTGACTCTTCAATTTTATAGGCAGGAATTGCTCTTACAACTGTTAAAATGTTAACATGTTATTAATGCTTAATAATAAAAGTAGCATAAGCATCGGTGTAGACACCTTATTTTGTTCTAGATTTTAGCCGAAGTTCTTAGCCCCAATGACGAAGAATCAAATCGTTATCAAAATGATTAGCATCACGCGTAAAGTCCAATGGCCTAAAACCCCAATTTGTGACCTACACAACCCAAGTTTTGGCCCAAAATCCTTTTTCTAGGCCAATCGCAAAACTGTCCAGATTGGCTAACACTAGGAATTGGTTGCCATGGTTTGGAAAGATAGTGATCATAAATGAGAATTAAATCATTTGTCAACTATTTCATAAGTCAGATTTTGGAAGATAGTGATATTTAGAAATTAATTTGATTTGAAGTTTTTTTTTTTTTTTGAGGGGCAAAACCGTGAACTTTCATTAACGAAAACTAGCAATGTCATCTTGGACAACAGAAAACAAAGGTGGTGGAATATCCTCCATCCACACAACAAAGCCTGTAATTTCTAAAGCATGTCTAGCTAAAGAATGGGCAATTTGATTTGAAGTTGAGAATGGAATTTGGCAAGTAATAAAAGATGATTGGGGTGTCAAATGCTAAGATTGAGTCATGCTCTTGAATTAGGAAGGAAAAAGTGGTCATAGTTTTAATTGAGGTAATATGCAGGTGTGTATCTCTAAATAAGTCAAGGTTTAGTTTGAATTTAAACTCATACCTTTTTTTAAAGAGTTCGAAGGACGGGGTGTAAAACTCATGTTTACACCATTCAATAAGAGATTATTACATTAGCATTTTACTTAAAATTCAATACATCCTACCACACTTAATAACATCTCAATAAACTTCTAATTTGGTTGGATTTATATATGGGTATTAGAATTGATTGGGTGTGATTGTACTTATTCTTAAATATGTGACAAGGTGATGTGCCATATTAGGATTGGAGGGGTAAAACATGAGTTTTACACCACATCTTTACTGAATTTAATCTCTAATTTGAATCTTTTTTTTCTTTTTCTTTTTTTATAAACAAACATACATGCACAAGAGAGAGGGAAAGAAGTTCTAATATAAAAGCACACCACAACTCCACTCAAAATGCATTTGAATCTAAACTTTAAACACTTGGATTTTCTGAATTAAATGCCTAATAGGGATTAGTCACATACTTAAGATAAATTCAAAATTTCATGATCAATTCTTTCCTTCTACAGTGTGCTTAATTAATTGTCATGTGTCTAACTACTAGTTGCATGCTAGCATTGATGTTCACATGTTTAATTAAGGGCACGTTTGGTATACTGTAATGATTATTACATGGGAATAAGAATATGTATTATAAGGAATACATTAAGTTGGAATGTAAAAAATATTACTATTCATTAGTTTGGTGACCATTTAGGAATAGAATCCTGAATATGCATTCATAATTTAGTAGAGTATAAAAAGAAGGTGTAATTAAATCATTTTAAAGTCAAATTTTCTAAAATACACTTATTTTAGGGTGTTCAAAATAGAGCTAATAATTAACAAGAAGGAAAAATTATTTTCTTTCCTTTTGAAGATGTGGCAACTAATGGCTTTTTAGGAAATTTTTTTTTAAAATTATTACATAAGGTGAAGGAATAGATATTCAGTACTTTTGATAAGGAATAGCTATTCCTCATTTTGAAGAATAGCTATTCATAAGGAATAACTATTCATTGTAATAAAAATATAACCAAACAACCGAATAGTTATACCATAGGAATATTTATTACATTACAGTGTCTATTACAGTCTACCAAACGTGCCCTAATTCTCACATGCTTCACATTGCTTAAGAGAGTGTGTTGTGTATAGTATAACTTGCCTCACCCTCCCTTAAAAGTTACTATGGCTTTTGAGTGGAGTTGTGATGTGCCTTTGTGTTAGAACCTCTTTTCTTCTCCCTTTTGTGTGTGTGGTTTGTTTCTCAAAAAAAAAAAAAAAAAAAACTCACATGCTTTATTAATTGTTACATGGTTGATTAACTATCACTTGTTTTAATTAATAGTCGTGTGCTCAATTAATTGCTACATCGTTGATCCTCTAGAACATGTTTAGTTAATGGTTGTATCAAGCATAAGACAAGCTTACATGCTTTGATGATCACATGTCCGACTTGATGCTTACATGTGTATATATTTACATATTCACATACTTAGATGTTAATATGTTTTGATGTTTGTATGCTCACATATTCATATCCTTACATGTTCACATGCTTGCGTGTTTACACGCTTGGATGTTCATACGCATACATGCCTAAATACTCACATGCCCGCATGCTTAGATGTTTGTGTGCTCATATGCTTGCTTGACTCTCACATGTCCCTTGTTATACTTTCTGAATTCTCTTAACACACGACCCATAGACAAACCCTAGGATTTGATTGCATGCTTGTGTTCACGTAGGCCCATTAGGTGAAGGCTAGTTATGGCTGGGTAGACTTGAGAGTCCCTAACATCTTTAAAAAAGGAACATGTATTGTGTACCTTGCCTTTGTAACAAGGAATCGATATGTCAAAAAGGGGTTTATGTCAAAAAGGGGTTTTTATCAAACTATAATGCTATATACATAATATTTTTGTACTACTATTTTACAAACTAATAAGGTAACATATTATTGATTTCCGAATAAACCCACCACTTATACGATTTTACTAACTATCAAGTACAACTTGTCACTTTTAGCATTAAGAAAAAAAAATTATGAAAGAGTTGATGTATCTAGCCATCTATGCTAATTGTTTGTCAACTTCGTAGGAAATATCATAGTACAAGATTATGGTCACCATTTTTATTCTGAAGAGCAATAGTAAATTAGTAAACATCAAAAAGTCGTGGTCCTGCCAGAGTCTATAACGGAAAATGTAGGCACCGAACTCCTTAACTTACAGTCAACATCTGTCCCTCAAAGTCCAAACCCAGTCAGCCACTCACAGCCATACTTATAGTGGTTTCATTTTACAGTTTTTACTAGGGGTGTTTATCAAACCGTAAAAACCGCATTAAAACTGTCCACAAAATAGTATAACTACACCACACTGCAAGTAACAATACACCGCATCGCATGGTGCAGTGTGGTTTGCGGTTTTATAATAAGAAAACCGCACAAACCGCATCGCACCCTCTCTATATATTAATATATTTATTTATTTTTAATATTAAATATATTATTAATAATTTAATAACCCTAATTTTCCCAAAAAATAAAACAAATTTGATAACCTTAGCAAGTGTTGACAAGAAAAGCTAACCAAAAATAAAGAAAAACTAACTAAATAATTTAAAACTTGGCCAAAAAAAAGGGAAAAAAAAGTTTTGGGATGGGTAGAAAATGCCCAAAATTTGAAAAATATACCAACTTCAAACCTTATCTTATATATAGCACCTCACATGTGACCGCAAAAAATGAGGTGCGGTGTGATTATGATTTTGGTTAAACTCTAAACCGCACCACACCACACCGCACCGCACATGTGACCGCAAAAATAAGGTGCGGTCCAGTTATGATTTTAGCTAAACCGCACCGCAGAGTGTGGTGATTAAAATGACCTAAAACTACACCGCACCACACCGCGAACACCCCTAGTTTTTATTATTGCAATGGTGGGGTTAATTATTGAAAGAAAGAAAAAAAAAAAAACACAAAAAAAAAAAGATGAGTTGAATAGAGAAAAAGAATTTCATGCATGGTAGTTTGAAAACATTTTTTAGAAATAGTGTCACATGCATAAGACTGGTTTAGCAAATAATCTCAAAATGCCAAATTCAAATTTCACATCTGAAAATATTAGAAGTGTTTTAAATTATGGAAGTTCATCCGGAGAGGAAAAAAAAAGTAATTAGGTAAAAGAACCAAATCAACCGAAAAAACAGAAAGTAGTGACAACAGAAACAACTCATCCTTGCAGCTGGAGGTCTCTGCTTTGTTAAGATGATGGATTAGCATTATGCCATCCTTTGGTGCAAGGCGGAATGCCCATGAACTCGTCAAATTCCTTTACATGGATGTCACAGCACTTCCACTGCAGTATCAAACATACAATAAAAGCATTGTTTTAAAATTTAGTTATCAATAAGGCAACACAATCATAAATAGACTTGAAAAGAATATATATCTCACCCCTCTCATACGATCGTGGAAAACAGCAGGCCCAGGATGGTAACTACATGCAGTGTCATGATTATCCTTTTCCTTGAAAGTCTTACCACAACCAGGATTTTTGCATGTTTGGGGTTCATTAATATCAACAACCTTCTTTACCGGAGGAGAGCTCTGAACATTTATGTTGGTAGGTGCAGATGTGTCCATAGTGTTATCTATTTTTGAATTTGTCACTTTAGCCTGTGAACCTAGAAAAGACAGACTTGCTTCAGCTTAGAGAGAATAAATTATTCCTATAGTAGTGGGGAAGCTAAGCAATAAAGTACCAACAATTTGTCTTTGAAACAAGAATTCAACAACTATTAATATGCTAAACTAAAAGGATATTATTTTGCTTGATAAAATAAAAGGATATAAATGAGGTTACTTCACCATCCGTCCATAATTTATGGGAGGAAAAATTCCTTAAAAAATGTTGCAGATTTGTGAAACACAAACTGGTTTGCAGTACTTCATTTGTATGAGAAACACAAACAACTATTAACAAACTAAACTAAAAAGATATAAAAGGTTACCATGATCAGAGCAAAAGAAACCTTGCCGGCACCTAGGGCAAGTCTCTTTTGGAGATGCATCTATTGTAGAACTTGGAGAGGGAACAGGAACTGGATTCTTTGGACTAGGAGTTGGCTTTGTCAACACTGGCTTCTCAGTTGTGTGCTTGCCTGTCTTACATCTTCATTAATAAAAGAAAGCTTTAATAACATATACTGACATAATATAAATAGATAATTATAATTAAAGAAACCTGCCAAGAATAGATAACACTATGTTTAATTAATGCAACCAGAATGAGAGCTTTGGTACCAGTATCTTATATTTACCAAAAGCATAATTTGCATTGATTAGGACAATTTTAAATGTGTGATAAAACCAGGTTATTCCTCGTGGTTATGTGCTACTTCAACAGACATGACACCTTATTTAGATGAATTAGTAGTAAAGATTTTCAATTTGAGTCCAATGTGATAACATCATGAAAGCTAGCTGTTTAAATCATGTCCTAAGCAGGCTGCTATTTTGTGCCACGTCAATGCACCTTACCTCATGTCAAAAGCTTCCACCATCCCCATCCATCTCATTAATTAAAGTTTAAGTAAAGGATTATTCCAAAAGTGAAATTTCAAAGGGAACTCAAACTAATCTCCTTTCTCACTCTGAAGTCACATGCTCAACTTTGGTTGTTGGCAATGAGATGAGGAAGCAAGTTCCCTTTTGGTAACATTTTAGATGAATCATCATTACAGGCTAGTCTCATTCAAAAGTTAATTCTATATGCCCCTAGTTTTCATTCCAAGAAATTAAATTAGTAAAGGACAAACCTACTTATCATAACGATGATAAAATATCCCCTTTAAAAAGAGGTCAACTGGGTAAGAGACAGGATTAAACTTGGGAATACCCCTTAAGCAATTGCTGCACTAAACTATTATCTTATGAGTTGTGCTACAAACAAAATAGACAAAATAAAAACAAGATAGAATTTTACGTGAACCACTCAATTGGATGGTGATATGAGTTAGTGAGGTGTCTTGATCAACATGCACATCCAATCACCAAATTGTAATGGGGATATCAATACACTATCAAGTGCCTGAAAGATGGGAATAAGAGATGTACATTTATCTCATAAATAAAATGCCAGAGAAGTTAATAGAATGGATGTGTTCAGCAGCAAACTCACTGGACATGAATTCAACGCCCACAGTAATGTTGTGATGAATACCTTGGATAAACTGAAGTACTTATGTATAACCATTTATCGCAGTTACTCTATTTCACTAGTTGACACATTGCTACCCTTATAGGGGACACCAGACTCCAGAAGTTTATGGAGAACGAGAAAGAGGCATCTTGAGTGAATACATATTTTAACGCTAAACCATGAGTTAATGGGCCTTATAGATTTTATAAGCTCTAGCAAAGTTTTCTACATTCTTCTTCTCCTTATTTCTAAGAAAATATCAGGGGTTCTTTTTTCGACAACCTAACAGTGGAAGATGATTCTCCACAAACATTTAACTGAACCACTATATTCTGCACAATATACATCACAATTATCATACTATGATGTGGAGTTTTCTCCAAGATCACAAAAAAGAAGCTCACTTGAAAACAATCGCTCTCGCATTAATAACAAAATTAAAAAAAAATAAAATAAAATGCTTCCACTAAATGTAACAATAAGCAGTGTACATAAGACCTATCTTGTGGAAATAATGATGGTATTAAAGTACTAAGCATTTGGGTATCAACAAAAATATAAATCCAAATTCACATCAAGCAAAGATGTTTGTAAAATAAAATCTTTACTTCAAAAAACAGTGCACTTACCCTGGAATCGCCAAAAATTCGCTGAAGTCATGACTTCTCTTCTTGCAACAACTCCACTCTTTTGACCCATCATGAAATATTGGCTGGATTTAGGAAAAAAAAAAAAAAAATATATATATATATATATATTATAAGTTTGAATAATAAATATAAAAGGATACAGAGTGAGATAGATAATTAAAAAAGAAAAAGAAAAAAGAAAAGAGAAAAGAGAAATACTTACTCCCTAGTTAAAAGGAATACCGCCATGAAGGAAAACCAAGCCCAAGCATATGCAAGATGAAAATCTAATTAGTAAATGCAAAGGACATAGTGATATTCAATAATCAAACTTTCTGGGAGAAAAAAAAAATGTAACATAATTCAGCTTCCAATTTGATCTTTGAGAATATATTTAATATCTGGATACTAATAATTAAACATAGGTATTAGACTCAAATTGTCTTCCAGATTTTAGGGTATACTTCCACACACAATATAAAACAAAAAAAATCACATAATTAAAAGTGGAAAAAAAGAAAAGAAAAATAATAGGGCATACCGAAGCATGGTATTGACAAGAACCTTCGGGGTTGTCGTCCTCGGAGAACATGGCATCGCACCCAATTCGTTGGCATCGAACCTTAGTAACACCTTGCTGCTCCATTCTCTCTCTCTCTCTCTCTCTCTCTCTCTGTGTCTTTGAGGCGTTTTTTTTTTTTTTTTTTTTGGTTGAAGAAGACTCTGGAAGAAGACTGAACTGAAAAGAAAAGAACAGAACAGCTTTTGTTTTGATTCCACCGTGTGCACTTTCCTAGAACTAAACCAACTCGGTTTCCTGTGTTTCTCTCTCTCTCTACTTTAGATTCTTTTCTTCGGTTCTTTATTTATTTATTTATTTATAATGAAAAGTTGATTATGGTTAAAATTTAATCATAGGGATTAATATGTTTGATTTGATTACGTGTTCCAATCACTGCCACTGTATAATTATATATCAACGGCTTCGATTTATTGGGTTTTTATTAAGACCAAAGGTACATCAGCCGCTACAAAGGACGACCCAATGCCATTAAATTAAAATAAGGGATTGAGTAAAAACGTGCAATATAAATATAAAGACAAAATTTAGGTACAGTAGCTTAGATGTTGTTTCTTAAATTTCCCTCTTAAGATTCATTCATGTAACTACTTAACTAAAAAATACATTTTCATCCTATGAGAAAAAATCCACATGGCAGAATTTTAAAAGAAGAACTTAAAGAACAGCACCTAAGTACTATACCTAAGTCTTGCTCTAAATATAATATACCCTGAAGATTATTACTACTATATAATTTCATCTTTCTACTTCTCTAACAATTTCCAATCCAATTAATAAGCAGAAAACAGAACAATTTTGTTTCCAAGATCCACATGGAGATTATTACACCTTACAGAATAATTTCATTTTTATTTCGTTTCAATTCGGTCTAATTCAATCCATTTTGGTGCACTTAACTTAAAAATAGAAAAAGACAGGCTTGAGTTGACTATACCTATTCTAAATCCAAATTTCTTAAATAATATAAATCTCAAACTCATTCCAAATTCTATTAAATTTTAGCAATTTAATCTTAAATTTGTTCCCATATGTATTTAATGAATCCAAACTCACTTCAAACCCATCTATTTATTTTGGTTAAAAAGAGACAACTTAACATTATTTATTGTTAAGTTCTAAAACACTATTAGATCACATTCAATCCTTAGAGCCACTATATTTAGTCTTGAGGCATGACATATATTTAGTAATGTGGTCACACAAAATTAAACATTGGTTAATCTGGGCTTATGATCACAATTAATTTATATCATGGGTTTATCTATAAAAGAAAATTCAAGTGCTTCTAGTTGGGATTCTCCTCAGAGTTGCCTTCAAGATGGTACTCCTCGTCCAGAATCTGTGTGAGTTCCAGGTTTATATTGGTTGTTGCTTATTTCAGCTTTTGAATAATTCATGATTTGACATTTTGAATCTGTTTTAAGACACTCTGCAACAATATTAGAGGAATGAGAATTTCTAGAGGCCCGGCTACCTCAAATTAGTCAGAAATATTGTTCCCGGTTATTTTTTTTTACGTCTGTCTTGGATTGTTATGGGTGGATTTCGCAGTTTTTTTTATTGAATCGAAGCTGTTTCAATTGGTGGTTGAGGAAGGGGGGAACTTTTTTTCCCTTAGGATTTATGAACGGGGAAAGTATTTCATGCAATCAGTTTTTATGGGTAAGAGTGCAGCACGATGGTTAATGCAAAGCTTGGAACACACAGTGATTGGGATTAACCCCAAACACTTCTTCATGCTCAGGGAAGGAGACACTACATACATAGTGCAACGGGGCTCTAACTCGTTTGGGCAATATTTGTTAGTAACAGAGTTAAAAGTTGGCGGGATGAGAAGATCGATCATTATTCCTGCAGGCAAGGCACAACGAGGTTGGAGGGCCTTTGGTATTGAATTAAGGAGAATGCTTGAACCTTCTCATTATGCGTTGGGTGTTCCAAAAGCTGTATTGTCTAAGTTGGGTTCAGAGGTTCACCCTTCTCGGTCTTTTGTTGAAACGGTAAAAGCGACTATGCAGGGAAGGAAGCATGCTTTCCAGCCCTCCATTAAAGAGACAGAGAAGATTCAAGTAGTGGAGAACACTATGCCGCCTCCGAGAGATGAAGATGGGATTCAGGTGGTGGCTTTTGAAGTTCCGACTAATAAGGCTACTCAGATTGCCGGGGGTGGGGTGGAGGGGAGTCACCGTCGTATTAATGTAGATGCTAAGGTTAAGGAGAAAATCCCGAAACAAAATAAATTCAGATTGAATAATTTGAATTTGAAAGAGGTTGATTTTGGTAGGGAGCATCAAGTTAGGAGGTCTAGTTGGTTAAGGAAAGGTTTGACTGTGGAAGTAAATGAATTTGGCAAGAGGCGGGTGTCTTGGCAACGTTTTAGGAGTGATAAGCAAGCTGTAAAGTGGGTGGCACGGGAGGATCTTTCTGCCCAGGTTGGCATTCAGGGTATGGACAATGGGTTTTCTGAAGCCCAGGCTGATAAGAGCTGCTTAGGCCCACTGTTGCCTAGCCCTTTTTCTTTTGAGGCAGGGGCTTGCTCCAAGCAGTCCAATAATAAACCCAACCCAAGTTCTACAGGCCCATTTGTGGAAGGTGGTAAGGCTCAGGCAAACACATCAGGCCCGAGCTCCACATCAGATGGTATGAGTGTTAGTGTGCTACCTGCGAGCTCGGTGATTGATCTTCTACCGACACGGAGGACGGCGATGGCTCCGGTGGCTGATTTGAGCTCGAGCTCACCCATATCGGTACCGGAAGTCCACGGCGGGAGTGGGTCTTGCATCCAGGTGAGCCCGAGCTGGATCACCCAGCACCCCACCTTGCCGAGACCGGTAGCGGAAGTGGTCAAGGCCACTCGTGAGCTGGGTTCACCACCCTTAGCTCCGACATGCCTCTCGCTGGAGCCGGCGAAGGTGCTGCCATCAGAGGATCCGGTACAAAAGCCGGCAGAGGGAGTTTTGACTGTTCCTCAGAGATGGGTGTCGCCGGTGGAAGAGCTGGGATGCACCGGGATTCTTCCGAAGCTGGGTTTCAGGCTCAGTTCTGGCCGGAACAGTTTGTTGGGTCATATTGAGTTGTCGGGTGGATTGATTTCTGAAGCTAAGAGGTTAGTAATTCTCGATTTTGTGCCGAGATGGATCGGAACTCCTTTTCCCGATCAGTTTCTGGAGTTTCTGCGAGCTGGGTCGATGGGTTTCGGAGTATCGGGTCAGGAGGTTAATACTTTCTCTAGTAAGGAGCTTTCAAGCTTTCCTAGGGAGATTGTGCTTGCAAGGGATGCAGCTGATTTTTCTGTGGGTTTTGGTGAAAATGAAGTGTCAGATTGTTTACCTCTGCAAATCATTGATCCGGGTGTGTCAACAAATTTGGAAGAATTGAAGGAGGCCACTGAGGTATTGAGTATTGAGAATAAGTTAGATATTTCTAGTTGGGTGAAGCACAGAATTCCTGGGTTCAGTAAATTGGTTGGGTTGTCAACGAATCGACATGAGAAGTTGTGCATTGCTCTCTTACAGAGGCTAGAAACTGAGATGGAAGCAGCCAATGTGTTACACAGGAGAGAAATGGGTAGTAAAAAACTGGCTAAGTCCAAAAACAAGGGACGTAGAGAGTTGCAAAACTTGATATGTTCGGTGAATTATGAGAGGAGATAAAGGGTGGTTTTGTGTTGGTGTCATTAGTTGGGGATAGTTTAGTGTCTATGAAGATAAAAATGATTTCGTGGAATGTTAGAGGTTTAAATGATCCTCAAAAACGACTTGTAGTGAAGAATTTGTTGCGGGAGTGGAAGTGCGATGTTGTTTGTTTACAAGAGACGAAAATTGCTAGCATGAATAGACAGTTGGTTTGTAGTTTGTGGGGTTGTCCATATGTGGATTGGGCTGTTTTGGAGGCTGATCGGACTGCTGGTGGTATCTTGCTTATGTGGGATAAAAGGGTTTTGGAGAAGGTAGAGGTTATGGTCGGCATTTACTCAGTTTCGGTTAAGTGGCAAGGGGTGGGGGACGGTTTTATATGGGCATGCTTAGGGGTTTATGGCCCAAATGAGAATGTTGAGAGGGGTCACATGTGGGATGAGTTGGTGGGTATTCAGCAGTATTGGAGGTTACCATGGTGTTGCTTTGGCGATTTTAATATTGTTCGCTTTCCTAGTGAGCGTAGGGGGGAGGCACGTTTGACATTGGCTATGGAAAAATTCTCTGAATTTATTGAGGATCTTAACTTGGTAGATTTGCCTTTAGACGGAGGTAGATACACATGGTCCAGTGGCACCGATCAACCAGCGATGTCTAGGATTGATAGAGCATTGGTCACTCCAGATTGGGAGGACCACTTCCCTGATGTTCTTCAAAGGATTTTACCACGTCCTATCTCAGATCATAGTCCAATTCTTTTGGAGGCAGGGGGAATGGCAAGGGGGAAAAGTCCGTTCAGATTTGAAAATATGTGGTTGAAGACGGAGGGATTTGTGGATAGAGTTCAGTTCTGGTGGAATCGGCATTCTTTTGTGGGTACACCTAGTTTTGTGCTTGCAAAAAAATTGAAGGCTCTGAAAGAGGATATTGTGCAATGGAATCGCCGAGAGTTTGGTAATGTAGAGCGTCAGAAGAAACAATTATTGGAGGAACTAAAAAAATTAGACGCCAAGGAGGGGGATTTTGGTCTCACTGATGGGGAGAAAGGCCATAGGGTAGCTTTGAGGTCCCAGGTGGAACATCTTTCTTTGGAAGAAATTTCCTGGAGACAAAAATCTAGGATGTTATGTATCAAGGAAGGGGATAATAACACCAAGTTTTTTCACAAAATGGCTAATTCTCATAGAAGGTTTAATCATCTAAGGAGTTTGGAGGTGGATGGGGTGGTTTTTGAGGAGGAATCCGAGGTGTCTAATCAGGTAGTACAATTTTATAAAACTTTGTACAAGGAGACTGAGAGTTGGAGGCCTTTTGTGGAGGGTTTGGAATTTGATCGTATTGGGGATGTGGAGAGGGTTTGGCTTGAAAGGAAGTTTGAGAGGGAGGAGATACTTCAAGTTGTACGTGATTTGGAAGGGGACAAAGCTCCAGGTCCGGATGGGTTTACTATGGCTTTTTATCATCTCTGTTGGAGAGTAGTGGAGAAAGACGTCGTAGCGGTCTTTGAAGAGTTTTTTCAACATTGTAAGTTTGAAAAATCCCTTAATGCTACCTTCATTGCATTAATTCCTAAAAAGAATGATGCCTCTAATATTAGAGATTTCCGACCTATTAGCTTGGTGGGGAGTGTGTATAAAATCTTGTCTAAGGTTTTGGCAAATCGATTGAGAGTGGTATTAGATCAGTTGATCTCTGAGTCTCAGAATAGCTTTGTGGGTGGGAGACAAATTCTTGACTCGGTTCTTATTGCGAATGAGTGTGTGGATAGTCGAGGGAAGAGTAGGGTTCCTGGAGTCATTTGTAAACTTGATATTGAGAAAGCCTACGATCATGTGAATTGGGAGACTTTGTTGAATTTGTTGCATAGAATGGGCTTTGGAGTGAAGTGGTGTAAATGGATCCGTACTTGTATATCTACAGTTCAGTTCTCTGTTTTGATTAACGGGTCTCCAGCTGATTTCTTTGGTAGTTCAAGAGGTTTAAGACAAGGGGATCCGCTATCTCCTATGCTGTTTTTGATTATGATGGAGGTGTTTAGTAGGATGTTGAGAAGAGTGGAGGAAGCCGGTTTGATTCGTGGCTTTAAAGTTGAAGGTAGGAGGGGTGGTGGGGAATGTGTTACACATCTACTGTTTGCAGACGATACTATCCTATTTTGTGATGCGGATGTGGAGCAAATCCTTCATATTCGGTTGTTGTTACTTAGTTTGCAGGCGGTAACAGGTTTGAAGGTTAATGTGCATAAGAGTGAAATGGTTCCAATAGGGGTGGTTGATGATGTGCATGCCCTTGCTGAAATTTTGGGTTGTAAAGTCGGTAAGTTACCTATGACTTATCTTGGCATGCCTTTAGGGGCTTCACATAATTCCCCTTCAATTTGGAATCCTATTCTGGAAAAATTTGAGCGGAGATTAGCTGGGTGGAAGAAGCTGTATTTGTCTAAGGGGGGTCAATTGATGTTACTCAAGAGTACATTATCTAGTCTTCCTACCTATTTTCTATCGCTATTCACAATTCCTACTCATGTGGCTAATAGAATTGAAAAACTACAAAGGGATTTTCTTTGGGGTGATAGCAGAACTCATCTGGTAGGATGGGACAAAGTTTGTGCGCCTATAGCTAATGGTGGTTTGGGGATAAGGAAACTTACTACTTTCAATAAGGCCTTATTGGGGAAATGGTTGTGGCGGTTTGGGAAGGAAGAGGATCGGCTATGGAGGAGGGTGGTGGCTTCAAAATATGGGGAAGAGTGGGGGGGGTGGACCTTAAAACTGGGTAGGGGAGTTCATGGGTGTGGTTTGTGGAGAGGCATTCGCATGGGTTGGGAGGATTTTAGTAAGAATTGTCAATTTGTTGTTGGGTTGGGGAATAGAGTGAGGTTTTGGCAGGATGGGTGGTGTGGGGGTCATCCTTTTCACTTGGCCTTCCCAAGGTTGTATGGTATTGCTATTGATAAGGAGATATCTGTTGAAGCCTCCTTGTCAAGGCAAGGGGAGGAGGATAGACGAACTTGGAATGTTCGTTTTACTCGAGAATTTAATAATTGGGAGATGGAGGAAGGGCTACATTTTCTTTGTATGTTGGGAGCTAATACTCCTCCTATGGATGTGGGAGACCGGATGAGGTGGAAGTTGAAGGTTAATGGGGATTTTGATATCCGGTCATATTATAACAAATTAAGGAATTCTCCGTCAATTGTTTTTCCGTGGAAAGCTATTTGGAATGTAAAGGCCCCTAGGCGAGTCTCCTTTTTTGTTTGGTGTGTAGCTTGGAATAAGATCCTAACGGGTGATAACCTAAGATTGAGGAGACTGGTGCATTTTGTGGACTGGTGCATTATGTGTAGACATTGTGGAGAGTCGGTAGATCATTTACTTCTTCATTGTGAGATGGCTTATCGGTTATAGAGCTTTGTCTTTATAACTTTTGGCTTGTCTTGGGTTGTACCTAGTTCGATCCCAGACTTGCTTTTTGGCTGGTGGAATTGGTTGGGGAAACACTCGTCTCAGATATGGAATTTAGTTCCGTTGTGCATCTTTTGGTGTATTTGGAAGGAACGGAATCGGCGGACTTTTGAGGATTTGATTAGCTCCGGTGATCAGATGCTGGCTTCTTTCAGTGGGACTCTTTTTGATTGGTCTCGGGCTTGGGGACTCACGACTAGTGATTCTCTCCCTTCTTTCATTATCTCTCTCTCTCTTTGTAATTAATTTGTGGTTTGGTTTTCTTTTTTGCTTTTTCGTTGTTTCCTCCTTGTACTTTCTGGGTTTGCTCTATGTTTTTTATGCATAGAGTAGCCATTCGTATATATAACATTCTTACTTATCAAAAAAAAAAAAAAAATAATCCACAATGGGAGATTTAAGTAAGAACTAAACAATCTCTTGAATAAAATAGGATTAAAACTTTATTCCCCAAGTTTCTTTCTCATTACATTCCTCATAGTGTATCTCTCTTTTTCTTTTTTCTCTCTCTAAACCCAAAAAAATATCTCCCTCTTTTTGTAAGTTTCTTTCCTTTTATACTTCACCTTCCTCTATTTTTTCATCACTATCCTTCGTTGCATTTGCTCCTTTTTCTTCCCCAGCATGAACTGTCCTTATTCAACTGGACAGCTCTCTATCCTATTAGGCTCTTCTTTCCCCAAAGTGATGATGAAAAGAGACTTTTGGGGCTTTTTGTCTTATCTTGATCAGTTATCTAATATTAAATGCAAGTTTGTCAGATAGATTATTGTAGATTTATCTGAAAGTTTTTAGGAAGTGTCCTCGGATAATCCCATTTGTTCCGAGATTATTCCTCAGATGCTTGAAACTTAGGCTGACGCTATTAGCTCGGCATAGGTATTTTACCACAGGTGACTTATCGTCGGGCTCATAATAAGGCACCTCTTTATCCATGGTCTGAGGTATATGCCTTTGTAAGGGTTTTCATTTAGGGATTGCGTGTTGGGCATGTTCTTGCCTATGGTCCAAGATTATTTGGGCTTTCCAAATTCGTTACTTGGGCTTTTACAATCCTTCTCCCTACAAATAATATTAATTTATAAATATTTGTTAAACATTATGTGATTATGTCTATCAATTACTATCACCATTCAAAATATTTAAATAACATAATAATATTAATAATCCAATAGAACATTCGAATTGTACCTGCAAGACTAAGAGAGAGATAAAGAAATGATGGATAAAGATTATAATAAATAAATTATGATAAGGCAAAATGCCTAATAACATGTTGGGCATAGTCAATTCTTAAATAATTGTACTCACCCAATAATTTTTTTTTTTTTTTTAAAAAGAAAAAAGAAAAAAGTAGAAGCAATACTTGAATGTATTTGCTCAATATTAGTCAAAACTAAGATCATTTTACAAGCTTGATACATATGGTGTTTGAACATTTTGCTAGATTAATAGTTTGTCCTAGATTTGAATGTAAATAAATGAAAATGCAATTTTTTAAAAGTCAAATGCAATATTTTTCTTGGTATAATACACTCATACTTAGAATGAAAATACGAGCAATTTCAACTTGCTAGATAGTGAAAAGCAATTTATTTATTTATTTTTAAAATCCAATACTAACGGATCAATTGAAAAGATGAGCAATTTCTAAATTTTCATTGACCTACCTACTTTTAAACCAACCATTGTAAATATAAGTAGTTTTGACTTGGTAAATACTTTAATTATTCAAGTAAAATGACTTTTATTAATTGAGTTAATTAGAATCTACGTAATAATCCAGATGTAAAATGTATAAATAAGATGATTATTTTTTCCTCTCTTTTGGTCCACTAAAGACCCATTTTTTATTTATTTTTGATAATTCAATAGTTAGGGGAGGGGAATTTGAAACCTTAATCCCATTAAAGGGCTCAAGTGGCTTGGTTTTATACTGTCATTTGGATGATACTGCATAAATTGCTTGCTCACAACCATATAAAGTTCACAAATTTGTTTCCAAGATCCACAAGGAGATTATTGCCGAAATAATGTCCTCATCCATTTGCATATGTTTTTCTTTTTTTCAGGGGTGGGGGAGGGGGACACCATATCCAACCCCAAAACAAATTGCAGTTCATCCAATTTCTTCTTACCTTCTAATCGTTCCAAACATCTCGTATTGTATAATTAGATATTGTTTGTCAATTAAAAAATTGTTTGCTGGACTGAGATTTTAGACAATAAGCCCAGTCACGACTCAGATATTACAGCTCTAGCTCTGCTGGTAGTAAAACAAAGTTACAAACAGCATGCTCGACACTTAAAGACAAATTTATATTTCATTAAGAAGCTCAAAAATATTACTGAATCTCTGTTTCTTTTTCTGTTTTCTACACTATCTTATACAATTCAAATAATAATTTCTGGTGTAACTCATCAGAATATATCTGAACTAACTTTGTAGTATCATAGTATACATATCAGTCAGGTCATAGACTAGCAAGAAAAATGTGAGCCCTAAAAGAATTCCTATATACAATTACTCTAATCATATGAAAAATGTATACCTATGTACATGAGAATTCTGAGCTGGGTTGCATTGGAATGAATATCCTCATGTGTCATCTGAAACGTCAAAAATGGAATTGGCGGTGGGAGTAAATCCTGAAGCGCACAAATCATTGCAATGGCAATGAAAGCAAATCCTAATGCAAACAAATCATTGGGAGTTAAGTAGCAGACCTGATATGACCAGGGCTATAATAACGTGAAGGTCACAATGATCTGTTATGCACATCAATAATGGAAGCTTTCTCCTGTGACAACAAAAATTTTTCGTCATGCTTCCAACATACATGGTCCACAAAAAGATTAGAGGAAAAAGCTTTAAAATTGGTATCCATTGGTATTCATGGATAATTCGCTAGACCAAAGTTTAAGAATTTTGTTAAAAAAAGATTTTAAGATAAATAGCTTTGCCTTCCAAAATCCATTTTGAAAAGAGAGATATATATATATATATATATATAGAGAGAGAGAGAGAGAGAGAGAGAGAGAGAGAAAGAGACCTCAATTGGTGTGGCGCTCTCAGAGGGGAACCAGTGCATGAGAACGCCCAGGTTAATCACAGCAGGTATCAGTTTAAACAGGAGAGGAGTTGTTACCTGTACACAAACATTTACTAGGGTAAACTGATGGAAGAAGGGTAAAACAATTTTCAATTCTTGAAGTCAATTGTATTTTTTACTATTGTTCGATTATATTTTATTTAGGTCTTATTAGTTAATTAGGTTATTAGTATTTTTTTTTCTTCATAATTCAATAACTGAGCTTTGACCCAAGTCAATTAGGATTAAGGTTTAGTCCTAGTAGTCTATATAAGTAGACTATTGTAACCCTATGGTGACAAGTTTATAATTAATAAGTTTTTGGTTGGAGTTTTTCCAATGGCATGGTGTTGCCTCCAGCCAACCCTAAGTGTTGATTCCTAGGTTTTCTTTTCCACTTCTTGTTGAATCCAAGCAATCCTAAGTATTGTTCCAATGGCATGGTGTTGCCTCCAGCCAACCCCTGTTGATTTTGTTCTACATCGGTTTTGATATCAGAGTTCAATGTTTTGCATCATAAATATTTTTTTTATTAAAAAAATGGCATAACTTTCAACTAAAAGAAACTTACCAGACTAAGAGCTGTTGTTCCAAGAAGAAGAAGATACATCTTCCCCTATATTACAGCATTTTGTCAACAACAACAACAAACATAAAAAAGAAAACAATATAAGTGACGAGGTATTTGGTGATACTGCAGAGGCAAAACTGGCAACCTACATTACTGGAAAATATTAAGGTATAAAGACACACCACCCTACTTCAAAGAAACTGGCCTGCCGGAAATGGAAAAATAAGCTAATTTCTTGAATATTTTAGGGCAAACAATTATCAACTTAAACCTAATCTTTTGTGCTGCAAAAACAATTTTGTAAGTTCTCCAAGCCGCTGATGATACTGCAGAGGCAAAACTGGTAAGCTACATTACTGGAGAATCCTATGGTATGATAAAAACATAATATACTTAAAAGAAACTGGCATACTGCAAACGAAAAAATAAAGCTAATTACTTGAATATTATATGGCAAACAATTATCAAAACATAATCTTTTGTGCTGCAAAAACAATTGTAATGGAATTATGAAAGCTATCCAGGTGGCTTTGCGTCATTTGTAACAAACATACAAGCATGAATTTAGCTTGAAGGCATGTGATGCGATATTCCAATTACTGTAAAGGTATGCGATAAATTCTATCTGTTTGTGACCATTTTTCAAGTAGAAAAAGGCAATGGAAAGCAGTGGTCACTCAACTTCAAGTCATTTGCAAACAACATTGACAATTAAACAATCGCCATCAGATGATTAATAATTTTAAATAAATGGAGACCTCAAGTTTCAAAACCAATTCAAAATGCTTATAAGATATTAAATGTAAAGGCCACTCAAATAGTTGCAGTTTCTAAAGTCAATAAAAACATGTGATATGTTTTCTATTACACATTTTTTTCTTAAAATCATTCCCTAGCTTAACATCTTTCCCAGTTTCAAAATTGTTTAAAATAGATCCACTGCATCACAAGGCTGATGAGCTGCCCATTTTAAGGTTCAGTTAGAAGGTCACGATAGGAATAAAAAAAAAAATGTTGCATTATCTCAAAAAGGATATAAATATTCTTCCTGCTTAGCACACAGCTATAAGACAGTACCAAGGCATTACTTATTCCTTTTAACTTGTAAGTAGCATTGCTTCTCTTCTTCTTTTTTCTTGTTTTTTGGGTGGGGGTGGGGAGGGGCTAAAAGTAAAATCCTTCATTTTTCTTTTATATATATATATATATATATATCGATCAGTTAAATATAAAATTCATTGAAAAGAGAAAATTGGGCAAGGCTCAAGTACACAGGGAGTAAACTACGGACACTAAAGAGGGGAAAAAAAATAAACAAAAAGAAATAAAAAATTAACCAAGATACATGCTGTCCAAAATTGCTAAAAGATCTAAATTGAAATCAAAAGAAGGCAACTGAGCTTGTTGCCATTTGTATAGCATCCTCCCACAAGCTGTGACTTAAGTTGAATTACCAAATGTTCTTTGCTTTCAAAGTTTCTCAAGTTCCTCTCTCCAAATTCCAAACAATCCAAATCAAACAAGGAATAGCCCATTAGATTTGTGATTGTCCTTTTACCACATAAGCATGTCAGTTGCCTTCTTTTGATTTCCAACAACTTATAAGTATACAAATCCTTAAGGAACGAGTCCATAGATTTGTACTCCCAATTATGTGCTGCTCAAATGAAAGAAGGGTTCTAGTGAAAGCTCCCATTTAGTCTTACCCATATAATCAGCCACCTTTGCCTCTTTATTTCTTGCAATTAGAAAAAGTTATGGGTATCAGTCTTGAAGGTCTCAGCTCCCTGCCAACAATCATATGGTCATAACAAAAGTGAACATTATTCCCTGTTCCCACCTCATATTCAACAAAGCTCTAAAACTTTGACCACCCCTTATTTTTGTATTTCCATAAACTCACATTTCCCCAATATTTTCCGTGCACCAACCTTCTGTAGTCGATTGACATCCAATAGTCTTCTAGTCCCCAAATTGCCCAATTAAATGGGACAACAAACAGAATCTCAATTAAACAAATGAAACTTAAATTCATCCCCCAAACCACCCCAGAGGAAACCCCGTTGAATTTTTTTCATTCTATTTGATACTCTTAATTAGAGTGAGCTTACCATCCTTTAACAAGTATATCTTCTTCCAGCTTATGAGCCTTTTTTTCCATTCTTTCTAGGAATCTGTCCCAAGTAGCTTTCACTTTAAAGCAAGCTCCTAGTGGTAAAGCCCATATATTTTGAAGGTAAGGCAGGAATTTCACACACAACGATGTCAGCTAACTCGTCCATATGATTACAATCTCCTACAGGTGCCATCTTTGACTTACTCAAGTTTATCCTCATACCAGAAACCTCTTCAAAAAGTAGCAAGGTGCATCTTAAATACTGTAACTGTTCCGAAATTGCATCACATCTGATATGCGTCTTGTTACAAAGAGCAAATGTGAGATCTTAAAAATATCACAATTGGCCTTTACTGAAAAACTTGGCAAGAAACTCCCATCCACAGTCTATGAGATCATTCTACATAGAGCTTCATTTACGTAGACATAGAGGAGTGGGGATAAAGGAATAAAAAGATCTCCTGACACAAACCCTTATCACTTGGCAAAAATCCACTTGGACTACCATTCACCAATACTAAAAACAGAACAATATTGAAGCAAAAATGAATTCACTGCCTCCATTATTCCCCTAAACAAAGCCTACTCAGCATGTACAAAAGAAAATTCCAAATTCCAATTGACATGGTTATAGGCTTTTCTAGGTCAAGTTTACAGAGCACTACCGGAATTCCTTCCCCTAGACAACTGTCTCAACACTCATTAGCAATAAGTATCAAGTCTAATATCTGCATTCCCTGAATAAAAGCATTGTGTGTGCCAGAATTGAGCTCTCCCATCACCTTTTAGTAACAATTAGAGTGGTGATATTTTACAACACAGAGCAAACATAAGAGACTAGCCATAATGAAAGCAGGGATCAAGCATTAGGCAAGACAAATATTCAACCCACACAAACAACAGCAGAGCGAGAGAATTCACCTCAATAAGATGAAGATTTGAGGCACGACTTAGGAGAACAAAAGCAAATTCTCCAATTTGAGCAAGTGAGACCCCAACCTATAAAAAAAAATCAATTTTTCAAAAATAAGCAATTTCTGTTTTTAATCCAGATCTAAAGCTAATTCAACAAGCTGAGCTAGTCAACTTACAATGAATGATGTCCTAATGCTATAACCAAAGGCCTTAGTAACAATAGCAACAACAGCCGTCTTAACAACTATGACCAAAATAACAGATGCTAGCAATATATCCACATGGTTCCATAGGAAATGCCCATGTATGAGCATTCCAATACTTGAAAGGAAAAGTGCTGCAAAGAAGTTACGAATTGGTTCCACCTACAGTAGAGAAAATCAAATCAGAATACTGTTCCCATTATTCTTATCACAATAGATACAGGAAATGAGTGACTTTTGCATATGACATCCACAGTGAAGCTGCACCTTCAATCTAAATCCATCTACATGCAGCAATTGAATTGTACATAACTACAGATACTTAATTTTAAGAAGGTTCCACCCCAATTATCATAATTTCAAATTAGTCTGCAGTCTACACTCATTTACCCCGATTCAAACACTATTCAGTTTAACTTTTCAAAAGCTAAAATAACATAAGAAAACATCACAACATGAAGTAGAACTAGAAATTAGTTTAGACAATAGTTTTTTTTTTTATAAGTAGTTTAGACAATAGTTAAATTTATATACATGAAACGTTTGGAAATTATTAATGAGAAAAAAGGAGTACCTGGTCCAAAGTATGTTGTGCAAAGTCAGTAGTAGATATCATAACACCAGCCACAAATGAACCCAGCTCAAGACTAAGGCCTAGCTTATCGCTGCACTGAAAATGTTACAGAACATTTTAAAATATTAAAAAGGTGTAGATAACTTTGAAGATACCCAACAATTTCCCACACTGGAGTCAAATAACTCAACAACTCACCACCTTAACTTCAAATTAAGATAATCTAAAAAGGAGAATCTGGACCGATTGGAATGGTTTTTTATAAACTTTTTTCAAGAATCAGAATTAAGAATAGAATCTCTAGTTTTCAAGAATAAGAATGAGAATAATAATATTGGCAAGACATAACTAAAAACACTATTTTCAGAAAAAAAGAAAACCAAAAGCTTGTTTGGTGACCACAAAACCCTCTCCTGTCTCCCCTAGTCCTTTTGTTTTTGTATTTTTTTTTGCTTTAAAAAAATAAAAATCCTTCCCCTAAGCTTCTTTTCCCCAGTCACCATCGAAACCCTCAACCCCGAATGCCGTCACCTCCACAACATCCCATAGTCACAAAACACTTTCCCATCAAGGGATCAATCACCAAATAAAGTTTTTTTTTTATACATAATATGAATGAATTAGCACATGTTATGAGCATGTATTATTTACCCATATATAAATAATATTTGTGTTAGAATAACTAATTTTATACACTAGAAACACACTTCTCAATGTTAAAATTTTCTTCCACTGCCAACACCAATGAAACCACTTGAAATTGGCGACCATACCCAAGCATAGAACAATTTAGCCAACAGCTTGACTTCAAAGTCCAAGGCATGGGTCGATTCACCTAATGCCGGTAACACCAGATAGCATTGCCCAACACAGGCAATGTTCCCAGTTGTAAGCATGCAGTCCCAGTCCTTACCATGACCATGATTGCATCTAGAATTTCACCGACCACCTAGAACTCACATGATCTCCATCTGAGGGTGCCTATTTGGTCTGTTATGGCTTAATTAGCCTCCTTCATTCCTGTGTGTACGGTTTTTCTCATCACAAGCATGCAATTGGTTGTTACGAGGCTTCAGTATGTCTTGACCCCCTTCATCACAGTATGTGATTGATTATTCTAAGGTGTTCTGCCCATAATTGGTTAACAAGTGATGCTCGGGATACTACATAGAGCTTACAAACTGGTACGTCATCAATCACCAAAAATTTTTTTTTTATTTTATTAGGTGGTTGAAGCCCACCAATCACATTCATTTCCACATCCGTTTGTAAGTTTTATGTAGTAAAATTTGTAGTAGTTTTAGAATTTTCCTTGGTTAATTCCCAATTTCCCAATTGACACTTGTTGGTTCGATGAGTTATTTTGGTGAATAGTGCTAGAAGATTATGTGAAAAAGAAGGTGGTGAAGTTGTGATAAATCAGCGGTTCAGTTTTTAGCATTTGTTGGTTGGGTTTCACTTGATAGTGTTACATTTTCCGATTTGGGTCAGTATTTTCAGTTTCTAGTGTACCTATGGGCCCACAATTTTTCTGCCTGGTTTATTTTATTTGTTTTGATTTGAGAGTCAGTGTGGAATTGAATGCTAGTATACAGCACATTTTTTTATTGCCTTATGATATACTTTTTATTAATTCAATTCGTATCATAGAAGTATACACTACAGGCCCAAGTAATTGATGTCTTTCTACTTGGGAGAAAGAAGTTCAATTATTTGACTGATGGTACTACGAATCCTAAGTATGCTTATAGGAGAGTTAACGATGTGCAGATTAGGAGTGGTTTGTGGAATAGTATGGAGTCTAAGAAAAGGAGCAGTCTAGTATTTTTACCCACTGCACAACTTGGGTTGGAACAGGTTCCGGAGTTATATTCTAGTGTCAATAATTTTGAACGCATTTATGATGACTTACTTCTCCCTTACTCAATCTTTCTTTGTAAGATTATGATACAAAATTTAAAGATATATGTGAAGGACTTAATCTTTATCAACCTATCTTTGCTGATATTAAGACCATGCAAAAACAGAGAGAGTTATGCATGTAGCCCAGTTTCTTTTTGGCCTGCCTCCAACCTTTGATCCAGTAAAGTCATAGGTTTTGGGAAGTAAGGAACTTCAACTTCCCTTTCTAGGTTAAGTCATTGATCAACTAAGACATACCTCCTTACACTAATTTAATTATTCCATCATCTAGTGAGAAATCCACTTTTTCCATCATTACATGCGGTGGTATATTTTCTAGAGGTGGTCATGGAGATCATGAGCAAGGGGGATAAGGACATTATTGAGGATGAAGTCTCTGTGAATCATACTGTAGGCTTTTGTTGGAATCAGCATGGTAAACCCCCTGCTCATCAAGTTAGTCTTCAAGAGGAGGAGAATACTTCAGTCACTTACACCAACATCAACTACTAGAGTAGTATCTATTTCTAAGGAAGAGCACCGCCACCCAGTGTCTTTCAAAGGAATATTATAGTCTCTTAGTGTCTGCACAACAACCTAATTCTGCAGCATCAACTTCCATTTCTACTCTAGTTTAGATAGTTATTCCCATTACTTGTCTCGCCACCTACGAAACCAAAGAGTCACAAATCACATGACTGCTACCTCTGGTTTGCTTTTTGACCTCAAGTATTCTAATAATCTTCCTTGTGTTACATTGGCAAATGGATCCACTACTACTATTTCTTAAGCATTGCTAATCTTTGTTCCACGCTGTCTCTATCTTGAGTCTTATATGTTCCTAAATTACCCTTTAATCTCATGTTTGATAGTAAGTTTATCAAAGCCCTTCATTGTATTGTGGTATTTGTAACTAAGCATTATTTTTTTTAGGGATCTCTTGACAAGGAGAAAGGTTGGTGGTAGGCATGAGGTCGGTTGACTCTCTTAAATCGTCTATCTGACGTAGGACAAATTAAGGAATTTCTCTACACGTGATTGTGGTGGGTTTAGGGTTAGGGGAATTTGTGGATCTAAGGTTTAGAATTATTGTGATAGGGATTAAAAGGTGGCTTGATGAGTTATTATTTGATAGGGATTGAAAGATGGTTTAGAATTTTCCCCTGAATATCAAATCGACCATAACTAATAAAATAAAGGGTAAAATATCACTTTCGTCCCTAAACATTCACAAAAGTTTGTTTTTCATCCCTAAACTTTCAAAAGTTTGTTTTTCATCCCTAAACTTTGCGAAAAGTTCTACTTTACATCCTTCCGTTTATGTCTGTTAGTTTATGTCCTAAGTGGCTTAACGGAGTGTCGACGTGGCGTTTCACTTGGACCAAACTATTTTAATTAAAAAGTTTTGGACATGTGGCACAAAGTTATTGGTACACATGGAAAAAGAAATCTGATGAAATTACCCCCAACCTAACCTTATTCCACAACCAGGAAACCCAACGCCCAAACCCCCATAGCGGCAACCTCAACTGGCTAGCCCAATTGACATCTCCAAGGCAGCAACCCCGACAGTGGAATCCCAACCCCAGACCAGCGACACTAATTTTTGGGTGGCTGATTTGAATCTTTTTGCCATTGTGAAAGGTTTGAGTGAAGCTTTAGGAAATTCATGACTTTGTGTGATTTCTTTTTTTTAATTGAGTTGCTCATCAGTAACTGAGATGCCATCACTCTAGTTCCTTGTCGATTGGTATGGGGTTGATTTTGTTGAATCTTGTTTCCACTAGTCCACAGGCACCAACAAAGCATTAGAAAGTCTTCGTTGTCCTATTTGCACACTTCAAGGACCTACTGTAGTAAGTCAAAAGAATTGGAGAACCTGCAAGGCTGTGACTACTTAGATTTGTGATGATTTCAGTTTTTTCCTAGTCTTCTTTGATAGATTGACAGCCCCAAACAACATGAAGACCATCTTCCACTTCCATTGAACATGCTTCGCACCATGGAGAGTTCAACCACCTAACGGTTTGGGGTCGCTGGTTGCCGATTTAGGGTTGGATTTCATGGTTGGGTTGCCGATTGGGCTCACCGGTTGAGGCTGCCGCTGTTGGGTTTCCTGGCTGTGGAATAAGGTTAGGTTGGGGGCAATTTCATCAGATTCTTTTTCCATGTGTGTCAATAACTTTGTGCCACGTGTCCAAAACTTTTTCAATAAAATAGTTTGGTCCAAGTCAAATACCATGTCAACACTCCGTTAGGCCACATAGGACATAAAATAACATGCATAAATGGAAGGACATAAAGTAGAACTTTTCGCAAAGTTTAGGGTAGAAAAACAAACTTCTGAAAGTTTAGGGACGAAAAACAAACTTTTGTGAAAGTTTAAGAATGAAAATGATATTTTACCCTAAAATAAAAGGATTGTTTTAAGTTTTAACCCTAAAAGACTCTTACCTAGGACTTTAAAACCGCTCGACTTTTACTTCAACTAGACTTCACACAGACCCCATAAGATAATTCTTAAATAGGCGATTTGCAAAGTATTAGCAAAGTAATCCTCTATGGCTGCATCACTTTCTTACCTTTTTAGCATCATTTTCACCTAAGTCTTCCCTATTTCCACTGACTCATCTAATGCCAAATATCGTCCATGCACATTGCTTTTGCGCTATGCTAGGAAAAGCTCTGTTTCCCTATCTGGCTTTCCTCATGAAGCCCTTGGTCTAATCAACTGTTGCAAGGTCCGCCAAAGTTTCTAAAAGCCACCTATTGTTTTCTCGACCCAAGAAGATAGAATATAAAAAATAATGTCCTCTCTTAAAAACCTAAACATGAATATTCAACTCTGTTAAATTATTGATTCTTCCGAGAGCTTAAACTATTGGAATATGGCAAATATAACCACATACTTCTAACACTCCCCCTAACATGTGGGCTGAAACTGCCTTTTAATAGGTGAGGCCCAGCACATGGGAATTTAAATAGGAGGTAAAGTGGAGGAGACAAGGATCAAACTCAGGTTCTCATGCTCTGATACCATGTTAAATTACCAATTCTTCCAAAAGTTTAAGCTATTGGAATATGGTAAATTTAATCATTTAATCACATACTTCTAACAAACTCCACCAAAGTATTTTCAAACAATTTTGATTCAATGGGGCCACCAATGCTTCTCTAGAACAGGGAAAACATCTTGTCTCTAGAGCTCATTTTGCTCCCTGGGTCTATGCTCCTCCTTGTCAATCTCATCTTACAGTTCATCAACTTTACCTTCTCTTCTACCTCAATATAGATGCCCTTTTCTACAAATTTAAACAAAACATTTTCCCATCTCCCAAAACTTTTGGTAGAATTCAACTACATCTACTTAGTCACATAACTGTACAATAAATCAGGTAATTGAAAATATAGAGCACATTGTACAAAGGAGATCACCACAAATAGAATAACTATTGTCACAGAAATAACAGGCCAAAAGCAGGCAGGATGCATTATCAAAATGCAAAATGATGAACAGTCATTAGTCTTAATATGAAAGATAACCATCTGGAACTCACCCATGCAGATAATAGGCAGAAAGCCACAGCAGCAAGCTGATAAAGTTCATTTGTCTGGATCATAAAAGGGAAACAAAATGAAATTACAGAAATACTAGTCAATCCAAGAATGTAGCTAATGTTGTTTATAACTTACTTGGGATGATAGCTGCATCATCAGTTTTAGAAAGCGGGGAACAAACGACCAAGACAATACAGATGCAGCAGAGATATATATTGACAGCACTAGCAGCCTGATGTCAACAAAAGAAACAGGCCATATTCAATAAAGATGATGGTGTTGATGCCAACAAAACAAACTGGTTGCCGCGAGATAATTGACTAATTTACATGCTGGTGTTGACACCCTTTTCTTGGTCATGCAAAAACACAACTACATTTCAAAATAACTAAAAGCTTGAACACTGAAAGAAAATTTTAAATCATGAGTCCTCAGTAAATTAAATGGGGAGAAAAACCAAAAACAAAAACTGCTCATGAACAGACTTACACTTTTCCCATTGAAATCATTCCCTGCAAAAGGCCACCGTTACCACCCAAAACTGGGAGCAAGGCAAACAGTAGACCAACAGCACAGTCCTGAAATAATCCAAGGTGAACAAGGAATATATGAAAACTAAAAAATCAGGCTTCCTACCTCAGTGTATTTAAACTCTGAGATCTACCATCTGATTAGAAATGATTTATAAGATACCTGAAAAATAAGTGTCCCGATTGTAACTTGACCATGAAGAGAATTACTACTATTCCGTTCCACCAGAAACTTTACCACCTGGTAAAGACAATAAGAAAAGCATGGAAAGCACTAAAAATTTAAGCAAGCAGCAACCAGGTAAAAAGAAAAAGTTGTGTCATGAAAAGGTCTCTAGAGAGATACCACTGCTGTTGACGACATCGATAAGAATGCACCAACAAATACACCTTCAGACAAATTTGCTCCAAATAACTGCAATATTAGCAGATGTTCAAGCTTAGCATCTGTTTTGAACAAAATTGTAACTAATCAAAATGAACAAAATTCAGATTAGATACTCTCAAAGTATACCATGGCAAGTATGCCACACAAAAACATAAATATGAAGATCTGAAGCATCCCCCCAAGAACAGCAACAGGTCCCACAACTTTTAACTGCAACACACACAGGTTAAACCACAAAAAGGGAAGCGTATTATTAGTTATTACATAACTGTCAAAATAAGCTACCGTGAAATACAGGGTAGAAAAGACTTCCCAATCCGGGAAGTGAGAACAATATACCTTTGTCAAAGAGAATTCCAGCCCTAAAGCAAAAAGAAGAAAGACAACACCAAACTGTGCAACAGTTTCAACCTGTAATTAAAAAGAGAGAGAAGAGAACTTGTCATTGTAGATCATTGGTTCCAGGTAAATGGTAGACCAAATCATTGCACATGAAATTCCCATAATATGACTTGCTTTAACTCAATTGAGTCTATCATAGTCACTCCATGCTACATAGCACATGGATATAGACTGGTTGCACTTGATTTCTTTATGATAAATTACCAATTGCCCAAAAACTCAAGTTGTTAGGAAATTGTGAATTTAATTATTTAGCAAGTATTCTAACACACCCCTTCAATTGCAGACCAAGACTACCCCTTAATAAGTGGAACTCAATGCATGAGATTTTTAAATTTTTAAATGGGAGGTAGAGCAAAGACACAATTCAAACTTTTCAAAACCATTTTGCTTTGATACCATGATAAATTAACGATTGTCCTAAAAGTTTCAATTGTCAAGAAATGATGAATTTAAATCATTTAACTAATATTCTAACACTTTCTAGGATGTTGCACATGACTATAGGCTATTGTACTAAAGGATGTGCAATGTGTGCATGCTCCTCATCTTGGTGACTTCCTCTATGTAATGACTACTGTTATCTAGGCAGTCACCCTAGTTATAGGTAATGGAGCGTGTTGAAGTATTGGGTTTATGTTGATGTAATGACCCAAAAGGCCTAGTTATGTTGAAAACCCACGTTGGGCTAACCCTAGCTTCTAGTTTCTATAAATACCTTGTTAAGGGTTCACCGTAATTATTGACTTGAGTATACAGTAATAATGTAGCAACTAGAGCTTTATTCTGTGAATGTAGGCCATTGGCCGAACCACAAAATCCCTTGTGTTCTTCTCTCTTTCGTGCTTCTGCTTCTCTATATTATTTAATTCTCGTCTTTAATGGAGCATAATATAGAATAATGCTGGAAAAATCGGTAAATTTGGTGTGTAAATGGAGAAAATCTTCAAGAAGTGTGGTTAGTCAGAACTTTTCATATTCTATCAAAGTTACTATTTTGATCTCTAGTTTAAGGAAAAAGTTTGGCTCCAAACTGGTTTGGAGCTATCTTCTTCCAACCTATTATGTGATGATTAAAGAAACCATCCATGTGTAGTGTTAGTTATATGACTTTTTTAATGAGTCATGTAACTTGTTAAATAATACACATGGATAGTCTTATAAATTGTCACGTAATAAGTTGGAAGAGATAACTCCAAACTAATTTGGAGACAAACTTTGTCCCTAGTTTAATACTTTTTTGTATCTATGTCAAGGGCATTTAGAAGGGTGAATAACCTTTTGGAGTGAATTTCTGAAAACAATATTGGTGAGGAAACATTTTAATAAAATAAAAGTAAGAACTTGAGAAATGATGATAGAACAAAGGTTCTAACTTCAAGAAATAATGTTCTTGGGCTGTTAACATCAACATACCTGTACCATTTCACTAATGAATTTCAGGCCTCCTGGTCCAATAACCGAACCGGCAAGTAGATATCCCACAATAACCTACCATATTTATCAAAAACGAACAAAAGAACATTTCAAACATTGTACCACATAAATCACTTTATATACTTGGACATAAATGCAATGCAATTAGTCAAAAAATAAATAAAGCTAAAAAATATGAATACAAACTGGTTGCCCCAAACAGGAAAAGATAATTCCACCAATAGCAGCAGTAACTATGACAACCACCAAGTCTGAGATCAATCTGCCAGAATGTAAAACAGAACTAATAAGGCATAAATCTCAGGCGGCATATAAAATCTAAACCAAACAACTTCAACCATTGTTTTCAAGAACTGACTAACCCTAAATAAAAAACAGATTGTAATTCCAAACTATAGGGTAAGTTTGGGGAAAAGCCTTGTTGGAGAAATTTTAAAAAATAAACACTATCTGTGATGGCCAACTCCAACATTTAAATGACATTTTCAATTTCTGAAAACACAGAAATAAGAGAGAGCCTTGGTTTTAAAATCTTTATAAATAAATAAATAAAAAAACTTCCCATACTTGAAAATGGCAATGTTTTCTTATGAGATGAGACAACATATTCCCTTTAAAAAAATATAAAATAAAATAAAATAACTGCCAATTAACAAACAAACAAACCAAAAGGCAACTTTTTGCCAACTTCAAATTCAGTGTCTATTTGGATAGTTTATTTTTTGTCAACTTATTTTTGCCACTATTCATGGGTCCCATTGCACTTTTTGATACTATTTATAGGTCCTCTATACTATTTCAACTAATTTTTACCTTTATCTACAATACTTTCAATAAAAAATTTTCAGTTTCAGCAAAATAAGCAGATCCCAAACGGACCCTTAATTAAAAAATGGTATTCAAAAATCCATTTTGAATTTTGAGCCAAACCGACCCTGAATTTATCGTGATTTACAATAAGGAGAAAAGAAATAAGGATATTGACCTCAAATCTACTTGTAGTATTGGATACTTGGATTTCTTGTTAGACATCACAAACACATTGTCCTGCCATCATGTAAGAGAAGCAAGTTAGTGGGGATGAAATTCAGAGCATGAACAGCTATGACTCTCCCAAAGTTTTAGCGCACTTTAGTGGGGATGAAATTCAGAGCTTAGCGCACCTTTTTGTCAATCAAGGTTTCCACATCATCAGAATCCTCATTCTCTAGGGAAAAAACATCTTGGAGCTGGAATGCTCTTGTGCCACTGATACACATGTTGTTTGGATAATGTTATAAATTAAAAAAATATACATGTATATTCAACATATTTTCACAATGTATTATATACATTCCCATACTTTGCCTCCTGTGTATCATTTTTCTTGGTCTTCTCATGAGTGATTTTAGCTACAGTCTCCAGTACAGCCTGTGAAACATAATCGAGACTCATATTTAACATGGATAACACAATTAAAGAATGTTAGAGCCAAACAGTTCAACTGGGAAAGAAATTTACAACAACAAACATCACCCAGTTTTCATACTATCATGTGATTTGCAGACGAAGCAGTGTTCAGCTACACTGTGGACTAGCCATTTGGGAAGCATGACTTGGAGGTATACACAAAGGCCAGATCCCAAGTTAAACTTCTTTTATTTGCCCATTTATTTACTTATTTGTGAATACTAGCATATTGCATCACAATGGAGCATATGAATCAGCCTTTACATGCCAATTCAAGCCAAACCCAATCAGAAAAGTTGAAAATTTTTCCAAAACAAGGAAATGGTCAGGGTTTGAATTTCCAAGTTCAAATTTGAGAAATACAGATAGATTTCACAAACCCGTTACATAAGTGAGAAAATTATGTGAATATTGCACCATGTCCAACAGATTTACAGGAAAAATCAACCTACCTGTTGATCAGCTACACTGTTGTTGAAGCTGCTTCGATCAGATACTAGTAAAGCAGAAGCAGAATGAAATATTAAATAATTAGGGTTCAACGAAATATCAAACACCAAGGAATAAAATGCAATACTACAAGAATTGGGGTCATGATTCAATCAATATCTGGATTCCAAATTTGAAGCAAATAGGCAAACATACATCATCAATATTGAAGAGCAGGACTGAATGGACTACATGACATTCTCCAAAACAAATGAAATTTTACATATATCAAAAGGAAAGTAATCAAGAATTAGCTTCATTTCACTGCCAAACCATAGAAGGCAAAGAAACAATTTTCCTGACATGCATATCACATTTTGACATGGAAGACAAGCAATAATAAATTGCAAGAACATAGAGTCCATGGTATTTAATTAGGTTTTTATATTTTATTTGGTTATTCTAGAGTCAAGGGTATTTTAGAAATTCTACAATTGTTAGATATGGGTAATGGGTTTTCTTCTATTAAAATGTAAGCCTTATTTAGTTTGTGGGTCTTTATGTATAGGCTTTGATTTTATTCAATTAGGGTTTTGTTTACTGGTCAAAGTAGAAATCTTAGTTCTACTAGGAGAAGGTACATGTAGGATCTATATAAGTGTCTTATTGTACTAAAAAAAGTTTTAATTATGTTTTGAGTATTACTTATTTCTTTTCTTCTTCTCTTTCTTATAGTACTATTCATACAGCCCATAAACACAATAAAAATCTCTATTTTTCTTCTTTCTTACAACCCCAAATTAAGCTCTTTGTTTTACATATCAAAACCCTAAATCCCCACATACTTTCTTCTACCATAACTTAACAACTCTAAATCCTGTTTCTACAAGTCCACCTAAACCTTAACCCACCACAACCACACATAGAAATATTCCCTAATTTGTCCTACGTCAGCCTTGGACTTAAAGTTCACCCAAAGGAGGACTCAAGTATTTCAAAGGCAAGCTAGATATCTTATAGCCAAGTACACCAGCCAATGCTTCAATCTTGTGGACTTTCCCTACGGGAACCATCTCAAGCTTTCCTAGATTTATTTTAAACCTGAGCCAACTTTGAAACAAAGCAAAACACATTTCCAATGGCCAAGCTGTAAACAAAAGATGGGACACCATCACCAAAGCAATCATTCTTTCCCCCACTGAAAACCCACTTAAATATTCCCCATAAACCAACTTAGAAAGCAATCTACTCAGGGCCTCCATTACTATCACAAATAAAAAGGGCGACAACGGGGGATTCCATTTCTAGGAGAGTCTTAGGTTTTGTTTTCTTTAAATTTCAAGTTAGTCTTCATTATTTATTACCTTATTAGGTTTTTAGTTTACTAGACAAACTAGGAATCCCAATACTAATAGTATAAGAAAGAGTCCTCATATATATTTATGCTCAATATACTCAAAGAACACATGGAGTTAATAAAGAAAAATATTCAGTGTTTGAGTATTAGGACACATTGGCCTTATTGTTCCTTTTCCTCTCTTTTTTTTTTCTCTTTTCTTCTTCTCTTTCTTATGGTATTGTTATTGAGCATCATAATTAAATAATTTTTTTTTTCCTTGGGTTGAACCATGATGACATAGTAATTAAT